>CM062290.1:307933523-308546743 GCA_031216915.1 Pictodentalium vernedei
TTTTTATTCAACAATTTTTGTGCTGTTATGGCCCTTGGTAATAGGCAAATTTCCTGCACAAATGCCTAACTCCAGCATTTTTCATTTGTCCCCCGACGACAAAGTCGGGTGAGGGATATTGAAAATGAAATGAGGTAAACCTCAGCTCACATTGAACTTAATGAACTTGGTTTATAATCTCTCTATAAAATAGAAACTCATTTTGGATCATCTATGTATCGTTGCAGACAGATAAGCAGACACACTGATGGACTTTCTTACATGTTCTTACTTGTGGGTTTTTTCTCATGTTAAACCCTAACCCCACAAGGTCAAACAATTAACCCCACAGTGCAAAAAATAACCCCACAAGTGGGCACTGTACTAACCCAACCCTCACAACTACCACTGACCCTAAATTGTAAACCCCACAATGTACCACTGCTAAGCCTGGATGGACAGATACACGGTCGGATGCAGAGAGGGACACCTGTAATCCAGTTTTCCCTCCTTTCGCTTCGAGAGTGTGGGTCTAATTATTCTTGCACTCACCCAGTTAATGCAGGGTTGGAATTATGCCTGATTGTCAATCTGAAATGCAGAGATGAAGTTCATCAAAGGGGATGGGGGGGGGGATAGCCAAGAATGCAAGAACAAGATAGTCTTTGGAACAAGATTGTCTAGCGACATCCATATCCATCACCAACTTAATGAGTTACGATAGGAGTAATCATATGAGGAAATCAAGAAAGATGAACACATCGATGGATAAACACTCAGGTGGTGACAGGCCTGAAAATAAGTCGTCTGACATTTGCAGAATGAGGTCCCCAAAGGGTGAATTTGATGATGATATCCCATACAGTGGGCCATTTATCCTCTGGGTACCTATTTCTGTTTCGTTTTGGGACCCTGATTCAGATTAGGTTCACAGAGGGTAAATTTAGTGATGCTACCCTGCTATGCAGGGTAGCATCACTAAATTCACCCACTGGGGACCTCATTTTGCAGATGTCAATCTGCTTATTTTCTGGCTTGGGTGGTGAATGGATTCAGCAAACTGATTCATATATCCTCAAAACATTCATTGACATGCAGGGACAGATCCAGATGTGATACCTGTTACAGCTATGGGTGCCCAAACTATGGAGCCCAAATGTCCCCAAATTCCTGCAGGAAAATATCATTCAACTTTGAAATCTATGAGTTTGAACCAATTATTTTCAATATTAAGTAGAAATCTATACACATGCAGTTTATAAAAAGCACTTCAAGACACATGCAGTGGTGTAATCATCTGTATTAGGACATCTCAATTTATTTGGGGATATTCTCAATTGAAAAACAGGTGTCTCCCAAAAATTCCTGGATCTGTCCCTTTTGACATGGTTAAATACTTCACTCAGTTCAATGAACAGACTTGCAGACAGGCCACACCTCCTACCGCTTAAAGTACTGAATGTCCACCCGAACAAACAAACTGATGAACATCACATTTCATTCTACAGGGTATTTTTTGTTTTTGGAAAACTGATTAGCAGTGGGGACAAATTGATTAGCTGTTATAAAAAAGTCTTAATAAATTTCAGAAAAACACACCTTTTCAATGTAGTAGTTTTTTTTATCAACAAGAACAGGAAATCTGATGAATTTGAACAAAAATCAAACATATCAAACCGAATAACAGTTCAGCTTGTACTTCAGCTAGTTCAGGCTTAGATGGTCAATGTCATTGTCAGTCCTGAAGGGGGTGGGATGGGGGGGGGGGGATTTATCAGCCTGATATTATTTAAAGCTTTCAGGTGTCCACGCAGGTGGTACATGTTGTGACATGGGGCCTTTTTCCTGTGCTGGGGAAAAGACTTTTTTGTCCCCAATATCAACTTCAAGTCCAATCCCACCCCCACCAATTTCCCAATTTCTATTACATATTGCACTGACCAGACACTTGTGTTTGAGCTCACATTCCAACGTATGCCCATCCCAAGCATTACAAATGTGAGTTACTATGTTAGCCCCTCTGAGTCTAAGCGCACCCTCCTTCTTTTCAGTTTTAGAATAAGTAGTCACAGGTCCTGGTCATTACGACAAAAATAGGTGAGTAGTCATCTGATGATCATGACAGCTGACCTTACCAAGTTACTAAATACCTAAAAAGCTAGATTACCCTGGTTGTGGTTTGGCAATGAAAAATACATACATCAGTGAGTATTCGAGACATTCTCATGCAATTCATGATTCAGCTTCCTCAGCAGTTTTCAAATCAATCTACCCGAACAAAAAAGGTCATGGAAGGTGTTTACGAAGAATGACTAATACACATCAAGGGAGCTAATTTAGAGGCACCAACATCCTAGAAAACACCAGTGGAGTTTTGTCAACTGATTTCAAAACACTCGTAAAATGGTTGTTTTTAAATTTGTCATTTTGCGTGACTAACTGTGATAATTGGTGTATTGTTACTCTGTTTATCTGTAGTTTTGCCATTTTTTAATGGGAATTTGGGATTAGCACATTAAATATCAGAAAAAACATTGAATTGCACCATTTGAACCAAGTTTCGGTGATTGGATTGCACATTGGAGATCTTGCTTCTCAAACAGTGATGCGAAACCGAACAAAAAATGCCCTGTTCTATTAACCCTTTACCCAATGTAACGGCCAAAACCGGCCAGCGCTATTCTCAAAAATCGCCAATTAATTTTCAAAATATTTTCATTTTTTGTCTCAAAAACATAGGTTATGACCCCTCGTTGGAACGAGCTCGTCGAGCTCGTTCCAACGAGGGGTCATAACCTATGTTTTTGAGACAAAAAATGAAAAAAATTAGTTATTCAAGAATTTTTTTTGCAAGTGTCGTCTGCTTTTCATGTTAGGTAAAGGGTTAAAATCAAGAAGCATTTCAGCAAGTCTGTTTCTTCTGAAATTGTTATTGAATCCAATCTTCACTGTTTTATATAGAAAAAAAAGTTGCAAAAATCTTCAATTGCATACCATTCTGTAATTCTTGACCCTGAAGGTCACAATTCAGGCTTGGCTACAGTTTGTTACCACAGAACAGGTGCTGTCACATGGAAGTTCAGAAATGATGGTCAAATCATTTATTTCGGGTCATATCTTGAATTGACCAAGACTTTACTAGAATTCCCTCTCAACTGTTGAAGTGCTTGCTTATTATTCAGCAAACAGAATTTTTTTAATTGGAATCTGTTTTGTTATAATTTATTGGAATGTGCCTTTTGGCACATGCACTCACTCAAAAATGAAACAACACCAATCCAAATGAACAAGATATCTTACTTCTCATAGAATATGAAGCGCTTCCACTGAAAATGTTTTAATTGGGGTACCAGCTCTTCGCAATAAAGCCCAAACAGGCTTTTAAGTTTAAAAATTTAGCATTTTACCCAACGTGCAGACATATCAAATAGGGCTCTGCGAATGTTAAGTTGGTATTCAGTTCGATTGAGAATCAACTGCTTGGTTCGTTTTTCTTGAATCTTCTTCCCGTGAATATAGTTTGTTATCAGTCCTCTTCGTCATCTCACAAAACGTATAGTTCAGATGGAATTTGTACATAAATAATGTTGAAATAAAAGAGAATATGTTAATTTCTGTTCCTGAATAATTTGAGGTGTTGACTGTACTAAAGATTTTTGGGCTGGGTTAATGTGGAAACAGTTAATGTTTGTCAACCAAAGTTACCAAGTTACAGTAAAATCATTCCAAAACAAGTCATCCTACCAAGTTACAATGAAATCCCTTCATAAATATAACTCGTAGACTTTTCTAAAGGAATCTAGGGCACGTGATGGTTTGGCAATCACGATTTGGTGATCAGGGTTGACCGATCATGACTAAAATAGGAGAATCTCATCTAGATATCATACCAAGTTATCCTATCAAGTTAGAATGAGATCCCTTCATAAAAACAACCTGTAGACAGTGCTAAAGGAATCGAGGTCCCGTTGACCAGGTGGCGGTAATGGCTTGCATCATGAAGTACTGCAGACTACCAGCTGAACACATTTTATTTATACATGGTCCCAGTGCAATGTTGTACAGCACCATGATTGAAGACCAGTGACTTCAATCAGCTGGGAAATAGCGGCGATCTCGTACTGATTGCAGATGGTAAATTCTATAATATCTCAGCTCAACAAAACACTAAATATTCTGATACGCACAGCAAATGTTTTTAATGGGGAAACTTTATTGAAATGGCCAGATATCAGAGATTTTAAAAGTCAGTGTTAAATATAGAATAACTGGAAACTGCCGGTTGTCATTATCAGTCGATGCCCCATAACCGGCCGGTTCCGATTCTGATTATCAGTTCATTACTAAAGTTAATTGCAGTTTTTCTGGAAAAATCAGACTCGCACCACTTCAAGGTGGTAAAGTTTTCACTAACATCTATAGTTCATGGGACTAAATGTTTTTCTACAACTTTTACAAGAATATTATCACTCCACACTAACGAACGTCAAAGCCTGCAGGCTACATTTTTAAAACAAACTACTTTTGGAATGTTTTGTATCTCACAACTCACAATACAATTCAAGTGCTATTTTACACATAGACAATATACAATAACCAGCAACACTGTACAACAATTATTAGATTGATATGTAAAATATAAAATATCTTGAAAACGTATCAAGAAATTCAAATGCTAAATATCCTATGTACAGAAAAAAAGTTCACATTTCACAAAATTTTGTTCAAGTTATACAAGACAGTAATTATACAACCTTTTAGAAGGCTATAGCTCAATAACGATAAAAACTCCCAACTTCAAATGTTTAATGTCATGATCTTGTGATAAAACGATGATAAAAATTGTGTAATTTTGCCTTAACTAATGAAAAGCTGTTCTAGCATGCATGCAAGGAGGAAAGTCTCTGCTCTTTCCAGGGGAAGAGAATTTTAACAGGATATTACAGTGGTATTTTGTTAACTGAATATCCACTTTGCCAGGGAAAAATATTCACTTGATGAGAGTATTCAATCAACAGGAATTTGGCCATTTTCCTTATTCCAGTGATAAACTCTGCATCTATTTTGTTTTATAAAATAGATTAAATTTTTTTATTGTTTATTTGTTTTATTGGAAGTGCTTATTCCAAAGAGTTCGATAAATTCAGAGAATTTAGTAGTTGTCAAAAGTAAAAAATTAATTGATGCCAATGTTTTTAGCTCAGGAGGAGCTTCTCTTATCACTTTTCTGTTTTTTAAAATCTTTTCCTCCAGATCCACCAGTCAGAATGCTTTCATATTTGGTATACAACATCTCTATGGGGGTCAGATTCAAGTTTATTCAAATCTGTTCCCTGGGTTAATATTTGGGCTCTCTGTAGGGGGGGGGGGGGGTTGCTGTGACTTCAGTGACATAACAACCTTGGAAGTTTTGCAGTGCTTGTCTACATTGGATAGAGTTGGAAGCAGTCAGAAGACCTATGATAATAATCATCTGACATGGACACTAGAGTTACGAATAATTTCATGACTTCATTCCTCTGTAGTGTTGATGAACCATGACTAACTGAATGTGATCCAAAATACTTTGAACCACTTTGTCAGGTGAACGATTAAGGCCCCTTGGGGAATCTTGTTTTTTTCAGTTAACCCTTGAGGACGTAATTCTGACTGTGATGACTGTTTGCAACAGAACAGGTGTCCCAACATGGTGTCTCTGAGAAAGCTTGCAAGTAATATTCTGAGTGCCTCGGCACTTGTTTCAATGCAAGTCTTGGCTGCCGATATTATCAGCCAAGACTTGCATAGACACAATTGCAACTAAGCCAAAGGGTGTAGACTGTCAAAAGAGTAGAAAAAATGTATAAAATTCTCCAGGCCCTTGAAGGTTAACAGGAAAATATGCAATTAATTGATCAAATTTGCACTGAAAGTGTAGTAAATGGTTTGGTGTTGGAATCTTTGCCTTCTGGTAGTAGCTGTAAATATCTGTGAATAAAAAATGTGATCTCATGCAAATTCATACAGATAACCAGAAAATTCTAGCACAGATATTATTCCCAAAGACTTCCAGAATATGCATTTAACAGATTTTGTGAACTGGCTCAGTACTGTTAATTCCTGCACAGGCCTGCACAGGCCTGGAAATAAAGGGCTTATATCGTAACTCGTTGGCAGGTTACGCTATGTAGAATGATCATAACCCATAGGAAAAGTATGTTGTGATTATTTATTTATTGGCTGATGATGACCATGACAGTTTTACGGGTGGAGGAAGCTGGCGTAGCCAGAGCGAACCACTGAGCATCAATGAGCAACTGTTAGCTCCTCAACATTCTAACTCTGGTCAAACTCCGATCAAGCAGGGTTACAGCGGTTGAAGACATGTGCACCATCGATGTGCAGTACGCCTTAGTGCACGGCATCATCATGCCCCCATGTAGACAACCGGGATAAAGTGCCTTGCCCAAGGACACAGCGTGGGTCGTCCTGGACGGGAATCGAACTCAGGACCTCCAGCATAGAAGTCCAACAGTCTACCACTGAGCCACCGTGCTTCCTATGTTGTGATGCTTCTCTGTTTCACTACGCTAGTCATGCTGTTTTACCTCCTGACAGAATTTCCACCTGAATAAAATATCAACAACGAACGTGTGATTTCGTCGTAGCAAGATTGTACATTAGTTGTTGATATTTATTTTTGACGGCAATTATTTTAAGATTGAAACAGCATTCCATCAGCCTTGGCATCGGGGGATATTGTCAAGTGTTTCTGGTCAAATATGCAAGATTACTAATTTAATAAAGTTAATTGTGTTGTATTACTTTATCATAACCAGCAGTTTGTTTGCATTTTTTACAATAGACCTAACCTAAACGATCAGTCGCAGGTTATTTTCATGTCTTCCTGCACACTTAATGTCAAAAACTCAAAATTTCAACCTGGAAATTTTTCCCCCAAGGCAACTAAGAATTTAACCAAATCAATCTCTTGATTGACAAAGCTCATTAAAAAAAATATGCACTTCAAACTCTGCACGATGTTGGTTATGTTTGCTCACATTAACTCGTCGGCACAAATGTGCAATTACCCAAAAAAGTAACCTGACGATGACTAACACTCTGCACACTGATCTCAAAATACCAAAATTGCAAGTTGTAGGTTTTTTCTCATAATGCATATAGGAATTTAACCAGTTGAGTCTTGTTTGACAGATTTCAAAGCGCTTTGTCAAACAAGATTGAATTGGTTAAATTCTTAGTTGCATTATGGAAAAAAAATCACAATTTTGTTATTTTGACATCATAGCCAAAGTATAGTTTAACCCTTTTCCCAGCATTTATTATTTTAAATATCATTTTTTTTTAAGTTTTTCAAAAATTTCAACAAAACCATATCATGTGACACCTTGATGGAACGAGCTCTTCCAACGCGGTCACATGATATGGTTTTGTTGAAATTTTTTGAAAAACAATATTTTTTCAACTGCAGAATTTGCATATTACACGGGCAGATTCAGCCGATTCGTTGGGTAAAGGGTTAACCCCAGATTTGTGATTTTGACATCATTTATAATTTGGGTTAAACAAAATGTAAAAGATTAACCCTGTACCCAACATAACAGCCAAAACCGGCCACCACTATTCCCCAAAATTACCATTCAATTTTCATTATTTTTTCATTTTCTTGGTCTCAAAAACATAGCTTATGACCCCTCATTGGAATGATCTTGTTGAGCCCAATCCTATGAGGGATCATACACTATGTTTTTGATGCAAAAACTGAAAGAATTAGTTATTCAAGAATTTTGTTTCCATATGTCATCTGTCTTTTGTGTTAGGTAAAGGGTTAAACACTATATCACAAGATACAGTAAATTAACCAGACTCAGGTTTGATTGAATATTCTTGTACTCTTTTGATGATAGTGTTGTACTCTGTGAACAAGGCTTTGCTAGGCAGAGTAATTCTACATGTCACGCATACCATAATTGTTGTTTAACAACTGAAGAGCTGTGGTGTTAAAATTCTCTCTCAAGTTTGGCAAAGGTACCACTGGTTGTAGTGCCAAGCCTATATAATCACCACTGAAAGCTTCTGCTAGAGTCAATAATTCATTCCATCAAGCTAAGACCAACACCGGGCCCAAAGCTAGGATCTTACAATTTTCTGATATGATGGTGTAAGATTTTCCAACAGTGTTTCCTGGTCGCTGACCTTGAGTAGGAACTTTAAACCTAACTCATTATATTTTTGAAACACAATAATATACAAAACGAGTCAGAATAGTATTCTGTTGTGTCTTGAACGCTATCAAATAAGATGTAATAGACTGAATACTCAGTTTATCACCAGAACACAGGATGAGCAAAATTACAGTTCATTGAATATTTCTGTTATTTGAATATATTTCACTGGCAAAGTCTTTTTAACAAACTATTAATTGAAAAGAGAATAGGCCACACAAAGTAGATCTTCTGTTTCTCAGGCCATTATTTGTGAAATTGCATGCAGGCGAGCGGTTTTTTATTTTATTTTTTATTTCAGTAATTTCTTCTTTGCCATCAAAAGTTCATGTTCTTGGTTCAAGTTTTAGGCCTCATAATCTACAGAATAGCATGGGTGGTAGTGTATTTCATCCCTTGAGTGCAAGAAGGCTTTGCAATGCTAAAGCATTGCAAAGCCTTCTTGCACACAAGGGACAAATTCATCAATTTTTTTAACTTGGGTAAAATGTCAGACATAAACCATTTAATTTTTATTTTTTTAAGTTTAAATTGGTTATAAAAAGAGAGCATGCGGCAGCCAAAAGGACCATGCGGGAGGGCCTGAGAAACAGATTTTTAATTTTTTTAGGCCATATGTTTTCATTTTTGGAATTCACTTTAAAAAAATTTTCCACAATACAGTACAAGTATTTCCTTTAGCTGATTGAATCCTGCAGCTTCCGTAACCCTGAGCATTTTTACAGACTTGGTGAGTGTATAATTTCATGTTAGTGTGTGATTTGGCAGTTACCAATTTTTTATAACTAGAAAATGTGACCAGGGTTAATCACACTTTCTAGTAATAAAAAAGTTTCAATTTTAACTGAGTAACTAACTCTGTGCACTGTACAGTGTTAGTGTAAATCAGCTCTTTACCCAACATAATGGCCCAAACTAGCCAGTATGATTTAAACTCATCTTAAGACCCCTCATTGGTTTTTTTTTAGTGAATTCCAACTATGAAAACCCATTCTATTTACAATTAATAGCTTGTTTTTTTATCCCATGCCAAAACAAAGTTTGTAGGGGATATAGTAATGGGTTCCGTCAGTCCATCCATCCATTTGTAACAACTTTGGACCTTCATATCTCAAATCAGTGAATGTTGGATTCAAATGATCTTTGGTATGCTGATAGACCACCATGGGGGAAAGGATATTCACAAGTAACAGGTTTTGTCTATTTTTTTCCTAGAGTTATGGGCCTTTTTCTGCTTTTTCAACTTTTTAGTAAACCACTTGTTGGCTGGGGATACCGATGGCTTTACACCTTGTTGTAATTAACACAGTTCTACTGTGTCCCTAATCTCCCCACATTTGTGTTGAATTTACTTAATCTTCCACAGTACTCATATTCATTGTCTAGAACAAAATGAAGGTGATTAGACAGATATTGTTTGATTGTGGTAAATATTTTATCAAATGACAAGCTTGGAAAAAAAGTTGTGTGGACAGCCCAAGTTATGTTTGTCTAATAATTAAACTCTGGAGTATATGACAGAACTACTCACCCGAGACAGTCACAGATCACACAACATATTTTTCAAATCACTTCCGAGGCGAGATGTTTCCTGTGTTTATAGGTTTTTGGGATGGAGGAAGCTCGAATATTGAGAGAGAACCATTGTGCAGAGGCAGATCAACTCAAATCGAAGTCTCCATCTCTCTAACTCGACACAAGCAGAGTTAGTATTGGTTGAAGGCATCTGTATCATTGACATGAAGTATGCCTTAGCACTGAACCACCGTACACCCACTTGGGCTGTTGGGATTAAGTGTCTTGTTCCCTCATTTTACCCCCACCCCACTTTCAGAGAAGTGGGGGGGCTATATTTTCGATGCCCTTTATGTCCATATGTCCATCCATCTGAACGTTCTTGTGCATCCAACTACTCCTACATTTTTTAACTGAGTTTGATCAAACGACTCAAACATTACAACTAGCATTTGAACATGACCATATTCCAAAATGTTTCTTCTGCAACAACTTTAACCAGGTTAAATGAGATTTTTTGTGTGTGCAAATCCTACATTATTAACTGATTTCAATGAAACTTCTTAAACATGGCCACTAATGAGTGTACATGCTCATATTTCCAAATTTTCCATGTGTGATGATTTTAACATTCAAACGTGCATTCTAGTAAGTCGAAAGTGGGGGTATTAATCACCTTCAGTGATAGTTCTAGTTGTTGGAGTGTGTCATTTAGTTCAGTGCGGCATTTCGGTTCTCAATCAATGATAGTCTTCACACAAACTTCTTGAAAAGTGGGTAAAAAGACAATGCATAACACCATCAAATTCTGAACAGAATTAGACTGATGACTTCAGAGCTTGATGTCGTGCATGTGGCGTCTGATAGTGTTAAGTAAAGAGTTAACCCTTTACCCAATGTAACAGCCAAATCCGGTCAGCACTATTCTAAAATATCGTCAATTAATTTTCATTATTTTTTCATTTTTTGTCTCAAAAACATAGGGTATGACCCCTCGTTGGAATGAGCTCATTCCAGTGAGGGGGTCGTAACCAATGTTTTTGAGACAAAAAATTAAAAAAAAACAGTTATTCAAGAATTATTTTTGCAAGTGTCGTCTGCTTTTCGTGTTAGGTAAAGGGTTAAGACAGTATGTTACAAATTTTACTATACATTCATTAACCCTTTACCCAAAATAATTGCCAATGCTATTCACAAAAATCATTTAATTTTCATTTTTTTTTTTTTTTTTTTTTGTCTCAAAAACAGAGTTTATGACCCCTCATTATAACGAGCTCATTGACTCCAATGACGGGTCATAAGCTATGTTTCTGACACAAAAAATGAATTTTTTTTTAGTTATTCAAGAATTTTAAGTGTCGTTCGCCTTTCATGTTAGGTAAAAGGTTATTAAGAGAGGGAATGGATGCCGTAGTGGCATATTGATTCAGTTTTTCGTTATGACAAGCAGCTTCTATATGTGGCAGTGTTGGTCTATCTGTCTGTCTCTTTGTTGGACTGTCTGTTGGCTTTGCCAATGAGTTTTTAAACTCAACTTTTAAAATACTCATTGGAATGACATAATTGGTATGTAAGTGTATCTTATTGATGTCTAGCCCCATTTAAATGCAGGTGCAGGTGTTATTCGGGATATTTTTATCAGAGTTATTGGGCTTTATGGACTTGAATTTATTTCATTTTTACCATCGGTCACAGCTTAGGTGCGAACTCGCAGTTTTTCTTTCATCATTTTATATTGTTCAGGGTGAAAATCAAAGCAATGTATATTCAACAGTTTCTACATTATCATTGAGACTGTATAGAGATAGAGAGAAACAGGCTTTCTTCCCAACTAACTATGGTAAACGCTGTGCGAAATGAGATAATTACGCCCAAATTATGCAGAGTTTGAAATGTTTTCCACAGTTTTGCAGTGTTTCAGCAATAAAAAGTTTGGCCAGAATTCCCTGATACTTGTAATATAGCATAGAGCTTACCTTTGAATCAAACAATGCAACAGATAAATAAATTACAACACTGTCGACGGCGATTGCTTTTCCGTGGCAAATTCTATATGACCATGCACTTAAAGCTTGAGATCTAGTATATTCACATTTGTGGCATTTCTCAATAAAAGCCATGCATAATTTAGCTGGGAACCTTAGAAGCCTTCTCGAGTTAGTCAAGTAAACTTGCGTCAAAGGGTGGTGGGAACCAGTGATAATGGTTAAGACCTCTAACAAGAGGTTGTAAACTATCATTTTTAGACGGTAACCTAAAACCTAAAACAGAAGCCAAGAAGAAGAAAATACCAGTTCTTTTTTTCCAGCCATGCAGGTCACATCCATATTGGCCATTATGCCCAAATTAGACGGATCTAAAGGTCTGAGAATTTGTGAATGACAAACTCTTCCCATTCTCAACATCCCAGACAGTGTTCATACTTTGTTTGGAACATAGTGGTTGAACTTGCATATGCTGCAGTGAAATAATATTTCATATAACCTTATTGTATAATATCATTTCCAGACCTGCAGCAGCTTGAACTGCTCAATGTTATGTTATAAGAATGTTTGTTATGCATATACAATATTATAAATTATTTTATCTTGTTTGATAGGACTCACAGAGCCCTCTTAAATAGCTAATATACAGAATAAAAAAATAATGTATCAAAATAATTTTTTATTTACCACAACATTCCTTGAACTAATTATTTGACCTATTAACCTTTCAGGCCTCGATTTGTTCAGTTTCGCATTACAAAATGCGAAGCAAAAATTGCAAGCTGTGATACAATAGCTGGAATTGATTTTTTAGCATTTTTTTTTACTTCAAGATAAAATCCATGAACGGAAAAAGTATTTTCCCAATCGCCGAGTTGGATGGCACGATGTGTAACGAGTATGCAAATTGTGTACTATTTATATCATCAACTACCGTGCACAGCTTGTTGAGCATATATTGCTTCTGATTTGTGGGTGGGGAAATCTCAATAATGCCAAACTGGAATCTGAGAGACATGCATTTACATACTGTATTTCCGGGAAGTAAACGTGTGTCTCATGAAACTGAAAGTACAATATGTCACAAAGTAAACTTTTACATATGTTCTGGAACTCATCAGGACATAACATAGCAAAAATATAGGATAAAATTAAATGAACCTGTTGATATATTAAAGATGGGATCAACCTATTTCATAGCAATGTATTTTCTTACCTGGACTCCTCTAGCACTTTAATACTAGCAGGTAATGGAATAACATAATTTCGATTCATGCACTTGGAAAAATGAGTTTGAAAGTAAGGCTCAGTTACATTCTCATATGCAAGTAAATTGAGTCTTTCAGGTCAAATTTTCAAATATTTCTCTCCTCGGGCCAAACCATGGCCATCCCAGAGGGTCTTTGGACCCCAATCTGGGCTACAAAAAAAGTTGCTAATCAGTTTTCTGTAAACAAATCAAGGCCTGCCTTTACCCCATTGGAAGAATCAAGTTATTAACTCACATGCCTGTTGCCCATGAGTTACATGTAAGTAATTAGTTCTTAAAACTCAGATTAATTTTTATCATACTTGTTACCTCAAGTACATGTATTCTGTTGCAGATGACCTAACAGTGTTTTTACATCATTGTTGGCTGCCTATTCAGGCAGCCAACAATGATGTAAAACCTCTGCCAAGTTAAATGTAGCCTTGCAGTGGAGCTATAAGTAAAAATTGCACTTTGAGACAACTTTATCAGTGCAATATGAAAGTGGAGCTTGCGGCTGTATGAGGTCCTAACGCTTAATCCTCCGAAGTAAGATAAAATAAATTATTTTGACACACTGTATTTTTATCCTGTTTAACCCACAGAATCTTTTTATTATCTGTGTAAATGTGCTAATAAAATCTTATGTTGATAAATTGTCATATTGAATGTATATATTCACATCTGTTGAAGATTTCTTCTGTTCACTGTTCTGCCACTCTTTCACAGTGTACCTCCTTTCGTTAATTTTTCTTATATTTGGCAGTTGACTATAATAACACTGCTGTGTTTTACGTGAAAGAGGGAAGTGGTAAGGGACAGCACTCTTCTCTTTCCATTGGTAATTTTTGGTGCCTCCATTACTTTTGCCTGATCTTGTTGGTATCTTTTCAGAAACTGGATGGAAAGAGGCATACAACTATACCAAAGACCATTGCATACATGGTGATACTTGCCGAAATGGTAAAACCTGCACAGGTAGGTGCTGGATTTAGTTGATGCCCAGGGTTGCCACCTAATTGTCTTTCTGAAATATAGAAAAGAGTAATTTCTTTTTAATTTTATAAAATTTTACTTATAATTTGAAACCAACTTTCCATTACACAGATCTTCAGATAAGACTCTTGAATACATCCAAACATATTGGTTTTTCATGATAATGTACAGAAAATAAATTTGTTATATACAAATACACTTTTCAATTTTGTAAACAGTATTGATAGTCTACCACTTGCATGAGAAAAACAACTGGGTTTGTACAAGTACCAGAAATACTTGAATTTCAAAACATATTCCAGGACTTTGACAGAGCTTGAAAATAGAACATTTTTGGAAAAGGTCGTGAAAAATATTTCTTGGTTTGTTTTAGTCACACAGTGTACTTGTGAATTGTGGCAAATATGTGGATCTTATTTCTAGTTTTGGTATCCAGGAAGAAAATTTTGTCAATCTCTCATTTGTCATAATATCTTGGGACGAGAGAGCTTCCCAAGAAATGATGTCAAAGAAAGATTTGAACTATCAACAGAGGTAAAAAGTATCAGAAATCCTTAACCCTGATGGGCCAAGAGATTTTTACATATTTTTGCTACACTTTGACGGTCTACATCCTGTGACTTCATTGCTGGGTTTTTTTGCAAGTCTTGGCTGCCTTTATAGGCAGCCAGGACTTGCCGAAAAACAACAACCAAGGTGCTTAGAATATAGCTTATTAGTTAACCCAAAAACTGCATGTAGGGGCACCTGTTCTGTTGCAAAAAATGGGATCAAAGTCAGAATTGGGCCTTAGAGGGTTAAACTCTTTTAAGCTAATCTTGTAGTATGTATATGAACTTCAGAGTTGATTCTAATGATTCCTGATGAAGATCCTATAATATGCTTGAAAAATTCTTTAAAAAATCCTGGAAAATCCCAGAATTATTTTATCCCATATGTGTATGAATCCTGATACTAGTGTTTCCAGAAAAGAACTCGCCCTTTTTCACAATTGCAGGCACTTGGTAAAAGGAAAAATGTTAAAAACATTCTTCGCCAGGGGAACCTGAGGAATTCGAACATTTCTACTTTTGCTTATTGATATTCAGTATTATCAACTGAAATGCTTATAAACATCAGAGATCCTTTAAATAACTAGCAGTGAAGGTTCTACAATATATGTTAAGAAAAGTTCTAGAATTTTTTTCGCTAGAGGGTGTATGGTACCTATTTTCATCTGCGTGAGTGAAATAATTTAGTTATCCACTCAAGATATGTGAAAATTAACCTTGAATATGCTTTAACCCTTTACAAAATGTAACGGTCAAAACTGGCCAGCTCTATTCACAAAAATCATGATTCAATTTTCAGTATTTTTAAAAAAATTTTTGTCACAAAAACATAGCTTATGACTCTCAGTGGAATGAGCTCATTGAGTTCATTCCAACAAGGGGTCATAAGCTATGTTTTTGACACAAAAATGGAAAAAATTAGTTATTCAAGAATTTTGTTTGCAAGTGTTGTCTGCTTTTCGTGTTAGGTAAAGGGTTAACATTTGCTTATTCCCAAAGTGTATTGAGAAGAACTAAATGATCACGAGTGTGGCTTTTCAGTTGAACCCTTTACCCATTGTATCAACCAAACCATCCAATGCTATTTACAGAAACTGCCATTCAAATTTTACTATTTTTTTCATTTTTTGGTCTCAAAAACAAAGCTTATTCTTCCACTTGTTCCAGTGAGGGGTTACAAGATATGTTTTCGAAACAAAAATGAAAAAATTCCATTTATTCAAGAAAAGTTTTTACAAGCGTCTGCTGTTTATGTTTTGTAAAGTGTTGCATGTTAAAAATCTGCTAACAAAGCAGATAGTTCATTGTCTGGCATTAATCTTTTTCTTGCAAATGTATTGTGGATCTGGTGATAAAATATAGGTTCCCTAGAAATAAAGTAAAGGATACCATTCAAAACAGAAATCCACGAAATTTGAAAGATATAAAAGATGGAAAGTAAAGATAAATTACGCTCGGCAAAAAGAAAGAAGTTCCGTTTTGCCGATATATCTTCTCAAGCAAGCTAATTTAATTCTTTTCTCACTTTCTGGGTACCCATTCCTCGTTGAATTTCTTAAAAGTAGCACTATTTAGAGCTCACTTGCCAAGGACCTGAATAGGCCTTGAATATTATGCTGGAATCTTCCTTGAAAATCCTTTAAAAAATCAGAGATCAGGTGGTCAGAGGAGATTCATTTCAGTAATCTTCAGCTAGCTTCACAGGAAGCTGAATATTGTTGGAATGGATCTTCCATTCCTTATAAAATGAGATCAATGCACTAAATGGTGTAGAGTACTGCGACACCTAAGTGATCCTTTTTATACCCTCACTCTTGAATGGGGGTATACTAGATTACATGTGTGTGTCCATCTGTCCGTCCATAGTGATATCTCAGCAATGAATGGATGGATTTGAATGAAATTTGGTATGAGGGATTCTTGTGACAAGCCACTCCTGCACATTATAAAAAAGTTGCATATTTTTCACCAGAGTTACAGCCCTTATCTTATGCTTCATCGGTCCAGCACTGCAGTGGGTATAACGCCTTCAGCAACAACTCTTGTGATCAGATTGTGATCCATTGTGACAATTTTACATCAGTGAGTCGAGATTTTAACAATAGAATATTACGAAATCAAGACTGAATTAAGAAAGACAAAACTGAAAAAGCAACTGGGATTTCAAAGTTCTTGCATTTCGTTTTTCAACAAATGGGATTCCACATCATTGTAGAGATAGAAGCTGACAAGAGAAATTCGACCAGTTCGTGACTGGTCGCGATCCGGTTGAAACTATCTCCTCTTTTGTGATCACAGTATATGATTATGATACGACATTTAAGAAGGAAATATTGCGCACAAATTCCTCCAGATTATATATTCATAAAACTATGTACAACTCTTGGAAGGAACTTCCATGATTTTGCCCCAGGAAATCGCCCGAGCTCCTTGAAAACCCTCAAAAATAAACTGGGAAGGTCATGGAGATGTTTCGAATTGACTTCTTATCCATGAGCAGGAATCATGGTTGTTATTTATCCAATTTTATTCAGGCATGTCATGATTAATCGAGATGTCGACCAATCGTCAGAAACAACTATATTCAACTACAAAGTCAATGATTATGGGTTTTCATCAATCCTTTACTGATGAATCATTAGGGATTACTCTGCTCCCAATCATGCTCGTAAGAAGTTCCAGAGACTGTTAGTGTTTAAATGATTAGTCGACTAATCGACGTAGACTCGATTATTTAAAAAGTCGACTTTTAACTCTGACAATCGACTAGTCAAAACTAAAATTTGCAAGCAAAGAACACTAAGGTGTATCCCCGCATTTTTAGTATGCCATCACGATGTTCACAAAGCAGTTCACATTCTCTAATGACAAAGGTGGCGCAACTGGCACCACATAGGACCGAATCAAAAGTCCCAAATGTTATGCATATATAGAGACCATAAGTGAGCACATGAACACACTTTCAACATTTCAAAATAAAAACCCCTAGGTGCCTGTTGCCAGAAACCGCTTGTCTAACAACAAAAGTGGCAATGTGGGTGCCACATGTGGCCGAATAAAAAAACCCAAACTTTTATGCACATCTAGAGACCCTACCTGAACATCTGAATACACTTTCAACGTTTCGAATAAAACCCTTAGAAGCCTTTTGCCAGAAACCGATTTTCTAACGACAAAGTGATGCAATGGGCACCACATGGGGTTGAATTAAGAATCTGAAACCTTTATGCACATCTAGAGACCCTACCGGAACATATGAACACCCTTTCAATGTTTCAAATTAAAACACCTATGAGTCTTTTGCCAGAAACCGATTCTCTAACGACAAAAGTGGAGCTATGGGGCCTGAATCAAAAATCTGAAACCTTTATGCACATCTTGAGACCCTACCGGAACATATGAAATCACTTTCAGCATTTTGAATTAAAACTCCTAGGAGCCTTTTGCAGGAAACCCGATTGTGTAAGTGTAACAACAAAAGTGGCACAATGGGTACCACATGGGGCCGAAACAAAAATCTGAAACCTTTATGCACATCTAGAGACTGAACATATGAACACACTTTCAATGTTTTGAATTAAACCCCTTCGAGCCTTTCGCAGTAAACTGTTTCTCTATAAACCCCTACGAGCCTTTCGCAGTAAACTGTTTCTCTAATGACAAATGTGTGGCTACAGGTGTCTCATGGGGCCAGATAAAAAATTCAAAACCTTTATGCACATCTAGAGACCCTACTTGAACATATGAACACACTTTCAACATTTCAAATTATAACCCCTAGGAGCCTTTTGCCGCAAACCAATTGTCAGGCCTGGAATTCTTAAAAATGCAAGAGGGCTAAAAATCGCTCCCCTCGCATGGCCTAGGGGAGCGATTAGCTTTCCTCGAGCTTACAAAAGCTAAAAGTGCAATATGAAGTTTTACAACTGATGTATTCTGCCCAGTTGGCTTTGTACATTATATTTGGTGCTGCTATCAAGGTAGTCTCCGAGAGATGGCCACACTGCCCTTCCCACACCTCCGGGCCTTGACAAGGCCCGGGGTGTGGGAGGGGCAGTGTGTCCGCCTTACAGAGACCACTAACATAGCATAGATCTAAAAAGAAGTGGGTTTTAGGAATAGGCAGTTATGGTAATTATTATTTTCTAAGGCCAGGAGGGCTAGTTTTCGCCCTCCTTAATTTTTTAAAGGCGAGCTGTAGGCGAGCGAATAAATCGCTCTCCTGAAAATGCCAGGCCTGGATTGTGTAAGTGTAACAACAGAAGTGGCACAACCGGAGCCTTTCGATGGAAACCGATTCTCTAATGACAAAAGTGGCGCTACGGGTGCCTCCTGGGGCTGAATCAAAAATCCGCAACCTTTATGTGTATCTATAGATCCTGCTGGAACATATGAACACACTTTCAGCATTTCTGATTAAAACCCATGTAAGCTTTTCACTGGAAACCAATTCTCTAACGACAAAAGTGGCACTACAGGTGCCACATGGGGCCTAATCAAAATTCCAAAACCTTTATGCTCATCTAAACACCCTACCAGAACATATAAACTAGACATTCTACCGGAACATATAATCACTCTTTAAAGAACCGAAATTACATATCATAGGAGCCTTTCATCGAAAAGCAGTATTTTAGCACAGTCTTTCAGGCTTGTCATTTTAAAAATGGCTGAAGGGCCATTATGGTTCGCCTCAAATCACCCCAGGAGGGCCATTTTAGGTTTGCCTAAAATGACCACAGGAAGGCCATTTATGATTTGCGGGTGCCATTTTGTTTTGGCCTGCTGGGTAGACAACTAATATAATTTTAAGGTACATGGTTTGAGTACTTATTATGTACGTAATCACGTAATGTATAGATGCAGGCTTGAATATTTGGATGCAAGATACATGTAACAGGTTACCCATGACACTAACAGTGAGTGTTATAGTTATCTTGCATCCAAATAACCAGACCCGTATCTATACATTACATGATGAAAGTACAAGTCCCGGCTCTGATTTTGGGTCGAAATGTCCCAGACGAATCATCAGAGTCAAATTGGCTTGGGGATGATATGTCCCGTAATTGTGCTTGACACGAGAGTTGTCACAGACTGATATACAATGTAATAACTAATTACAACTTTGGAACTGGCTGACCTCTCTCTCATATTTGGAAAGTTACTTACTGTCTCTGGGTGACTGCGTCAACGACCCACTACAAACTTTACAAATTGTGCTTTGTTACCTCCTTCAATCCGTTTGAGATGGCCGATTTTGAGGTGCCTTTGACTGAATTAAAGGGCCGCAGAAATCGTTTTTAGGGAGACGTTTACGGTCCGCGGAATTTTGAACTCAGGCGGGCGACTGTGCCCCAGGCCGATCGCCCACCTCAAAATGACAAGTCTGGTCTTTAAGTGGTGCCACCTGGTGACAAAAATTCAATCTAACCTATTTTTGTTATCTCTATACCATACTTAAGAAGTATGGTAAGTTTCAAAATTATAGCTCGAAAAAGGGATGTACAGATGAAGATCATGATCATGACAACAAACCACACAAGCCTCCACACAGCCTTTGCCAAATGAAATGCTATACATTTTTTTTTAAAAATTGTATAGTATTTTTTAACACGAATAACCAAGGATGGATGTCCATAGGTCATCCCTGACTGCCATAGGCAGGGGAGTGGGGATGAGCACGAGAGTGGTGTCCTACTCAAAATTTGTCCCGAACTGGTGGCAAATCCCAGTGCATCATGAATCAAAAAAGAGAATGAATTTTTTTAACTGAATATTTCACTTTTCTTTCTTTGTTGTATGTTACAAACATGCATTGTATGTACAATATATTGTATAATGGAAATAGAATTTATAAAACAACATTATTATTTGCAAACTTGTTCTTTATTTATTGACAGGTAAGTATTGTTTTTCTTACCAAACTGACATGTCTGATGAACTGACCAATCAAATTTTTGTTTTCAAAAAATGTGCTTCAGCTCCTTCGGGATACCAGAAGAGAAAACCCCAAAATGTTATGTTGTACTGACCTTAAATAGCAAAAGTAATTAAGAGTCCCCATAAATAAATCCATATAATGCAGTACAGACCAAGCACCATCAAAAGAACAAGGTAATTATTGCTTTGAATAAACACATTCAGTGCACAAAAATTCCCAACATTAAAAATAGATCAAACGACAATAAGGTCACCCTATGCTGTTGAAGGATTTCAGAAAAATTAACACATGGACCTGAACACCATCAAAGTGTACTGGTATTTGATATTATTTTCCTCCAACATCTGCATTGTATGTGGGGAGGGCAGGCTTCAAAAATTGAAAATAGGAATTATCATTTTTTCAAATTCTGCCCAGTACATGATTTTGTATGTTGGGGGGGGGGGGGGGGGGGGGGGGGGGGGGGGGGGGGGGGGGGGGGGAGTAAAATAAAGCATATTTGTCTTTGTAAATAATTACAACTGCTTTCCACATCTGGCAGTGGGGGAGCCTGAATAAAACAAACTTCTATGCCAATAATTCATATCCATCTTTCTAAATAATAGCAACTGCTTTCCACATGAGTGTGGGGGGGGGAGGGGGGGGCTCGCAATTCATCGCCTTTGAATGGCTACATTGGTCTGTTTTGAAAACACTGAAGTTAGCTCAGCATTTTTATTCGTACCTTTACTATTGTATGGGCTCAGGACAGCAGTTGAGAGGGAAGACTATATTGGTAATAATCCAACTATAATATTCAAAATAGGTGGTTCAGGCAGATAGCATTGTGGGGGTGGAGGCAGAGTAGGGCTGACATAAAAAAAAAGCACTTCATCGCCTTGGAATGGCTACGTTAGTCCGTTCTGAAAACACTGAAGCCAGCTCAGCCTTTTTATCTCATGGTAAGAACAGTCAACACAAGCACATGGCTTGATTACTGTTTAACATAATTCACGGAAACATCTTTTCATGTACCGGTAGATCAAAAGTGATTTCTTCCCAAGGATTTATTGGGAAAGTTAAATAAAAACACAACTAACAATGGGTATGTTCATATTTATTTTCCTGCGGTGATGCTGATGATTAAAGTCGCGATTCTGAACAGGCATTTTATCTTTCCCATTTCCAAGGTAGTTTGTGTACAATAAATTTAGTAACCGGTACAACATATTTTTCAAAATTGTTCAAAATTTCCACCCACATCTTGACTAGACGACTAGTTGCCGACTACCTCTGCTCACTAATCGACTTCTAAAAATCACCTATCATTTAAACACTAGAGGCTGTAAAATATCAAAATGCATTGTAATTGATATGGGAAAGAAGTATTTTGATATAACACTTGACACAAGGTCTGCATTTTTAGAGAGTATATGAATACAAATAATTGCCCTTCTCACTTTGCCAAGGAGTGCAATTGCCTTCTTAAATCTCAATGTGGAGCGTTCCCCTCCAGGGGTAACCACATTGTGTCCTTGGGCAAGGCACTAATCTCTATTGCCTAGTGCCTACATGGGAGCACTTTAGTGCTGTGTACTAAGGTGTACTGTACATCGATGGTGCACCTGTCTTGAATCCATTCTAATACTGCTTGTGTGGAGTTAGTACATTGGGGAGTCTAACAGTTGCTCGCCATTGCTCGGTGGTTCTTTCTGGGTACTCCAGCTTCCTCCAGCTGTAAAACTAAAACAAGGTCACCCTGGCTGTCGAAAGTGTTGTTAAACTCCAATAACTAAATAAATCTCAATGCTGATATTATTAGACTCTTGACCAATTCAGGTCCATACCTGAGCCTCGGCTCAGGTTTGGGCCTGAAATGGTCAGGAATCTGAAATTTCCTTGGAGAGCAGGAGGCTTGCTGCATGTGTAAAGAAAGTTCGGCCCGAGGAACTAATCACCCAAAATATTATTTTCTCTATAGTTGTTTCTAGAGGTCACAGCATATAATTAAAGTCAACTTTAATCGATCACTCTTATTCAAAAGTCAATCATGAAATTTCATAATCGCACCAGTTCTAATTTTATTGTACTTTTGCAAACGACTTTACAATAGTAGTGATTTTTTATAATTCCAGTTGGTAGTCGAAGATACAGATTGAATCTCCTCACTGGAAATATTGTATCAATAATGTCTGTACTGGAAGCAACAATTAACAGATTTGGACCTAAGGTTGGTCTGACGTGAGTATCTTATATATTCAGCTATTTCAATGAGAAGACAGATTTGTCATCTCAGATTTCTGGGGGTTTTTTTCAAATAAATTGATAATGTATTGTTCTATGACAATTGATGGAAATGAGCTCATGGAGTCATTTTCAAACAAGGTATAACATAGACAATAGTTCACTGCTTGGACTAACGTACGATGTAGTGCTGCCGTGGTTATCCGGATAACCGGTTAACCTGTGGTTAAAACTTTGACCGGTCAAGAAAATGTTTTAACCGGTTAACCTTACATTCACTATTCTCACCATATATGTCCGTGTATAAGTCGCCCCTGTGTATAAGTCTACTTGCCTAAAGCCCATGTATAAGTCGCACCCCCATTTTTAAATATATGCAGTCAAAAAGAATTAGTTGCAAGTTACGTTTTGCCAATTTGGGGCAGTTTGGGATGCAATGGAAATAGGTAAGTTTTCACGAGTTACCACGTGGTGAATAAGATTAAAGAATAAAGGAAAATTATTATTAAAGATTTAAAAAATACTTGCATTTATTTGTTTTTCGTTGTTTGTTTATCACCCCAATGTCTTCATCCCTGTCAAGAAAATCCAATGCTCATTTCTGACTGAAACTTCATAGTTTCAGAATCAGAGCACCATTTGCGCCGTAACCTGCGCAGTTGTTGTGATTAAGTTGGTTTTTCTGGAATGCGAGAATGTTCCGTGAATAACCAATAAAAATACAACAAATGGGCAGGTTACAGCGCAAATTATTTTCAAATTGTTGTCCCACTTAAGCATTGTTGGTGCTATTGAAACTAACTTTACCTGGAGCACGTGTGCGTAATTTATAACCGGACATTACACATCAGTGAATTGGAGTTCATGGAATAAATACGTCTCTCCAGGTATTGCTGGCAAACATTTAATGTGTTATTATTTATTTTTTCGTTGTTATTTTGATGATTTTGTATGCTTTCGTCCATATTGGCCCCACAAACCTGTTGATTTCCGGTACACGCACTGATGTAAACACATGCGCCGATTGAACAACAACGACTAAATAAATTACTTCTTTATTATTATTTATGGTCAATGTAAATAACATTGGCCGGCCCGATATAATAGTTACAGTTGAAGCAAGAACACGCTACAAATATAGGTACCTTAAATGCGGTTAACCACGGTCAAACACTCTGGTTAACCGGTCAGAAAAAAGTCTTAACCGCGGCAGCACTAGTACGATGTTTATTCTCGAGTGGGATGCAGAAGTTTATTTTCACGAGGCACTAGCCAAGTGAAAATAATCCCCGCATCCCACGAGAGAATAAACATTGTACATTACTCCAAGCAGTGAACTATTGTGTTTATTATATTTCCCTGATAATATCTGCATCACAAATACCCCTCTTGCGTCATCCAAGAGCAGTTTCCCAAGGTCGCTCAATTTCATTTTGACGGTTAGAATAATTGGTGCATGAACACAAAAACATGAATGAATGAACTGATAATATGACGTCATCAGAAAGGAATGCAATGACGCTCGTTTTCAAATGGAAGTTCAAGTGACGGGAGATATGAACTTATGAAGGAAATCAACACATTTTAAAGAAATAATTCAATCAATCACCATGAATGAGTAGTCATGTTCAACTTCTTATAACTTTGTGTGGATGTGTACATAGTTATTGTTCACTGTCAGTTGGAATATCAAGAATATTTGTCGAAGTGGATTGGGTGTTATTGCTGGATTTTGAGGCGGAACAACTGCAATGGTAAAAGTAGTCTGTCATGACTGTGAGTAGGTTATCGCTGTGGGAGTTGAATAACACTTTTGAGGTCGTGGGAGTAGGATATGTTTTTTATTTACAAAGGAAAAAGCTGTAGAAATATAATAAATAACTGTATTTCCTTCTTACCTAACACTGATACAAATTTTCAGAATGAACACATGCCACTTGAACACAAAAAAATAGACTTGAAAATTCTCCCAAGCTCGGATGTTTGAAAACAATATTTATGGTTCACAAAGCGTACAGGGGTGTGAATTAGGTACTTAACCCTTTGAGGCTAGGAGATGTTTATACAACTGCCAAAGTACTTGTGAGTTAACCCCAAGATTGTGAGGCATCTGTACTGTTGCAGTAAAAGTGATCAAAGTTGAAATTGGACTCTTAAAAGTTAAGTGCTTTAACCCTTTACCCAACGTAACGGCCAAAACCGGCCAGCGCTATTCTCAAAAATCGCCAATTAATTTTCATTATTTTTTTCATTTTTTGTCTCAAAAACATAGGTTATGACCCCTCGTTGGAACGAGCTCGTTCCAACGAGGGGTCATAACCTATGTTTTTGAGACAAAAAATGAAAAAAATTAGTTATTCAAGAATTATTTTTGCAAGTGCCGTCTGCTTTTCAGGTTACGTAAAGGGTTAACAGGCTGAGCATTTTCTTGAATTTATTATGAAATCAAGTCTGTATTGCTGCCATGACTTGTTTTATGAGAAACTTGAATTATTTATTTATTTATTTATTTATTTATTTATTTATTTATATATTGGTGCTTTATGCCACATCAGCAGCTGAGGTTATATTGTGGCAATGAAAAGTATGTATTTTAAAATAGGTTATTTTTGTCCATGATGAAAATAAAAATGAGTCGATGAAATATGAGGAATAAAAATAAGGTGTGAAAACAGTAATACGAAAATGAGATCAGCTTCTGTTTAAAGAAACATCAATAGGCTTGCATCAAAAAATAATTATGAGGACTACTCCAGTGTATACATATACATTTTATTAACAAAAGCTAGGAACACTCTTCTTTTGGATGCAGAGTATTTTTGTAATGGACAGGATAATTTGCCTGCAACAGCAAAGTGTTAAGATATAATTCTGATCTGCCCAACATTATATAAAGAAAACATAAAATTTCATTAATTTTGGAAGGATGATATTACTGTTATCTTAAGTTTATGCTGGGTACAGTACTGTTTGCTCTATAGCAGCCTGTTTCCTAACCTGTTCAATTCAATATCGTGGCACAATCAATCATGATCAAGAATCAAATATATTTTGATAGAATGAAGTACAATCAACACTAAGCGGAAAAAAATTGTCATATTTAAGCGAGCAGAGAGGAATCATAACATTTCATATCTGATCCTTTGTAAATTTGTGAATGAACTGGGTCATTGTGACTGTCAAGACAACTATCATATCTTTACAATCTTGTATAAATCACAAAAATCTAGAATTTCAACCAATTTTCATGTTTTTGTGACATGGTTTTATAATGATATAATCTCAAAAGTAACTGCGTTGGATCAGAATCAAAATTGACCATGCATTTTTGAGATAACGGCACAAAAGTTGTTTTTGGGGTTTTTTTTTAAACCATATTTTTATTTCCTCAATGAAATGGGGTCTGGCGAACAGGCAATGCCTATATTAACGCTGTACCCTACATAAACATACAATACAGTGGTGCAAGTGCATCTGTACATAAAACGGAAACTGATCCAATGAATTGGAAAGAAAGAGAAAGTACCACACTATATCCCATCATCTCCTTTATATCTTTTACCTATCCATCAGGTGTGGAGGCAATCTGCACAAAAGATGATTAATCCTTTATTTGCCACGAGCAGCCGACAACACTTGCAAAAATATTTCTTGTACAATTAAAAGTAATGCATTTTTTGCACCAAAAAACATAACTTAGTCCCCACAAAGTAGATCTTCTGTTTCTCGGGCCATTTTTTTGTAAAATTGCATTTGGGCAGGCAGTTTTTTATTTTTGTAATTATTTCTTTGCCATTAAAAGTTCATGTGTGTTCTTAGTTTCTTTTATGTTTTAGGCCTCATAATCTACAGAATAGCATGGGTGGTGGTGTATTTCGTCCCTTGAGTGCAAGAAGGCTTTAGCATTGCAAAGCCTTTTTGCACCCAAGGGACAAATTTACCAATTTTATTAACTTGGATAAAATATCCGACATAAACCATTTAATTTTTTATTTTTTAAAGTTTACATTGGTTATAAAAAGAGAGCATGCAGCAACCAAAACGACCATGCAGGAGTGCCTGAGAAACATATTTTTAAATTTTTTAGGCCTTTTGGCTCCTTGTTATCAAGTGCTCAACAAGCTCATTCCAATAGATGGTCGATGGCCATGATTGGAAGCAAAACTTTAATAAAATAATAAAATTTGACTCATCAATAAAATTCACTGGAACAAGATCATGCTCATTGGCTTAACTCTTTTAATTACAGAAAATCTGAATCAAATATACGTGTTGTGAGAGTAGAGCTTGATAATGGTGAGAGGATAGTAGGTGTACGATATCCAGAGATTTTACTTGGAGAAGTAGAGAAAACACTGAAAGAACAGCAAATGATCGAAAGAGTTCAGCTCCAGCAAAGTCAAAGTGTTAGTAGCATTTATCTTTGCATAATTCTTCACTTCATCCTGAATGGTCATAAGGCCATGGTTAATTAATTTTCAGTTTAGCGTTATTCGCCTCATTCTGTTTTCTGCCCAAATAATAATGCAATGTCTTTTGTTTTGGGCTCTGAAAATAGGTCACCTCCTATATAGGGCCCGGAGAAGACACTATTTCATGTTTTTCCCTCATCCATTGAAATGGCAGATTATTGCTTTATTTTTGCCAGATTGCTATAGCAATCTGGCAATAATGAGGCAATAGTCTGGTGTTATTAAGGGTACTATGTTGACTAATGATACATTTTGTTATAGGCTGTTCTGTATACAACCCGGGCCATTGAAAGTTCTGCTACCTGAGACAGCCTGCACATGCAAGGAGCATTGTGAAAGTGCAAAAAGATAAAATATATGCATCTTGTGGAAAGGGATATAATACGCTATTTCCCCAAGGGGGTATAATTAATCTCATTCCACATTTTGTTCTGATAACATGGAATAATGCTGAACTGAAAATTAATTACCCATGGCCTAAGTTTGTCTTAATTAATTTTTCAAGTTCAGGATCATGGAAAAGGTATCAGGGAACTAAATATTTGAATTAGAGTTTCCCGCCTTGAAATGTCGCACTCGGAAGTGATGCAATCTCTAAAAATAAACAGCCTTGGGAAAATAAATTATTTCAATAAACGTTTGAAGCATTCTATTGACATCTTGCGTTATTGATGAATATTCCAGATAAAAAAGAGGGTGATTTGATTACTTTTGGACCTAAAAAATACAATTTATATTTGGTGTATTTTTGTAGGGAATTCCTTGTAAAGTATGAGCATGTGACCAGTACTTTCCTTGCTGTCAATTTTTCTCTCTTATTTGTTGCATGACCCCCTGTTTTGGGGTCAGAAAAAGTTGTCTGAAGGGACATACTTGACAAGATATTTGAATGCCAAAATTAAAGTGATGCGATCATATTTTTGATTGCCTGAACGTTATAATGGTTGCCTATGGGAAAATATTTAGTTCTGTGATACCAAAAGATATCTCACAATGTAGTGAACAGAATGTTTTCATTTTAGAATTTTTATTTCAAAATGTCTATCTTTATCAAAGGGAATTTGTTAACTCCCTGCACACTGATGTCGATATATGAAAATTTTAAGAGTTTCTCTCCCATAATGCAACAAGGAATTTAACCATTTCAATTTTGTTTGACAGAGCTCGGTCATGCTTATGAGCTACTAGATTCATTTAACTGAAGTACAGTGGAACCCTGTTAATTGAATGATCATTTTGCCAGTAAAAATTATTCAATTAACAGGAGTAGTCAATTAACAGGGGTTTGTCATTTTGCTGTATTCTAGAGATAACCTGTGCATTTAATCTAATATGTCTTGTTTGACAGAGCTCAGAAATAAAATAATAAATGTAATAATAATAAATTATTATTTATATATGATTACTTTTTATTTGCAGCAGACTGGTGTAGCACAGAACGTGTCGCCAGATAATGATGTGGTTACAGTAAAACAGAGTATCATTGAAGATGTTTCTGACATGAATAACAAATGTTTAGCAAAAGCTTTAAATCCTCCTGTCACAATTAAAACTTTCTTCAAAAATTCTCTCAAACAAGCTGATATTGATGAATGTGATAACAGTGCAGGCAAAAACCTGCATAATCCAGATACTGCCAATCTGATAACCTGTGATAATACAAATTCTACTGAATATAAAACTGTGACAATATCACCCAAGAAAGTCATTCCCCAGACAAGAAAGAAGCGTAAATTAGATTCAACATGCGATTCAAAAGCATCGAAGAAGGCGAAACAATCATCAATTTTTTCAGCATTTAGCAAACAGAAAGAAGATAAAGAAAAATTAGAGAAGAAGAATTTGGAATGTCCTATTTGTAACATAGTATTCAAGGCTGGAACCTCGAATGCAGATGTCAATCGGCATATAGACAGTTGTATTATAGAATAATTACATAAGGTCCCACAAATTAGATCTTCTGTTTCTCAGGCCATTTTTTTGTAAAATAGCATGTGGGCGGGCAGTTTTTTATTTTATTTTTGTAATTATTTCTTTACCCTCAAAAGTTCATGTCCTTGGCTTGTTTTATATTTTAGGTCTCAAAATCTACTAAATATCATGGGAGGTGGTGTGTTTCGTCCCTTGGGTGCAAGAAGGCTTAGCAAAGCATTGCAAAGCCTTGTTGCACTCAAGGAACAAATTTATCAATTTTATTAACCCTTTACCCAACGAATCGCCCGCATCCACCCGCATAATATGCAAATTCATCAGCTGAAAAAATATTATTTTTAGAAACATTTCAACAAAACCATATCATGTGTCCCCTCTTTGGAACAAGCTCGTCGAGCTCGTTCCAAAGAGGGTCACATGATATGGTTTTGTTGAAATTTTTTTCAAAAATTTTCAAAAATGATATTTAAAATAATAAATGTTGATATCGTCTTCGTTGGGTAAAGGGTTAACTTGGGAAAAATATTTTGCATTGGTTATAAAAAGAGACCATGTTGCAGCCAAAGAACCATGTAGGAGGGCCTGAGAAACTGCTTTTAAACTATTTTAGGCCTATCCCTTTATAGAATAATGACACAACTGTATATCCAAAAAGATATCCTTGAAAATTTATTTGAAAAATGTTTTGTGTCTGAACCTTTACTTGAAACGAATAGCAGATAAAACCTGCAAAAAAAAAATTGAATACTGAAAAACTTTTCACACAAAACTTAGGATTCATCTTTGGATCAAGTTTGTATCTTCCAATGATAGAACATAAGCTATGTTTTTTAGATGAAATTTTTTAAAATAATTAAATTTAAAAGGAAGATTTTGCAAATGGCCTCGGCTTGTTATGAATTTTCTGTTTATAGGTAAAAAGTTAATGTATCATTGTCTTTCTCTTTGTTCTGGCAATCGTTAGTCATAAAAATTAAAAATGGTGTGCTTGTATTGAAGACAAGAAATGATTGCTGTGTGGTTGAGAACAGTTTTGCTGGGCTGTGGTATTTGATATTCTCTTAGCAAGGGCAGGAACCATGGACATTCCATTTGACCTATTTGTGATACTTCATAGCCTTACGTGACTTGACAATTTTGAACAAAAGACATTTTTGCTGATTTCCATTGTGTATTGGAAGAGTGTAGAGTCAAGTGATCATGTCTATTCTGAATTGTTATCGTTCAGTTATTGACTTTTAATGACGTTAATATCTGATTATATGTACCTGATTAAAGTTTTGTTCAACGAGGTTGAAGTCTCAGTGAGCTCTGTGAAATAAAAGTGAATTCGTTAAATTCCTAGTTGAATTATAGGAAAAGTTTGTGGGTTGAAATTTTGATATTTTTACATCACAAGGGTTAAGTTTACCATTTGATACATATTTACTGTCACCTTGTTGATGTCCTTAAAAACACCTTTAAACATAATTGAAGGTAGAGCTGAAATGGTTAACCGATTAATCAATGATCAACATCTTGATCGATCCAAAAAGTAATTGATTGATTAACCGTTACTTTTCAACTACTGTATTATATGGGTTAACAAAGGAACAAACTTGTTCTAAAACAGGTATACATTGTCACACTGACTCACATCAATTATATGAGACAGAGTAAAGCATGCAAGTTACTTGCTGACATACTTGTTTACTTGCATGATCATCATACTGTATCAGTAGCTGGAAATGGTCATTCTTAATCCTTTACCCATTGCGTGTAGCAGATGCTACTTGCAAAATAAATTCATGAATTACTAAAAAAAATTAATTTTTGTCTAAAAACCATAGCTTATAACCCCTCATTGAAACAAGCTCAACAAGCTCATTCCATTGAGGGGTCATAAGCTATGTTTTTGAGTTTTGTTTGTTACGTTGGGTAAAGGGTTCATGCTGTAAATCAACAACAGTAGTGCAATTATTCAGATATCTATTTGGACAAGTGATTGATCGGTTAACCAAGGTTAATCCATGTGATTAATCGATCAAGAAAACCCCTTGACCGTTTCAGCTCTAATTGAAGGAGAATTTCTATTTATTAAACCAGATCAAATAATTACAAAATGTTCTCAGATCTGTTATAGTTTTCTGACAGTGTTATTGTTTTTCATTCTTCTCATAAAGTCATAAGGTTCCTCTTGTAGTTAAGCTCTTCGAGTGTAATGGCTTCCACAATGGGGAATCCGCAACATTCGCATAGCTGAACTATCTCTTCCCTCACTTCCAGGAATCTCCACATACGACACCAAATCTTAGTTTGTATTGAATTTTGGGTACTAGTCTCTTCTTTGTTCTCTTTTTATCAGCCTAATCCTTACTTATAGCCATCATTAATTCTTCACAATAAAAAACTTCCCCTTTTGCCTTTTTTCTCTGTAAACAAAGTAGCTGTTCCTTGTGAGGGTGAACAACTCTAGCTTCATTCATATCAGCCAAGATCAGCATCGTATCAGTTGAGTTTGAAATCATATTAGCGGAGCTCCATGCCTTGAGTTTAAAGTGACCCAATGACTTCAAACTAGGCTGATAAGACACCAATCTCGGACGGTATGAACCAAGCTAGACTTTTCCCCCTTGGTCCATTAGTAGACGCAGCCATTTTGTTTACAGTGAAATCATTCACCATTATTCATCGAAAGCAATTAATCAGTAAAATTGGCATTTCCAGGAAAAAGGAAGTAATTTTTGAAAAGTGCAGAATTAATGAAGACAATAAGTTAGGATTGGGGGATGAAGAGAAAAAGAAGAGAGTCGTACACAACACTCAACACTAAGATTCATAGTTGTAAGCGGAGATTCATGGAAGTGGGAGAAGAGATAGTTCAGCTATCCAATCGTCACAGCTTCCCCAGTGGGGAGGTCAAGACGCTCTGATAGCTGAACTTGGAGTAGAAGAAAATTTGTACTTTGTGAAAAGAATTAGAAAAATTAACACTGTCAGAAAACTGTAACTGATCAGAGACCAAGTCTGAAAATAAGCAGACTGTCATCTTCAAAATGAGGTCCCCAGAGGGTGAATTTGGTGATGCTACCCTGCACAGCAGGGTAGCATCACAAAATTTACCCTCTGTGAACCTGTCTGAATCAAGGTCTCAGGCCAAAACAGAAAGATGTACCTAGAGGATACATTGGCCCACTGTATGGGATAGCATCAGCAAATTCATCCTCTGGGGACCTCGTTTTGCAAATGACAGGTTGCTTATATTCAGGCTTGTCAGAGACCATTTTATTTAACCCTTTATCCAACACAGAGAATATCAAAATTTATTAATTTAATTACTATTTTTTAAAATGTTTAAAAACTACTTCAACAAAACCATATCATGTGACCCCCTCATTGGAACGAGCTCGATGAGCTCGTTCCAATGAGGGGTCACATGATATGGTTTTGTTGAAATATTTGGAAACAAATTTTTTTTTAACTGCTCAATTTACAAATTACGTGGGCGGATGTGGGCGATTCGTGAGATAAAGGGTTAAATTTTGTTCTAATTATTTGGTTTGGTTTAAAAAATGAAGAGGTATTACTTGACTAGTTTCATATCAACCGGGATATCAGCTCAAGGTAACTTCAAATCAGCCTGAGACCGTAATTCAGTTAAACCTTAGATAAAATTGAGTGGTGGGTGTGGAATTAATTGTATCAATTCAATTAAAGTGAAGAAAATTGACAGTTTTGCATCCTCAGAAATACATAGATAAGCACGTTAAAAGTTAATAGACAATAGATAATCAAAGTTACATACATATTCTTCAAGGATTTACATTTTTAGGATGTTATGTCTCCACTCATCTATTTATTATTCCAGAAATAAAAATCTATATCTCTCATTATTTTTTGTTTAACTGTCTGTAGTTAACCCTTTACCTAACATGAAAAGCAGACGACACTTGCAAAAGAAATTCTTGAATAACTATTTTTTTCATTTTTTGTCTCAAAAACATAGGTTATGACCCCTTGTTGGAACGAGCTGAGTGAGCTCGTTCCAACGAGGGGTCATAACCTATGTTTTTGAGACAAAAAATGAAAAAATAATGAAAATTAATTGCCGATTTTTGAGAATAGCGCTGGTCGGTTTTGGCCGTTACGTTAGGTAAAGGGTTAACAAATGCATTATAGTAAAAAGCATTCAAAGGACCAAGTAAATGGAGATGCCCCTTGTTCCTTATTATGCCCCATCCTCTGAAGGAGGAATCGGGGGTATCTAGTGAAGCCCTCTGTCCATCTGGCTGTTCGTACAAACATTTTGCATTGTAATTTCAAAGCCATCACTCAGATTTGGCTCTCCTTTGGTATACTAATAGACCTGTATGGGGGAACGGATATGCACAAGGAACGTCCAATAATTTTTCCTAGAGTTGTGGCCTTTTTTCGACTTCGTCTGTTTTCACTCTTTCGACTTAGAAAATGTTTCTGTCCCACAATACCTTCAAGGGTACTTTGAACTTGCATACGGGTCGGGGGGCATTGACCTATGCTTTGCGTTGCCCTTTTCTTTTCTTTTTTTTTTTACTCTTTACCTAACCCAAAAAAGCAGAAGACACTTGCAAACAAAATTCTTGAATAAGTAATTTTTTTTCATTTGATGCACCAAAAACATAGCTTATGCCCAACCCTCATTGCAACAGGCTCAATGAGCTCATCCAATGAGGGGTCATAAGCTATGTTTTAGAGAAAAATTGAAAAAAATAATGAAAATTGAATGGTGATTTTTGTGAACAGTGTTGGCGAAATTATGCTGTTATGTTGGTTTAAATAAAAAAAAATTCACAGAACTGATAAGTTAACTGCCTGTCCACCCCCCGCCACTCAATGGGAACTCCAGGGAGTGAAAAGTTACTTGTTTACTGTGGTGAGCAAGCTCTGTTTTACTAGTAAGATATGGCCCTGTCACCTATACCAGGGGTAGAAGTCATCTAAAGTGGGCAACATGGGTGCAAATGATTGCCTAGACTTGACTTTATGTTGCGGTCACAATTAGCCAGAAATCTGTGACTTTAAACACCAATAAATAGATAAACCGTTTGTCCACTGATACCGAAATTGCTCATTCACCTTCTGTGTGTCCTTGTATTCATGTGCCCAACACCTGTTATGAAGTGTTAAAAATATTCACAATTTAAATTTCCTAGACACTTTCAGGCATGAACATAAGGAATTGGGTTCATAATCTATTATGGGGTAATGTAATTTTTATCAGTCCTAACCTGTCTTCTTAAGTTGTCGCATGATTCATATTTTATCACTTTTTGTAACAATTTATTGAAATTAGGTGTATTTAACTCGGAAACTGAAGTGTACACATGAATTTTGTCCCATGTTGAATGCTAACTGTTACACTATTGTCCCCGTGGTAGCCTTGGGAAGTGCAGCAGTATTTATTAACTTCAGTTCTGCTTTACTGGTGAAATAGGACCTGGATCGAGTGCATGTAATTAGTGTTTGGAATAAAAAAAATTTGTGTCTATGGAAATACTGCCCAGTCGTGGAAAGTGACCAGTCCATGGTGGCCATGCTGTATCCCTTCTTCATTTGGTATTGGATACCTAGATATTGATTGTTGTCAAATTTTTCTTTTCATTTTTATTTTCATATTCAGACCTGCAGGACTAGGTTGAATTGGTAATTTCTGATGTTTCTATTTTTATTTATACTCATTATCTGTGTGATAATTAACTTAAATTAATCTTGAAAAGACAAATTATGTGTTTGCATTTTTTCTGCTTGTGAAAAAACATCAATTTCACTCATGTCTTGGTTCCCTGACATTTTGAAATAAGTTCATATTAACTGGTTGAGTATTGGAAGCCACTATCAGGACTTTACTGAAACATTCTGAAAGCCACTTTAGTGGCTTTACACTGTATAACAGTATCAATTACCTCGTTTGCACAGCAGTTGAAACACAAAAAATGTATAAATGGTACTCTCCAATAAATTGTAACAAAATATTTGTGAACCAAATCTTATTAATCTGGGGCTCCTTTTGCTTGTAACATGGTACCCTTGAAAATTACAAATCCTGATAAATGAACACTCTACCACTTAACCATTTACCTAACCTGAAAAGCAGACGACACTTGCAAAAATAATTCTTGAATAACTATTTTTTTTCATTTTTTGTCTCAAAAACATAGGTTATGACCCCTCGTTGGAACGAGCTCGATGAGCTCGTTCCAATGAGGGGTCATAACCTATGTTTTTGAGACAAAAAATGAAAACAATAATGAAAATTAATTGGTGATTTTTTAGAATAGCACTGGCCGGTTTTGGCCGTTACGTTAGGTAAAGGGTTAACTAGGGCCCTGCGAAGCTTCGAGTATTCGATTCGATGTCGACATCGCTTTGGTATTCGTATATCGATCTCGAATAGTTTGCCGATTCGTTAGTCAAACGAAGCTTCGAAGAAAATGAATCAGTGTTCGACAATGTCGACATCAGTTGAAATAAGGAGCGAACTCTTCTAGTTTTAATGTTTCTATCAGGAAAATAGTCAAATTCATTGCAAAATTCTGTCGTTTCACTTTCAGTTTCAGATTCCCAGAAAACCACACACCGCAAATTCGCTATTTATAGATTTCCAGGAATTCTTGTGAGAGTTATTCGCGGAATCCCGTTTACTCAGCGGCTCTGTCCAAGTTGTAACCTGTTCACGCCCATCTATACAACCGAAATATCCAGCTATGGGCCTAAGGCCTGCTCCCAGTCCCGGAATCTTCTAACACAATAATGGAGACATGTCGCCTGGAGCGCTCCCATTATTATGTTAGAAAACTGTGGGAGGAAAACCTCTGTAGTTTCTTTGCATTGTTCGGAGTTGGTACTTGGAAGTTGGAATGAAGTTAAAGCAATTTGTGCGAATGAGCACTGCGTCACTATTCGAGTTAACTAATGCAGAAACTAACACAGTTTAACGCCTTCGCTGCTTTTGATGTATACTGTGTTATTGAGTTGAGAACGGACCGAAATCTACAAGACCCAAATTCTGATAATACAAAAACAACCAAACATAACAATAATGTATTTAGGCATGCTAATGTACATGAAGTTAGCGGCTGTAGCTGACTTCAACCCATGGGAATTAATGTGCCACTTGTATTACATTTGTGCTTTTAAGTCTCATGTTTCAATTTAGTGGTTTGTCTTAAATGTCTCTGGGCAATAACACCTTAATTTGTCCATATTTATGTCTTGAATTTATTGTCGGGCCAAGTGAACATCTGGATGGCCATTCAACGAGAAAGAAAATTAAAACAACGCCAAGTTGTCAAGTTATGTCAACGATCTCTTCTCGCAGTGCTTTCCGGACATCTCTGCACAAGATAATGCCAGTTATAATTATTTCTTGAGTTTATCCCGATTCGATTCGATGTCGACATCAGTCCCGATTCGATTCGAGATTCGATTCGAACATAAATTTCCCGATTCGCAGGGCCCTAGGGTTAACCTTTTACCAAACCTGACTAGAAGATAACACTTGCAACTAAACATTTTAATATTTTTTATACTAATAACCAATGGCCCAGTCTTAGCTGGTGCAAACTCAGTAATATCAAGGGCCAAACACAAATTATGAACCCCCCAATCCCCAAAATTTGCATACCATACCGAAAATTAAAAGGCCTATCTGGCCCTCCATACTTTTACTGACTGTGCATGCGCAGCAGTCAGGAAGAGACCGGAATTGGTGACAATATCATTTTTTGTTTGGCCCTAAAGTCAGTAACAATGATCTGACATCTGTGCTTTAAAATCTCCTTTTTTTGAGGATGCCAGTCACAAATCAATGAAAGAATTGGTGGATTCAAGGCTGTAAATGGATGATGGAAGTGAACAACGATGGTTTCAAACATTCAGGGCTGTAACTTTATAATAATTATAAAAATTATTTCATGTTTCCCTTTTTCGGAACATATGCCTGACGTCCTCATTTTTGCCAATGATTAATCCACTGTTTGTTAAGTGTTCCTTCGGATCCTTCCTCTCCCGGAAAGTGAAGCAGTGCCTGTTCACTGTGGTAAACAGGCTCTGTTTTACTGGTAAAATAGGACCCAGTCACCAGTGCTTGGGAGGTGCAAACCCTCTCTAAAATGGGCAACATGGCTTATTAACCCTCACCCCTGGTCTTGAGTTGATACTCATGTTGTGGTCATGATCAGCCATTGTCCAAAAATATGTGACCTTAAACACCAATAAATAAATAGTGTTCCTTCCCTATCCTTCCATGAACCTCTCCTGTTAAACTCCTAGCTTTTTGGCTATTTTTTATTAAATTTCTTGGGAGTTTAACGTGTATTACAGAATGTTTATTCCCATGGTTACGTCCTCACCCTAGGAGTGTTAAGTTGTTTTGGTCTTGCATCTTCTACCCGATGTATCGTTTTTTTCTTCATATGATCTAGCTTTGCATCTGGTAGCATTTAAATCGGCTACTGACTGGGCCTTTTGTATGCCTTATGTCTTGTTTCCGTTTTTTTAGTCCCCTACCGGCACCCTACCGGCATCGCCGGAGAGGACTATAGGTTTGCACTCCGTCCATCCGTCAGTCTGTCAGTCTCACTTTAGTTTTCCGGAGTTTTTTTGAAAACGCTTCAACAGAATGATTTCATTTTTGGTAAGCTACTATAGAACATTGACTTACAGATCAAGTTTGAGTTTCATGCTGATTGCATTATTCTTGTGTGAGTTACGGCCCTTGGAAATATGGGAAAAAGCACCAAAATATCAGTTTTCCAGAGTTTTTTTGGAAACCCTTCAACAGAATGATTTCAGATGACTTACAGATCAAGTTTCACTTACACTCTGTCCATCCATCCGTCAGTCTGTCAGTCAGTCTGTCGGTTATACTTTAGTTTTCCGGACTTTTTTTTGGAAACGCTTCAACGGAATGATTTCATTTTTGGTAACCTACTATAGAATGATGACTTACAGATCAAGTTTCATTTGTACTCTGTCCATCCGTCAGTCAGTCTGTCAGCCATACTTTAGTTTTCCGGACTTTTTTTGGAAATGCTTCAACCGAATGATTTCATTCTTGTTAACCTACTGTAGAACGATGACTTACAGATCAAGTTTGAGTTTCATGCTGATTGCATTATTTTTGTGTGAGTTATAGCCCTTGGAAATATGGAAAAGTGCCAAAATATCCGTTTTCTGGACATTTTTTGGAAATGCTTGAACGGAATTCATGCTGATCACATCTAGGTTATAACATTTGTATAATTATTAATGCTCATTAGTCCGGTAGGGGACATTGTATTGCTTCAGCGATACAAGCGCTCTTGTTCCTTTGACGTTGTTTACATTGGCAACATCCTTAAATTTTTGTAGTATTTAATATAATAATACTGTACAATTACTGTAGGATACATTGATTATGATTCCGGTAGTGTAGCTCAAAAAATTTGGATTTTGTCCACACTTAGGCTCTATCGGGATGCCCTTGGGCTCATGATGTTCCCTTTGAGAACTTAGGCATTTTCACACAAAAATTTTCGAAAAATTTATTATAATTTTGTCGAAATTAGGTTTGATTGCCATTATACATGTATCTTTAACATATATTTTGTTGTGGAATTTGTAGAAGTGCTGATTGTAATTATGAAAGCTTACTGCTTTGAATGCAAGATTTACATGCTTGTTGCCTTGCCTGAAGTCGATGCACTCCTACGGATTCTTGTCCTGCTTGTTTACATTGGGATCACAGACGTTGGAGATGGGTGTCGCCCTTCGTTTTTGGCGGTGAGGCTCCTATGCCGGAGCTCTCACTGCAAAATAATTCGAGTTTTTCAGTTTCTTTTTCAGAGGAACAAGAACATGGTGATGGTATTGTGACACCCATCCAAAGTGTGGTATCGCTGTCGTGCTCTGATGAGCAAACAGAGCTAGCTGCAAGGTGCTCATGATTATTAAGCAAGGGATAAGGCCTCTAGTTAGTGCTCTTAATCCTTTGCGATTAGCTAGCTCGACTGTATCTGTATAAGTTACGTTGTAGGACCATTTGGCATAGAGACACCGGGTGGGGAGCCGTTAGTGGCTTTTCGAGAGGGCAGATTGGAAGCCCTCTACTGTTTGCGCATGCACTATATTGTTGCCTAAGTGGTTCCAATCAACAGCGGTGCAGATAAAAAATGAGTTCTGATATTCTATGGTTACCCAGTTCGTGGGAGCCGTAATGCCGGGTAAGTCCGTTACGGTCGAAGGAAGTGTAGAATTGGGTACACCGAGCACCTCAAAAACTAAAGCTCACCCAGCATCAACGGCATAAGGGAAGAAGCCTGCAAGTTTCTCTTAGGGAAGCTCGGCGAGGTCTGATAAGACTTAGGGTAGCTCGGCGAGGTCTGATAAGATGAATGCCAGTAATTTTGACCCAAATCGGTAATTTCGACCCAAAAAAGTAATTTCGACCCAATTTCGGTAACTTCGACCCACTATTTTCCCCGACTCGAGAGCCCTCCCGCTGACCGCAGTGGCAATAAGTCTTTATGAGACAATCGCCTCAATGGGATTAGCTTCCAGGAACAGAATCAAACAGCTACTGAAAATTATATATAAGCCTTCCGATGTTCCCAATAGCACATCATTTTTTTTCCCATCGTCCGCCACCATTCAGACCTCTGACTTCAGAGTGATGAGACCTTAATTAGCTGTGAGATAGATTTCCTCACACCTCAAATAAAGGAAACCTTCACAGGGCCTCCTACACTGGTCCACTCCAGAGGAAGGGTAAGAAATGATGGGGGGACTAAAAGTCGAATGTTTGTAGGGAGCAGGCGATAAAATACCAGTGACTTGAGTTTTGTGGTACTTGAAATTGAATCTTTTTAAATTCATTTCGATCCGGATGGGTCGGTGGTCTGGGTGGGTCGATCCACTCGGCAATACCTCAGCTGGACAAAAACTTCCAATTTATGATCCTGGACTGCATTGGCAATAGACAGTACCGGCACTACAAAAACAGAGATCAGACATTCCACCAATGCATTCTCTCCGCGTGCATTCTCTCGGCGTGCGAAACTATTTGATCAAAAAACAACACTTGCTTGATGATCAAAAAATAACTGTAAGAATTATCAAAGCGTTGTTTAATTGGGTGTCATCCCAACAAGATGAATGGATAAAATATCCCAACAAGACGAATCCCAACAGGATGAAAACTTCTTATTTTTATACTGTACCAATGACCCAGACATAGCTGGTGCTAACTCTTAAAATATAGGGCCAAACACAAATTTTGCCCCGCAATCCCCAAAATTTGCATCTAAAACTAAAGAAAACATGTCCTGAAAGGCCCTCCACACTTCGCCCCTACTGCGCATGCGCAGTGTCAAGGACGTTCCGAAATTGGCGCCATTAATCATTCTAAGTTTGGCCCTTCATCAGTTAACATCTGACTGATCTTTGTGCTTATAAATCTCAGTTTAAATGATGCCAGACACATAAATTTTAGTGTTTTCCTCTCTCCCTGTCCTTTAAGTTCCCCCTTGCTATTCTCCCATGCTTTTGGCATAGTTTTTGTAATTATTATTACTAAATTTTCTTGGGAGTTTTAGCTGATTAACAGAATGAATTCTGTTCTTTCCCCATGTTTACGTCTTCACCTACGGGTGGTTAGGCGTTGTGTTCTGCATCTACCATCTGATGTTCTGCAGTTTCTTCCCTGGAAGTCTCTGTTTTGCATCAGATAGTATATTTTTGGTAACTGATTTCGGGCCTGGGTGCCTGGAGTCTTATTTTAGTGTTTTTACACTCATTGTTTACATTTACAACAGCCCTCTGTGTGAGGGGGGGATTTCTAAAAAATAATATCTTGATGTTATTTTAATCATAACTAGATACATTATTATTGTTCGTAAGTGTTGAATAAATTGTTTAAAAAATTTTTTAAATTTTTGTCCACACTTAGGCTTGGGATCCATTGGGGCTCAACGTTACTTTTCAGAAACTTGGGCTGTTCTGAAAAAATATTTTTTCAAAATATTTTGATTTCAATTATTTTTTCTATATTAATGGATCATATTATTATTATGTATTTTGATTGCCAGGGGTTAGTGCGAGTACCAGAACTTGTTTTCTTTTCACATTGAAAGGATATTGATCAATTGTTTTAAGAGGAAGTCTTCCTCTGACTTTATTATCATTCTATATGTGGTCAGTGTACTCGCATTAACTCCTGTTCTGTATCGTATGATTTCGATGACAATATGGGAAGCGTATGTCACGGTATGTTGTTGGGGATTTGGACACTCCGGTCCTTTCCCCGCAGGGTCACTCTACTTTATCAATTTCTATTTCAGACGATCAAGATTAGGGTGATGTATCTGTGATGTCTTCCAACAGTATGCCTCCGTCGTCACAATTAATGAAGGGCTAGCGGAAAAGTGCTCATGTAAATACGCCAATTGCCTAAGAGGACCCTAGTAGGTTCGACGGCCTTTGACATCCCCTAGCTCGCCCGGTGTAGCGTCCATTCACCGAATGGTTCGGCAGCCGGGTTCGTCCGTTGCGGTCTAGAAGGAATTTTGGGGTGATGCGAGCACTATAAATTCACCTAATGCACACCCAGTGATGGCGGATCGGAGGGAGAACGCAGGAAGCCTTTTAGTCCGGTTCATAGCTCGTTCCGGTCCATCCGGACGGCAAGCGAGAGAGGCCCCTCTCTCGTTCAACAACATCTGGCCCCAGATGTTGTGGTACAAAATGTGTCGCAAGCGGAGCATACGTCCGTCGCTCGGGACGCTCCGTTGTATAGGCAGTCCGCTGAGACTGCTAAGGCTTCCTCTTCTCGTCAGCGCACACGACCGCACCTTGGCTGCGTGACCGCCGATATATTACCAGCTTCGCCGATCAAGAATTCTTCGGCGACCAGGTCACACCATCTGGTAGCCAGGGACACGAGGCCTGCAGACTCCGGACGTTCGCATAGGAAGTGTGCGGGAGTCAACGTACACGGAGCTTCCGGCGGCAATGCATCGTAAGACCGCTACTGCACAGGCCTCGGGAACGGACGTGCTTGCCTTAATAGCACAGTTTATCGCAGCATTCCAGCATCAACTGAATCTGTCGCATATATTTTATCCGACGATGCTGGGTTGGGACGCTCCGCGGAAGCGGTACGGACGTCCGAAAGTTTCATCCGGTCCGACGGGATACCGAAAGGGATTCGGAGGATTTCGAGCTTTCCCTTTCGGAACAACATATGCTGTTGTGTATGTCATCTGACTTGGTCTTCTACAGCTTCTTTCGTCGGACCAGAATGCTGCGATGCCGGATAAGAAACTGATAGCGTCGGTGGACTTAGAAATTTTTGGTTCGGTTCAGGGACATCGTCCCTCAGTTCCGACATAGTCCAATAATGTCACACAAACTTTCGAATTATTGAACGACGCTATATATATTATTATTTTATGCTTGCTAACCAAGCATTTCTGGTTTCTTGTTCGAAGAGTTATGGAGATATCTTTCAAAAGTGTGCCTCTGTCGTCATAGTTAATGAAGAGTTAGCGGCAATAAGTGCTCATGGAATATGTCTATCGCCTACGGAGTGACATTCGCTAGCTCACCCGGTGTAGCGTACATTCATCGAATGGTTCGGCTGCCGGGTTCGTCCGTTGCGGTCTAGGAAGGAGATTTGGGTGATGCGAGCACTTTAATTACTTTAGTACTCACCCAGTGACGGCAGATTGAGGACAGATCGGAGGAAGCCTGTTAGTCCGGTTCCTGGCTTGTCCAGGTCCGTCCGGGCTGTGAGCGAGAGAGGTCCCTCTCTCGCCCAACAACATAGGGGACCGCATGTTGTGGTTCAGATATTTTACATTCGGAGCATATGTCCGTTGGTCGGGACGCTCCGTTATATTGACAGTCCGAGAGACTGTCTTTAATGCTTCCTCATCCTCACAGCAGGGCACACGACCGCACATTGGCTACGTGACCTCGAGTATCCGATCAGTTTCGGCATTCAGTGATTCCACGGCGAATAGGTCGCGCCATCCGGTAGCCAAGGGACACGAGGCCTATACACTCCGTTCGCTCGCATATTGGTAGTATGCACGGGGTAACGATCACGGAGCTTCCAGCGGCAATGCATCGTAAGACCGCTTCTCCTCAGGCCTCAGTGACGGACGTGCTATCCGAGTTAGCACAGTTGTTTCGCAGCATCCCAGCAATTGACAGTTTCTCGGTCGAATCAGGAATTATCCGACGGCGCTGGGTCGGTGCGGTCCGCGGTTGCATCAGCTACGGACGACCGAACGCTTTATAGGGTCCGACAGGATGGCGAAAGGGATTCGAAAGATTTCGAGTTTTCCCTTTAGTAGTATCGGAAGATGCCTTTCATATCTTCTGGCATTATCTTCCAGTGATTATTATTTCGGACTTCATTGCTGCGATCTTGGATAAGAGACTTATAGCGTCATTGGACTCGGATTTTTCGATCGGTTCAGGGACATTGTCCCTGACTTACCGACGCAGTCCAATATTGTCATTACAACATGTGTTTTATTTTTCGACGCTATATATATATATATACAAGCCTGCTACTAAGCATGATAGTTTAGTTTCTTGTCTGCGTTGCTCATTTCTGCCATTTTATCATTTATACAAATAGTTTATTTTGGCAGAGCAGGGCATACCGAGAGTTCATATGCGTCTAGACGGTGTGATTAAAGACTGCATATATTCTTTTTCGCCGTTTATGTCTTTTCCAATTTCAATGTTGGGAACGACATTATGTATAGTAGACTTAACTTAGACGCTTTATTATACGTAATCCGCCTTACTGAGGCGTTATCATTACGTCTTCAAGAAAAGATTTACGGGATATTATTCTCAATGTAATTTCTTTTGAGGGCAGTAGTTTGTTCACGTATAACTCCGCCCTTCAGTGGCTGATTGGAGTTAGTTAGACGTGACGCAGCCCTAGCTACATCCACACGCGTGGATAGTAAGGTTAAGAACTCTCTCAGAGTCGCTTCGTTCTCGGAGGAGCTTCTCTTCGACGGCAACTTTTCGGCAATCCATGAATTGCTCGATTTACACGTTCTCTTGTCTATCTGGTGTTACAAGAGATTCAGACTGGGGCAAACATTCGGTGGTTGACTCAGAGAGTGCCGCCGCAGTTGCCGGACCCGAGTGTGGCTGTTATGAAGGTTGCCAGTCAAACAGATTGGGATATAATACTGATCCCTACGGATTCGAAGTGCCAGGGTCTTTGGGTTCCGCAGTCTTTTAGCAATCAGTTTAACTTCCGCGGAATAATGTTTTTTAGGCTTGCTTTATGTCATTGCATGAACATTATTCAGAAACGCATGCCCAAATTCCTGTCCTTTAATTCGACAGTAGTGGCGTATCTCCGGAACCAGGGAGGCACTCTTTCGTTTCCGTTATTCAATTTAATGGAAAGAATCCGTCTGTTGGTTATAGTACACCAAGTTCAGTTTTGGTCCGTCATATTCCGGGTCGTCTGATTGTTTTATCGGACTCCCGTTCTCTTACGGGTCGCTTGTTGCTGTCAGAATGGACTCTCAACAAACAAGTATTCAATCAGATTTGCTATCTATGGGAGCGCCCAATGATGATTTATTTATGACACAGCTTGCTAATCAATTGCAGACGTATGTGTTGGCTTGTCCAGATCTCTGAGCTAATATTGTTAACGCTCTATTGATCTATAGGACGGAATGATAGGATACGCGTATCCTCCGGCGCTGTTGTTTTAGCAGGTATTGCTAACATAAACAACCACAATACATTTCTGTTGATAGCATCTCTATCTTCACAGCGATCATGAGTAATTTACTCTCTTGTCTACTGTGGGTCTTAACGTGAAATCTTCCTCTATGTGAGGATCTTTTTCACTGGGTAAATCGTGTCATCTTTATCACAACCAGCAAGGTCGCAACCTTCATGTATTCCGTTGTGTGGTCCGTATTGCATTGTAAGCACTGTACTGGACGAGCTTTGGACGCGATTTCTTACTATAGGAGATCCTCTTCTTCGCTATTCTATGCGGCTAAAGTGGAGGCTCTTCCGTCGTGGTGTAGGGATCATTATGTTCATATTGTTGATCCCTCCATACTACTCATTGCTATTTTTTAGTATACTTGTTTCACAAGATCTACTGCAGCCTGTTATTATTTAGGTTATAGGTTTATGTTACCTCATACCTATGCACTCTACGATAGTTTACAATTGAGTCTTTTGTCTCTTTATCTAAGTCAGTTAGTAACTTTTTGATAAATAGACTTAGAATCTTTAGATTAAATTCCTATACGGATTTTAACTTCGGTTCTTATTTAGCTAAGTAATCATTTGAGCCTCTGGAAACAGTAGTTTTCAAATTCTGACCTTTTAGACAGTAATTCTGTTGGTTTCTCTTTTACTGTAGAGTCAGTGAGTTTCATGCACTATCGATGGATGTTTTCTCTTTCATAGTTTCGGAATCAATACTTCCGTTACTATTTAGGTTGGATTGTTGCATAAGAGTTAGGCTCCTATTATCCGGAACCTATTATTTTAAGGTCCTTCCGTCTTCGTATGGGCATAGGCCTTTACTCTTTCCGGGTACAGTTTATGTATTTATAAACAGATATCTGTTTATTACAAAGGGCGTAAGCTTCTTCTGTCTTTGATGTCTAGTAGAAGGACGTTACGCTCCATTTTATTGTTAATGGATTCTATTAACTATCGGTACTGCTTATGGTATATCATTGACTTAGCAGTTGTGCTTAAGATTTCGGCTCATGAAGTAAGAGTTCTTCTACTTCTTCGGCTTACATTAATAGTGTCGCTATTATAGATTTTTGAAGGCCGCTCATTCCGCTCAGCCATCCACATTCATGAATTTTATCTTAGAAATATCGAGTCCATTTCTGGAGGCCTCTATTGTTAGGTCTATTATCTACTGCTCAGAATGTCATTCACTTAACAGTTGCTACTATAGCTAGGTAGGCTGTCTGTTTCGGCAGTGTCTCCGTTCGGCTGCCCTCTTCGCTCTGGGCTATTTGACCCAGGGCAAGAAAAAGGGGGGGGGGGGGGAGGGTGTTCCCTTGGGTCACCTGTTTTACTATGAAAACAAGGGGATACCTCCTCCGGAGTTAGTAATTCTGAGCTGTTATTGGGATGGTTGTTTAGTGAGAAGTTTAGGTTTTTAAAATTCATTCAAGTCTTAGTTTTTAAAGTATAGCTTTTGAATATTGCATATGTCAACGGACATGATTATGCAATCCTCAGACACTTTTAGGAGTATAAGAGTCTCTATTCTCTAGACTTACTTTATTTATTGGCTTACTTTAAAAATTATTAGTATAAGGATTATATTGGATATTAATAGAGTACATGGATGTATGAAGCTCAATTTTGGAAGGTGTTGTATCTTTCTAATTTATCATAAATAAGAAAGATACATGTAAGGCCTATTACTTCTTTTTCCCTACAGGGGATGACTCTATTTTATTTTATTGAGCGTATTCCATTTTGCTCTATGTCCTTGGCCCTCCAGCCTTTTTACTATTCAGCTATGTCTGGGTCATTGGTACAGTATAAAAATGTTAAAAAATTTATAGTAATTTATATATTTTTTATACTTACCAATGACCCAGACGGGGATGGCCCTCCCAGGAGTTGGGAACTCTTGCCTCCCCGCTGAGTACATAGCGCTTACCAGGCACTGGTTATTAGAATGATTAATGGTGCCAATTTCGGAACGTCCTTGACACTGCGCATGCGCAGTAGGGGCGAAGTGTGGAGGGCCTTTCAGGACATGTTTTCTTTAGTTTTAGATGCAAATTTTGGGGATTGGGGGGCAAAATTTGTGTTTGGCCCTATATTTTAAGAGTTAGCACCAGCTATGTCTGGGTCATTGGTAAGTATAAAAAATATATAAATTACTATAAATTTTTTAACTTTTCACTAATTATAGGGAAAATTAATAATAATAAAAAAGATTTACAAATTGTATATTTACGCTATTTGGGGTGATTGATTTACACGTTTTGGTTGCTGAGCAGTTATTTTTTTTATTTTTAATCTCTCGATCGCCCACATTCACTGTCTAACTTGAGCAAGAGTTTGTTTCCGTAGTGATTTCCATGGTTATATATTTAAGTCTTTTTTTTCTTATTTTATGTATTTTTAGCTCAATTTGGCGAAGCCAAATTTGAGCTTTTGTCATGGCCCGTCGTCCGTCTGTCCGTACGTCAACAATTGGATACGGCTCGGGCTAGAGGCCGTATTTATGAACCGATCTTTACGAAACTTCTTGGGTACCTTTGTTATGACCGTGGGACGAGAACGAGTGTTTTTGGGTGCGGTCCAAAATTCAAGATAGCTGCCAGCCGCCATTTTGTACCGACGATGCATAAATCTGTTTTTTGTACAGAACTTCCATATGAAAGCTCTGATTTGAATAATTTTGTGTATGAATGTTTAGTACAATGGGATACATCACATATAATACGGGTTTTTTTCTCGTGTGGAAATTGTGCAAATTAGACTAATTTTGATGTTTTTTGGGGTTACTTTCAGCACTGTAAGTGCAAATGCCAATACGGCTCGGGCTAGAGGCCGTATTTATGAACCGATCTTTACAAAACTTCTTGGGTACCTTTGGTATCACCGTGGGACGAGAACGAGTGTTTTTGGGTCCGGTCCAAAATTCAAGATGGCCGATGGCAGCCATTTTGTACAAAATAGGTGCAATCAGATTTTTGCACAGAACTTCCATATGAAAGCGCTGATTTGAATAATTTTTTGTGTGAATGTTTAGTACCATGGGATACATCACATATAATACAGGTTTTTTTCTCGTGCAGAAATTATGCAAATTAGATGAACTTTGATTTTTTCAGTGCGACTTGCACGCAGTAAGTACACATGTCAATACGGCTCAGACTGGAGTCTGTATTTATGAACTGATCTTCACGAAATGTCTTGGGTACCTTTTTTATCACCTTGGGATGAGAACGAGTGTTTCTGGGTGCGGTCTAAAATTCAAGATGGCTGCCAGTGGCCATTTTGTACCGAAATTAGGTCTAATCAGTTTTTTGTACACAACTTCTATTCAGCTCAGACTAGGGGCCATATTTATGAACCAATCTTTACGAAACTTCTTGGGTACCTTTGTTATCACCGTGGGATGAGAGCGAGTGTTTTTGGGTGTGGTCCGAAATTCAAGATGGCCATCAGCAGCCATTTTGTACCAAAATTAGTGCAATCAGTCTTTTGTACAGAACTTCTGTATGAAAGTTCTGATTTGAATAAATTTTTGTATGAATGTTTAGTAACATGGAATATATCACATATTGTAAGGGTTTTTTTTTTCGTGCAGAAATTATGCAAATTAGATGAGCTTTGATTTATTCAGTGCTACTTTCACAATGTAAGCACACATGTCAATACGGCTCAGGGTAGAGGCTGTATTTATGAACCGATCTTCACAAAACTTCTTGGGTACCTTTGTTATCTCCTTGGGACGAGAATGAGTGTTTCTGGGTACGGTCCAAAATTCAAGATGGCTGCCAGTGGCCATTTTGTATCGATATTAGGTCCAATCAGTTTTTTGTCACAAGTTCTATACAGCTCGTATTTATGAAATGATCTTCACAAAACTTCTTGGGTACTTTTGTTTTCACCTTGGGACAGGAACGAGTGTGTTTTGGGGTGCCTTTGTTATCACTGTGCTATGAGAACAAATATTTTGGGGTTCAGTCAGACCCACTCTGGGACTCCAAGATTTCTTATCTATTTAGCATCTGACTGTCACCCACCTTTACAATACTTTACCTATACATTTGTTACAGGCAACGGTCAGTATTTATGTACAGACCGTTACAATACTTTATATGTACCTTTGTTATCAGGTCATTACCTTGATGTTTGTCATTGCTGTGTCACATACTATACATGTACATGTCTTTGTCTTGACAAGTTGAGCTACAGTGTCATTGACACTTTCATTTAAAAGTTTGATTGATAAAAACATACATTAAAAGATCCCATTAAAATACATGGCACCTTTGTTAACTGAAATCTCTCTCTGACATTAAGCCATGTTAGCATTTTATGGTGGAATATTAACCTACAAAGAACATACAACACCTTTCTCTCTGTCTTTTGTCACGGTAACAATCCTTTGTGTTCACTAAATGCAGAGCAAACGTTCAGTCACCTATCTTTATGAAAACTCACTTGTGACACTAAAGGCGGATTTAAAAAAAATAATATTGCCCACAAAGTTGAAAAAAAAAGCATGCTAAAAAAAGAGATTTTTATATAAATTGTGATATATGTCCCAAAAGTTAAAAACATTCTGGTAAAATAGGCCTTCGCCAATGTGTATTAGTGTCATAATTTCCAATCGCGCATAATTTATGCTTTATAAAATTGAGAGAATAATTTGCGGTGCCATACCGAACCTTCCCACACTGTAGCATTGATTAACTGAAAATTTTCAAAACAATTTTATAAAGCATAAACACAGTGTAAATGGGGAAAAAGTTAAATAATCATATTATGTGGAACAAGATGTAAACTCCTTTATGTTTTGTTACTCTAGTGTGATTTTATTGCATTTTCCGACAAGTTTTATAATAAATAAAATAGCTCAAATACATAATTTCTTTCCTGAGAAATAAACTTCCTCTTCAAAGTACCCTTCTCATATACATTTTTGCTCAGAACCTCAAATAAATGGGCTATACGTTCATTTTACTAAAATTCATTTTTAGCTCAACTTTGGCAAAGCCAAATTTGAGCTTATGCCATGGCTAGTCATCCGTCTGTCCGTCAACAATTCAATATGGCTCGGGCTAGAGGCCTTATTTATGAACCGATCTTTACGAAACGTCTTGGGTACCTTTGTTATGACCGTGGGACGAGAACGAGTGTTTTTGGGTCCGATCCGAAATTCAGGTTGGCCGCTGGCAGCCATTTTGTACAAAATTAAGTGCAATCAGATTTTTGCGCAGAACTTCCATATGAAAGCGCCGATTTGAATAATTTTTTGTATGAATGTTTAGTACCATGGGATACATCACATATAATACCGGGGTTTTTTTTTCGTGCGTAAATTATGCAAATTAGACTAACTTTGATGTATTTAGTGTTACTTTCAGCACTGTAAGTGCAAATGCCAATACGGCTCAGGCTAGAGGCCGTATTTATGAACCAATCTTTACGAAACTTCTTGGGTACCTTTGTTATCACCGTGGGACGAGAACGAGTGTTCTTGGGTCTGGTCCAAAATTCAATATGGCCGATGGCAGCCATTTTGTACAAAATTAGGTGCAATCAGATTTTTGCACAGAACTTCCATATGAAAAGCGCTGATTTGAATAATTTTTTGTGTGAATGTTTAGTACCATGGGATATATCACATATAATACGGGTTTTTATCTCGTGCAGAAATTATGCAAATTAGATGAACTTTGATTTTTTCAGTGCTACTTACACACAGTAAGTACATATGTCTGTACAGCTCGGGCTAGAGTCTGTATTTGTGAACCGATCTTCACAAAACGTCTTGGGTACCTTTGTTATCACCTTGGGACAATAACGGGTGTTTCTGGGTGCGGTCTAAAATTCAAGAGGGCTGCCAGTGGCCATTTTGTACCAAAATTAGGTCTAATCAGTTTTTTGTACACAACTTCTATATGGCTCAGGCTAGAGGCCGTATTTATGAACCGATCTTTACGAAACTTCTTGGGTACCTTTGTTATCACCATGGGATGAGAACGAGTGTTTTGGGGTGCAGTCCAAAATTCAAGATGGCCACCAGCAGCCATTTTGTACAAAAATTAGTGCAATTGGTCTTTTGTACAGAACTTCTGTATGAAAGTTCTGATTTGAATAAATTTTTGTATGAATGTTTAGTAACATGGAATACATCACATATAGTACGGATTTTTTTCTCGTGCAGAAATTATGCAAATTAGATGAACTTTGATTTATTCAGTGCTACTTATACACTGTAAATGCACATGTCAATACGGCTCGCGTTAGAGGCTGTATTTATCAACCGATCTTCACGAAACTTCTTGGGTACCTTTGTTATCACCTTGGGTCGGGAACGAGTGTTTCTGGGTTTGGTCCAAAATTCAAGATGGCTGCCAGTGGCCATTTTGTACTGAAATTAGGTCCAATCAGTTTTTTGTCACAACTTCTACACAGCTCATATTTGTGAACTGATCTTCACGAAACTTCTTGGGTACCTTTGTTTTCACCTTGGGACAGGAATGAGTGTGTTTTGGGGTGCCTTTGTTATCAATGTGCTATGAGAACAAATATTTTGGGGTTCAGTCAGACCCTCTCTGGGACTCAAAGATTTTTTTCTAGTTTAGCATCTGACTGTCACCCACCTTTACAATACTTTACCTATACATTTGTTACAGGCAACGGTCAGTATTTATGTACAGACCGTTACAATACTTTATATGTACCTTTGTTATCAGGTCATTACCTAGATCTTTGTCATTGCTGTGTCACATACTATACATGTACATGTCTTTGTCTTGACAAGTTGAGCTACAGTGTCATTGACACTTTCATTTGTCGTATGAGGCCATGAGGGCTATGTAAAAGCCCTCAATGAGTCCTCATTTATTATCCCTCATAGCCTCATTGAATTTTGAGGTTATGAGGACCATTAAAAATCCCTCAATAAGGCATAATTTACTACGACTCTTAGCCTCATCTCGGTATTTGAGGATACCCATAGCCTGGTATTGTATTATTCGAGGATACCTATCAAGGATACCTTTTATGGTATACTTATCTGAGGATACTATATAGTCTGTACATATCCATATAGGTATCTTGCTGGCCCTTAGTACTATTAATCCACCTGATGCTTTATGTTATCCTATGACTGGTATAGGTAGTATGCAATGCTAGGCATAGGGGTATTGTGGGTAGGGGTCCTGCCTGGTAGTTTAGAACAGTACTATAGTATGGCGGTATATACACCTATAGGCCCCTGTTAGTGCTTGGTACTATTAACCAACCGATTGCTTTGTTTTATTATATGGTTGGTATATGTAGTACGTTGTGGTAGACCTAGTGATTTTGTGGGGGTGGGGGTAATGCTTGGTAGTTTAGAACAGTAGTATAGCATAGGCTGTACATATCCTTGTAGGTCTCTTGCTGGCCCTTGATACTACTGATCCACCAGATGTTTCATATTATTGAGCGGTATTCTGGGGTTGGGTCAATGCCTGGTAATACAGAACGGCAGCAGAGTATGGTTGGTATATTCCCCTATAGGTTCCATCCTAACCGTTCATAGTATTAACCTACCAAATGCTTTGTATCATCCTGTTACTGGTAAGGTGGTACGTAATACCAGTAGTTCCTACCTTATTCCGAGTACTCTTGTTGTTTCATTTATCTAGATCATTTATATAAATTATAATTAACCGATTAGATTGCTTGATTTCCCATAACCTGTACTTAATCGTACAGAGTTATCTCCCTTCTGCATAATAAAAACCTATATCAATGGCAATATCCCGGCACCCCAATTTCGGCACCCCTTTTTTGAAAAGCATATGGCCTTCGGCACCCCTTTTTCTGAAATGAGGATAAGAGTCGTATTAAAAATCCCTCAATGAGGGATTTTTAATACGACTCTTATCCTCATTTCAGAAAAAGGGGGGGGGGGGGTGCCGAAGGCCATATGTTTTTCAAAAAAGGGGTGCCGAAATTGGGGTGCCTTCTGGAGAATCCCTTTTTAGCTCACCTGAGCAAAGCTCAGCGGGAGCTTTACTGATCGTGATCCATCCGGCGTCCGTCCGGCGTTAACTTTACATTATCGACTTCTCCTCCTAAATCACTAGCCCAATTTTATTCAAATGTTGGCTAAATATTTATTACCTAATGCCAATTCAGATTTGTTCAAATGAAGTTGCCCCTCCTCCTGGGTGGGGCCACGCCCCCAAGTGGCACCAAAATCTTTGAAAATCTTCTTCTCATGAACCAGCAGTAGCAGAGACTTGATATTTGGTGTGCAGATTCCTTTTGAGGTGTAGACTCAGATTTGTTCAAGAGAAGTTTGTGGGGCTATACTTGGCGTCGTTATGGGAGGGGCAAAATTTTTTGCCCCGCCCAAAATTTTCATTTTCCAAACCGAGAGGCTGATTTGAACCAAATTTTATGTGAGGGCTTATTGGGTCATAAGTACCTAATTTATGCTGATTTTTTTTTTCCTGTAGCCCCATGGGAACCGCAGGAGCTAAAAATAGAAAAAAATTAAAACGCCCATATCTCCAAAACTGCACGGCACCGAGAATTTTTATTTGGGGTGAAGCTTCCTTAGGACCAACAGAAAGAATTGGTCAAAAAAAATTGCCATCGGTTTTATCATAGGGTACAGTTTCGGGACTTTGAAAAAGTGCTGAGTCTGCACTTTTTAACACTGTAGGCAATGGGAAAAACATTAAAAAATCTTCTTCTCCAGATCCAGCAGGCAGAATCTTTTGATATTTGGTATGCAACATTGTAGGGTGGATCTGATTCAAGTTTGTTCAAATCGGCCCCCTGGGTTCATATTTGGGCTCAGCATAGGAGCCCGATTTCGAACTTAGTGCATTTCAGACAAATTTCTTAAAAAATCTTCGTCTCCAGATCCAGCAGGCAGAATCTTTTGATATTTGGCATGCAACATTGTGGGGTGGATCTGATTCAAGTTTGTTCAAATCGGCCCCCTGGGTTTATATTTGGGCTCAGTATAGGAGCCCAAATTTGAAATTACTGCATTTCAGGCAAATTTCTTTGAAAATCTTCTTCTCCACATCCAGCAGGCAGAATCTTTTGATATTTGTTATGCAACATTGTGGGGTGGATCTGATTCAAGTTTGTTCAAATCGGCCCCTTGGGTTTATATTTGGGCTCAGTATAGGAGCCCAAATTTGAACTTAGTGCATTTCAGGCAAATTTCTTTGAAAATCTTCTTCTCAAGATCCAGCAGGCAGAATCTTTTGATATTGGGTATGCAACATTGTGGGGTGGATCTGATTCAAGTTTGTTCAAATTGGCTCCCTGGGTTTATATTTGGGCTCAGTATAGGAGCCCAAATTTGAACTTAGTGCTTTTCAGGCAAATTTCTTAAAAAATCTTCTCCAGATCCAGCAGGCAGAATCTTTTGATATTTGGTATGCAACATTGTGGGGTGGATCTGATTCTATTTTGTTCAAATCGGCTCCCTAGTTTCATATTTGGGCTCACTATAGAAGCTCGAATTCAAACTTAGTGCATTTCCGGCAAATTTCTTCAAAAATCATCTTCTCCAGATCCTGCTGGCAGAATCTTTTGATATTTGGTATGCAACATTGTGGGGTGGATCTGATTCCAATTTGTTCAAATCGGCCACCTGGATTCATATTTGGGCGCACTATAGAAGCCCAAATTCAAACTTAGTGCATTTCAGGCAAATTTCTTCAAAAATCTTCTCCAGATCCAGCAGGCAGAATCTTGTGATATTTGGTATGCAACATTGTGGGGTGGATCTGATTCAAGTTTGTTCAACTCAGCCCCCTGGGTTTATATTTGGGCTCAGTATAGGAGCCCAAATTTGAACTTAGTGCATTTCAGGCAAATTTCTTTGAAAATCTTCTTCTCAAGATCCAGCAGGCAGAATCTTGTGATATTTGGTATGCAGCATCCTTAGGGGGGTGAGATGCAAGTTTGTTCAAGCCATGTCCCTAGGTCCATATTTGGGCTCACTGTGGGAGCTTGAATTGTAACTTTGTTCGAAATGAGGAATTTTCTTAAAAAATCTTCTTCTTCAGATCCAGCAGTCGGAATGGTTTGATATGTGGTGAGTAGCATCCTTGGGGGGGGGGGGAGGGGGGATTCAAGTGTGTTAAAGCCAAGTCCATGGGTCTATATTTGGGCTCCCTGTGGGAGCCCAAATTATAACGTAGTCAATATGAGGAATTTTTCTTTAAAAATATCTTCAGATTCAGCAGTTGGAATGTTTTGATATTTGGCATGGAGCAACCTTAGGGGGCTGAGATTAAAGTTTGTTCAAGCCAAGTCCCTTGGTTCATATTTGGGCTCACTATGGGAGCCTGAATGACAACTTAGTTCAAAATGAGGAATTTTCTTTAAAAATCTTCAGATCCAGCAGATGAATGCTTTTGATATTTTTTATGCAGCATCCTTACGGGGGTAAGATTCAAGTTTGTTCAAGCCATGTCCCTAGGTCCATATTTCGGCTGATTGTGGGAGCTCGAATTGTAACTTGGTTCAAAATGAGGAATTTTCTTTAAAAATGTTCTTCTTCAGATCCAGCAGTCGGATTGTTTTGATAATTGGTGTGCAGAATCCTTAGGGGTGTGAGTTTCAGGTTTGTTAAAGCCAAGTGCCTGGGTTCATATATGGGCTCCCTGTGGGAGCCCGAATTATGACTTAGTTCAATATGAGGAATATTCTTTAAAAATCTTTTTTTAGATCTACTGGTCAGAATATTTGGATATTTGGTTTCAGCTTTTATTAGGAGGAGCAGATGCAACTTGTGGAAATCAATTCTCTGGGTTGATATTGAGGCTACCATGTCAGGTGAGCGCCCTCAGGCCCCCTGGGGCCTCTTGTTTGTCAAATGAGGATAAGAGTCGTAGTAAATTAGACCCCATTGAGGGATTTTTAATATGACTCTTATCCTCATTTGACAAAAAAGGGATTCTCCAGAAGGCACCCCAATTTCGGCACCACTTTTTTGAAAAACATATGGCCTTCGGCACCCCTTTTTTCTGAAATGAGGATAAGAGTCGTATTAAAAATCCCTCATTGAGTGCGTTCAATTGTGCCTGTAGAAGAAGCCAGAAGTTTCTTTACGGGACGCTCGGCTGGATCTGTGGTCAGATCACCGTTTGGAGAATCCTCTCCATCCTGTTAACAGTCGGGGTGGACTGTGTCCGTTGTGAGAAACCATATTGAGTCGGAACACGCTAGACACCGAAGCCATGTAAATTCATTTTCGTGGCTGGCTGAAGGAATATATGGCTGGCTAGCCAGCTCAGCTGGCTAAGTTTTAACTTTAACGGCTGGCGGCTCATGGCGACTCAGCTGACTGAGAGGTGTAAAACACGACTATCCCAGATTGGTGGAATGAAACAAAACTAAAATGCACTAGAAAGGCAGATGTATAAATCTTACGAAGGTAGACTAATTGGAATTAGGGCAAGGGAATCGACATATGGAGACATCTTTCTAACGTTTAATCATTTTACTTAACGTAACCGTCAAAACCGGCCAGTGCGAAACTTTTTTTGAAAATATTTTCATTTTTGCTTCCAAAACATGGGTTATGACCCATCATTGGAACGAGCGCGTCTCGCTCGTTCCAATGATGGGTCATAACCCATGTTTTGGAAGCAAAAAATGAAAATTCTTAGTTACAGGAGAATTTTTTTACGAGTGTCGTCTGCTACTGGCGTTAGGTGAAGAGTTAATTATGAAATTTTGACAATTTACACGGCTTAAGCCGGTGTAAAAGGAATGGAAGTCCGTAGGAACGTTAGTCCCTCTGGACTATTATTCCGCGGAATTATAGTCCTAGGTCTAACATTTCTAGGAATAGTAGTCCGGCGGACTACTATTCCTAGAAATGTTAGAGGGACTAATGTCCAGAGGGACTAATTTTCCTTCGAACTTCCATTCCTGTAACACCGGCGCAAAATTTCGTGGCGGTTGATTTATAACACGGGTGGCTGACGAAAAATGTGGCTGGCGGTGGCTTACGAAAAATATGGCTGGCGGCGGCGGCTCATGGCGGCGGCTTCGGGGTCTAGAACACGCATCGAAACGTTCCTTCCACACTGCAGCTGGGGCCGGCGGCAGTTATGGCTTCTTCTACTTACATGGAAGTGCACGAAAGAGGATTAGCCTAGAAGTTTCTAGGAGGGATACTCTGCGAGATCTGGGGACATTGCAGCCTCCCAGCAAGTACAGCCTTCTGCAGACTCCGATGGTGAGCTGTCGGACGTTTCTGGGTCGGTACGGTCATCTGTACTTTCAGATGGTGTTGACCGACATTATCAACTGAATCAGTCGGATGGTGAAATGGAGAAGGAGGAGGATTACCCTTCCCTTTCGGAACAACATATGGTAGGGATGAAATTCATTCCTCAATCCTGTTCTGACTTTGTTCCACCTGATCAGCAAGCTGCGTCTGCTAGGCAGAAACTGCTGTCTTTTATAGACAAAGATACTGTGCGAAGGAAAGATGATGTTCTTTCCTTCCCGAAACTATCTTGGCAAGTGTCGGAGGCCTTCGGCCACATTAACAACGCCATTTTCAACCCAGCAAGTTCGAATAAGAAGGCGGTTTATTATCGGCATCTTCAATCAGCACTTTATTATAAAATGGCTGGAGAAGATGTTCAGAGAGCTACTCTGCGTCTGGATGAGCAGGTTGGGGATTTGGTTATATCCTTACCTACATCATTCAATTTACTCTCGAATGTGATGGAATTTTCTATTTCATCTAATAGAGTGATCCTGGACGCTATGTTATACGCAGATCATATCACCAGGGCTCTGGAGCAGCCTGTAAAGGAAAGGAGTTGAGGATGTTAGTTCCTCGCTAAGAGTTCTTTCCAGGGCAGTCATGTGTGCCACGTACGACTACGCCCTTTCAGTAGCAACTGGAGTTGGTTAGACGTGATGCAGCCCATTACCGATGACATGGTGAAAAGCTCTCTCTGAGTCACTCCGGTCAAAGGACACACACTGTTTGACGACACGCTTTCTTTAGTCTATGGACAGGCTATCAAAAAGCTTCCAGCGCACTGATACTGAGATCGGCGTCTCCACAACATGCTTCAGCTGGACGGAGTAGGCGAGGCTGGTCCAGTTCACTATCATCGAAGGGAGGTCTTCGCGAGGGACTAGGAAACCCTCTTACAGTTACTCCGGAGGTCGACAGTATAGCGACTCGGAAAAGGGGCGCAAGTCTAAAAAGAAGAGGTTCTTTGCGGGAGGGACGTAGTGTCACCTACCGCAAGCCTCGCAAGTCGTACAGGTGATGGTCTACACTTCTGTTGCTTTCCAGTTAGCGGAAGGTTATCAATGTCGCAAAAGGTGGATGAAAATTACGGAAGATCAGTGGATGAGAATGTAGTCTCGGCGGGCCTGCGGTTGTCAGTCCGAACAAAGCTCCACTTACAAGTAGTACGTGTTCGACAAATCTTCCGGCAAATTCTTCCAAGAGAGTCTCTCCTTGCTGAGGTACAGGCTCGCCTATAGAAGAAGGCAATGAGGTCGAGAATCAAAATTTTCCAGGTTTTTACAAGTCACCTGCTTCTCGTCCCGAAGCCAGGCGGATACTGTGTAAATAGACGGGGAATGGTCGATTTGTACCATGGTACGGTCGATTTGCACCACCGTGTCGGTCGATTTGCTCCATCGAAAAAGTCGATTTCCACCATCGAAAAAGTCGATCTGTACCATGGGCAGTCGATTTGCACCACTCAAAAAAGGACACTATAGGGCCGGCATGTGGGTGATTTATTTAATAAGAAATTATTTTCAAGCAAATGTAATTTATTAAAGCACACTAAAGCAAATAATATAGATATTGTTTGGAACAGAGTCGTTAGAGGGAATAAGTACGTCTTTTCCCTCTCGGTGTTGTATTCCTTGGCGTCAAGACATCTAATGCCATTGTGAACGCCATAGTCGCCTTATGTACTGTTACAGCGGTCTTTTCTTATAAATTAGCGGCTAGTTGTAAGTCTCCATTTAGTGGGCGTTGAAAGGCCGCAAGTGACACAGATATGTCTTCATGTAGATGAAGACTCATAACTGCGCAGCTACCTTGAGACTACTGTCTCCTTGGGAATTGCGGCTGTTAGAATAGTGGCTTGTCATTCCCTACCTTGCGCGACGATGGTTGTAAGTCTCCGTTTAGTGAGCTTTCAAGGTCGCAAGTTACACTGAGATATCTGTCTCCACAGAGATGAAGACTTCTAAGCTACGTTAGCTAGACTGACCGCTGTCTTTGGGAATAAAACCGATAAAAGAAGAGTGTTTTTCGGTTTGTTTTCCTACGTGTCACAGACTTGAGTCTTATTGTTTACACCATATTCGGCTAGCTAGAATCATGATCGATGTTTTTCAGTAATTATGCAGTGACATAACTGAAATAATTATCTCTTGAGACTACTGTCTCTGGGAATTTAGGGCTGTTTAAATAGCAGATCTTCATTCCCTACCTTGCGCGGCGATAGTTGTAAGTCTCCGTTCAGTGAGCTTTTAAGGTCGCAGGGGCGCGGTGGCTCAGGAGGTAGAGGTGCAGGCTGCAAGCCGAGAGGTCCTCGGTTCAGATCCCACCTGCGGCAACCGCGTTGTGTCCTTGGGCAAGACACTTCACCCCCCCCCCCCCCCTTGCCCACGTGGGGGCACGATGACGTTGTGGACTAAGACGTACTGCACGTTGATGGTGCACTGTCTTCAACCAATGCTAACCCTGCTTGTGTGGAGTTAGTATGTGGGGAGCTGACAGTTGCTCGCCGTTGCTCGGTGGTTCTCTCCGGGTACTCCGGTTTCCTCCACCCGTAAAACTGTCGAGGTCATGATTAGCCATTGTGCAGAAATATGTGACCTTAAACACCAATAAATAAATATTTAAGGTCGCAACTTACACCGATATATCTGTCTTCACGGAGATGAAGACTTGTAAGCTACGACTGGCGGTGTAAGTCTCCTTAGTGAGTTTTCTAAGACCGCAGTTATCAGCCTTTTTATTGTCTTCACGTATAGGAAGACCTTTAGCTGCTTCAGCTGGGCTGAGTTCATTGCTAACAGGTCGATCCGGTCCCAAAGACGATCCGGCCTCAGTCGTTTCTGCACTCAAGACGATCCGTCCCAGTCGATCCATCCCCAGACGACCCGCCCTCCACATACAATTCATTAGTTGTGCCATGTATTGCTTTGTGAGGGTTTAAAAATAAAAACAAACTGTATTCTGAGATGAATTTTATTAAATAAAAAACTTAACACAAAAACAGAAATAAATGGAGAGAATACAAACAAGCATTACATCATGAAAACCAGTGAATTTTATTTAAGCACTAAGGGATGAACTTTATTTTACCCTTGAGCTAATTAACTATTTTTTCATTTTTTGCATCAAGACATACTTGCTCGACGGAGGTGTAACTAATTCATTGTTTGTTTGTTGTAGACTATTTTCAAATTATAAATGGTTTCTCTCCAAAAAACTTTCTATTAACTCTCCTCAAAGTGAACAGAAACATCTAAATGATCCGCACACGAATTAGTTACACCTTCGTCGAGCAAGTATGATAATATTCACCCCTCAGCTAATTCGTTGTTTTCCTTGCACAGAAAGGCGTGTCGATGGCGAAATGATCTATTTTGTCTTGAAAATAGTCCACAATAAAACAAACAATACTTAATCTTCGTTATATATTTTTATTATTGCGTACGCTTCAGTGAATTGTCACTTTTCACACATTCAGGGGTACATTTAGCACTTTAAAACGTAGTTTTTATGCACTTACCGTCCTTTTTACCGGATACCGTCCTTTTTACCGGCAAAAAGTATGTCCCGTTCATTGTCCTATCGGACATGATACCGTTATGTTAGAGGAGGTTATTCTCTTCCTACCGGTATGGTTTAGTTTGGTGTTAGTTATATGAGGCTATAAGCCCTATTGATGACGCCATATTTACCTAGTGTGATTAATGAGCATTTCTTCAAACCCCTATTTTAACTCCTTCTCCTGCCTTCTCAGGAAAATATTTCCTGATATCAGATCGAACGTAAGGAGTTCATCTAGGTTTTTTTTTATGATCGGGCGTCGGAACATTGTTTTCGTCTCCCTTTTCATTTCTATCCAACCTATTGCTGTGGATTATATTTCCACCTTAGAGACTGGATATTATGTCTATATGGTGTATTATTTGTTCATCACGTCCTGTGGCTGTTCGTTTATAAGTCATATACTAGCATGTGATTCCTTTTCAATAAAACTGCTAGCCTTCGTGTACCTGTGTGGCTGACATGTCGGTTATCCGGGCGACATTCTCCAGTGGGGCAATTAGTCCACTCTGAAAAGTTTCGCTCAGAGCGGTCTGGATTTTTTTACAACGTATGAGTTTATTACTCAGTTAACTGCATAATAACGTCGTATTATTCATTCAGTTTCCTTGTTACGCTTGTATCTCTCGGTCATATCGTGGATACAGGCTGTATTCAGATGAGTACATGCGAGATTTCATTTCCCGCGTGCATAATATGTGTATTTATTAGGCAGACGCATTATTGAGCAGATTATAGAAATTCTTGCTCTGCTTATAGAGCTCAAAAGAATTTTGGGGCTATTTGGATCAGTTATGGAACTTCCAATATGCCGTCCATGCATACGTTCTCAATTTTTGGCATCATTATTCGGCGTAGTATATTCTTTCTCCGAACAGTCATTGGTTGTTACGGACCTTTGAAAAAATAAATTATTTCGGGAACGGTCCATGACGAGTCTGTTAACCATAGCTCATTCCTTGTTCTAAATCCAGGTTTTTTGAGGATACAGTACACATTCTCGTACATTCGAACAGCTCATTGGAGTGTTATTATTGGAATCAATTGTACACCTGAACGGGATCGCCTGTTGATTGCCTTAAGGGGTCGTCCAATGTAACTTTGGTCAATTTGTTGACACTTTTCCCAATGCCTCAGAAACAGATAAGAGAAGTAAGGAAAGGCAAATTGTATATCAAAATAATGAGTAAAGTGCTTAGAAAAGGTACATATAATTCTTGTCAGGAAAAAAAGTGAATCTTATGATTTTGATGAACAGTAATTTGCCAGTGGCATAAGTAAAGAACCGGTAAAACCACAAAATGATCGGTAATTCGAAAGCCTTGACTTCAATGTAATGATAACATACTACAGACTCGGAGAAACCATTTTTATGACACACACTCTGGTGTGTTTTGATGTCGGAATGCAATACAACCAACACAAATTTTGGATGTTCCGGATTTGGCCATGTTACACTGATGTTTATTCCGGTCAAGTGTTTACAATGTGGTTCTTGCAGAAATACTCATTTTGGGCGACCGTCAGAATGAAAGGACGTGATCACGTCCTTTATTTGCTCGAGACAATGTATGAGCGGATTTGCAAACAGGTTACAGCAAATACTTGAGCTGTTAATGTCATAACTGCAGAATAAGATTCGAAATTCCCTCTCGTGTTTACAGGCCGTCTGAACTTTTTTGTTGACAAAAAATCTGAATTATTGCGCACTAAAAAGACAACATGAACCACTTGTAAAAAAATTACCGAGTGTATAAAATCGGGACGATACACATAAAATAAGGCAATATTCATAATAATGTAAGCAGAATGCTTCAGATATCACTTTTTCTCCAAGTATATTCCAAGTGACCTGGAACTATATTGAACGTGTTGATTTCCCCGATGTTGTGAAGTTATTTACTTCCTAGTAACCATGGAATTTGTCGCGGCTCTGTTTGATGTCTGCAAATGACCGATTGAAGATGGGTTGAAAATGATGCTTTCGCGCTTTTAGATAAGGTGCGACTGGACGATGCCGTGAATTTAGTTTTTTTCTTTTTGTTTTACACTGACAAATGTGACAAATCTCCTTCACCGGAAACTATCTCTCAATTTGCATATCATAATAAACATAACCACTGTCAGCTTGATCGTGTGGTCAAAACCCAAACGAATTATCGAATCCACGGTCAAAAATAGCCGGAATTGGCATTTAAACAAATGAAATATTCGCAATTTCTTCATTATCCATACCGAGTTACTTTTTAACCAGACCACATGCGTTCAGTTTCGTTTGTCGGCATCAAACTGATATTGTTTGTGGTAATTAATAGTACGAGAAGGCGAAAGAAGCCAAATATTTTCCCATCATCTATGCATTAATTAAAATTGATAATTCCTTTTATTTTACAGAAATTATGAATTGATAAGGTGGGTGTGTTGCGATTATTATGCCCCAGACCTGGAAGTTGTAAAATCAAAGGTGCATCTAGGGCCGTGCCGTGGTGACCTCTGTCCTCTTACCCATACATCATTACATGTACCAACATTCTTCCTTGTATCTCAACCACTGCTACTCCAATTTGAAGGATATTTGGTGTTGTGATCGAGCATCATGGGGAAACGATGCCCGTGTAGATGCTGCAGCATGCATTTCTTCCCACATTTTTTTCAAGAGTTATGGTATTTTTTCACTCTTTCGAGTTAGAACATTTTGTTTATAACTTGTTGATTTGTTACAATTTGTTGGAAAATGCCTGCTGATACACTCAAATTTATTGCTACAAAATATTTTTGGTGAATATTTTGTTCCTATTACTTATTAAGCAACAAGCTAATGAATATTCTGTATAAAGCCACCAATCATGTTTATTTGAGACTTTTATCTGAGCTGTTTTGTTGGCTTATGGAACTCAAAATGTTGATTATGGCAGGACTTTTCTATTCACCCATTAATCGATAAATTAAGTGTTATAGTTGGAAGTAAGAAGCATGAAAGGTCTAGAACTTAAAGTCTAAAAAGAATGTTTTGCAATGTAACATGATTTTTGCAGATACACTTGTTTGGAGGGTTACCTGTCTGATAGTGTTTGGAACATGTGTGGCCAGGAGCTTCAAAAAGAAAAAAGAGTTAAACTTTGAGTGAGAAAAAAGTGGCGGAGGTAGAGTCATACAAGGAAGAGAGCCCCACACCCCCCTCCCGGGATTTTGTTTTGTCAAGTGGAGCTCACTTGTCACCTTTTGGGGACTGCTTTGTGTACTGCGTTCTTGAAAAAAATATGTGAGACCCTCTGAATGTGCCCTTCTGATCTCAATATGCGAATAAGATCTTCAAAAAGAAAAAAGAGTTAAACTTTGAGAAAAAAAGACATATGCCTTGAGTGCCGGAGGTAGAGTCATACAAGAAAGAGCCCCCCCCCCCCCCCCCCCCCCCCCCCCCCCCCGCCCGGGAAATTTTTTGTCAAATGGAGCCCACTTGTCACCTTTTGGGGACTGCTTTGTGTACTGCGTTCTTGAAAAAAATATGTGAGACCCTCTGGATGTGCTCTTCTGATCTCAATATGCCAATAAGCCTCCATGGGGAAAGTACATGCAATAATGGTTATGTAAGGTTGATTTGATGTGTTTTGAATAACAACGTATTTTTAAGTACATTAGATGATTTATTGCAGTGACAGGTTACAGTTACCCTTATTTCGTCTCCAACATATATCATGAGTGTATTGGTGTCCAAGAGTAAACAAAGCTATTATACTTATTGATAAACCAGACAAATTTAACAATTTAATCACTATCAAATTGGTGCATGGGATAAAATGTTTATTCAACTACAATGTATGACTTTGCAGTGCATTCTACATAGGAGAATATCATAGTTTCTTTCCAAACCACCACAGTGGCACATACATCTTTATATTGGGAGACACTCTTTTGTCCTTCCATACTTCTTCTGGTGGACTCATTCAAGTTGACCTTTGTTGAACTCCCCAAATCAAAACATAAACAAAAGAAAATGTCTGCCTTCAGTCGGTAAGCACTCCACTTATAACATTTGGTCTCAATCTTTATTACTTTCATGAATTAGGAAAAGATTTCTTCGAGTATGTACTTCAATGTTTATAGAATACACCTGTTATTTTATTGTGAGGTATTTTATTGTAAAACTTTTGTTCTCTTACTTATTCCATAGCAGACTTTCAGGTGGTGCTATTTACACATGGCAGCAGTTCCATGACAAATTCCAGTTTCCACATGTTCAATGTTTCATTCGAAGCATTTTGGAAAATAATTTATTGGGGTTATTCATGTTGGGTCTTTTTTAGACTTGGAAGAAAATTGCATGAAATTTGACCAAAGTTAGGTTGGACGCCCCCTTAAGAATCGTGTTTGCTCTTCAGATACTTTCCATTGGGATTCAATTGGACAAGTGTATGGTTGTACACGTTATATCACCGGTTTTCTACCTATCTACGTATTTCCGACTCCGGTATGCGTTAGAAGCGTGCGCTGTACCGGGATCGCCACGATAGCCTTAGGTTCTGAAGTGGCGTTAAGCACCATTAATTAATAATAATTGATAACTGGGTGCCTGTTGGGGCGAATATATATTGATTATTTGGTACGGTTTTTCACTGATTCCAGAGCGCTTCCCTCTTTGCTTTGAAGAATATTCCTTCCAAAAAAAAGGGGGGGGGGGGGTGATTTTTCTTCATCTCTTCCAGCTTGATAAGTGTGTTACTATGAGTGAAGCTGTTTTGTCTGTAGATTATCATACTTGGAAAGTGACTGTCCTGTCACTAGTCCTGTAACAGATTTTGAGCAAATAGGTTTCAAGCCACTTGAGTTGAATGAACAGCCTCCAATATATTGTAGGATAACACCGACATTCATTGCGTAAAAGGTAATACTATATAAATCACAGGGGCGTTACTCGACAAATCAAAACCCCAAAATGTCCAAAATGCATCCTGACAAATTTTGGAGTGATATGGTAGACCTTTTCAACTCACATGACCACCAGTTCTTTCTCACTTTCTCATCTGACTTGCTAAGATGAAACAACCTAATGGAATTGTTGATAGTATATGCAACACGTTCTGAGACTGAGAAGTCAGAATGACTACGTTTGAGACTCTGGGTGATTCTTGGCAACGTGTGTGACGTAAAACAGACAAATCGGAAATCCATCCCTCATAAACGCTGCGCTGTTTTACCCTGGCCGATATGAGTAGGGCTTCAATTGTCTTTGGTCATGCAATAAGAGAGAAACCAACAATGTCAGGCCTGACATTCTGAAAAATGCAGGAGGGCAAAAAATCGCTCTCCTCAATCAGCTTAGGAGAGCAATTAGCTTTACACAGCATTTTGAGTATCCAGTTGAACGAACTCATTGAAACTGAAGCCAACAGACTACATCAGTGATTTTATTAACTTTACTAAGGTAAAGCGAAATCTCTTAGACATTCAGATGTCTCACTCAACAACCGAACACACTTGACAAGACCTGTGTGTGTTCCCAGACCTGTTGCCCAAGAAAGTCATACGCCTACCACTACCACCTTCAACCCCCCAAGGGGGTTGAAGGTGGTAGTGGTAGGCGTATGACTTTCTTGGACAACGGGTCTACTTGAATCTACAGTCACATCCTGGTGCAAGTGCTTCAAGTGACAGGATAGTAGTAATGGTAGTATATTATAGTGTCAATATTCCTTGAATAATTACCCCTCAAACTGTGATGTCAGTTGTTGAACTTGAAACTGACAGAAAAAAATATTGCTGTGACCCATTTTGCTTCAAATGATTGCAACTGTGTTTGTTGGTTGCAGCCATTACCTTTTACCACTAAACCACTTTCAAAATGAAATTACGTGATGTTACGTGATGTTATGTGTCTTCGAAGTTAAATTACATTTTTGCTTTACAACAAAAAATTAATGTGAGCATAATACATGTAATCTCAATCATCCCTGACCAAAATATTTAGGAGGGCAATTTTTCGCTCTCCTTAATTCTTTCAGGAGGGCAGTAAGGAGAGCTAAAAAAAATCGCTCTCCTGAAATTGCCAAGCCTGCAATGTGGCCCATTTACTGCCGATTGGGAAAACACCGGTAACGTAGGTGCCTTAAAATATCATTTTATGTCGCACACATTACCCATTGTTTTTCCTCTGGGTAGTAGTAAATGGGCCACATGGTTAAAATTCCTTCTTACTGTCTGACTAAAGCTTATTAACTGCTCTATCAAATGAAGTTCTACTCATATCGGCCAAGGTGCAACAGCGCAGAGTTTATGAGGAATGCATTTCCGATACCAAATAATCACCCCTCATCACATGGACTACAATACAACATTGAGCTAACTGCCTCTACGGATTCTGCACTTGATAATGCTTAATAAATTCAGATCAGACTGATGAAACTAAAATTGAGTGTAGAAATGGATAGAAACAGAAAGAAATCAGTAGAAATAGCAGCAAATACAGTGGTGAAACCAGGTAAAACATCAAAATGTTCAACATATTTCACACCTGTTCCTGCTACACCTGTCTCAATAGTGTTCGGGTAGAATGCCAGTATATGCTGTATACTCTCTAGATTACCCACGAAAACACTGACAGCCAGTGTCTGTGAGAAAGTTTGAATAAATTCATAAACTTTACAAGAAATGGAACCAAATTCCTGTTGCCAACTCTGGAGAATCCTGTTTTATCTCTAGCTGGTTGTGGGTAGATTAAATGTCGGGAATGGTTACTGGAACAATACAAACCATGTTCCAGCAAAAATACCTGTTGAAATATGTGCCATTTACTCTAAATTTTGGGGGTGGGTACCCAGTTTCAACATGGAAAAAAATAGTTCCTTCAAAAATGCGGTGGGTGGGTGGGTGGGTGCCCAAGGGTTGGAAAAAAAACGTTTTGCGCCTTGTTTCCATTTTTTTTTCTTTTTCTCCTGACCCCCCCCCCCCCCCCCCCCCCCACCACCACTCTTCACATCGGCATTTTTTTAATTTGAAAACGTCAAACTCCATTTATTTATCTTACTTCCCATATAATTTAAATGCAATGTACCCGTTCTACGAGAGTGGCAATAATAGAAATAACATGACTTTGTCTGGCTTTACAGTGCATCAACGGCTCAACAGAAATGGTCAACAACCTTTGAGCTTATTAGCGGCCCTCGACTTCCACTGGAGTCACTTATAAGTTCTTGGGCTCTTAACCACACTTCTTTTAAGCTGTTAATACATGGTAATGCTATTCAAAATCTAAACATATTTTCTTCAATATACAAATATTACAGAACCAGTATTTCGACTTCGTCTCGGGCCGCTAATAAACTCTTTGGCTGTTAACCACTTACGTTCAGCTGTTGATACAAAGTAATATCCGACTAAGTCGTGTCATTGTTATAATAACATACTTTCTCCTATTTACAAATGTTACAGAATCAGTTTCGTGTTTTAGGTGCTTTTCTCAAGCCAGCACAGTTAACCCTTTACCCAACGCAGACGATATCAAAATTTATTATTTTAAATACCATTTTTTCCAATTTTTCAAAATATTTCAACAAAACCATATCATGTGTTCCAACGAGGGGTCACATGATATGGTTTTGTTGAAATTTTTTGGAAAATAATATTTTTTCATCTGCTGAATTTGCATATGACGCGGGGGATGCGGTCGATTCGTTGAGTAAAGGGTTAAATGAACCCAATTTAAACATCTGTTACAAAACAGTGGAGTGAATACTGCCGACAATTGTTACAGTAGGTAAAGGGTTAACCCTTTACCTAACGTAACGGCCAAAACCGGCCAGCGCTATTCTCAAAAATCGCCAATTAATTTGCATTATTTTTTTCATTTTTTGTCTCAAAAACATAGGTTATGACCCCTCGTTGGAACGAGCTCGTCGAGCTCGTTCCAACGAGAGGTCATAACCTATGTTTTTGAGACAAAAAATGAAAAAAATTAGTTATTCAAGAATTATTTTTGCAAGTGTCGTCTGCTTTTCATGTTAGGTAAAGGGTTAAAATGTGACACGCACTCTGACTAAGCCATTGGTAGAATAAAGTGATGAAAACCGCTCTAATTAAAAACGGACAATCACTCAGCAAACCGAACCGCTTGAAGCCGTCGACCACCAAGGCTCTATTTTTGATCTGGGAAGTAGGATAGAAGGGGACTGGCACTTCAAAATCACCCTGCGCGTTTTTGGCCCGCAGAAATCACGACTCCCCCACCCCTCGGACCGCCCCACTGTCCCCAGATCGAACCGTTCTATTACTTTGTCACGTAACGAGGTTTTGTTCAAAATTATGTTTATCAATTGCGTTTTTCCTTGTTTAAAAACAAACAAAAAAAGAAATAAAATAAAATGCGTTTTTCCTTTATTTAATTTGTTTTTTAAATCGTTCGACAAAACTTTTTATTTTCTCGTTAGTTTGATACAGTTAAATATACAAGACCGCAAACTATCAGAATAAGGACAATAAACTTGAGTCCGAGTCCTTAATTCAGCGTGTGATTTCAGTCCGAGTCCTGCGTTGGCGTGCATTTTGAGATAAAAGGACAATTTGGGGAAGACAAATCACTTTACGCAGACATAGAGAGGCGCAGGCATTTTCGCGACGATGCTGAAGCACTTTATGAACCACTAAATGCTGCGAGTTGAAGCGCGCAGGCAGCAATAATAGTATCGCCCCTTGTTTGCATGAAGGTGTCATCTGCAATGCTTTAGCATTACAAATGGCGCCCTTGTTTCACTCAAAAGGGTGATGCCTTCCATATAAGTACAAATGTTGACGATTGATGACGTGAAAAACTGAACTCGGTAAACTTTGTCTGGTCCTGGACCATTTCATTTGGTCCGCCCAGTGAAGTGGACCATTTTCTAAAATCGTACTGTGGACCAAATAATATTGTCCCGGCCATTTTCATTTACAAGGCGATTTATTTGGTCCCTGGTTATTTATTTGGCCCTCCAAAGCGGTATAGTCGATGACCAAATCAGATCATGTGAATGGGGTATTACATTTCTGACCGACAAAAATATTCATGTGAATCCATGTACGGCACGTGCCTCCACCCCCCCCCCCCCCACCACCCACACAGACACACATACATTATCTTTAGATGTGTTACATGATTCTCAGACTGCGCAGAACCTCGTTTTGCCTATTGTGTCCTAGATATTTGTGAATCCTTCTTCTACACGTTCACCGAGTATCTGGTACATATATATGCCTGTGTAATGGTTGCTTTTGACCTTCGCTGCTTTGGATTCTTGGATTAGATATCCCCTTTTTAAATGGTATTCTGTCAAATGGGTACTTCCCAGCCGAACCATACTGGCTGCACTCAAGACTGCCAATAATAGTCATTTGCACACAATAATGACCGACGTTCTGCACAAAAACGTTCACCTCTCACCGTTCTTTTGTGTTTCTACATTGTGGGTGCCACAGAGATTCACTTCTTTGTGATCGTGACAATTCAAGTCATGGGTTTTGTGGACGATGATTACAAACGGTCCTCAATTTCAGATACTGCAAGTAATATGGGCAACTCAAAAAAAAGACTTTGTTTCAGATGCTATCATATCTCAAAAATAAAATAAATCTTTGATATAATGACCAAATGTCACATCAAGCTCTTGAGGTGATATTTGCCCACTTCAAAGTGCCCGATATTTTGATTCTTCAAGTGTATTTGTGAAAAAGAACGGTTTTCATAAACCACCAGTCAAAAACCCTGCATTTGAAGGTAGTATGCGTGTTAAAAACGACGTCCTGGGGTAATGGACAGGGGGTTGGGAGTGGCTTCGCATTTTTTAGCCACCAGCCCAAATACTCCGTCACGGTGTGTTGCAAGTTTGTTCCATTCAAGTTCTTGGAGGCCATGTTGTAGTGTGACATAAATCTCCATCCCCAGCTAATGAAAAACAAACGAATCGTTTGTAGTTCGCCAATTGTACCAGATTAAAGGTCAAAGAGAATGCTTTACCACTGAAACACCCAAATCGTCCGGCGTGCCCAGGTGTTTCAGTGACAATCCACTATGCTCGCACTTTCCACCAACATGGTTACACAACGCGGTGCCCAGCACCACGTTTAATGAAAAAAATAATTATTAATATCATTAAACCACTTTATTAACACAAACAGCATATGACACTTGCCCAAAGCATTCCGGAATAACCAAAGATAATTTTTCATTTTATTTTATTTTTTTTATCAAAGACATAGATTATGACCCTCATTGGAACGATATCAACGGACCCTTTCCAATGAATGGTCGTACGCTATGTTTTTAAGGGAAAACCTATATAAAAATAGTGTCCCTCTCCCAACACACACAGAGTACACACTTTGATTTTAGTTCCACCGCCACCGAGAAAAGGAATATGCAATCTCTGACTCACTCGAATAGGTTACACCTGTCAGCACTTGGTATTTCTCGTGTAAATTATCACCCCTCGATTGTCAAAGTAAGTCTTTTGGTGCCAGACAAAAAGATGAATGCGCATTGAACCACTCATCCATTGACGTAAACTACATCACACCGATATACCTGCACGTGCTAAATATATCGTAGATCCTATAAAAATACGCACACCGCGGACTACTTATATTGGTACAGTGCGCTAATAGCTTCTTTTACAGTACTAAACGAGCTACCAGTTTCTTAATGTAGTTTGCATATTTTTCACGGGTGGGGATCAACAAGTGCAACTATGCGCAGACACAAATGCATCTCGCAAACACATTCAAACACTCACACCAACACCTTCATCTGGATTGTCCCTTCCAGATCGCGGTTTAACTTTTGTTCCCGCACCGAAGCCTACTGATAATAAGGCAAATATACCACCATGTAACTGTAATTTTCTTAGGCAAATGGAATTAGCATACCGCTTTAGACACTCTGGAGGTCAGAGACTTCCTTTTACAGAATTATATGGTTGGTCACCTCCAGGTAGTGAAGTAGATCTAAAAATCATTGAGGCTAACACACGAATCCTCCAAAAAGTGTTCAGCATGAACGTGGTCTCCGATAAAAAAAAAAACCCAATTTAACAGCCGGTGAACGGAGAGCTCTCAAGAAACTTCTAAAAATAAGAAACTGGTCATTAAACCAGCCGACAAAGACTGGTCAGTTGTCCTTCTCTCTCGGGATAATTGTATAAAGGCAGCCATGAGACAACCCAGCAATACCAAACATTGGAAAGAAAATAGTAAATATAAACAAAAACAACTTAGATATTTAACAGCTAAGCTCAATGTTAAAACAAGACAATTAATTTTACATCCTACCAAGGATCCACAAGGATCCTTCTTTATGGACGGATGACCTAACCTCCTCCGGGAGGCCAATTGTTTCAGATTGTAATCTTATGCCATCTCGGAACTCATTGATTATTATCTGAAACCTATAGTTAACCCTTTAACTAAGCTGAAAAGTAGACGACACTTGCAAACAAAATTCTTGAATAACTAAATTTTTTCATTTTTTATCTCAAAAACATAGGTTATGGCCCCTCATTGGAATGAGCTCGTGGAGCTCGTTCCAATGAGGGGTCATAACCTATGTTTTTGGGACAAAAAATGAAAAAATAAAGAAAATTAATTGGAGATTTTTGTGAATAGCGCTGGCCGGTTTTGGCCGTTACGTTGGGTAAAGGGTTAACATACATCCGAGCTATCTTAAAAAAACAAGATTTCCCGTGAAAAAGTTTTAAATTGAAAAAATCGAAAATATGCAATCTCTGCTAATTTGCATATCGACAACATGTGTACCAACATTGCTATTGATATAGGTGTTAAGTCTGTTAAAAATGCATTCGAAAAATATCACGATGCAAAACGCCCGGATGAACAGATTGGTGATCTTTTTGAGCTAAGCTTAAAACGTAACAACTCTCAATTCAATGGAGAAAATTATTTACGAATAATGGGTTGCCACATGGGCTAAAGATTCAGTCCTAATATTGCAAGCACTGAATGCCTTAATCAAATGTGCAAATCATCCTCTCATATACCTCACATATTTAGATTACATTTTTATCATTTGCGAACATTCAAGAGAAGATTTTGATGAATTTTTAGAAGTTTTAAACAATCATGATCCAAACAACTAATTTAAAACTACCATCGGTCAAGATTCTGTTTGCATGTTCGACATGACCGTGTATAGAGACAAACAATTCCAGGTATCCGGTCATTTTGATTATAAGCAGGGACCGACCTGGGCATGCGCCAGTGCGTATTTGGTTCTGAAACATCAGGACCTGGCTCTTAAATCTCAGAAATAGGCTTCTCAGTTGGCGCGTAACTTCTCAGATCACATTTTGATATTCTTTCGATGGATAATCGAGAGAGACAATCTTACAAATATTATATATATGATTATAATTTATCATTGTTGTAGAGTGCTTAAGTTAATACTTCAAGTCTTAATTACCAAGCATTAATCTTCACTGTGGTTTCTGATCAAGTCTTGGCTGCCTAAATAGGCAGCCAAGACTTGATCAGAAACCACAGTGAAGATTAATGTTTGCTATAGTGTACTAAATGAAAATGATGAGAGCTATTACATACTTGCAGTGTGTTTTACAAACAGCAGTGTGATTCCGTAAATTGAAATCTGGCGCATGAATTGAAAAAATAGGCTCCGAGGCTAGAGCGCATTTTAAATAGTCCTGATCGGTCCCGGATAAGGTATATTTTAAACCAACTGATTCACATCAGTTGTTACATACAAAGTTATTTCATCCACCATAAACATTTAAAGGTATCATAAAATCACAGCCCATTCGTTTCCACCGCAATTAGAGGGATAAGGTAAATTTCAACAAGGCCTGTTCTACCCTATTTGGCTCCCGCAGATCGAGGGGGTACTCACAATGCTTTTTGCGTAGCCCGAAATCTCAAACTCTCAAAAAACCGGAAATTCCCGCAGAAATTACTGATTTCGAACCACCGAAAATTGAACACAACAGACCTTTCAGAATTGTAGTGGAGTGGTATTGAATTGCAAAAGGCCTCGCCGTAGTTTGCATAATTTTATGCTTGATCAGAAAAAGGAATTTTCACCTGAACAAACAAAAAATCATTACCAGATCCGAATTTCTCACCATTGTGATTCATTCAATGTCATTTACTTTGTCACTTCCAAACGCTGTAGGAAACAGTATATGGGTCAAACTCAAAATCCTTTCCGAATGTGTGCTACTCGACACAAACAGGACATGAAACATAATGTTAACACTCCCGTAGCACAACATTTTAACCTTGGCCATTCTGTGGACGCTTTTGAAATCCATTTAATTAAACAACCGTCAATTAAAGATACATTAGAAGAAGCAGCTAAACAATTAACTGCACCTATACCATTGTATCAGACATTGTATTTTACAAGGATTGGCGAACAAGTTATGCCACTGAAAACAAAGAATAGGCACCAGGAGGTTACAGATCAGAGAGAGAGAGAGAGGGGGGGGGGAGAGGTGGGGTACATGCGAGGAACATGCTGGGTATGTTTATTTAACCATGTAATTGTGAGACCCCTTCCCTTTAATTTTTAATTTAATTTTTTTTTTTTTGCCCGTAAAACACAACCTCTAGCCCATCATTGGGACGAGTTCCTTCCGATGAGGGACCACAAGATCTGTTCTGGAGGCGAAATTTGAAGAAAAAAATTAATGACTGTTTCTGCGAAAAGACGATACTCCGCATTTCCCATCTTGATGACGGTTATCCCCTACATGATCTTTGTTTCCTAAACAAATCACACGTGGTACATTTTCAGAGCACAATCTTTGTCAGGAAAGGCTGACCTGAACTCGACTCAAAATTAAATAAATCGATAATATTGATATATTACGCGCTTGACCATTTGTGTTAAAATACATTTATAGTAAGTATAAATTGTAATGTTAATAACCAGCGCGCTGACCTACAACAGGGCATGCATCCCACCCATTCAACGGAAAATAAATAAAAGCTTGAATTTCTAGCTTGATGTGGAAAACGGAAGGAATCACGTGTACACTTCCCATTTTTTATGATAGATTATGGTAAGTCGCGGTTGAAAACGAACCTTTAGGTAAAGAACACATTGAACTATGACTCCGTATAGTCAGATTCAAGTTTCGTATTTTCGTTGCTTCACAAAGCTAGGCTCTGTGAACTACCCTTACGGAATTCTAACATTCTAAATACACTGATATAAATAAGGTATTGTCAGTATCAGTCATTGAGAAGTTTGCATAGTTGAAATATGCATCAGAAAATCAGTGGAATATGAAGCGATTAGCGATAACCGCAATCGTTGTCTCTCTAACATTTCGCCTCACACGAGTTTACCGTTTTTTATTACTTTCCAAAGTGTGATTTACTGGGATTTCCGGGTTTGATTACAAACGATAACTTCACAAGTGAATTATGCAATCAAAAATTGTGTCAAATATCCGTGCGCGCAAACGAAGACGCTTTGCCGTGGGTGTAATGCGGGACTTCATTGTGTTTGTTTGCTTTTTTTTTTTAACCTTTTACCTAACATGAAAAGCAGACGACACTTGCAAAAAAATTCTTGAATAACTATTATTTTCATTTTTTGTCTCAAAAACATAGGTTAAGACTCCTCATTGGAACGAGCTTGACGAGCTCGTTCCAATGAGAGGTCATAACCTACATTTAGAGACAAAAAATGGAAAGATAATGAAAATTAATTGGCGAGTTTTAAGAATAGCACTGGTCGTTTTGGGCCGTTACGTTAGGTAATGGGTTAAATAATATAGTTGACGTTAATAATGAAAAGTAATAAACAAAGTAATCTCTTGACTGGACTGGTTACGTGCAATAATTAATTCGAGGAGAGGGACTATATTGTAAAACACTCATGCGCATTCGCACACTCGTCTTTGTACAACGTCCCTCACCTCTCATGAATTATTTCACGTAACCAGTCCAGTCAAGCGATTACTCTGTTTATTACTTTTCATCATTAACGACAACTATATTATTTAACCCATTGCCTAACGTAACGGCCAAAAACGGCCAGTGCTATTCTTGAAACTCGCCAATTAATTTTCATTATTTTTCCATTTTTTTGTCTCTAAAATGTAGGTTATGACCTCTCATTGGAACGAGCTCGTCGGCTGACGTCTCGGTTGAATATAAATTTCATGCAGGAAACGTGAGACCATGTCCCCTGTCAACAAACAGAATAACTTATAATGTGTAGTGTTAATCACAGAATTATAACGCGGTGTTTCCAAGACCAACCATTTTACCCGTGGGGTAAAAGTTACGTCTTACTGGAATAACGCGACGTTCTTACCATCGTCTGGCCCTTGGGGGGGGGGGGGGGGGACGGCCAACTCTATTCACAAGAATCGCCATTTAAATTTTATTAATTTTTAGATGTTTGCCTCGTCGAATTTGTTCCAATCAATGGTCATAAGCTATATTTTTGTTAGATGAAAACGAAAATTTTCAGTTATTGCAGAATTATTTTTTGTTACCGATAGTGTCGTTGCTTATTCGTGGTAGATAATGAGTTAATAGGTGGGAGGATGGGATAACAGCCGGAGTGTGACTAGGCCTCCCATCACCAAGAATATTTTGTAAAATTCAGTGTTCCAAGAGCGAATCTGGGGCATTGATAGTGTAGCCATATAAACAATCTTTTGAGGGGGCAGCGAAAATTTTGGCGGAGGGGGGGGGGGGGCAAGATCCCCCACCCCTTTCATTATTGACTACGCCACTGTTTATGCTACGAAATTCTTGACATAATGTCAATGTGCGGGAGATGAGCTCAAGGAGACAACTCAACGTCACGGAAACTGTGATCAGCAATCAGAATAGTGGTAACTAGGAATATTCACTAAAACACATTATCTTTTGCAGATAGCCGCTCTTCCCAAAATAGAGTTTTGACGGTCTACCTCTGAGAGGGAAATTTCTTAGTGACGTAAGTGTGATGTCGGTGGAGTTTTTTGGCGGACCTCCAGCCTTGAGATGACTATCATTCCGTCAGAAAGAATTACCTGCAAGGTTATTTGATTTATTCTAAGGTTTACTCGGAGTCCTTGACACGTTTAATAGAATAAACTCTCGTTCTCTCCTCGGTGTGTGTTGATTGGTGTTTAACGGCATTTTCAACAACCAGAGTCACATCGTGTCGGAGCTCTCTCAGTGAGGTTGTAAATTCTTGTAAAGCTGCATGGATACGCCCAACTTTTCTATTGACCCTACTTTGTCAAATACAGCCACCTATAATAACTGCGCTGCGTGGTGTTTTTGTAGTAAATGTATAGGAGACTTGACGGCAGCTTCCAATTTTCGTCGCATACAACCGTCGTATGTGTACCGGCGCACAGTCGAAATCCGGTCACACACAGTCCATTTACTACAAAATGTCGCATTACAGATTCATTTCTGTCTGGCAGTTTCAAAATTCAGTAGTTTTCTCTATACAAAACAACTTTGCAACGCAAAGGATGTCAGGTTACTGGATTGAGGAATGTCGGAATGGCACATTGGTAATCAATTGGGACACACTGGTAATCAATTGGGACATCACCACTCCACAATCAGTCGTTTGGTAGGGAAACATCAACGAGCGTAAATGGCTTGACGACCTCGAAGCTCAACGGAAAACGAGCATGTCACTTCTTCATGTTCGGAGTGAAACGAGTACAGGTTTGCAGAGAGACTGGTTAACCAGTCCTGCAATTTCCATAAGAATGGTCCGATATATCGAGCCAAGAGATATATCAAGCAGTCTCTACTGACATGGTTAACCCTTTACCTAACATGGAAAGCAGGCGATACTTGCAAAAAAATTCTTGAATAACTAATTTTTTTCACTTTTTGTCTCAAAAACATAGGTTATGGCCCCTCGTGAACGAGCTCTATGTTTTTAAGACAATGAAAATTAATTGGCGAATTTTAAGAATAGCGCTGGCGGGTTTTGGCCGTTACGTTGGGTAAAGGGTTAACAAAGAGCTATACATTCTGCAGGGTGCAGAGAATGTCTTGCTCAAAGGATGATCCTGAACAAGGTCCATTGGGTTGTGGCTCCTTTTGACTGATGCGATGGGGATACCTATACTGTGACTGTAAGCTGCACGAGTTTCGCCACGGTGAAGGATAATCTCAGCGGTCAATAATATCGAAACGAGGAACAAGACAATGTTACTATTTCTCATTCTGAGAATCATCCCCTCTTGACGAGATCGGTGTTTATGGATGGCAGGTCCGACCACATTGTGCACGTACCCTTCTTGATGTCTTACGTCAGGCACCAAGTATTTAAATATTTGCCATGTGAAGAGAGGGGGTATCACCGCGGTCTAGTTTTGCATCGTTGATTCCTGTCCTACATTTTCAGGTCCCCCAACTCGCTAATCACACCACAAAAGGTAACTACACAACTGTTCTGTGATCTAACTTTCGTGTTAAATTAAAATACTAACATTAATATTTACCCAACATTGAATTTCAATTCTGTGGTTAGTGTCAGAGTGACTGATAAACAGATACGATGGTACCGGGTTAGGAGGCAAGTTTGGCTCGCCGCGTTCCTCATCTTTTCGCCCACATGGTACATGGATACACAATACCTTTCCTTTACGAATCGACCTATCCGCCGGCAATTGGAAAAGTATTATTTTTCAAAAAATCAACAAAACCATATCATGTGACCCCACATTGGAGCGAGCTCATCGAGCACATTCCAGTTGCTATGGCAAAGCGGTTCCTACGGGCCTGATTGATCAAAAACCGGTCTTCAGCTGCAGATGTTGCCCTGTCTCTGCCACCACCATGTCGTCTGACTGGTGTGCCAAACTGCTGAAATCTTCCCCAGGCTCTGGTGATCACCGTATGGTGCACACCAAGGGCTTCACCAACCTGACGATGGGTAGCCCCTTGCCCCACCATTCATACAGCCCGTCACATTTCTGCTTCAGACAAATGTCTTCTTAGATTTGCATTTGCCATATTTAATCATTAAATCACAAGGGTTTGTGTTGAAATGACGATTGAATACCCTACACACGACATGTACATGTAGACAGTACGCGAAAACATCATGAAAATCAAGGGGTGCATGCCTTCCATGACAGTCACGAAAAGTTTGCCTATCAAGAGCTAATGTAAACACTGGGGACCATCTCAATGCACTCCTCAATCATATCCACCAAAAATATCGCATACATGTCACAAGCAAATTTCACAATTATGTGTCAAATATTTGGTGCTTAGCAAACTTTGGATAGTATATGTCGTAACACAAGCATTCTTGTCAACTGGCTGTAATAAATTCCCCCTAATTCAGCTACCTTGCCTTCGGCTTGAAAGATGGTTGAAGTAGAAGAAATATGCCACACTGTGACCAGATCATAACATACACACCACAAACGAGTATTTTTTGCTTGTATTTGTACATTTTCAAACACACTTTTGTAGAATAGAATAGAATTTATTGCAGCAATAAACACTTACTTGAGGCAGATTGTCAATTTTACAACATTATTATGGCAATACAATGAAATAATATAATGAAACAATACAAAATCGAAATGAATGAAAAAATAATTTGGACAATGAAGAAACGATGGACACACCCATGATAAGGTATATAATCATACGGTCATACATTAAGAAGGCATCGCAATTCTATAAATCATAAATCACTGCCGGACTTCAGATTCCCGTAATATGAAGAAACGTCGGATTACGTTACAGATCGGATTGCACAGTTCTGGGACGTTGTTTCTCATGATGTGTTGGAGGAGTGTAATTGTATCCACCTTTATGTTCGGGCTATGATGAATGAACATTTTGAACAGTTTATCACGCAACTGATCAAAAAATGGACACTCTATTATAAAATGGAATTCGTCCTCAACCGCCCTCGGATCGCATCTGGTGCATATTCGTTCATGAGCCTGAACGACAGGCCGTGAATGCTCCCGCCCCCCCCCCCCCCCCCTCCAGTATCGATCAGTAAACTCTGGTTGCTGATTCGAAGACGAGTGAAGAGTTTCCTAGCTTCCCAAGACACAGTGTGCACTAAATACGGTTCTAAAACATATTCACCCTTAAACTTGCGATACGTTCTTAATTTATTTTTACCCTGTTTTTATGTGTACCCATACCATGTATGGTACACATAATGCCGGCATCCGGGGTGGCCCTCCGTCGTTCGTCCATCCTTTGTCTGTCCGTCTGTCCGTCCGTCCGGCGTCCGTATCCATTTCTTTGGCATGAGATAACTCAAAAAAATATCAATCCGATTGTCATGTTACTTCATATATGTCTTCAGGTTACTGATGTGCCGAGCTGTATAGTTTTTGGTGTAAATCTGATAATTTGATCCTGTGGTATTAACCCTTTATCCTTCAAATTGAGAACTCCTCCAATCCATTTCTTCGGCATGCGATAACTCAATAAATATTAATCCGATTATCAGGTTACTTTATATATGTATTCAGGTTACTGATGTGCTGTGCTGTATAGTTTTTTATGTAAATCTAATAATTTGATCCGGAGATAGTAACCCTTTATCCATCAAATTAGGCACTCCTCCAATCCATTTCTATATGTACCCATACCATGTATGGTGTACATAATGTCGGCATCCGGGGTGGCCCTCCGTCATACAGCTTTCTACTTGTTGCGCGTATGGGTACACATCAGACGATTTAATCGGCCTATTTTTTTATTATCGTCATGAATGGCATTATAAAATTCTTCTTCGTGTCTTGTTTTACCTTTCCCTGTTAACCCTTTACCTAACGTGAAAAGCAGACGACACTTGCAAAAAAAATTCTTGAATAACTAAATTTTTTCATTTTTTGTCTCAAAAACATAGGTTATGACCCCTCGTTGGGACGAGCTCGTTCCAACGAGGGGTCATAACCTATGTTTTTGAGACAAAAAATGAAAATATTTTGAAAATTAATTGGCGATTTTTGAGAATAGCGCTGGCCGGTTTTGGCCGTTACGTTGGGTAAAGGGTTAAAATCATTTTAATACCTTTTTCGCGACACAGTTGTTTGATGTCTGATATACCAAAGTATTCATGCAGAATTTACTTTAAATTATCGAGGTCATGTTTCTTTGTTTCCCAAAATGCTTCACCAAGCAATGGGGTAGAATCCTGGAGAGTTAATTTACAGTAATATTTAATTTGTTGTAATATTGCGTCGATAAACAAGGGATATCGTCTTAACTCAGCTCATACTGCATTATTTGACGCATTCTTATTTACCCAGAGTAACAGTCTGCAAAATTGAATACGTACATTTTCGCACGTGGAGCGACTTACATTTTTGTGATTAAGTTCCAACGACCAATTTCACCCCCAAAGAGTAAAATGGGTTTCATCAACTTATCGAAAAGACTTGAATATACTTGTACTTTCGGGCGATATTTCTGATTAAAAGAATTATTTAGTGAGTATAATGCCCTCAAGCCTTTCATGCTCAAGTCTTTTTGGCCGTCTTGCAATTTACCATTTTGTGAGATTGTTAATCCTAAGTAGTTGAAATTATTTGTGTGCTCGAGCTTTTGCGAGTCTAGGTAAAAATTGGGTGAGACAGGTGATTTGCGAGCCCCGAATACCATACTTTTTGTTTTACCTATATTTGTATGTTGTCAGCTATTTCGAATGTCTGGTATATCAATCACGCGCTCCAACACGCACTCGCAAAGGGTGGTCGTGTGTGTAACTCGCAGACTAATGCAGTTACACACATCCCAAATATAGAAATTTGAGAAAAGTCTAAGATTTGTTACAGTCGTGGTCATTGACAGCCGTGGATGATAAACTCAGTGCGCGTTAATGCCTTTGCAATAAACTGGGACGTCCCGGTTACCGGTGGGTTTTGTGTGAATAAAATTTGAAAATGTCTACGATTATTGGTGAGTACACCACCACCCCCACCCCACGCTGCGACCCCTAACACTATTTTATCTATTTTCTTTGTCACTCATCAAAATATGAGAATCGACGAAATGGTATTCTGTGGAATCCTTTTTTTCATATTGAGGAACTCAATCTTCTCCCGCACCTCTCTCTCCAATTTAATTAGTCTTATTTGTTTTACAGGTATTGGCGAACAAGTTATGCAACTTATATTAACCCTTTACCTAACATGAAAAGCAGACGACACTTGCAAAAACATTTCTTGAATAACTAATTTTTTTTCATTTTTTGTCTCAAAAACATAGGTTATGACCCCTCGTTGGAACAAGCTCGTCGAGCTCGTTCCAACGAGGGGTCATAACCTATGTTTTTGAGACAAAAAATGAAAAAATAATGAAAATTAATTGGCGATTTTTTAGAATAGCGCTGGCCGGTTTTGATCGTTACGTTGGGTAAAGGGTTAACGCCTCTCCTTGGCCCAATGGCGCAGCGGCAACCTCGTGGCCTCGCTCTTCTCGTATATCACGAAGGTATCTTTAGGCTGCACGGACTGTGTCTCTCTCCGCACAGGGGACAGCCATTTTACGTCCCCACCCGATAGGACGACACGCCGTTACAGCATCGACCCCACAATTGACGCTAACAGAGAGTGTTTTCGGACACCTCGAGAACTTTCCCTGGCCCGGGACCTCTGGCACGAGAGACCAGCACACTTACCCACTCGGCCATCACTCTCTATTTGTAACGAAAGGTGGCGGCAAGTCAATCAACGCGATAACTCCTTCCAATTGATGACGATAAATGTCGTGAAAGCTGTTACGCTGTGCCTGTGGTCACAGCGTAACAGCTTTAACGTCATCAAACGTCATTGTGTTTATCTTGCACGAAGACTACCAACACGCCATCAGCTTTCCAATGATAGTCCTTGTTTTCTGTCAATAATAACCAAAGTTTTTTTTTAAATATTCAATTTGTATTGCCGCCAAAAGTGCGCACATCATCAACATGCTCATTTTTCAGACATCATAGTCTTTATTTTATTCTTTAAAAAGCGGTCTGCGACTGGGAGCCGTCTGGAAATTGAAAACCTTTGAGAGTTTTAGTTTTTGAGCACTGTTTAGTTTGTTTATAGCAACATCCACCCAAGCTCCTAAGATGCTGGCCAGTAATCCGAGTGTATAGAGTTCAGTGTGTCGAACAATGATGGGCCCAGAGCGTACTAGATATTTATGCCGTCCTCATTTGTATTGGGCTTCATCGCCTCTGCCAAGGACAGATTTCTTAACTGGTTGAGGGCTAGACTATTTTTGGTCTGCATTTGTTTATCCAAATTTGTCTTGTTACAAAATATTGTTATTGGAGAGTGCCTACAGGCACTCTCCCGTAATTTGTAATAAAACAAATTTAGATAAACAAAATGTTACTTGCTTTTGACTGAATGTGTATGGAACATCAACAAGGAAAATGTTGGCTTTTGCTCTGGTACCCTCATTTTTGGACAGCCCTGATAGTGGCTTCTGGCACTCGACCAGTTAATTGAAATGTCTGTAATGGTGAAGTGGACGATACAAATGTTGACGGAGGAAAATCTCCCTTTTTGCAATTATCTCACGGGAGCATAATTGTTAAAGCAACTCGAACGGTATAACGAGCGCGCCGCCTTGAAAGTCGATTTTGAAACTGAAAATCGCTAATTAATGAGGTTTGAGAGTAGAATAAGTATTAAATGCCTCTCGAGAATTTTCAGTGGCATATTTTCCTTCGAATATTACTTCAATTAACACCAAGCGCGTGTGTACATAACCGTTTCTGTTTTCATGTCGTTTTATGAGTGAAAAACTCACCAATATATCATAAGAAATGGATCATAATGGAGGCATGAAGACAAACTGAGCAGACCAATTACCACGTTAGAAAAAATCATTGCCATGGGTGACTAGAGAAACTGGTATTTCTTTTTAATCCAGAACAATGTAACAAGTTACGAGGGTGTTGGAGAAGAATTCAGGGCGGGAGGGAGAGAGTGAGAGAGATGGTCACATCGATTTTTCTCTTCCCTGCCTTTGTTATTATTTCAAGACAAGCTCCGTCCATTTCTTGCCCGGTGATCGTATTGTCGTGAGGCTACTTTCAATTCTTTATATTCCCTTCCTTTGCTAGGAGAGAGAGAGAGAGAGAGAGAGATATTTATATATTATGTCGAATTCATGTAGTTAAAAGTCTTACAATTTAAGATGAATGATAAGGTCCCACAAAGTAGATCTTCTGTTAGATCTTCTGTTCTCAGGCCATTTTTAGCTTAACTTGACAAAGTCAAGCTGAGCTATTGCCATCACTTCTCGTCCGTCGGCGTACGTACGTACGTACGCCCACAATTTCCTTTGGCACACCTCACAGGTCGCATTTATGATCAGATCGCTTTGAAACTTGGTATGCTTGTTTGGGGTCACCTCTAGATGGGAGCTATCGATTTTCTTCCATTTCCGTCAAAACATGTTGCCGCGGCCAACGTTCTTAGAACTTAGTTTAGTCAGACCTCAATATTTCCCTTTGGCACACCCCACAGGGCACATTTATGATTGGATTGCTTTGAATCCTGGCATGCTTATTTTGGGTGTCCTCTAGATGGGAGCTACCGATTTTCTTCAATTTCCGCCATAACATATTGCCGCGGCCAACGTTCATAGAACTTAGTTTAGTCAGACCTCAATATTTCCTTTGGCACACCCTACAGGGCACATTTCTGATTGGATTGCTTTGAAACCTGGTATGCTTGTTTGGGGTGAACTCTAGATGGGAGCTATCGATTTTCTTCCATTTCCGTCAAAAAATGTTGCCGCGGCCAATGTTCTTAGAACTAAGTTTAGTCAGACCTTAATATTTCCCTTTGGCAAACCCTACAGGGCACATTTATGATCGGATTGCTTTGGAACCTGCCATGCTTGTTTGGGGTGACCTCTTGATGGGAGCTATCGATTTTCTTCCATTTCTGTCCGTCAAAAAAATGTTGCCGCCGGCAACGATCTTTGAACTTAATTTAGTCAGGAATCAATATATTCCTTTGGCATGCCCTACAGGTCGCATTTATGATCAGATCGGTTTGAAACTTTGTATGCTTGTTTGGGGTTACCTCTAGATGGAGCTATCGATTTTCTTCGATTTCCGTCAAAAAGTATTGCCACTGGCAATGACCTTCGATGAACTTAATAATAATGAAAGTGCAGTTAAGCATCAATATTTCCCTTTGTCACACCCTGCAGGGCACATTTATGATCAGATCGCTTGCAAACTTGGTGAGCTTGTGTGGGGTGACATCTATATGGGAGCTGTCGATTTTCGTCCATTTCTGTCAAAAAATGTTGCCGCTGACCTTTGAACATAGTTTAGTCAGACCTCAATATTTCCCTTTAACACACCCTTCAGGGCACATTTATGATCGGATCACTTTGAAACTTGGAATGTATATTCAGGGTGACCTCGAGATGTGAGCTATTGTTTTTTTCATTTCCATAAAAAATTATTGTCGTTATCACCAACCTTTGATCTTATGGCATTTGTGCATCAACTTATCCCTTTTGCAGTCTCTGCAGGGTATATTCATGAATTTCCATAAAAAACCCATTGCCACAAGCAATGACCTTCTACTTAGTGCATTTGTGCAGTCACATATTCCTTTGGCATGCCTCAGACGGCACATTCATTATCAGGTTGTTTTGAAACTTTGTATGCTTATGCAGGGTGACAAAGATAGGAGATATTGATTTTCTTTTCATTTCCATCAAAAACTGTTGCTGTTAGCAACAATCTTTGAATTTATTGCATTTGTGCATCAACATTCTTTGACATGGCCTACAGGCCACATTTATCATAGGATTGTTTTTGAACTTGGTGTGCTCATTAGGCAAGACCTTTAGATAAGAGCTATTGATTAGCATTCATTTTTGTGAAAAAGGTTGCCATTTACAATAACCTCTGAACATACTGCATTTGTGTATCAACATTCTTCCTTTAGCCAGTCTTACAGTTTACATTTAAAAATGCATGGATTACTCTGACGTTGTGCACACACAAAGCTGTTATGTTGAAATTTCATCAAATAACATTGGTACCAATGATCTTCAATTTTGCCATTTCCTTTATAACTTACCAAGTTCAAGTTTATCAAGTTGAGCTACAGTGTCATTGACACTTTCATTTGTTATAAAATTATTGCATAAATAACTTATTGCACTCACTGGACAAATTTATCAATTTTATTAACTTAGGTAAAATATCTGAGATAACCCATGTAATTTTCATTTTTTTAAGTTTAATGGGCTCTGTCAAACAAGACATGAAAGAATAAATGCACAGCTTATCTCTAAAATACAGCAAAATGACCAAATCCTTGTTAATTGAATATTCCCGTTAATTTATGTTGGCAAAGTGGGTATTTAATTAGCAGAGTTCCACTATATTACCTCGCTTTTTCTGGTGGAAACACGATGTCACATTTTGCCGTTAACAAATAAGACTTGAACTCAAGTTTCGCTCGAGCCCGGTTTCTACGCTGAATGATCTGACAGTTGTTTCTGGTTCTCATCAGGTCCCCTGGACGACTGTTTCCTCGTACCGTCAAATTGTTCATTCAAAAACAAAACTTCCATCAAAGGAGAATGCTTATGGCACAGCCTTTAACCCTTTACCCATCACGGGAAACACATTGAACTCTTTCAACTCATGTTGTCGAGGCCAAAATTTCGAGTTATCTCCCATGATTGTTCACACATCAAAGCTCACGCGATAAAATTTGACATGAAACTATCCGCGCAGCGTCCGAAATCCAAACCGCTCTCCACAATAGTTCCCTGTTAATTTTTGTATCTTCATATTAGATTTTTTCTCAATTTTGTTCCTGCGTAACAATATATACTATTATGTGGGAACAATATAGATAAAAATATCTGATTGAATACACAAATTAATAAGAATTTGAATTTGCAAGTAACTCACGCTGTTTTCCGTTCTTTCTGGACCAAAGTCTTTCAAATTTATAAGTTGTGTCCAAAACTAATCTCTTTGAAATTGTGCATTCAGATTAAGTCGAGGAGTTGTTCTCCTTCGGATAGTTTCAATTTCTCTATGAGTTACCTCTCTGCCATGGCTATCCCTTTACCCAACGCAGACGATTTTAAAATTTATTATTTTAAATATCATTTTTTAATTTTTTTCAAAAAATTTCAACAAATTCATATCATGTGACCCCTCTTTGGAACGAGCTCGACGAGCACATGATATGGTTTTGTTGAAATTTTTCGAAAAATAATATTTTTTCAGCTGCTGAATTTGCATATTACGCGGGCGGATGCGGGCGATTCGTTGGGTAAAGGGATAAAGCTTTATGTATGTTGATTTTAAAAGAATCCCATTTAAACGAATAATATATTTAATGTCTGATGGGGAGCTAGAGGTTTTATTTCAATAGAAAACGTTAATTTTGAAAAAAACAAAACATCCACACCAAAGGGTTTACCATCAGAAGTGGACTCTTTCATTCTATTTTCATCTTATTGCTCTAATCACACATCCAAACTGTAAGCAGTGCACTCTAAAAATGAACTCCTATATTCCCCAGACGTTAAAAATTAACCGTGCTGACTGACACTAGGGCAGGAGAGGTATTATCTGTCGCAAGGTCACAAAGATAGAAAAACGCCACTTTTCAAAGTTAGCCTAAATGGAACCATTAAAACAATAGCATATCCAAAATATGTTTATAGAACAAAAAACCTAATAATTTTTACTTTAATGAAATCTATGTCCGACCAAATGTTCTCATGAGGATTTAGTACATTTTTAGGACTTTGAAGTTAACCCCATCCGTCTTTTCTAACAAATTAATAAGGCGATGTCCAGGGATAAAAAGTCAAAAGTTTAAACAAAAATGGAACCATTAAAAACTAATTTTAACAAAAAGTATTTGATACCATTTTAAAGAGTATGTTATGAAATATGTGATCATATGTCCGTCTATTGTGTAAAAAAAATAAAAATTTTCTCCCATGGACCGCTGTGGTAATTTAGGTTGTCACCTTCACTACTGTTTACGCTCATGCGCATTCAGGGGATTAGAAATAGTTCAATATGGCAGACGACACTTGCAAATAAAATTCTGGAATAACTAATTTTCCTCATTTTTGCGTCAAAAACATAGCTTATGACCCCTCATTGGAGCGAGCTCAACGTGCTTGTTCCAAAATGAGGCATAAGCTATGTTTTTCAGATAAAAAAGGAAAATTAATGGCGATTTTTTTTGTAAATAGCGCTGGTCGGTTTTGGTCGTTACGTTGGGTAAAGGGTTAAAACCCGTAAATACCCCTCGGCTTCGTTTTTGTTAACCCTTTACCAAACACGGCTGAATGACGACACTTACAAACAGTTCTTGAATACCTAAAAGAATATTTTTTTACTCGCAAAACACGAGCGTGTTCCCTAGGGTATCATAAGTGGGGCGTAACGAAGAGGACCGATTGTAAACCTGATTTGTCCTGACTGCAATGGCTCAATTCCCTACTACTAAAATATTCCAACTACAGTATAGTCACCGTGGACTGGTCACTTTCCACGGGTGGGTAATATTTTCACGGACGCAATAACTTTAGATTCCAAACACGAACTTTTGGAATAATCACCAAAAATTTAATTAATGAAGCACCGGGCACAACCCGGTGCTTCATTAATTAAAACTTTGCCTCTGATGATTCTTATTACCTGGTAAACGCATGCGTGGATATCACTGCCCACGTGTAGATTACGACCAATCCACGGCGACTGTACTGTACATCACCAACTTTCTGACAAGACCAGATATGATACTTCCACTTATGTCACACACAGTCGGTCATTCAAATGGGTGTCTGTAATACCCGGTTGAGGCTGACGGGGGTTCAGCAAGACAGATTTGGAGTACCGGCATGGTATGTGTTAATTCACCCTTTGAACCCAAGAGGCCCTTTTTCGGATGAGGAAGATGATACGTCAGAATTCAATTAAGTAGGATGGGTGCTAAGTGCGTGTGTGGGGTAGACCAATCCATATTTTCAACGTGCAGCCCCAAGGCTGCACAATGAAAATATAAATTAGCCCACCCCCAAATAACGAATATAGACTCTTCGAATTGCTGCCATTGGACTGATATGGAAGATGTCACCAGAGTTCAAAGGGTTAAAGAAGAATTTGAATCACGACTGCCACATGAATATATTATTTTTCCACAAATACATTTTCAAAAAGTCTTAATTTTTTAGCTACGACTTATTAATATTCTAACTACATCCTCAAGGCATGCCTTCGATGAATTTGTTTTTTTTAAATTTAATTAAAACCCTTTACCCAACACAGACGATATAAAAATTTATTATTTTAAATATAATTTTTTCAAATTTTTCAAAAAATCTCAACAAAACCATATCATGTGACCCCTCGTTGGAACGAGCTCGACGAGCTCGTTCCAACGAGGAGTCACATGACATGGTTTTGTTGAAATTATTTGAAAAATAATATTTTTTCAACTGCTGAATTTGCATATTACGCGGGCGGATGCGGGCGATTCGTTAGGTAAAGGGTTAACACAAATTTACTATTGAATCTACATACACTCAAGGGGTCAAATTTGCATTAAACGTATGATAAATGGTTTGGCGTTTAAAAAGTTATATGCAATCATCAAGGGATATACGTTTAAGCAAGATCTAGTTCTGTGGGTTTGAGTTTATTATCTCTGTATTGCCGCATGAAGCTACACGGACCTTTCTGATTCGACTCGCTGCACACAGTAAAATTTTGGTTCCTCTGCGAACCAAAACTGGTTCTTCAGTTTGTCCTGGTGGGGAACCAAATTTGGTTACATGGAACCAAACATACACATGGTTTGGTTTTTTAATCTATCACATTCGTTGGACTGTCAAGGCCTCTGGACACTGTATAAATGGTAAAATATAAAGCCGCACGAAGTTTTAAAATGGCGATAAAGCAGCGTTAACCCTTTACCCAATGCACACAGAACAAAATTTATCATTTTAATGTTTTTTTTTTTAAATTCAACAAAACCATATCATGTGACCTCTCATTTCGATAAGCTCGTTCCACTGAAGGGTCGCATGATCTGTTTTTGTTGAAATATTTTGAATTTTTTTTTCTTTTTAATTGCTCAGTTTGCAAATTACGCGGGAGGATACGGCCGATTAGTTAGGTGAAGGGTTAAGTTGCACGACAACGACATTTTTTTCACATAAAGAAGACAGACAGCTGTATATATGAAATTGCCTGGTTCCAGATCACAATGAAGACTCATTTGTTTTGGTTCTTCGGTGAGTTTTGGTTCTACCTGGAACCAAATTTGGCGCGGATTTCTCTGAGTGGGGTGGGGGGGGGGGGTCATCCTTTTTCTGTAAGGGGATTCTAGACCCGATACTGCTTTGCCGGTTACCGAAATGATTTATTTTACAAGTACTGTACAATAAGCATGTGTTTCTAAGAGCTCATCTGAAATAAAAGTCAGTATACCGCAAGCATTTTCCTGCATTTTCAAGAAATGGAATTAATTAACTCGAGACCTCCCCGTTGATTTCATTACATATTTCTTTGCGCCCTCTAAAAAAACCCTGTATATTTAAACAAACAACTGGTACCAGACTGTCTCGCCTCATTACTTATTATACGAAACTCTCTCAAAAAATAAATACCTCCCGCTTTGATTGAAAACTATATTCTAAAGAAACTAGCATCTGTTAATTAACCCTATCAGTAGGGCTACCAAGCTTCGAAATTCGATTTAATTCGAACCATTCGGAAATTTTATAATTGTCGAGATGCTCTCAAAGTCCCACCAAGTGTCTCCTCTTGAAGTTTCCGTTTCTAAAACTATTTTGGTTCCGCTCTGGAATATTTCGCTTTTTCATTGATTTACCCAACAGACGAGTAGCAGTTGCATTCAATACTTGAACGGAGACGGAAAATATTTAGAGTTGTATGAACGTGTAATACAAGTGTGTAGCCAGGGCGGATCATGGGGGTCGTACGCCCCCCCCCCCCCCCCCCCCCGAATGCTAAAGGTCCGTGGCCGATATTCTCCACAGCAATCTAATACATGCCTACATTGAATTTGATTTACTTTCCCTGAACATGAAATTTTTGATCACTGCTGATATCAAATATTGAAGATTTTTCCTGGGGAGCACCACCGGTCACCCCCTCCCATAATCTCCTCCAACTTGACTTTTGGCCAAGGTTTGGCCTCTGGTCAAGTTTTCAGTCTTTTTAGTTTCAGACATTCTCATCCTTGGGTTGCATTGTAGGCGGCCCCAGTGGCGTAGCAAGCCCAAAGCAAGTGGGGGGTGGGGGAGGGGGTGGGGGACAAACTCGCAGAGCCTGGCTTAGAGCCGTTTAATAGGGGATTGAGGGTGGTGTGTACGGGAAAAGCTGTCCAAGCCTTCACATTTCAGAATTTTGTGTCCCTAAACTTTGAGCTAGGTAACCAAGGTAACAATAATCAGGGTTTCCACCAGAGGGAAATAATTGTGTCCGATATGGGGTGGCCAAGGGTCGTCACCGTGGTAGAAAAATTTTGAATTCCAGGGTTAAAAAAACCCCATCTCCTTGCATCTGAGCGGATATTTTGAGGTTTTTCATGTACTGATGACTGTCTACCTTTTCACCGACACAGATACTAGGACAAGCAATCTACAAATCTACAACCTAACTCCCATGGACATAACCCCCCTACGATTTTTATGCCATTTTTGGACAAATTTCGAGGACCAACTTTGAGGGAAATTGGGGAGAGGGGGGACGCGTCCCTCCAATCCCTCCGTGGCCACGCCAAAGGGCGACCCCCCTAAAAAAATTGCTGTCTATGCCCCTGTAATATTGGCTATACACGAAGAGCGTTGAGATTCGATTCGAGATTCGATTCGATTTGATTCAAAGTCATCTGCATGAATCGATTCGGTATTCGTTTCGAACCGAAATTTGATAATTCGCAGGGATCTATCTAACTCCCTTGTGTTGCTGATAAGTGTCGATTTTTACACAGTCAAATGTAAATGAGTTTATTCTAACAGACGCATTGCTTTCTGAGAAGACTTCAAAAAGAAATGTACAGAGTAAACAGAAAAACCCGAGTAACTGAGCCCAGGGAACACTCCGCGACGTAAATAGCTTTTTCAGTCCATTAATTTTCTGACGAAAGTGGCAATGCAAAGTAGAGGACGGTTTTGTAGGATGATGTGGCACCCTAAAGTTTGGAAAATATATCAAAACACATAATTTCCTTGAGTCTAGCTCTTAACAATCATTATATCATTATTCTGACTTCCAATATAAAGAATGGTCTATTATTTGAGGGAAACAACCCTGAGAGAACTTTAAATCCTCCAACAAGACCGTTTTAGACGACGCCTCACGCCCTCATATCTATAGCCATGGGAACAACACACTTTAATAGTATTATACCCCCGTTGTCTTGCCTGTTGTTTTCAAAATATACTTATATTTTGCAATCTTTTAGACAAGTTGCCAGATTAAATGAAGTGGGTGTCAAAATAATTCTGTGCCGCCATTGTAGCAGAAAACATTGTCATACCACGATTTTATTCAACGTTACCCGACACAATACAGACTTTGAGAAATAAGCTAGGCACACCACGCGTGAAATGTGGAATCCGAATACGTGTAAGAACATCATGCAAGAAAGTATCTGGTCGTTACGCATCCGAGTTACTCCATGACGCTAGTGAAATGATTCGACACAAATCTGCCAAGAAAGAATGTAAACAGACCGCCGAATGTGATATTCCTGTGTTCAAATATCAGCGTCATTGATTTTTATCATGGTATAAATACCCACACTCTCGTTGTGTTCTGTCTTAATCACCCAGACTTCACTTTACCTGGCGGAGGATCCCCCCCCCCCCCCACCCCATCGATTGGGATCCAATGTCTCCAAGTTAAATTTGAAAATGTTCATGTCAGCTGAACATCTTGAATAACTGACCATCCGGAACAGTTACCTGGTAAAGTGCTGGAAGCCTATATTTGGGCTTTACTCTAAAGTAGAGGTACAACGACTCAAAGGCCACATATTCAGTAGGTATATTTCATATTATTCTTAAAGTGAAATTATTATTGTCTCTATGGATTTGACTTGTTATAATTTATTGGAGACAAAAATTGTAACAAGGCAAAGACATGTGAACAAATTTTGGTGATCAAAATAATTTAGCACTCTACCAGTTAAGACTTAAGTATCCCGGATATCATATACAGACACCCTGAAATGACCCAAGAAGTATAAGAAGGTGGATACATAAACCAGTGTTAGGGGTTCTTGCATGATTGATATACAAAGTTGGTATTTGTTAGGAAAAGTCAAGCTCACAGGCCACCAGCTTAATTCTGTAATGAATTCGACGATCTTATATGTTGTTTATCCACTTTTTGTGGAGGTTGAGCGCAGACTACATTTGTTTTAATGTAACGTACCTTTACCCACAAAGACATACAATCAAGACAAATATTCTTTCTTTATTCAGCTATTCATATTCTAATCAATGAGTGTTCTATTCGCCTCAAAACATGAGGATTTTACCGGAATTTGTGGAACTTCGCGGTGTAAACGTAAAACTACGACTGCGATAAGTATTCATTCATAATGGTAATGGCATCGAAAACTCGGCTAAATCAAGTCTCGATTGAGCAAATTTCTTGCGTTGATTCAAAGAAAATGAATGTTTATGGTATTTTTGTGTCGCCGCCCCACGAAGTGACATATGGGGATTACTTTTGTCGTCTTGCGTCGTCCGCGTCCTCCGCGTCATACCTTCTCTTATCCGCCACTCCTCTTTAACCTATGAATGGATTTTGATGAAACTTTCAGTGATTCTTTATCACATAATGGCATTGTGCACCTCCTATTTTATTTTTTGACCCGCTGTATGTTTTCCAGAGTTATGCCCCTTTTCCACTTAGAATTCTGTCTGAACCGCCAGGCGACACACGTCTTCCATGGAAGACTCACATCTAAGTTTAGATTCAACCGTCTGGTATATATCAGTTCTTCGGAAGAGCGAACCATAGTTTCGCTTTTCCGAACAAGTGAAATATTGCAGAGGAGTGAATCTAAACATAGGCGATGTACTATTTGGGGGTTAGATTGGTTCCGGGCCATATTAGAGTCGAATTCCTTGCAGAATTAGATTGGTGGCCTAATTCGATTGGAGAGCTTGGGGAAAGAGTATGGGATAGTCCCTCTAGAGATGGGCAATATACGGAAAAAACCGAACCGATACCGATATCATAGGGATATCAAAAAACCGAAACGAACCAATCATTGAATACCGAAACCATCTGTATTGTCCAATTTTGCTACATTCGCTATTTATAAGGCCTTGTTGAGGCTTTATAGCCATTGAAGTGCTCATTTTCATGAAAGAAGTAACTGGGTTTCTTTTCTTTGTTAACCCTTAAGGTCTTGGGCAATTTCCTGAATTCCCACAAGACTCCAACCTTTACATGTCTGGTTGCTTAGAAGGGATTTCTAGTCAAGTCTTGGCTGCCTGTTAAGGCAGCCAAGACTTGACTAGAAATCACTGCCCAGGCGATTTGTCTATTGTCAGCAGGAACTCTTAAAGACAGCATGTTAAGGGCACATGCTCTGAGATCGCGAAAGTCTGAATAGGCCTTTAAATGTTAAGGTGTGTTTGGAACAAGTCTCAAAATTGCTGTAGATATGATTTGTGTTGGCAGAAGAATGTCAGTGTTGAGCTCATTGGCCGTGGCATTTAGGCACAATTGTAGAATGCTACAAGAACAACTTATTTTGTACCTTTGGTACTATCAGCAAATCTCAGTCAAGTCAGATACCGAATACCGAACCAATACCGCGGTACATCCCCTTGAAAATACCGAAACCGATACCGAACTCAAAATTCTTATACCGCCCATCTCACCCATACTCCCATATTCACCGATCGTAAAATCCAAGAAAAAGGAATCGCACGACCTTTTCTCATCGAATAGCTGTACACTTGTGGTCAGCCTGTCTCGGTATTACACTTAGTGTTATGCCATAAAAGTCCTTTCCATACAAATGGTACTAAAGATGAAAAGCAGCAACCATTTTCAGCAATTTCCACTTCAAAACAGATATTCAGAAAAATCTTTTTGAAACTGTTAATGTTTTGTTTTAAAGGTAGCTACGTGGGAGAGGCGAGATGAATGAATGATCAGACAAATAGTTCACAAGAACAAAGAGATTGGCATGTTATGTTATTTTGCATTCAATGTATTGCTGTGGATATTTGAAACAATCCTCAAAAACAACGGACTGTGGACAATATTTTTATTTTTTCGTAAGAAGTGACGATGTTGATAAACAGTATGTTTGAACAAAATGTAAAATTTCAATAAACGAATATGTATTACTATAATAATCACAAAATATACAACTATAAAAGGGAGCACGGTGGCTCAGTGGTGGTTACGGCATTGGACTTCAAACTAGGGCGGTCATGATTAATCGATTAATCGATTGTCGATCGGTCACGCCGAAATCGATTAGTATTTTTCGTTGTCGAAGAATCGGTAAGTTTTACCCCGTTTCAGGCATTTAATAATTAAAAATAATTGATGAAAAAACTATTGTTTCTAAAGGTAAAAGGTCAAGACCGTCGACGTTAAACTCCAAGAAGCCGTTAGAAGCATTTGTCTTTTAGGTACATTCAAAGCTTTGATGTTCTGAACTTTTGAACCGTCAGTATAATAATCAAGATCGGTCGGCAGTTGCGAAATTCGCAGCTGAGGACCGGTCTTAATTATTACACTGACGATTCAAAAGTTCAGAACATCAAAGCTTTGAATGTACCGAAAAGAGGTTCGTCTTCGTTGTTTGCTTGAGGTAGGTCAACTGACTTGAGCTTCATTTTTAACAACTTCAAAGAGAGGGAGAAAGTGTGTGTGTGTGTGGGGGGGGGGGGGGGGGTAATCTAGGTACGATTAATCGATTATTATCGATTATTTGCGGCGATTAATCGATTCCTAAAGTAAGAAATCGTGACAGCCCTACTTCAAACCGAAAGGTCCACGGTTCGATCCTCACAAGGGGTAACTGCGTTGTGGGGACACGATGACGCTGTGTACTAAGGCGCACAGCAAGCCAATGGTGCACTCGTCTCCAACCAATGATAACCCTGCTTGTGTGGAGTTTGTACGTTGGGGGAGCCTGACAGTTGCCCACCGCTGCCCGGTGGTTCTCTCTGGGTACACCGGCTTCCTTCACTCGTAAAACTCTCCGAAATAAGGTGACCCTGGCTGTCGAAAGTATCGTTAAACCCCGAAAAAATAACAACTATAAAAGAAGGAAGAGCAGAACATGAAACTCGAACCTGCTCTTCCCACTGCCCGTGTCCCAAACACCAAACAGTTGTCTCCCTTTGCAATGCTCGATTCACGAGACTGCGAAGGAAATAACTGCTAAGAGTTTGCTCATGTCCGTCGGCGCCAAGCCAGAACAGAATGGGTTGGCGTGGACTTATATACTCACCCGAAAAAAAAAACTTTTGTGAACGACTAATTTCAAACAAACCCAACGAAACAATTCTCTGGGACACACACATATATATACTAAATTATTTCAGACATTTTATGCATCAACTATTTTTTCTATTATTTTTAGAAAGTGCTCAACGTACTCATTTTGTTTATGTGTAATATCCACGGATGACGTCGAGATTTTTAGACGACGTGGGGACATAAGATATGAAAGTATATTCCTTATTAAGACATTTTTTTTTCTCAAAATTGGCCCTATTCTAAAAATCAGTTACAAAGTTAGGGGAGACCAGGGACAATTGTAACACGGGTCAATTGTAACATGACATATCTACTGCGGTTTGAGAGATGCTCGAGATGTGCTCCCTCTGGTAAATGTCGGACTGTCACCGCGATTAAAAAGTTTCTGAATATTTAAGAAGGAAAAACTTTTTCAACCTGTCGAGTAAATTTTGGCACTTTTCTAAAAAACGCGATAGCCACCAGAATGGCTTATAATAATAAAGGTTGAATTGCACTTTTCAAAAAATTATACATTTCTCTTTCAAGTGGGAACATGCGTTTTAAATATATTTTCCCTGTAAATATTCTGCAAACGTTTTCGTTACTTAACCATGCAGTGGGGTCGGTTGTAACAAACACTGCGGGGACAGATTCAACATATTACGACCTACTCTCTGGCTATTAAATTGGTTTGAGTTTATATGGACAATACACAGAAAGACATTATCGTAAGAGGCGCGGACACGTTGCAGTATACACAGCACCAGTACTTTGTTTTTTTTTCTCATTGCTTGTTTTTGGGGGGTTTTTGTCTTTTTTCACCCTGACATCTTCGCCCCATATTGCCGCATTGCTGATGACTTGGACCTTAAGGTGCTAAGTCGATAATCTGATTTATTTTCCTCCAGGTCTGTTATGGATTGAAGTTTTCAGAATGAAAATCAAACCGTGTCTCTGTTTGTTAAGCCATCATCAACACTGTTTCTTCTTACCCATGCCAGTGTCACAACTGGGCACGATACGGGGACAGTTGTAACGCCGAGGGTGACCATAGAAAGTGACGTGTTCCTCGTAGCCGATTCTTTCGCAAATAATTTCATAATATATTAGCAGGAAGGTCAAGTGAGTACAACACGCAGAAGTTCTCTTCCATTACCTCGTGATTACATGGTAATCTTGGAAAATCCAAAAAAAATGTTACAATTGTCCTCTGTCTCCCATATCTCAAAAATTAGATTATTCCTTTTTTCGGAAACATACATGTAGCTTATGACTCTTCGCTGAAACGAGCTCGAGGCTGATATATTTCTTGCGCTCAATATGCATGTTTTTCTAAGAAGACAATTTATGACACGACTGGAAATTCCATGGCGCGGAGGCTCACTGACTACGGCATTGAACTTCAAACCGAAAGGTCCACGATTCGATCCCCGCATGGGGTAACTGCGTTGAGTCCACGAGCAAGGCACGTAATTCTGATTGCCCACGTGGGGGCACTATGGCGCTGTGTTCTAAGATGTATTGCACGACGATGGTGCTCATGTCTTCAACCGTTTGCTAACCCTGCTTCTGTGGAGTTAATACATTGGGGAGTCTGACAGTAACTGTTGCTCGCCGTTGCTCGGTGGTTCTCTCCGGGTACACAGACTTCCTCCACCCGTAAAACTGTCGAGCACGAGATGACCTTGGCTGTCGAAAATGCCGTTAAACCCCAATAAATAAATATAACCTGAAATTCCACTTCGTTGGTATTTTGTAAGGGATTTACCCACCCCTGTACCTTCTATTAAACTCACCAATTTTAGCTTTAGCTGTAAGTGTTTAGCAGAGGACAAGGAACAAGTTAATACTGAAATAAAAAGTTGCGCCACTTGATAAATTAAAATTTTACGCCCAAAGTACCATCGACATAAGTTTCTAAAAAAATCAAAAACCCAATGGGAAGATCAGTGTTAAATTTTTACGCCCAATCGCATTCCCTTACTACTCGCGAGCGGGTTAATGTAGATGGTGTTTCAATGTTGTAGAGTCGTGATTTATTCTGGAATAGAAACATAATGGAGTATCTTCACTTATACTTATGAAATGCTGTTAATCGATGAACTATGAGAAAGGGCTTAGCAAAGACACAGCAAAGATATACAAATCGATGAAGTGTGAGAAAGGGCTTAGCAAAGACACAGCAAAGATATACAAAGTTGTGTCACGATTTTAACATCGATGTTATTATCCATGTCAATTTAATAACACGTATTGAAAGAGTTAACACTCTAAAATCAGCCGAGTTAAAAAGCAACCCACATCAACTTGGCTGAGTGAATATGAACCCAATTGGGTTGATATAGTTGATTTGGGTTGATCTTTAACCCAACTGATTTTAGAGAATATATTCATTATTTGGGATAGACCCGTTAATATTGGCTTGCACGTTGAAAAGTTTGCTTGGTCCAACTCAAAAAATCCATTGGACAGTCATTCATTATTTTGGCATTATGACGCTTTTTATGTTTCAGGACTGAAAAAACGGTATTTTGTGTTTTGTATTTTGTATTCAAACACTAGGGGGCGCGGTGGCGTCTCGGTAACCGGTTCTCGTCAGATCACTGAAGTTAAGCAACTTCGAGCGCGGCTAGTAGTTGGATGGGTGACCATTTCAACGACTGATTCGCGCTCCCGCATTGTTTCCTTGGGCAAGGCACTTAACCCCGATTTCCTATATGTGGGCACGATGCCGCTGTGTACTAAGGCGTACTACACGTCGATGGTGCGCATGTCTTCAACCAATCTAACCCTGCCTGTGCCGCGGTGCAGAGTTAGGAGTTACGATGTTGGAGAGCTGGCAGCTGCTCGTCGTTGCTCGGTGGTTCTCTCCGGGTACTCCGGCTTCCTCCACCCGTAAAACTGCCACGGTCCCGATTAGCCATTGTGCATAAGTATGTGACCTTAAACACCAATAAATAATAATAAATAATAAATGAACACTAAAATAGATCGCATTTCTAAACTGTTGGATGTGTTTTGTTGGGAAAACCAGGCAGATATTTTGTGAAAAAGAGTTGTGGAAATTACAACACGTGGAAGTCGGGCGGAATATTTCTGAAAATGAAATATTAGTGAATGTGATAATATTCCTGAACACACGAAATATGGCATTGTAAATGATGAGCACACAGTAAAAAACAAGTTGAGAAGTGAATAAACTGAATTGGATGTCTCTCAATACTTTAAAATTGTCTCCTGAATTCTAATGATACACCATCGATTGACAATTGAGTTAAGTAAAGTGGTAGGACTGAACTGACGTGACGACCGTTATTTATTCCCAGTCCTTATTCAACATTTGTTATTAACCCTTTACCTAACATGAAAAGCAGACGACACATGCAAAAAAAATTCTTGAATAACTAATTTTTTTCATTTTTTGTCTCAAAAACATAGGTTATGACCCCTCGTTGGAACGAGCTCGACGAGCTCGTTCCAACGAGGGGTCATAACCTATGTTTTTGAGACAAAAAATAAAAAAATATTTTGAAAATTAATATGCGATTTTTGAGAATAGCGCTGGTCGGTTTTGGCCGTTACGTTGGGTAAAGGGTTAACTGATTTTATCGGTTGACAACGAATGTCGAATAAGGAACTGGGAATAAGTATCGGTTGTCATGTCCCAGGACTTGAAGATACGATAATAACAATAACACTTTAACCAGCCTCTGATTTTGTCGCGATTCACAGGTGAGAAGGCCTGATTTGCCCTGTGTTCCCAAATGCCGCCTTATCCCCACGACTCTCCTCTCCTCCCAACACTCACGAGCTGCATGATGACAACCCGTGTCCCATTCTTCCCAATCTCTCCGATAAGCATTATAACCCTCTTCTTTTGTGTCACCTACCAAACTAGTCCTTCCTTCTCCCGTCCCACTTCACCATCATACTCCCGATGAATCTTATTCCGTTAGACCGATATCTTGGACATTCCAATAGAAAATGTTCCAGGCTCTCCACTACGTCTAGATTACACATTTGGCGTTCCTTTCCATTGTCTTTTCCAGTTTTTCCCCTAAGCTCTAGCAGTGACCCCTAAAGGCGCCATCAATGTATTCTTCAAAGCTTAGCTTCTCTCTATTACGCAGGCCATCCAAAGACATCTTTAATAAAACAAGACGTGAGGAATCCTAATCTCGAACATAATGCATTTCTAAATTACAAAAGGGAGCGTGACACACACTATTTCTGTTCACAGCTATTCCTTTGAAATTAATTTATAGAAAGGATCGAATAACAGTGGAATCGAATCAGGCAGAGGATTTCGAATCGAATCTCAACCAAGTGCGTAGCCAGGATATTAGAGTTAGGGGCAAGTGTAATATCTAGAAGGGGGTGGGGGGGGGGGGGGGGGGTGGGGTGGGGGCTAGTTCAGCGATCTGAATGTAGCGGCTATCCCCCCCCCCCCCCGCCGCTACGTTCAGATCGCCGAACTACTAGAGGGGCACACGGAATAGCATCATACGAGCCACGTAGCGGCTAGATTGGGGGAAGCACAAGAGGGGGACACCCCCTCTCTCTGGAGGGGTGGGGTGGGGGCTCCCGCGGGAACAAAAATTGAAATTCGAGGCAAAAAACGCAATTTCCTTGCCTCTCAGTGTCCATAACTTATAAGTTGTGGTGAAGGGCATCAATAATTAGGCCACACCACCTGGGGGGGGGGGGGAGGGCTGACGGGAATTTGGGGGCGGGGCATGTGCCCTCTCCCCTAAGGCCCTCCCTGGCTACGCCACTGGTCCCCCTCTCTTCAAGTGGAAGATGTTGCATCTACTTACGCCCGTAAATATTGTCGGTCTCCAATCTACGGCAACTCCTGTTTGGGCAAATCTATTAAAAAGACAGAATATTCCATGAACGGTATCGAAGTAGTTCTGATGGAGGAACTTACTTGAACTCGTCTTCTGTGGATCAGTGGCCTTGAACTTCAAACCGAAAGGTCCACGGTTCGATCCCATCGAACGGTAAAGTTCTACGTTGTGTCCTTGGGCAAGACACTTAATCCTGTTTGCCCACACAAGGGCACGGTGGCGCTGTGTACTAAGTCGTACAGCACGTCGATGGTGCACATGTCCTCAACAAGTGCAAACCCAGCTCTTACGCAGTTAGTACTTTGGGAGTCGGACATTTGCTCGCCCTTCCTTGGTGGTTCACTCCAGGCACTCAGACTTCCTCCACCCGTAAAACCGTCGGACACGAGGTGACACTGGCTGTCGAAAATGTAGTTAAACGCCAATAAAGTAACGGAAAGAAGTTTTTAAGAGAAGGCAACTCTAAGAGGGATTTTGAGAACATCTCGACGATTCGAACATTTTCGAATTCGCGCGCGACTCGAATCATCGAGACGATTTCGAATGGAATCGAATTTCGAAGTTTCGTAGGTCTCTATCTCCTAGATATACAAAGTATAACAAAGTATAAAAATATGTAGGGAAATCAATACCTCTCCTGTCTATTTTACTAAATGCAGCCTTCCCCCACATGCATCACCGTGGTAATGTCCCAGAGTGCACTACAGTCGCGGGGTCGTAATGCAATGATGCCCACACATGCTTTATCAGGTAATAAAAAATCATCATCCGCAAAATTTTAATTAATGAAGCATCGGGTTGTACCCGCTGCTTCATTAATTAAATTTTTGATGATTATTCCTATAATTGGTGTTTGCAGTCTATTATTGCGTCCGTCGAGATACTGCCCACCCCGGGGAAAGTGACCAGTTCACGGCGACCGCGCTGCACGATTGCGTATATTTTTAAATTCATTTTTATCTTCCACCCTGGGCTCAAGACTAATACTGGAATCCTTCTTTGTGCAGGTGGGAACGCGCTGTTTTCTTTTTCTTAACCCTTTCAACCCAAGCGGCCGTTTTTCCGGCCAGGAACATGATACGCCCTAATTTCATTAAATAGGATGGATGCTTAGTGCATGTGTGTGGTAGATCAATTAATATTTTCAACGTGCAGCCACAAGGCTGCACGTTGAAAATATTAATTGGTCTACCCCTAAATAAAGAACATGGACTCTTCCAGTTGCTGTCATTAAACTAATATGGAATATACCACCAGGGTTCAAAGGGTTAAACTTGACCCAACTGTCAATGATGTATGAGAAGCAAACGTTGCATTTATTATCGATGATAAATTTCCACAAAGAGGGAGACGACCAATTGTTGAAATAAAGAAAATGGACAAAGAAAAAACCAGAACGGTCATATTCAACACGAAAGTGATGTAATAAAGACTTTTGATTTTCATTTGTAACTCATGCACTGGGAAATGATTTTGATGAATGCTGTATTATAACACCTTTGTAATGTTGCATTGTAGGTCTATATGATTATGCTGTGTGGTCGTTTGTAGTTGAAACAAATAGCATATTTTATTGACGATAGTATATATGACCTTCAACGCCATCTGCAATGCTAAATGACGAAGTATTATAGATAAATTGTTGTATGTTCAACGGACTTCTCTGCTGAAAAGAAATGGTATTCATATCCATGGTCGTATCACACTCACCGACTCTATCTGAAGCACCCAGCGTATTTAAATCGCGAATGTTTAAATTCACGCCCAACCATGGCTGACTGTGTTTGAAAATGTAATTAACCCTTTGAACCCTAGCGGCCTCTTTTCCGGCCAGGAGCATCATACGTCATAACGTCATTAAATAGGATGTCTGTTCAGTAAATGTGTGGGGTAGACCAAACAATATTTTCAACGTGCAGCCCCGAGGCTGCACGTTGAAAATATTGATTGGACTACCCCAAATAATGAATATGGACTCTTCTAATTTCTGCCATTGAACTGGCATGGAAGATACCACTAGAGTTCAAAGGGTTAATGTAAGTGTTCAGCGGTTCGATTTGTGTACGATTCTTATTCTCACGTGGAATGCGACGGTTTTTAAATTAGGAGCACTGACGCATTCCGTTGAATTGTTGTAATGTTGTACAACACTTGCTTCTCTTAGAAAGATTGTGGTCTCACCCGGCGACACCTTCGCCGTAAACACGCTATCTTCTAGGCCATTGGTTGAGAGTGGAATATATCGAGTTATTACACGCCTCTTACATTTCCTCTAGTTCCGTTTTTAGAAATACGTACGGAACACGCGTTCCAAATAATTTCCCCATCGACTGACTAATTTCCACCTGAGGTCATGGATCCATCAAAAGTCATAAACATTCGTCCATTTTCGTTTTCAACCAATTGAAACGCCGCGTTCTCACCTTGATCAATTAGGAAGCTGAGGTAACAGCCAATCGAATGTCAGTTGGAAATGTTTTTGTTTAACTCCACCAAAGTTATCGACATTAATCTTAATAAACGGGGGAGTGATTTTATAACACCCAAGTTCTGACTCTGAAGCGAATATCTCTCAGACAACGGCAGTTAATTTTTTGAAAATACGAAAAAATAACCTATTTGGACATAGTTTATATTCTCTTGTTTAGGTATCGATCTGTCACACGTGTTTACCAAACACACCTGAGTTTTGTTTCGTCATAACCGTCAAATTCTACAATTAAGGCCTAATTTTAAAAATAACGTATTCTATGTCATAGAGGCATGTAATAAACACAGAACACCACGATGTGTGAATGCGTACGTAATTGTGACACTCATGCCCATCGCTGAAGGAAGGCCCTCGAGGCTGCGCCTCTCGTTCTATAATTCCACGCTGGCATTCGTGCCGTTTTGACGAATGTATTCACACACCGTATCGTTCTGTATATATATATTTGAATGTTTCAACTTTTGTTGCGTGAGCCAAGTGTGGCGTTTTGTATTGCACTTGGGCAGCATGCATTTTTCACACTGCGGAATGGAAATACGGCGTATCGCTATAATGTAGTATTCAATGTTCGCGTGCAATAAACTTAACTATTTGCTTCAGCTACAGTGTTTGATGACAACGAATGTGACAACTCTACAACTAGTCTCTGTCGCAGCTGTTAGATCGTCTATCGTGGGTTTTCATGAAGTTGTTGAACTGATGCTTCCAATCCACTATGTATTTTGTACTCCACTGATGAAACTGAAGTTTCCAGTCTTTCTCCATATCCGTAATGTCAGCTGAAACAAAACAATAAGATTACTATATATGATGGCTGAACGCTTATGGCACCAACTTGTATTTTCGCCATTCAAGTAACTCTTACATGTTGGTGAAAGTATCTTGAACCATTGAATAACAATTTCCATTTAAAAGTACTTTAGATGTCTTGTCCATCACGCATTGCCCGTCAAAGCCAAAACATCCATACCCAATCCCGAATTACACCTCTAAAAGTTACCAGACAATAGGGCCATATCAGGGACGGATGTGTGAGCATGTAGACACCTCAGTCTGTACAGACTATCATTGAAAGGTGCAGAAAAGATGGCCGACATAATAAGCAACAAACAGTTAACTGTAAAGTGCTAAGTTATTTTTGTCGTCAAAATTTGTCTACATATTTTTGCCTTATTACAAATTATGGGAGCGTGCCCACAGGCACCTTCCCATGAATTGTAACCCGACAAATCCACACAGACTATTTAATTTCACTTCAAATATAATATGAAGCACGTCCGCATATTATGAAAGCTGGGGTACCTGAACTTAAGAATAAAGCCCAAATATGCAGTCCTGGTAATTCATCCTTGTTTTCTCAGCAAAAAAAAACTGCCGTGGAAAACTGGTGCTTCTGCGGCAATTGCTGTGGAGCCTGTTCGATTGTGTGAAAATCACCGGGGCTGGGCAGAATATCAATTGCCATGTATATGTAGTATGCGGCGAAGTGAAAACGTTCAAGTAACTTTAACACGTGAAAGTAGTTCAAGAAACATGTGTTTTTAGCCACAATTCACGTGCAGAATCTTTCACTCAATTAGATCATGCCAGTAACATGAACCATGTGAATGCGGAGAAAAAAACGTAAGTAAGCAGGCGACTTGCTCAATATGTAGAGTTTGAGTGGAAATAAAATGCAGCATAACCACAAACTAAGTATCTCACTGCTTCTCTGTTGGTAACACCAGAATCTGACATCAGTGTCTGGAAAGCTCTGTTAGAGCTTTCCAGAAACTGATGTCAGATTCTGGTGTTATCAATATAGACGAAGCAGAACACGCTGTTTCAAGTGGTAATGCTGCATCTTGTACTGTAAATTGCAAGATAAGCAATACAGCGTAGTGCAACCCACATGGTTTGATTGATTGTGTAACCTGGAAGTTGTGTAATTTCTGTCTCTGCCACCACAAGGCTTTCTGAAGAAGCCATCCTCGGCAGTATTTTTGCTGTGGATATTTTTCGTTTCCTCGGCATTTTCCTCGGTACTGCTGATTGTTAAGGGTGAATTACCAGGGCTAAATATGGGCTTCAAGCTCTCTACCTGCCTAAGTGGAGCCTTCATAATCGGATTCTATACCCTCAAAGGGCTGTAAGGTTAAATTATTATTTGTCCTCTCTTAAATACTAAGAACCTTCATCATTTTTACAGAAGGTCGTGTTTTATACGATTGTGCTATTCGGGATGACAGGGTTAATTTTGTCCAAGAAAACTATATTCAAAATGTAATCTGTGTCGTATAATCGATATTCAGCGAACAGTAGATTTTGTTGTTGTTTGGGTTTTGTTTTTGAAAATGTGGGCAGTGTGAGAAAGTCTGAATATTATTTTTGGTATCTTTACCACATACAGGAAAAAAACAGTGTGCAAAATTTCAGAAATGACTCTAACCGACTGACCGTTCACGTGGTTTGGGGATGGCTAACCGAACGTCGACTACGTAAAAATTCCCGGGAAGCTGTTTTTTTTAAATCGTTAACAGGTATTACTATATTGCGTGGGGTTGAAATATATATAGCCTCTCAAGTCTCTGAAGACACTAGAAAGGCTGGTTTAGTTACTCGGACTTTACCATTCAAGATGCAATATTTGATAGCCAGTCATCCGTTCACGTAGATCTAAATTTGCGTGACCGCCACGTGAATGAAACTAGCGTTCTCGTAATATTTTGCACACCGAAAAAAGGTTAGCGGGTACCTGCCACCTGGTGTGGTAACTATCGGTAGCGAACAAGCAGATGACACAAAGACAAACAATAATTCGGCAGTAAGGATCAACAATCAGCAGAAGGATTAAATTATTACTGAACCCCCCACAGATAATGAATGGATATTTTCATTTCGCCGTTGACAGCATTGTATGAGACGAAGTCACTATTTAAAAGGATTACACAGATAACCAAACAACACTACATATTTAGTTATTTAAACCTTTGAGCCCTGATGGTATCTTCCATGTCAGTTCAATGACAAGAATTGGAAGACTCCACATTCATTATTTGGGGGTAGACCAATTACTATTTTCAAAATATTAATTGGTCTACCCCACACATTCACTCAGCAGCCATCCGACGTAATGAAGTTATGATGTATCATGCATCTGGGCCGGAAAAACGGCCGCTCGGGTTCAAAGGGTTAATTCATCAGTCTGTTTACGTATTAACAATTAGGAGGATGATTCTGTCAACAACCAAATTACGAAAAAGTTGAAATATAAGTACGAAATGTACGAACCGGGTTAACCCTTTACCCAACGCAGACGATATCAAAATTTATTATTTTAAATATAATTTTTTTTCAAATTTTTCAAAGAATTTCAACAAAACCGTATCATGTGACCCCTCGCTGGAACGAGCTCGAGGAGCTCGTTCCAGCGAGGGGTCACATGATATGGTTTTGTTAAAATTTTGTTGTTAAAATTTTTTGAAAAATATTTTTTCTACTGCTGAATTTGCAATTTACGCGGGCGGATGCGGCCGTTCCTTTGGGTAAAGGGTTAATACTGAAATTCCGATTGGTGCGAGGTTCATCGGGTTCGAATCGAATTTTATAAATGCGATTCATTAATTTTGTTTTTTTTTAAATTTATAACCTGGACCACGGAACTATTTTAAAACCAGGGAGCCAACTGAATCTAATGCAAGGGGCACAGGAGTGATTATATTTCGCTAGATCGCGCCGATTTTGAAATCGTTTCTAAATTTCTTCTGTCTGCCCAGTACGGCGACTGAACTCGGCGATACTGTTCGCGCGATCGATCGCATCGATCAAACATGTTTGATATTTTCACCCGATTTTATTATCGCCGCGAACAGATTGCCATTAAGATATCTCGCCCGTGTGCCTACTCTGGCGAACATAGTTGAACGGAACAATTTCTAAAAACCAATCAGCGTTTGGAATTATGTCACATGACAAAAATGTGGTTGCGCCCATGAATGAACTGTGGACGAGAAATAAAGAAGACGATTTGGTACTTCTTTGATTCGAAAAACCATGTCTGTTTGACATATCAATAACCAATTATCAGGACAGAGTAGCAAATGACGTTGCATTGAAAGAAATCGCTGAAAAGCTGCAAACGACTGGTAAGTAATCAATTATAGCGCCCAACAAGACACGATCGCGGACTATTCTACACCACTACACTGCAAAAAATATAGGTTCTCTTTAGAACCAAAACTGGTTCTAATCTTGTCCCTGAGATGGAACCAGTTCTGTTTGAACAGTATTTATTTCAAATCAAATAAATTTATAAAGATTAACATTAAATATTAACAGAATTAAACATAAATTGAGGGGGTTTCAGCCGTAAGTTTAGAGCTCATACGAGGTTGTCTCAAATCATTATTAAGCAAAGGAGATATGAACAGTTGGCATATCGAACCAGTTTTGGTTCTATACAGAACCAAAACTGGTTCGATATGCCAACTGTTCATATCTCCTTTGTTTCAAAATGTTTGGCGACTGCGTTAAATAAGCTCCAAGTTTACTGCTGAATCTACTTCAGTTCATGTAATATTCTGTTGAAATTGAACGCTAATCTTGGTAAATTTATTTGATTTGAAATAAATACTGTTTCAAGAGAACTGGTTCCATCTCAGGGACAAGATTAGAACCAGTTTTGGTTCTAAAGAGAACCTATATTTTTGCAGTGTAGGCCTAGTACAGCGAAAGAAAAATAATCGCCCGTGTGCCTCTTGCTTAAGATTCGAGTTTTTTCCTGTGTTTATTGTCGGTGAGGGGGTGAGCGTGGATTTGTTTCAGAGTAAATTTTATTTTACAAATAGTGCACTTGAATTAACTCCTTGAACACACGAGCCCACTTTTCCGGCCCAGGAGCACGATACGTCACAATTTCATTTAGTGTAACGTATGTTAAAGTGCTGTTTTAGTTATGGAAATTTGTTTACTTTCACATTCGCACCTCTGATATTCCATAAATGAAAATTAAATATACACAAATTATACATCAAAATGAAGGTTGTGGTGTATAGAACACGGAAACTATATGCACTCAACTCACAGAGTTGACAGAAGGCACCAATGGTTCCTGGCATTCTGCTATCGTATTCATACCAGAACTGAAAACAAAATACTATTTGCGGAGAATCATGGCAATTGATTCGGATGTTGAGCTGCTGATACATAAAAGGATGAATACGCTTATCCGAATGGTCTACATGGAACTGAAATTAACCCTTTCGACGCTGGCGCCCTGGAAGGTATCATTTCAGTCAATACTGTCAACGGCGAAATGGGCGAAACCTCTTATTTATTTATTTATTTATTTATTGGTGGTTAAAGTCACATACTTATGCACAATAGCTAATCGTGACCGTGGCAATTTTACAGGTGGAGGAAGCCGGAGTACCCGGAGAGAACCACCGGGCATCGACAAGCAACTGTCAGCTCCTCAACATTCCAAACTCTGTTCAAGCTGCACTCAAGCCGGCTTACAACGGTTGAAGACATGTGCACTTCGACGTGCAGTACGCCTTAGTACACGGCGTCATCGTGCCCCACCGGGATAAAGTGCCTTGCCCAAGGACACAACGCGGGTCGTCTTGGACGTGGATCGAACTCGGGACCTCTAGCATAGAAATCCAACAGTCTACCACTGAGCCAGGGCGAAACCTCTTACCATCCTGGTTTGTTGGGAGGTTCAATAGTAATTTAATCCAACAGCTCTGTCGAGCTGTTGGATTAAATTATTATAGAGCCTCGATTATGATTTTTTGCTCTTTATATCGCCTGCGCGTCCTCTATCCTTTTTTTCTTCACGCCAAAATTTATGCACACCGGGTTGAAAATGGTTAAGATTACTCACACTAACTTACAATGTTTCAAAACACTGATAGGTAATCAGGATAAAATACCGAATCATCGATGCATGCTGTTCTTTCAGATCGAAAGGAAGATTTTGCTGTGAAGTGTCACTTGCTTGTTATTGTATCGGGTTTAGGGAGCCGTGGACTGTGCGTCATACTTCTGTCTACGATTACATGCAGATTATCAACAGAGAGAATTTTTCTGTGTTGTGGAATTCATTGGTCGCTGCAACGATCACGAAAATCCAGGAATTAACCAAACATCTATTTGGTATCAATGTACATATGTTGCATTAATGATGTGCTACGTGGGCCTGTCAGAAATTTATTTTCACTCTCTTCCATGTGCAGCAGGAAACCATAAACCGAATCACACAAGTTTCAATTTATCTTTGTGTATCTGACAAAAAGCTTTTGATGCTACTGTCATTTATTGTCTGTATGCATCATGGCAGCAAATGCTATTTCCTTGATTGTAAGGTGGGTTTATTTCTAGGGAATTATGTTTCAATTTTCAAGTCGTTGAGACCATCCGTTGATCGAGATATTTTTTATTTTTCTTTTACATACACATTTTAAATTATCAGTGATTGATTTCTTTCTTCGCGTAACATTAACTTCAGAGACACTCTTTGCATTAACTTTCCCTCCACTGACTAAATCACACGGTAGTCGTGATGCAAATCATGTCATCTTGTGAGTGCTGAAGATATTTCGACATTGGGAGAGCATGTAGTAATGAAAACCTTGTAAAAATCTGATATCTTCATCGTAGACTAATTCCATTTCAGACCTTGATATCAACCACCCACCTAGTGTCGAGAGCAACATAACCCTGTCTGCTTAGATGAGGAATCCAATGAATAGATCACACTCTTTAATTGCTTAGTTTCGTCCAATATTATTGAAAATTAATTACACGCCGAAATGGAATCCAACGCCTCCTTAAAATTGAAACAAAAATCTAAACCAGAAAAAAATGATCATATAAACTTCCATCATGGCATGTGAGGTTCAGAAGGTCGAGAATAACGTTTTGTTTCTTAGAATAGTCGAACTGTATGATAGCACATCTGAATGATGTTTCTACTGGAATATAAGTAAGGACCACGGGTTCTTATGTGTAAAAGTAGACTTCAGACACAGGAGACATGCAACAGACCAACGTTCAGCATTTAGGAAAAGCATAACGCGGATCCAGACATAATGTCGTCTGGAACTGGTAAGGGTTTCGTCGAAAATACCACCAACGAAATTGAGGAACAGGAGAAAATAAATTTTGCTGAGACTATTCGCAGTAATAGGAAGGGTTCAAAATTCAGAAAAAAAATTGGACAGAGAAAATAAAAATGCTAACTTTGAGCAATGAGCAGTATAAAGTAATGTGAAGTGCCTCTGAAATTTCCGGATTAGCAGATTCTGGAGGAGGTTGGTTAGGCATTATAAACCAACAACCTCAGTAAATCTGGTTGTGCAGAGGGTTAATGTTAGGGTAATTGCGCTTTATAGTCTCTAGGTATGGAGTTGTATCCTTGTACTCAATGCAACTGGATTGCTGGAACACTCATTGGTTACAAACTAACAAGTGTCTCCGCTTCGCTATCTCTAAATAGACAATGCTCAGCAAAATCTTTTTTCTCCATAGTATTCACGTAGTACTGATATTGGAAAGTTGATACCGTGCTACCAGTTTTCGTGAGACACTTTTAACCCTTTACCTAATATGAAAAGCAGACGACACTTGCAAACAAATTCTCGAATAACTATTTTTTTTCATTTTTTGTCCCCAACACATAGGTTATGACCCCTCGTTGGAACGAGCTCGTTCCAACGAGGGGTCATGACCTATGTTTTTGAGACAAAGAATGAAAAAATAATGAAAATTAATTGGCGATTTTTGAGAATAGCGCTGGCCGGTTTAGGCCGTTACGTTGGGTAAAGGATGACGTTTTATGATGTGAAAGCTGTTGCGCTGTTGCAGTCATAGCGTATCGGCCTTCACTTCATCAAACGTTACCAATGGAATGAATTTCACATGTGAATTGACTTGACCCTATCTTGGATTGGGAGTAAATTGAGTTGCGACGTCATTTTTACTGATGTTCCAGCAATACAGATGTCTAAAGACCAATGGATCAAATCGATTCAGTAACTGTAGAATGTACAGCAAAGGACGGCTACAACTTACCCACGTATAACTTCTAATACCTTTCTGTGTCAGTCCATCAAGAGGCAATGTAATTTACAGTTCAGTCCGTGCAGCAGTGTTAGTAAGAAATAAGAACTGTTTCAGATAATTATGAAGCAAAAAGTGTTTCAAATGTAGTACGAAAAGCTAAAATGAAATATACCCACCACATGCAATCCTCTTCCTCTAATTGGTAGACTTCATGCACCATTAGTAAAGCCATACGTTAGTTGTTAAGTATAGGTAGAAATCATGCAGAACTTCATCTTGGATGTCAGCTTTCCCAAACGACGCGATAATATGAAATGTTGAACGAGCGCGATAACATGCAAACATGGAACAGCAACTAAGTTCGTTTCATTAGTTAGAGGGCAATTTTATAAGTTACCTAGTGTTGGCATGCCAACAACTTGTTACATTATGATCAAGCCGGGAAATAAGCAGACTGTCATCTGCAGAATGAGGTCCCCAGAGGGTGAATTTGGTGATGCTACCCTGCACAGTGGGGTATAGCATCACTAAATTTACCCCATGTGAACCTCAATCTGTATTACGTCCTCCAGCCTAAAAGAAATAAGTACATACCATCAGCAAATTCACCCTCTGGGGACCTCGTTCTGCAAATGACAGATTGTTATTTCCAGGTGTGATTATGAGAACACATATATTTTATTTGAATATATCACCTGACAATGGAAATGGTATTATCTTCTTCGCCTAACACAATCTCCAGAAGAGAGTAACATTATCTATCCCACACTGTTAATATACTATTCAAATACGGGATGCAGTAGATAGTATGAAATAGTTAATATTATTCTTCAAAAACATAGATTAAGACTACTTGTTGGAACTGACTTTTCCTCGAATTCCTTCCAGCCAGGGGGCCAAAGCTGTGTTTTGGAGGCTAAAACGAATTTAAGGAGGAACATAACGAAACTGTTGTCCTTCTTTCACTTTGGCGATGGTTTGACCACTAATATATCGGCCACATCCGTCGAGCGCTGTACGCCAGAGTTCTTCTTCAAAATATACTTCTTCAGTACTTTTCCTCCAAAACAAAGTTTATCACCTCTCGTTAAAAAGAACTCGTCGAGTTGGTTCCAACGAGTAGTGATGAGCTATGTGTTGAAGCCAAATATGGGCATATCAGTTTTTTCAGGAAAAGGCTATTGCAAGTGTTCAATCCTGGAAAAAGGGAGCTCACGTCGTTATCCGTTAGCAGATTACACTATATAATATGGTGGTAACCAATAGGAACGAAGTGTTTTGAGGGTTTTCTAATTTTCTGGGTTTTTTTTTTACTTCACTAACCATGCTGTTAAAGTGTTAATAGAATTTGTGTCAAAACAAATAGTACCAACTAACTAACGCACGATCTCTCTTTTGCGAGATTCCGCGTTGGTTGTTGCTGATTATTTTGGTTGTTATTTTGTTAAGATGATGCAATGCATAACCTTTGAGTCGAGTTAGTCCTGAAAGATTGTCAACTCCGACTGCGAAAACACGCGGGATTAGAAATTTTATTTATTTTGTATTTTTTTTATTTAACCTCAATTGCGCATTTTACAATTGAGGTAACCTAAATGATCGCGGGTTATTTCAAGACCTTAATGTGATGTTCTATTGAGGAAGAAAGTAAAATGGATCTGTTAGAAAACGAGGGATGATTGGTTTAGGATATCCCAAAATTAACCCTTTACCTAATGAATCGCCCGCATCCGCCCGCGTAAAATGCAAATTGAGCAGTTGAAAAAATTAAATATTTCAAAATATTTCAACAAAACCATATCATGTGACCCCTCATTGGAACGAGCTCAATGAAAAATTTAAAAAAAATATATTTAAAATAATAAATTTTGATATCGTCTGCGTTGGGTAAAGGGTTAAATCTATTCGGAAACCGAGTGCTAATTGCGCGTGTAGCGTAAATCTCAGTTACACAAGAACACTGCAGTCTAAAGGTTGAAAAGTTCAATTATCTACTGATTAACGCCCGTGTGATCTCGGCTGGATACCATCTACAGAAGAAACACATCCAATTTACCGCGCGTTCAAAGACATAAAACGCTTAGCTGATCTATGCAGGTATCTTATCTCACAATATTGAACAATATCTCTGCCAAAACCACCGTCTTGTATTTCGATGAATTAGTCAGCTTTCAACATGTAAAATAAACAATGTAGAACGATGTTTTTGTTTATTTTATAAACGGAAATCTTATAACTTTATAAAAGCAACCATGTTACCGATTTAGAATGAAAGAAAAACGTTCTTTTAAACATGCATAAGTTTGCTGGTAAACGAACGAGAGTTAGATAAATATTGTAAGTACTTGTTGGTTACCAAAGCTAAAACATTTGCAGTTATCGTCAAGATAGTCTACATGATATCACTGAGTCACATTGCTATAAGAAAGTAACAATTCGCACTGTAAAACATTAACGTAATTCTACGGTTAACTACTGTCAAATGACTGTCAAATACAACGGTTTCGAGACCGTTAATTAATTTTAACGGTGTTGCCGTAGAAAAACCCGCGAATTTGATCCAATGAACGTATTTCTCCTGTCACACTATCCAATTACGTCGCACGGCGGTAAAAATGGTGAATTATGTGATCGACCTTGCCATATGCCACTCTGGAAGTCGCCATTTCCAAGAAGGATACCCGATGCTTTGAAGACGAACAAAGACGTATTACTATCAATTTGTAAGTTTGTGGCAAAGTGAATCATGTTCATTGCAGTCTTGGGCATGAAAATCAAACAACGTCGACTTTTTTATGCGTATAATTGTTTCGGTTATCTTGCAGAATAGCAGACTGTTTGTGCTGCATCAACAATATTCGATGGATCTTATGGCTTGTGGCCACGGATCTCCGCTAAGGCCGGCAAACCTATATGCTTTTATTGGTTCAAGGTAAAATGCGATTGATGATGGCTGGAATTAAATTACGGTCAAAATGACCGGTGGCAGTGTTCCAGCCATATGGCTGGAACACTGCCACCGGTCAAATTGACCGTAATTATTTTGATGGTAATTTTTACGGGAAAATAAGGCATATGATGGTTAAAATTTTTCACGGTCATATGTCGGCAGCTAGTTTCCAGGCATATTACCGTACAAATAACGGCAAACCGTGACAAAAAATTACGGGAATATACGGCAAATTACAGTGACAATGTTTTTACGGTTTGCCGTAACGCTTACGGTATATGCCTGGAAACTTGCTGCCGGTCATATGACCGTAAAAAATTACGGTAATTTTTTACAGTGCACAGAGAAATAATTTTGAAAGTGGAGGGTGTAATGTTCGATTTTTAGAATGCGTGTGATGTTGAGAGCGTGTGAGCGTGGGTAAGCTTCCAATATGATTCTTTTTTTTTCAACTCGTTCACATGAAGTAACGTGTAAGTTAGTAGCACCGGTATGACATTATAAGTTATTGTGATGAATTGACGGCAACATGGCCTGACGTTTGCGGCCACAAACCTCAGATCATTTTGCCGTCAATTCATCGCAATAATGTACATGTTCCAATAAGACAGTTACCCATAGCCCACATCGTGAAATGAACTGGGCAAATTAAAGTTTAACGATAACAATTTTAGTAAAATAAAACCTCTCGTGTACCGAGCGACGTCACCGGACAAATAATCGGTTAATGATAAAGGTCGAGGTCAACCCATCATACTTCAAATCGGAAACTGATTTGTAATCTAAACAAAACTCCATTCAGGACATTATCTGCTGCACGTGTGAAAAATCTAGAAAAATGATGCGGTCTGCAAGTCACTCCGCTGATGAAATAATTACGGCACGGGCAACGCTATTTGAAATATATCGTGTGGTGACGTTAGACGGTCGTAATCATCGAAGAAACTACGCAAGCTTTCATCCAATCAGAGGGCGAGGTTTTTTTTGTCTTAATGGAACATAGTTATTTTAAATAATTCACTCCTATCTTAATTCAAATGGACAAGTGCGCTCTGCGAAAGGCTGGACAAAGAGAAGTCGTGAGATGCAAATAAACGGTGCACCACAGTGATGTATCTAGCCTTAACCCTTTACCCAACGCAGACAATATCAAAATTTATTATTTTAAATATCATTTTTTTTTAATTTTTCAAACAATTGCAACAAAACCATATCATGTGACCCCTCGTTGGAACGAGCTCGTTCCAACAAGGGGTCACATGATATGGTTTTGTTGGAATGTTTTGAAAAAATAATATTTTTTCAACTGCTGAATTTGCATATTACACGGGCGGATGCTGGCGTTTCGTTAGGTAAAGGGCTAAACTATTTTTCTGTACAGGAGTCCTGATAAAAGAAGAAATCAAGATGGATACATGATAGGATTTTGAGAACATTTCAGGACTTTTAAACAATGAACTTGGAGGGGATAAATACACAATAACTAAATCACTAAAGATAAATTGTGCAAGTAAAGGGTCTGCGCCACGTGTAAAGAAGTTGTTAAAGAAGTGGTTATCAAATGGTGCCTAATGTTTGTACATCCCTGGAATTTCCACAGCAGTCACGGTCTGGCCAAAGTTTGTTCTCTCCTACGGTTCACCATCAGCCTAAAAACATTGTTCTATCTCGTTGTAAATTGTGGTAGGGCCCTGCAAACCTACATTTTTGGGTCGAATCGAATCTCGAATCGAATCAAACAGAGGATTTCGAATCGAATCGAATCTCGAATGCAATTTCACCGATTCTCAAGTTGCCGAACATGTAGTTACAGCAACTTGTTACAAACTTGAAATATTGCAAATAGACTTTTCAGTTTCTAAACTCAAGTCATTCAACAGAAAGTCGTTTTTTTTTGTTTGAAGAGACCGTCAAAAATGAAAAATATTCCAGAAACGGAATCAAAATAGTTTCGGAAAGCAGACCCCTTGAACTCTTCTTCTATCACCAGGAGCCAATACTATAAAAATTTTACAATTGTATTTTCTGGAATTGTATTTCCTACCTATTAATATAACTGACTAAAATGAATCATTAGCATTTTAAAAGATATAACAATTTGCCAGTTGGCAAATTGCCAGATCTTTGAAAATAATAATGGTTCATTTTAACCCATGTAAAGTCATAACTAGAAAATACAATTGTAAAAGTTTAATAATATTGGCACCAGGTCTCCTTTGCACGATACTCAATAACAGAAGAGTTCAAGAGGATACATGATAAGATTTTAATAACATCTCCACAATTCGAAATTCTAAGCGTCACCGCGACTAGCATCGAAACGAATCGAATCTAATCATCGGGACAGTTTCGAATCGAATCGAAATTCGAAGCTTCGCAGTGCTCTAAATTGTAGGTACGTCCCTGTCTTCACATTGCAATTGTCATCTGAAAGCGAGATATGAAAAATTACTCGAAACTGATATCAGCATAAAACTGCAAAAGAATTCTTGCTGCCAGATTAGCAAAATTAAAGGTAAGAATTGCTTATAAAATGGTACTTGAAGTCCCATCTTTCAAATTTATTATCGGGTGACAGTGCCGTATTTTTTCACATTATACTGCGAGCACATCTAAATTATCCGACTCAGTTAGTTTTAAGTGCGCATCAGCACAAACAATTTCTCACCTTTCGCAAAAAACTTTGGTTTAGGTACCAGACCTAATTTCGCCACGATCAAAGTCAAGCTTTCAAGCCGGCAGTAAAATTATGTAAGGAATTGAACGCTGTTGTGGCCTGGAACCAGTCTAACTCGCAAATAGTCCATCTCCTATGTTTAGGTTCACTCGTCTGGACTATTTCAATTTCTCGGAAAAGTGAACCCACGGTTTCCGACTTGCTGAAATATTCCAAACGGTTGAATCTAAAAACTACTATAAACAACATTTTCTTTAAATCAGCACTAAAACTGGTTCTCAATCGAGGCCACCGAATATTTAATGACAATTCCAATACGAAGTTTAGAGCAATTCTGCATTATCAGCATGTGACACGATCACTTCATGTTTTCTATATACAGCAATGTTAAACTGTAATACAGATTTAAATTGAGAAAGAACGATGTATGTCATTTGACAGGAAACCTGACCCTCATGCTAAGCGTTAGGGCTGGGCGCTTTTTCGGTTTTCAGGTTCGGTTCCGGTTTTTGTAGCAAACCGGAAACCGAACTGTAAGATTCAGCAAAAACCGACCGAACAGTTTTACCTTGTTTGTGCATAAGCTAATCAAACTACCTTACTGGGAGGGAACTAGACAAGCGACCACTATGAACTCTCGCCACCTAGTCTATCCGGCAAAGAGGCGAATATGTTGTGTTCTCATCAATTCTCATTGTCACATTTCTCCCTTATTGACTCGTACACCGGACAAATCAATAAGGGAGACAATGTGACAATAAGAACACAACATAGATTACAGTACGTGGAGAGTGGATTGTAACTAAATCACCCGCGGAGTGGAGTTATCACCCAAGCTATAACTTTCCAATTTTGTACATATCGACAAAAAACACAAGAAATGTTTCAGCCAATGGACCTCCGGGTTTAACCCGGAGGTCCATTGGCTGAAACTTTGCTTGTCCTGGTTATGTTTTGCAACAAATTTGCAATTATTGTTTGGGTGGAATCTTCACTCTGCGGGTGATTAAGTGATAATACCCTCCCCACGTACTGTAGATGAGCTTCATTAATTTATTCCCTAATTTGTGTTCTGTCGGACTCAATAGGCTATGCAACTGGTCCCCTAGAACCCCTAAGAATGACCCAAGGGAAGTTAGGATGAACCCAATGGAGATACTTAAAGACATGACTTTTTTGTGGCGTATGGTGTCAAACAAACTATTGCAGATTTCTTCCAAGTTAACAAGTCTGAAATGTTATTTACTATATGCTCATAACACATAGAAAAACCGAACCGAAACCAAGTTTTTTACGCAACCGAACCGAAATCGAAACCGAATCTGAAAAATCTAAACAGTCCAAATCAACTGAGCGTCGATCTTGATCACAGTTTAGAGTTCGTGCATCATGCATCGGTAAGGAGGAACCTATAGCATCACGTTCACAAACTCCCGTGGTTAATGTAAACAACACATGTGCAAAATGTTGGTATTTATTTAGAGAAGAAGATTATGTAGTAGAATTAATACAGCCACCGGGTAAAAAAATAAGTCCAATCGAACTTACCTGTTGCGGCAACAAGTCGAGGTAAATAGTTCCTCCAAAAGGCACATTCATTTGTTCTAAAACCGTTACCAATAGCTTGAGATTTATCAACTCCGTGTAAGTATTGTACGTTTAATTCTAGATGTTCCCTGCCGTCAACTGTGTATGAGGGCCATTCATTCATGCTGGTTTCTCCAGGTCCCCGATTCGGATCTCTGAAAACATATGGATAAGGTTAGTTAGAATGGAAAACAAAATGACAAAAAAATCAACATTTTGTTCCAGATATGTTCCTTCTACCATTCCACACTCACTGGAACGCGTGTATCATCACAAAATTTGTTGTCTTCAGAACTGGTTGTTGTAATGTATCGTGTGAAGTAAAAAAAATTAAAATCTAAGGAAATTCAATCTTGTTATATTTCTACTACCATAATGCACAACACGCCTCTTGTGTCAAATTTCGAGTATTTTTTTACTCAGCAAACTTGAAATACCTGCCTTCAACAAAAGAAAGAAGATGAAAATGGCACATCAATTTTTGTACAAGATCGAAACTTTCAGTCATTTGCCATATCATATTTTTTTGTTGAAAATGTACACGACACAACTTCTTTATTTCTCTCTCTCTCTCTCTCTGGAATAATTTTTTTTATCCAAACCAATATGCGTCTTCAGCCTGACTGCTTGTCAAATGAAGCACGCTTACTGGTTTCCCTGGGTTGTTAGAAGATTTGTTCGGCTGGAAAAATACGCAAAAACTTAAGGAACACAACACATGCCCTTTACCCAACGTAACGGCCAAAACCGGCCAACGCTATTCTCAAAAATCGCCTATTAATTTTAATTATTTTTTCATTTTTTGTCTCAAAAACATAGGTTATGACCCCTCATTGGAACGAGCTCGTCGAGCTCGTTCCAATGAGGGGTCATAACCTATGTTTTTGAGACAAAAAATGAAAAAAAATAGTTATTCAAGAATTTTTTTGCAAGTGTCGTCTGCTTTTCATAGAGAAACATTGCCTTTGAAAAGCTCAAATTCACTTTCATATTCGACAAACACCAGTGGATAGGAATTCCCAAACTGCTATGTTTGACATTTCAGCGACCATTTGTATTTGTATATAAATTGCCAGCATTGACAACTGTGTAGTGAACATGTTCCACTGATCTCTATACAACTAGACTACTGGAATGTCATCGAAAAAAACGTTACAACTCAATCATCCCTTTCCCACCTCCCTAAGATGACGCCAAGTCAATCAATTCGGCAACTCCCCCAAATCCACGACGTTTGATGACGTGGAATCTGTTACGCTGTGACTGTTGCCATGGTGTTTACCTTCACGGAAACTATTAACTTTCCAATCTCGGCACTTGTTTTTTATCAATAACAGCTAAAATATGTTGTAAATATTCAATGTGTATTGCCGCGAAAAATATGGATATCGTCAACATAATCATTTTTCACAGACATCAAAGTATAGTTTTTAAAAGGCGATCGACCATTTCGAGGCGTCAGAAAATTTAAAATCACAGATAATTTTGTTGTTGTTGTTATTGTTGACCATTATTTATAGCACTCCCACCCAATATGGCGACGTTGAGACACTTTTCTACGTGTGACCAATGGCCGCTTAGATATCACTGACATGCTCATACATAGACCAAATCAAGGGAGAGGTTTTATATGGCGGAAACCGAACCGTATTTCCACACAAAAGACTAACTATAGTAAATTATGAAATGTTAATTAGTTGATATCTAAATGTCTCACGAGAAGAAGAAAACCTCTCAACTATTCCGTTAAATTAATCGCTTATGTGTTTTAGATAAATACCCAAACCGATACGCATGTGTGAGTGGGTTAATCGATATGGTAAAAGTGTCAGTGTGGAAGGATAGACCGAGAGGCCGCAAGCCTCGAGTTTTATCCTTACGCGATGGCACAAGTGCCATATCGATTAACCCATTCACACGCACCGCGTCGTTCTGTGTTTATTGGACGCCTTCACGTCTATAAAAAACCCCAATTATTAGAAGGACACCCAGCAATTCATTTGACAGCTATCAACAAAAATAACACATTTTATCGCCAACCAATTTGCGAGGGGAGCCCGTGTTGCTATTTCGTCCCCTGAGTTCCAATGTGTTCTATGTGCCTACTTGTAATTGCGGAGCACATTTTGTAGAAAATTCCAGTGATATTTCACTTCTTTCTAAAAATAGTCCGTCAACGATTACCTTCCGCACATGTGTGTGGAACGGATTTTCATTTTCCGCATGGTTTTGTGCTGCTGTAGATGGAGATTTCATAGAAAAGGCGTGTAATAAAATTAATTATAGAATCAAGGAGTACTACAGATTCCTTTTCAATCTTTCTGGGGATGAAATTCCGGCGCACGGTTATATATTGAAGATATGCACATTATCAAACACAAAACATTCTCTATGTAGGTTTTCTGTCATTTTCGGTGCAGGCGATGAACGGTATTTTAGACAGTAATACTACTGTTTGGGGAATTCTGCATAGAATGGTATCAGATTTGTTCATTGTGGAAATATGGCTAGTGTTGAACAGTTATTATAGCTATAAAACTAGTTTTCATCGTAAAATCGGCGGTCATCTTGGAATTTGCCCTCTAAAACATTTTACAGTTCGAAATTGGAGGAAAAGTGTAATTTTTTTAATGCATTCAAACAAATGCCCACCCACATGAACAGGAATCTGTCTTGTCTTTACCCTATTAGAAGGCATGCTTCGTATCTTATGTCTGAATATTTCATCTGTTGGTGCCAGTGCCTGGCAGTGCTTTATGCTAACGACTGACACACAATATTCGAGGCTCTTGCAAAACTGACTTTGAGGGGGGATATGATAATTTTCAAATAATGTCTACGGAAGTTTTGATAAAAATTGTATTCATTAAGTTGTTAAGAATCGAGCACATAAAATCCACTGTTTCTGCTTCTTACGAATGTATTCCTATTTTGACCTGAAATAAACACACTATTTAATCAAGCCCCACAAATACAAAAGACATCTAAAATCAAACTTACCCCCACCCGGTTATCCCCCAAAGATCCGAAGCCGTTCTCATGCAGTTTTATTCATTTTTTTCTATATTTATTGGGGTTTAACGACACTTTCGACAGCCAGTGTCACCACGTGTCAAACAGTTTTACGGGAGGGGGAAGCCGGAGTACCAAGAGAGAACCACCGAGTAACGGCGAGCAATTATCAGACTCTCCAACATACTCACTCCACACAAGCAGGGTTAGTAATGGCTGAAGAGAAGTGCATCATCGACGTGCAGTACGTCTTAGTACACACCGTTACCGTGCCCCCACGTGGGCAATCGGAATTAAGTGCTTTGCACAAAGATACAACGTAGTTACCCCTGGCGGAGATCGAACCGTGAACCTTTCCGTTTAAAGTCCACTGTCGTAACCACTGAGCCATCGAGCTCCCTATACAGTTCTATTATAGATATCAATAAATGAAGGAAGTGTATAAATAACTGGACCCGCAAACTGGTCAAAATGGCAAAAATCCAACATGGACACCAAAAGCTCCGTCGAGGTAATAATGTTCAAACGAGTAGAATGATATCTAACTGAAACATTATCTGGTAACTGCTGCTCTTATTTTTCTGGAATTTTTGACCACAAAAAATAGACTTTTGGTTTAACCTTTTATCTAACACGAAAAGCAGACGACACTTGCAAAAACAAATTCTTGAAGAACTACTTTTTTCATGTTTGGTCTCAAAAACATAGGTTATTATGACCCCTCATTGGAACGAACTCGACGAGCTCGTTCCAACGAGGGATCATAACCTATGTTTTTGAGACAAAAAAATGAAAAAAATAATGAACATTAAATGGCGATTTTTGAGAATAGCGCTGGCCGGTTTTGGCCGTTACGTTGGGTAAAGGGTTAAATTCCTGATGACTATAGAAGGGCCCTGCGAATCTCAGATTTCCAGTCGAGTCAAATCTCGAATCGAATCTGGCAATTAATTTCGAATCGAATCTTTTCACTTTTCAAGCTGTAGATATTGTGCCTTGTCTGTCTTCACTCAAGTCCTGAATTCAGCGACGGTGCGTCTGTTTGGGCAAGACAATCAAAAAGCAAAATACTACAGAGACAGAGTCAAAGTAGTTTCGAAAGCGAAATCTCCTCGAACTCTTATTCTATCATACGGTCTCCTGTACAGGAGATATCACATATATTTTGACAATCGTTCGGCGTCTATGAATAGAATTTGTATGAATAAAGATCGCGCCGTCATGGCATTGCTTTCTTCCGCTGTACATGACGTAATCCCCACCCATTGTTCCACTTGTATTATAACCGCCGACGTTTATTGTTGTGTTTCAGCTGTGTTTCTTTGTTTTATTTTTCAGGTTTAACGAATTGTAAGACTATATAAAAATATCATCACGGCAAAAATGATCCAGTCTAATTTATTTTGCCGAGTTGGTGATTTATTTATTATTTAATTACTGTTATCAAAAACGGTGGTCACGACATGAGTAATCAGTTTTCAATGAGGGCAGGGTGGCTAAAAACGTTCTCTTTCTGAATCAAATGGGCGCACGTGCGATTGCTACCCTCAATACAGATTAGTATTTTGTTTAGCCGTTTACTTGTATTGAGGGGAATACGTTTTTGTTATAAGATACAAATCTGTATCGAGGGTAGCAACCACAGAACATGTGATCCAGAAAAAGAACAATGTTTTCCTGCACTCAACTGTCATCGATTATTACACATTTCGAGGCCACCGTCTTTGATAACAGCAATTAAATGAGAAATAAATCACCAGCTCAACGAAATAAATTAGACTAGGTCTATTTTTTATTTTCTCACCATGCGTTAAACGTGAAAAATAACAAAAAGAAACAAACCACTGAAACATTACTACAGTTAACACTAGAAGTCCTGTCATGAAATGCGCACAAATAGCACGTTGATCTGTGCGTTAATGTATGCGTTATGGCCATAGTAAAGCTATCAAATTCTGTTCATATGGCCTGTGCACAAGCAATGTTTCAGCCAATGGACCTCCGGGTAACCCGGAGGTCCACTGGCAGAAACATTGCATGTGTTTGCCATGAATAACCAGGAGAACCTGCCGTGCTTTGGATGCCATTCGATATGGCAATTGCGCGCATTTCCTACGCGCAATTAAGCCTAGATAAGCGCATTATTCGTGACAGGACTTCTAGTTTTAACTGTATAAACTTCAGCGATTATAGTACAAGAAGAACAATAAATGGGGATTACGTCAGACACAGCACAAGAACGCAATACCATGACGTCATGATCTTGATTCATAAAAAAAAAATTCATAGACGCTAAATGACTGTCAAAACAGACACCTTTAAAAACTGTCCCGAATACCTTTGTTACGCGAACGCGTCAAAAAAGGTATGTCGGTGAGGGGGGGGGGGGGGGGGGGGGAGGTATTGTAAGATAAATTGGTTATTACCACCATGTGGGTCTTCGAGATGGTATATTGAAGTCGAGACCTCGCCTCTGAGCACATATATCGACTCGTCCTAACGGACTCGTCCATATTCGGCCAGAGAAGAATTTTGGACTTCAATAGACAATCTCGGAAACCCACACCTTGGTAATAACCTACATTTATCAAATGTATAATAATTGTTTGATATGATATCATGTCATTCTTGTGACAGGTAAGTCTATTGTCCAGCCAAACCGAATTCCTAATGTAGGGTGCTCTCTATCATTATAACGATTACCAACGCCCTAACTTAATTTATGCTATTCCAACTATATTTTCGACAACTGACATTGCAAACTTTACGCCATACTTTCAATAAACAGCCCAATTTTGAGACAGAGATCGGCCCATGATATTGAAATCTTGACCTTTCATAATATGCAAATCAATCACTCGCGCAGTTACTTGAGAACCAATGGCTGACGTGGTGCCCTTTTAAAAAACCCCCAGAGTTTGCTGACAACAATCGCAGTTAGACAATCTGTTAAAGCTACACTCTAAAATCAGTTGGGTTAAAAATCAACCCAAATCGACTGGGTTGAGTGAATATGAACCCAATTGGGTTCATATTCACTCAACCCAGTCGATTTGGGTTGATTTTTAACCCAACTAATTTTAGAGTGTAAGCTACACTTGAAGACGCGTTCAAAGCCTCCAAAAATACAATCATGGTCAAATGTAAACTTTCAGTCTGTCGACTGACCCCGTGTGCATCAGGGAGCAATCCAATCCTGACTCCAGATATCTCACTCTCCAAAGGATAAGCCTAACAGACGCACCTGAAAATCTCATTAACCCTTTACCCAACGCACACGATATCAATATTTTTTAATCTTTCAAGAAATTTCAACAAAACCATATCATGTGATCCTCTCATTGGGACGAGTTCGTTCCAATGAGGGGTCAAATGATATGGTTGTATTGAAACTTTTGGAAATTCTTTTTACGCCGACTAATGCTACCGACTTTAGGTAAAGGGTTTGCCCTCCCGTTACGCAACAAGACCAGCGTGTCTTTTGCCACGTGTCGTAATGTGCCAATGGGAAGTTACCGACCCCGAGCGCACCAAAATCGAGGTCCAAAGAAAGAGATGGAGAAACATTTGAGGTACTAATAGTTACCCTCGACCTCCGAGCTATTCGCACGCCACTGAGATAACCTTTGTTACCATTCATTGTCTTAAGGAGCTTAATTCAACCACTGAGACAAGGAAGATGCATAGATACCAAACGATGGCATGCGTTTTCCAATCTTAGAAATATTCAGGCAACTTCGCGTGGTCAGTACTCCCCTTAATCACATACAAAAATGTGAAAATGTTGTAAATCCGAAACTGCATCAGTGCTAAAAAAGGCTTCGCTTGTGACACATCCTATCTGTGAATACGTCCGGCTTTTACTCAGAGACTCTCTGATCGCATTCTTGGGCTTCATACTTTCTGGACATTTCTCCGAGAGAATCTGGAAATTCTCATCAAGGGTGAAGGAATTCCCGTTATTGGGAACCATAGTGTAATGCAGCAAGCAGGGCAAGATATAACCAAGGGACCGAGTCTGCTTTTACCGCGCCCGGTACACACTTGTACTGGACGCTTCCCGCACGGGGGTTCATATTTTTAATATTTTCTTGAAAAAAACCCTCGAATCTCCCATCCACGATAGAAGACTCTCCGTTATTGGAGGCCTAAATGCTTCTATAATAGAGCACAGCATCCGGCAAGATTAGCCACAGGTCCCGACACTGCTTGCACCGCGCCTGGTACATCTGTATCGTGCTGTTTCCGTCTAGAGGTTCATGTTTCCGAATATTTTCTCGGAATCCTGAATCCACCATCAATGATAATAGACTCCCCGTTATTGTAGGCACTGCTGCAATTCAACAGACTCCGACAGCTGTATTGAACCAGGACGTCCAACAAGGTATGACTATGGGTCTTCCCCTGATATCTATACAACTGGATGTATGGAACGCTCATTAGTCACAAGTTGAAAAGTGTCTACACCGCCGCCATCTTTGGGAAGGAGGTTGCTCTAAATAAACACTGCTCGTTTATTTATTTACTGGAGTTTAACGACACTTTCGACGACCAGGGTCACCTCGTGTCGGACAGTTTTACGAGTGGAGGAAGCCGGAGTACCCGGAGAGAACCACCGAGCAGCGGCGAGCAATTATCAGACTCCCCAGCGTACTAACTCCATACAAGCAGCGTTAGTATTGGTTGCACACAAGTGCATCATCGACGTGCAGTACGCGTTAGAACACAGCGCCACAGTGCCCCCACGTGAGCAATCGGGATCAGGAGCCTTGCCCAAGGAAAACATTGCTCAACAACAAAAATGATCTCGAAGGTTTTCAGCTTACCGATACTTTGAAATCTCCGATCGCTTTTTAACCCTTTACCTAACATGAAAAGCAAACACTTGCAAACAAAATTTTGGAATAACTATTTTTTTCATTTTTAGTCTCAAAAACATAGATAATGACCCCTCATTGGAACGAGGTCAGTGAGCTCGTTTCAAAGAGGGGTCATAACCTATGTTTTTGAGGCAAAAAATGAAAAATAATGAAAATTAATTGGCGATTTTTGTGAATAGCGCAGCCCGGTTTTGGCCGTTGCGTTGGGTAAAGGGTTAAAATAATATACGTTGATGTCCGCAAGAAATGAATATATTGATGATGTGTACAATTTTCGTGGCAATACAAATTGAAGATTTACAACATATTTTACTTATTGACAAGGGGCGCGGTGGCGTTGTGGTAACCGGTTCTCTTCAGATCACCGAAGTTAAGCAACGTCGAGCCCGGTTAGTCCTCGGATGGGTGACCGTCTTAGCGATCGATTCGGACTCCCGCGTTGTGTCCTTGGGCAAGGCACTTAACCCCGATTGTCCACATGGGGTCACGATGACGCCGTGTACTAAGGCGTCTGCACGTCGATGGTGCGCATGTCTTCAACCAATCTAACCCTGCCTGTGCTGCAATGCGGAGTTACGATGTTGGGGAGCTGGCAGCTGCTCGTCGTTGCTCGGTGGTTCTCTCCGGGTACTCCGGCTTCCTCCACCCGTAAATCTGTCACGGTCATGATAAGCCATTGTGCATAAGTATGTGACCGTAAACACCAATAAATAAATATAAATAAATACTTATTGACAAAAAACAAGTTTTCATTCAAGGTAAACGTCATGACGTTTGATGAAGTGAAAACCGTTAGACTGTAACTGCAGTCATGGAGTGGAAGGAGTTACTTGTTGATTGACTTAACTCCAACGTGTGGGTTGGAGGAGGGGGGGAGGGAGAAGTTTGATTGGTGACGCTTTTCGCCGACATTACAACAATCGGCCTCGGGACTGTTAAAATGACGCCATTTGTTAATTATGAAAACTGGTGTCGCACCCGGTACGAATGTTTAGCTGTCAATTGGCTAACGGCTAAACGGCTATCTAAACTTAGGAATCTATTTACCTACATATGGCAGCACATTTTACCACCGAAACGTCTTGAGAAAACAAGTTCTGTTTTCCGGTTTCTCGTATTTTGAAACACAGTCACAAACCGGGTATTTTCCGGTTCTCGTTTTTTGAATATCAGTGCCGATACACCATTATTGTCATAGAAAAGAACCGGAAATCAACGGTTGCGTTTCGCAACCTTTGATTTCCGATTCAAGTCTATGACCTTCCAGGGCACTGAGGCTGATTTTTCGATCGATATCCGGGGTATCCCCGTTCGCGAGATTAAAGCGTAGTTCCAACGTCTCGGAAGAAGCTGATATTCGCCGTAAGCTCATAATCTATAATAGGCAATCGTTGAAACAATGGTGTGTGAATTTCATTGTATCGTGATTGACTTTCAGAACCGAGGGTAACGGAGCCGTGAAATTCCCGATTCCGGGATTAAACCTTAGTTGTATACAAATCAATGTCCGGGCCACAAGACTTGCGTCAAATGTTAATTATGAAAAGTTGGTTTCGCACTCAATACTAATGTTTAGCTGTCAATTGGCTAACGGCTATCTAAACTTAGGAATCTATTTACCTATATATGGCGGCACATTTTACCACAGAAACGTCTTGAGAAAACAAGGTCTTTTTTTCCCGGTTCTCGTTTTTTTAAACAGCCACAAATTTGGTATTTTCCGGTTCTCGTTTTTGAATATCAGTGCCGATACCCGGAATTTTCATAGAAAAGAACTGGAAATCAAAGGTTGCGTTCTGCAACCTTTGATTTCCGATTCAAGTCTATGTCCTTCCATTGTTTTGGGTTTTTTTCGCTGACACGATTGTTATCAATAAGAGTCAAAATTAATAGAGTGACACAAATACGACAAGGAGTCTGGCCATGTCGTTACTTTTAGCTCTGCAAGAATATTGTCAATGAAAACTCTCCTGGCACAGCCATTCAATGTAAACTCTCTTATCCACACTATCACCTGAAATAATGAACACCATTTTCCCCTCAGTAATAAGACAGTCCGTCAAACGGATTCTTAGAAAATTATCCAACTGTACAAGGGTTATCTAAATGTACAAGGGCTGAATATTGGAATTGTTTTAAAAACATTTTTCAAGTAATTATCTTGTTTGTGTTTCGTCTGGCACTGTAGTAAACTAATTTGCAATGTTTATTTGGCAACTAACCTAACCGCTTAAAAGAAAGTTATACCCACTAGAGCTGAAACGGTTAAAGGGTTTTCTTGATTTAAAATCACATGGGTAAACCTTGGTTAACCGATTAATCACTTGCCCTTATAGGTAGCTGAATAGTTGCCGTACCGTTGATGATTTATAGCATTAACCCTTTACCCAACGTAAAGGATAAAATCGGCCAACTCTACATACAAAAATCTCCATTCAGATTTTATTATGTTTTAAATTTTTGTCTCAAAAACATAGCTTATGATCCCTCGTTGGAACGAGCTCAACGAGCTCGTTCCAACGAGGGGTCATAACCTATGTTTTCGAGACAAAAAATGAAAAAAATTACTTATTCAAGAATTATTTTTGCAAGTGTCGTCTGCTTTTCAGGTTAGGTAAAGGGTTATCCGATTTAATATCATAATACAATTCTAGAAAATACAATTGTAAATGTTTTATAATATTGGTCCCTGGTCTGATTCGCAAATCACCAAAGTACCAACCATCTGTACAGTTTCATGCCTATGCGAAGGTCTTTGACCATGCCAACGGTTTCCGTGGCAGTGATCATGCCGCAGGTCTTGTACTTTGTCAGGGTCCAGGTTGACAGACCCCGAGAGTGTTTTTTGCAGGGCCTATCACTAGGCCCCAAGAAAACATTTTACCGCTACGTTTAATGAAAATGGGCCCCGGAATCGTAAGCTATGTTTTTGAAACAAAAATGAAATTTTTTAGTAATTCAAGAATCTATTTTGTAAGTGTCGTCTGCAACCCGCATTGGGTAAAGGTTAACTTAAGAATGACCAGTTCCAGATACTGATACAGTATAATGATCATGCAAGTGAACAAGTATGTCATCATTTGTATGCTTTACTCTGTCTCATATAATTGATGTGAGTCAGTGTGAGAATGTTTGCTTGTTTTGGAGCAAGTTTGTTCCTTTGTTAACCAAGAAAATACAATAGTTCAAAAGTAACGGCTGATCGATCAACACGTTGATCATTGGTTAATCGATTAATCGGTTAACAGTTTCAACTCTAATATCTACGTAGCGACAATCCTTGTTAGAAGATTTGGTTCTACGAAAGTTTCTTTCACCTGCGGACACTCTAAATTTAAAACAGGGGCTTCTCGGGTGTTCGATATTTTACACCTCTCGGTGGGAATCTGTTTCACTCACAGTCAGCTAGTTACTGTTCAAATCCATTTTCTTTACTGTTGAAAAGGCCAAACATATTCTTAAAAATGAGAATGAGACACGTGTAACTGGGCTGCATTGTTTGGATCTGTCAAGACAGCACATTTATATATGTCTCATGTTCATTTTTTAAGAATTGTTGGACCTGTTCAGCAGTGAAGAAAAGTCCATCCTCAAAGTCCAGATTTTTGCGCCGTTCTGCATGCTGAGGTGTATATTTCGTCATAGGCGTATTTTACGATGATTCACCAGCAGTCACAGAGGATTGCTAATTAGATCTTCGTGATCGAATCTGACAAAAAGATATGTTGGGTCGCAAGTTAATTACAGTGACAGGCAATCCATCAGACCTGATTATGAGCCGAGAAAGATCAAAGACACATCTGATATATATTAAAAGGCCTACAGTTTAATAAAATGAACTAACATTCCCAAGAAGCTGTGAATCTACATTGACCTCTCCCTGTGAATGAATGAGTAAGTTACCCACATCTACTGTACATGATATCTTGAATTCACCTACCATGAAAAAGCAGACGACACTTGCAAAAACAATTTCTTGAATAACTAATTTTTTTTTTGTCTCAAACAAAATAGGTTATGACTCCTCATTGGAACGAGATCGACGAGCTCGTTCCAACGAGCGGTCATAACCTATGTTTTTGAGACAAAAAAATGAAAATTAATTGGCAATTTTTGAGAATAGCGCTGGCCGCTTTTTGCCGCCACGTTGGATAAAGGGTTAAGAAGAATACGATGCGTACCTCTTTTTAATTTAAAACTGTAGTCGTTGTAGCCTTTACCATGTGCCGTACGTACAGAATGAGCGAAGAAAAAACCCCAAAAGAAATCAGGCAGCCCATTTCTAGTTTACCAACATAACTGCGTTTAGACAAAAACAGCGATAGAGTCTACTAGAATCACCATCGATATGCATTTATTAACCCTTTACCTAACATGAAAAGCAGACGACACTTGCCAAAAAAATTCTTCAATAACTATTTTTTTTCATTTTTTGTCTCAAAAACATAGGTTATGACCCCTCATTGGAACGAGCTCATAACCTATGTTTTTGAGACAAAAAATGAAAAAATAATTAAAATTAATAGGCGATTTTTGAGAATAGCGCTGGCCGGTTTTGGCCGTTACGTTGGTTAAAGGGTTAACTCATCCAGAACCACGACATGCTTCATGATGATGGTGAAACTTGACGTGGCGACGAATGTTGTGATGCTACCCACCTGTGGAAAAGGCTCCACGAGCCTATTCCAGAGTGCTTTACATCACAGCATGCCATCGTATAATAATTTAATTTTCTTTGCGGACGTGGAAACCGTTACTTATTCCCAGCTTCTTATTCAACATTCGTTATCAACAGATTTTATCGGTTGATAACGAATGCCGAATCGTGAACTGGGAATAAGTAACGATTTTCACGTCCCCATTTTCTTTAATGATATCGGATTTGCTTGCAAATAATTCGTCCAGGAGAGTTTTTCAGAACTCGACGAATAATTTTCCTATCGTATGAATGTTTTTGCTTAGTTATCAAATAAAATATTGTGGGCGTGTCCAACGGCGCAATTAAACTGTAATCGATGCAGGTGGACTGTTGCCTAGTAATCACGTGGGTTGTTCACACTAGTTTTGTTCTGTTGAGTATTCGAGACCGCGTGTATTAGCATATATTCGAAAATAATAAAACTGTCGTGTGCACAATAAGGTTTAATCGCGGAATCGGGAATTTCAAGGCTCTGCGACTCCCGTTTGTGAAATTCAATCACGATACCATGAAATTCACACACATTGTGTCAATGATTGCGTATTATAGTTTATGAGGTTATGGGCGAATGTCAAATTCTTCCGAGACTAGCTTCGCCGCTGGACCTGCGGATTAATCTCGCGAACGGGAATTTCGGATTCTAAAAATCAGCCTTAATTTCCTAGAATTTCATAGACTAGAGTCGGGAATCAAAGGTTGCGGAACGCAACCTTTGATTTCCGGTTCTGTTCTATGAAAATCCGGAGTATCGGCACTGATATTCAGAAACGGGAACCGGAAAATACCCGGTATTGTGACTGTGTTTCAAAAATGAGAACCGGGAAATTCCCGTCCCCGGAATTAAACCCTAGTGCACAACAGTTTATATGACTGCAATGATATAACGACGGAGACTTCGGCCGCGTAAGGGTACATTATAATACACTCTGAATTAAATTATAAGAATTGAAATGAATTATCTGTCGCTCTACCCAGGAATGAATGTGGGATGGGTGTTAACTTTTGTATGAAGTGCTACGCACTAAAATCAAGTTATTATGCACCTCATACAACTTAACAATGCCATCCCGCATTCAAACTTCGATAATTCATTTCAATTTTTATATGAAAAAAAATAAATCTCTAAACAATCTACAACATTATGAAGCTTTTCATCTAAGCCCTTACACTAATACTGGTACACATACCAGAGTCAGTCTGCCTTTATCTTTCTTGTAAAAATCGAAAAAGGGTTACCTGAGAAAAGGGTATGGTAATAATGCATCATTTACTCATTTTTACAGATGAGGAATGGCGTTTTCATTCTCATTCAACGTTCTGTATTTTTTATATCACTTGCCTGGACAGTGCTCACACCATTGAATAAGAACTAGACATTTCCTTCTCAAGTAATAAAATATTGGATTACCAACCTATTTACAATTACCCCTTTAAAGACGAAAACACGCAAACTGATGAAAAATAATCACAACTATGATCTTCTATTGGAGTCCCAAGATAACTGATAGATGTGATAATCCAGTTAAGGGATATTTGGTAGATTAAAAATGCACAGCTTCGCCACAAAATTAATACCACATTGTGTTTTTCAGACACATGTTTGGAAAGTTTTTACCCCAAAAAGTCACATGTTTTAAAGAATTTTGACGAATGTGTGCAATGGGTGTTGGGCAAGTAAATAAAACCAATCATGAAACACTTAAACAGGACGCCAGATTGAGAATTTCTACTGATTAATACGATTAGCAATTTCATATATCATTTCGAAAAAAGATGATGTTTTTCTTTAAAAAGTAAAACAGAAGATGTTTGAAATCTTGAAACAGACATAAACACAGCTGCGGGCGTCGGAAATCACTGATCACTTTGATGGAGGAGTCATTTACAGCTTCATGTTAAAATGGAACAGCTATACCTTTCACCAGAGCAGTTAAAAGATTCTTGTCTGTCTGAAACAGTTGCATTTACTTAATTTTCAATAAACGCAGAATCAAACTCTTTCAGTACCGCCTACAGTCACCTGCTTCAGTTTACATCACTGTAGTATAGAATATATCCAAAGTAGCTTGGTATACCAAATGTTCACCACGAGTGGTGAACATTTGGTACACCAAGCTACTTTGGCATATTTTATTTATATCATGATCGTCAGATCATTAAGAGTCGCCATTTTTTCTCGATTTTACTGAGCAGCAGCCGTACATACGTGCGAATTTGTTTTTGTTTACATGAGCATCGATGGGCGGTACTTCGGTGGTCAATTTTATCACCGAAACGAAATTGAAAAAGAAACAGGGCCGTTTTCATTTTAATACCATAACAACATATTGTCTCGAGTTATGGATGATTTATTAACATGAGACAATGCATGTTTGTTAATTATTAGTGTTTGATGAGGTAAACTCATTATTTAAAAACGTAATAAATAATTGCTACTTTCATTTCACTCTTCGCGAGGCGACGTGCGATCAATTTTGACAAGTTCGCATTCAGGTCGACGTCACCAAAGGTCATCGTGGATATAGTATCATTGTAGGTGTAAATTTTAACTACTGAAATCCCATTGCTGGTGTGTTCACCACGGTTGGTGAATGAAGCTAAAATTTATGTCATTGGCTTTTCATATATAGAAGAATAGGTAATCATGGTTTAAAAAACAATCAAGAGAATTTATAAAAGAACTGAGGAAGAAGAGCAATATAAAATTCCAAATCCCCTCCCCCTTATTTAAAATGTTTGGCTCCAAGAAAGTCAATAATTCACAGGGGGCGGGGGGGGGGGGGGGGTGGCTCAGTTGTAGACTGTCGGACCTTTATGCTAGAGGTTCCGAGTTTGATCTCCGTTAGGAAAGACCCGCGTTGTGTCTTTGGGCACGGCACTTTATCCTGGTTGCCTACATGGGACACGATGACGCCATGTACTAAGGTGTACTGAACGTCGATGGTGCACGTCTTCAATCGCTGTAACCCTGCATGAGCGGAGCTTGAACAGAGTTAGAATGTTGAGTAGCTGACAGTTGCTCGTCGATGCTCGGTGGTTCTCTCCGGGTACTCAGGCTTCCACCACCCGTAAAACTGTCACGGTCACTATTAGCCGCTGTGCATAAGTATGTGAACACCAATAAATAAATAAATAAATAAATAAATAAATAAATAAATAAATAAATAAATAAATTCACAGGTTTCGAAATAATAATGAAAATTAAACCAATTTGTATAAGTAGAAGGACAACAATTCCTCTTTGGGATCGATTTCAAAATGCGCCTTCATATAGTCTGACACATTGTGAAAAAAACATAGCACCATAATTGAAAGTGCTAAACAATATTTCCGGATAAACTGTTATGGGTAATTATAAGAGGTACGGAAGAACTAAAAAAATCCGTGATTCCAGAAGGAAAAGATCGAAACACAAATTTTCTGGCACGAGATGAAAGAGCACTTTTCAAAATCTGCCTGGAAGACCATTTTCTCCCCCCACTATACGTGAAACATATGCGTGTCCCGGGTGAGACAGCAGGGTGGGATAAAAATCATCCTCGATCAGTCTGAAGGTGGGAATGGGGAAATCTCACCCTCGGGGCAAGATATTTGAACCAGACCCTCGGCAAGCCTTGGGTCTGTTCAGATATCTTACCCCTCGGGAGAGATTTCCCCATCCCATCTCCAGACTCATCGGGGATCATAATAGTCTCACTCAAGAAGTAAACGTGATCAAAATAAATACTTGGTTTTTACGAGTCCATTTCAAAACAAAATGTGAAAATTAAGATATTTCTAAGTTTTCTTTTTCATTTTTTTATCTAAATAAAATGTGTCACTAATTTTGTGAAAACACAGCGTGCTATTAATTTTGTCAGGGAGCTGTGACTTCTTCTAATTTGGAAATATTGCTTTGTTTTCGTTCATAAAAAAATGAACAAAACAGTGTTTCTGCACAGATTTACACGTAATGACCAGCACTGGAGGCCTGCGAAAACCTTTTACAGTTGTATTTTTCAGAATTGTATATTCGGGAAAATACAGTTACATAATTTTATAGTATTGGTCCCAGTTGTACAGAATCATAACAAACTCCAGAGAAAAATTGAGGATTTGCATCATTTATTTTATAGCATCAAAAGGTAGTTCACCCTTTGCAGATCGGTAGTATGACCAGAGTATAGTGAAGAAGTTCGGGGTGATACCTCCCAATATTCTTTCCAGTCGGGACATTTTCGTCGGGATTAAAGTTGCATCCGGTGTTGCTAGTAATCAAGTATTGTTTACGAGACTAAATTCGATACTTTCCCTTAACCCTTTACCTAACATGAAAAACAGACGACACTTGCAAACAGAATTCTTGAATAACTAATTTTTTTCATTTTTTGTCTCAAAAACATAGGTTATGACCCCTCATTGGAACGAGCTCGCCGAGCTCGTTCCAAAGAGGGGTCATAACCTATGTTTTTGAGATAAAAAATAAAAAAAACAATGAAAGTTAATTGATGAATCTTGTGAATAGCGCTGACCGGTTTTGGACGTTACGTTGGGTAAAGGGTTAATGTCACACACCCAGCTGATCATACAAATGGACTGCTGTGCTACCTGATACGGGCAGCTGGGTGGGAATGGGGGGGGGGGGGGGGGCAACACGACCAGTTTGAAGAACGGTAAATGTTAATTAAATTTGCTTCATAACCAGCCAAGCTATACAATTTATGTATCCAAAAATAAATTTTTAGTAAGTCTTGAGTTTTTTAGCTTTAATCCAAACTGACTAATATTCCTTCCACATTCTGGTGATATAATTGGAACATGTTATCAGTCGTCACCTCAGCTGGTACAAATCAGGAGTACAACCCCACCCTAGTCGCGACGACGTCTTAGGGAGTGATGAGAGATGAGCTGTGTTCCCCATAAGCACTCGGCACGATTTTATGGGTAATATTGGACAACAATTTTTTAGAGTTTCTGTACAGAATCGATTCAAAAATGTTATCACCTATCATTTCTTCGACTTCTTCCCTTTGGACGTGCGCCCTTATTTTCAGAAATGGTGTATTCAAGAACAGTAGCGTTTTAACACATGTGAGGACTTTCAAAATTTAAAGCGTATTTTCCCGAAAAACATCATCTTTTCCAATATGCTTGTGCTGAGGAAAAAGATTACAGGCAAGTAATATATTTAGATAGCGGTGCAGGAGCAACATGTTTGCCCGACCATCACATGAATTTGCAAGCTATCAAGCCACCAGTGAAACTAGCGGTGTGGCTGTCCCTGAACGGGCCTATCAATACTCCGCGGCAATTATTCAAAGTCGATAAGGGGCATAACTACGTCGAAAATAGTCCAACCAAAACTATAGTGGCAGGTGCAAAGGTTCCCATGGTAACCTATAAAGATCAGAGAAAATCTCCGGACAAAATTTCGACCTATCAGCAGCAGATTATTCTCTATCGAAAAGGGTATAACTATTTGGAAAATAGTCCGACCGGAACTATAATCGCAGGTGCACAGGTTCCCATGGTGGCGAATACGCATACCAAGGTTCAAAATTATTGGCCTATAAACATCGGAGAAAATCTCCGGACAAACTTATGGACGGACGGACGGACGGACGGACAAGATGATTTCAGTATTCAACGCTATTATGGCAATGCACCAGTCTAGCCCTTGAATAGTTCATCGCCTATGTTTTACACTCAGTCTTCTGAAATATTGCGGTTCGCTTTTCCGGCCAATTGAAATATTCCAGACGACTGAATCTGAAAGTAACAAAAACATTCCCTTTCTTTGAATAAACGCAAGAAATATTTCTCAATCGACAATTGATCTGACTGAATCTTTAACCCTTTACCCAACGCAGACGATATCAAAATTTATTAATTTAAATATAATTATTTCAAATTTTTCAATTTTTTTTAACAAAACCATATCATGTGACCCTCGTTGGAACGAGCTCGACGAGCTCGTTCCAACGAAGGGTCACATGATATAGTTTTGTTGAAATGTTTTGAAAAACAATATTTTATCAACTACTGAATTTGCATATTACGCGGGCGGATGCGGGCGATTCGTTGGGTAAAGGGTTAATGACAGTACAATACTGTTGGACATGTTTAAAACTAAATACTTATGAACGAAGACTCACCATGACTGTAGTTTTATAATTACGCCGTGTAGTTTTACCAATTATGTTGTTATCTTGATGTTTTCAATGCGAAATACGCTTGATGGTTGGAATATTTATAACTGGAGCACGAAGGAGTATGTGAATATCTTTATGAATAAAGAGACATAGTAATATTTCTTTATTAGGGTTTAACGACACTCTCAACAGCCAGGGTCACCTCGTGTCGGACAGTTTTACGGGTGGAGGAAGCCGGAGTACCCGGAGAGAATCACTGAGCAGCGGCTGCAGCTGTCAGGCGCCCCAACGTACTAACTCCTGACAAGGAGGGTTAGCATTGGTTGAAGACAAGTGCACCATCGACGTGCTTTACGCCTAGTACACAGCGCCGCCTTGTCCCCATGTAATAAATCAACAGTAGTCTGTGCACAAACTCCACGAAATGCAGGTAATCAAACAGCACACAACAGGGTCTGACGTCTTACGGAACTGGACTAGCGGCCTGAGAGCGTGATTAATATGCTCTACGATTCTTGTGTACACATACCCATGATTCTCGGTGAGCTATTTTACTATCAAGGAGTTTTCAATCATCGTACTCAGCCATGTGAATCGGAAATGTCGTGTTAAAAGCCGCGCATACAGCCACGTCTTTTACCACTGCACTGCAGATTGCCGTGGCTAACTGCTGATCATGGGACCAATACTATAATTTTTTTACAAATGTATTTTCTAGAATTGTATTTTCTACCTTTCAATATAACCGACTAATGTGAATCTTTAGCATTTTAAAAGATACGGTAATTTGCCAACTGGCAAATTGTCACATCTTTGAAAATGCCAATGGTTCACTTTAACCGATTTAATATCATAACTAGATAATACAATTCTAGAAAATACAATTGTAAAAGTTTTATAGTATTGGTCCCTGGTCTGTAAATCACCAAAGTACCAACCATCTGTGACAGTTTCATGCTTATGGAAGGTCTTTGACCATGCCAACGGTTTCCGTGGCGGTGATCATGACACAGGTCTTGTGTTTTGTCAGGGTCTAGGTTCACAGACCCCGAGAGTGTTTTTTGCAGGGCCTATCACTAGGCCCCAAGAAAACATTTTACCACTACGTTCAATGAAAATGGGCCCCGACAGCACACAAGTACACCCGGAAAGTCCTTTCTAGGAGTCCTAATGGTAAGCCCCGACATTATTTCAAAATACACGGCCCATGGCAACCGTTGGTAAATATTAGTCTGTCCTACTCCTGTCTGACGATATCAAAATGTCTGGGGTAGTCTCGACCTCACCCCCTCATTCATGGATTCAACTGCCTTGATTTCAACGCTTCTTATCTGAAGCTCTGAATTGAAATTTAAAAATGTGTATTTTTTTCAAATGAGAACTTTATACATACCCAGTTTTTGCAAAATTTGTCCAAAATTTCATTATTTTGCGACTCAGTCTCTGTTCTAATTTATTGTATGGTTTCGAAGGATTTAATGGTTCTCCGAACACATAATTAATTTCATCAGCATGTAACACTCCCATCCATTCGGGCCAAAAATGATGCGAACTGCGATGAGTGAAAACGTAATTGTACACTTTTTCTCCAGCTTTTGCATAAATGTGCGCAAGTTCTAGAACATTGCACGTGAAATGGTAATCACCAACAGCTTGATCAATTTGGACACGGTTCATCACTTGGTCATTAGGATTATGCCAATACGTGTATTGGTGATGAATCGCCTCCTTACCAAAATCATTAATTTTGTGTGGATAACTTGGATAATAAAAGAAAGATTTTTCTAAAAGATACGTAAATTCTTGCCGACTAATTTTACTGTCTGTTTTTAAGCTGAAATGCTCAATATATTGATAAACTAAGAAGTATGTGCCTTCATTAGTGTTACTTCCCAGCAAAATCGGCGTACGTTTGAAATTTCCCTCCTTCAATGCAGCTTCTGGTGTCTGAGTGAGAAAGGTTCCGTCCACTATAGGAATGAATGGAAATTGTATAATTCCGTCCACGACCCAATAGTTCGATGCATCCGCGAGCTCGTCTGAAGTTTTATTTTTGAAACATTCTAACATCCGTAGTTTGTCTCGGGTGTCACACCGAAGATTATTAGCCATTTTATTTGCACGTCTAAGCGCTTCCACCTCGTCGTAAGTAGCCCAAGCTGCTTGTGGAGCGCCACTTTCCAGGATAGCTCTGTTAAATTTTCCTCGACTCAATGGGGACAGAAGGTGAAGACCAACACTGACAGCGCCTGCACTTTCCCCACAAAGAGTGACATTTCTTGGACTTCCACCGAAGTAATGAATATTTCTTTGAACCCAGTCAAGTGCGAGTAACTGATCAAACAACCCGGCGTTACCGGGCGCCTCTGGTATCCCAAGTGCTAGGAAACCAAGAGCTGCGACGCGATACTGCATAGACACGACTATTATGTCGTTTTCTGCTGCGAGATATTTTCCATCATATATATCCAACGATATCGAGCCACTGAAAAATCCTCCACCGAATATCCACACAAAAACAGCCTTATTACCCGTAGGTCTTCCGTGTTTTCGAGGAACCCAAACATTGAGGTAAAGACAGTCTTCATTAGGGGTTGTATTCGGGTCCCAAACTTTAGCACCTGAAAAATTTGAATAGATCGTGTCGTATCCTTGCATACACGCTGCTGGCCTTTTTGTGGCATTATAAACGCCATGCCACGCGTCGTTCGGTTGTGGATGCAAGAATCGAAGTCGTCCAAGAGGAGGTTTTGCGAACGGAATTCCGTAATATACATCGACTGGTGTTCCGAGAACATCTACCCGTTTTCCCATAACTTTCCCTTTGTCAGTGTCCGTAATGGGGTTGTAGCTGAAGACATTCTCAAGCAGGAAACAAAGAATACAAATTTTCGGTGCAACCATGGGATTACAAAGCTCCATCTTCTATCGCATCTCTACTGACGTCATCCTCTGCAGTACACACCTGCGCCCTGCAAATATAAAAACGAGTAATTGAAATCAAAGCAATACAATTCTACATCAAATTCCTCACCCCTACTCACTTCCCACATGCATATCTTAATCGTTAAAACGATTCTGAGTCTGTTTGTAGACGAGATAATGGAAAACTGATTGGTAAAGACGGGCCGTGGAGAATTCGAACATTCAGCTATTACCAATAGGGATTTCTTTGAGGGGGGGGGGGGGGGGGGGGGCAATGCCTCAGTCTCTAGGCATAAATGCTGAATTCTCAATAGGTTGGGACTCGGAGCTGCCCAACGCACAAAAATTGTAATTCAAATTTTATTTTATCATACGACTCGTCCATTTTGTTCACTTTAAAACATTTGATATTTTGTTTTCATATTAATCAGTGATAAATAAAGCCTTCCATCAATTTCATTGGTCAATTTCAAACTAGACAATTTGATTGGCTGAACAAAATAGAGCTGGGCCACATTTTCATAATTTGCATAATTAGACTTGGGAGCTTTCATTGGTCAATTTCAAAACTGGACAATTTGATTGGCTAAACAAAATACAACTGGGTCACATTTGCATAATTTCAGTAGGGAGAATTTACGTTATCTTCCCTATTTAGGGTGGGTTATATTGTATTAATCTTTTACCTACAAGAAAAACGCCGTTCATTTTTTTTTTATATTTTCACTTTTTGCTTCCAAAACATAGGTTATGACCCCTCATTGGAACGAGTTCGACGAGCTCGTTCCAATGAGGGGTCATAAACTATGTTTTCGAAGCAAAAAATGAAAATTTTTAGTTATACGAGGATGTTTTTTCCAAGTGCCGTCTGCAACTCAAGTTAGGTGATGGGTTAAAAAGTCATACTTAGTGGATAATTTGTGCGTGTGTGTGTCATATGATAAATAGAATATGAAATGAATGTTTTTCTCATATAATATTTATGAAACTCGTCCGAATTTTCCGTTTGGGCTCGCCAGAGGCTCGCCCAAACGGAAAATTGTTAGACTCATTTCATAAATATTATATGAGAAAACACTCATTCCATATCCGCTATTTATTTCTTAATTGTTGCCTAAAAACAAAGTTTATAACCTCTCATAGGAACGAGTTCATAACACTGATATTACAACTGGATTGCTGAAAGGTTCATTGGCCAAACACAGAAAAGTGCCTCCACTGCCATCATCGTATGGGCGAATGTTGCTTTTAGTAAGCAATGCTCAACAAGAAAAAATTGGTAGAAAATTTTCAATTTTTCCGCCCCCTCGTAATCGCGGATCACTTTTTAAAGAATGTACCTGCGAAAATTAGAATGTTGCACATTTTTCACGCAATATAAACTGAATACTTGCCACATATTTCAGTCATAATTGAAGTATTGATGTGGGGACGTTAATGCCATGTTCCTAGATTTCGTGTCAGGTAAACACAATGGCGTTTGATGAAGCGAAAGCTGTTACGCTGTGACTACAGTCACAGCGTAACAGCTTTCACTTCATCAAACATCATAGATTGGAGGAGTCACCAAGTTGATTGATTGATTGATTGATTCTTTATTTCACATTAAAACATATACACAATAATAAACAATAATGACAAAGATAAAATTACATGAAAACACATATGTTTATTGTGGGGAATAACATAGCCAGATTGGCTTTCTTCCTATTATCCCCAATTTAAATTCTATAGCAACATTGTACTGGACATTGTGAAATTCTAAACAGAGTACAAATACAGCTGAATATTACTTGGACCACTTTGAAACATACACATAGAATAGGACTAATATGAGACTTGATGGCTGCTGTGTAACTGAGACTCCCCACCGCCTCCGCCATTGACCAGGCCAAAATAATCTGTCTGTCTCGAATACTATTTGGCTGGGCTTGATAGGGAAAATGCTGTGACGAGCTTAAAAGATAATTGGGTATCCCACGAAATATTCTATTATTTCTCTGAAAGACAATTGGGTATCAGTTGATTGACTTGATGCTACCTTATGGAGGTGGGGTGGGGTGGGATGGGATGGGGCTGATTGGCGACGTTTTTCACTGACGCTTCAGCAGTCTAGTTTTATAGAGATCAGTGGGTCATAAGCTATACCTTTGAAGCAAAAACAAACAAAAAAATAGTGATATTTTTGCAACTTTCCTGTTATTCATGTTGAGTAAAAGGTTAAAATCAAATTAATGCACTTCCAACGGCGCCTGTGATGGGCTTCTTCAGGAGTATCCCATTGCCCCATGTGTTATTCTATGCCGGAAGTAACTATCACACTTATCTCCCCTATGAATGGTATTGAAATGAAATAAATGGAATTGAAAACAAAATATATCAAGTGTTTGCAAGTGTCGTCTGTTTTTCATGTTAGGTAATGGGTTAAATTTGTTGATTGTGGGCGAATGAGAAAAATGTGGTTTAAACTACTTCATCCTTAAGTTTCTATATTTTGGGCATGCCAAACAGGAAATGGAATCTGATTCAACCATATTCATGTTGTAACATTTGCAGAGCCTTTGATCACGTGGTGTAACAATGCTCAACAAAAAGGAAACTTTTGAAGATTTTCAATTTTCTAGCGCCCCACAATCGCCGGTCACTTTCAAAGGGTATACTTTGATGTTTTGTAAAAAATGAATATGTTTATGATGTGCATATTTTTCGTGGCAATACAATTGAATATGCATAACATACTTTAACCATTGGAACTCCGGTGGTATCTTCCATGTCAGTTCAATTGAATCAATTGGAAAAGTCCATATTTATTATTTAGGGGTAGACCAATTAATATTTTCAACGTGCAGCAATGGGCCTGCACATTGAAAATATTGATTGGTCTTCACCACACTTTAACTTAGCAGCCTGGTTCTCGTCAAATCACCGAAGTTAAGCAACGTCGATCCCGGTTAGTCCTTGGATGGGTGACCGTCAGAGCGATCGATTCGGACTCTCGCGTTGTGTCATTGGGCAATACACTTAACCCCGATTGTCCACATTGGGGCACGTTGACGCCGTGTACTAAGGCGTACAGCACGTCGATGATGCGCATGTCTTCAACCAATGTAACCCTGCCTGCGCTTCAGTGCGGAGTTACGATGTTGGAGAGCGACAGCTGCTCGTCGTTGCTTGGTGGTTCTCTCCGGGTACTCCGGCTTCCATCACTCGTGAAACTGTCACCGACACGAGTGTCGTTAAACCCTAATAAATAAATAAATAAATAAATAAATAAATAAATAAATAAATAACTTATCAGCCACCCTATCTAATGACAGACGTATCATGTTCCTGGACCGGAAAAACGGCCTCTCAAGTTCAGAGGGTTAATTATCATTGATAAATAAGCCTGTAACGGACATATGTCACATCAAGACTTGCCCTTAAGCCTCCCGGGTTTTCTACTGCCCCAGTTGCGCCGTACCTCTTTTCGCCAGCAGCTTCGGATTGGTGGGATGGTGCACCCATTCCATTGAGCCATTCGATTGAGGTTTGCTTCAATGCAGTGTGGACTCCATTTTTGGCGGATCATCGCCTACCTTTGCTCTACTTCAGCTTTGTTTCAGATGTAGCATATTAATTAGGGCACACGACTATTATAACAAAAAACATATTTTTATCTTTATTTTTCATAGTTATCTAATAACAATGGCAGTGTGTCGAATTTTGCAAACAGTGTTCATACTCCATCAATTAGCATGCTCCTTCTTTAGTAGAGCAAACAAGCTCGCTGCTGGTGTGATCCCTTTCTCGCTGTCCGCAGGGTCTGCTCCCATAAAACAAGTATCGAAACAAGTTGATACAGTGTTGTTAGTTTTCGTGCTAGGTGAACACCATGGCGTTAATGAAATGAAGGCTATTATGCTGTTACTATAGTCACCGAAAAAGTCAAAACGTAACAGCTTTCATTCTTTCACGTTATCAAACGTAATGGATTGGGAGGAGTTACTGCATTGATTGACTTAACGCCACCGTAGGTGGCAGATTGTATTACGACATTTCACTCTGTCCACATTATCTACAACATAGATATAACACCACCCATGCTACATGGCTGATGTCAGAAATCTGGTCGTTTGAAAGTTTGGCACTAAAACGTTTAGAATCTATATTACCTGGCAAAAGATGTGGCGAAAGAGCGTTTAAGGGATTCGGGGTGTACACGATTTTTTTTTAAACATTTACTCCATATTTATTTCTGTCTAATATAGTGAAGATTCACTCTTCTCCTAAAATGATACTTACTTTATTACCTCCAAAATAACTGACTAATTTGCTTCCAAACCATAGTTTATGATCCATTTGCTGGAAGGATATCGACGAGCTCGTCCCAGCGAGATGTTATGGGAGTGCTGGTTTGGAAGCAAATATTGAAATATATATAGGTTATTACCATCATGTGGATATCCGAGATGGTGTCTTGAAGTCGAGATCTCGTCTCTGGGCATATATCGACGGGTCCGTTAGGACGAGTCAGTATATGACCCAGACGCGCGATCGAGATTCCAATACACCATGAAATCCACTTGTTTGTAAAAAAAACAATTTATTTTACAATATTTCCCTTTCCTTGACTTATTCCCATACATTTTGACAATTATTCGGCGTCTATGAATAGAATTTGTATGAATTGTATGAATGAAGATTACGAGTTGATGGTATTTCGTTCTTGTGCTGTGCATGACATAATCCCCATTCATTGTTTACTTGTACTATAACTGCTGAAGTTTTTAGTACTGACTCAGCTGTATGTTTCTTTGTTTTATTTTTCCGATTTAACGCACGGCAGGCCTATATAAACGTATCATAAAGGCACAAAAATGATCTAGTCTAATTTATTTCATTCAATTGGTAATTTATGTATCATTTAATTACTGTTATCCAAGCAGTGGCCTCGACAAGTGTAATAACCTGGTTCCAATTGAGTGCATGTAAAACAAGTTCTCTTTCTGAATCGAATGATCGCACGTGCTTTGCTACCCTGATTACAGATTTGTTTTTTGTCTAGACGTTTTAACTTCTTTTGGGAAATTCGTTCTTGTTGTAAGATAAAAAACAATTTGAATATTTTTTTTGTGTTTTACGTTAGATAAAGCTGATGTAAACTACCAAGCTATCAGTCCATCAGTCTAATTCTGTAAGGACTTCGACACTGTAATGGGCTGTTTGTTTACCCACATTTCGTGAAGCGAGCAGACTACCTTTGATGAAAAGCGATGTTCATTTTCTTACAAAGGTGTACAGATATTCTTTTGTGCTCCAGTTATAGTTCTTTCAATCTTTTCGCCTTGAAGATATAAAGATATTAGCACAATTAGTGAAACTACACAGCATAATCATACAAGTGCGTCTGTTGTGAGTCTTCAGTTAAGTATTTGTTCTGCAAACGTGTCTAACAGTACTATAATCGTCGTTAAAGATTGGGTCAAATCAGTTCTCAAGTGAGAAACATTTCATGCGTTGATTCAAAGAAAATGAATGTTTAGATTCAATCGTCTGGAATATTTCAGTTGGTCGGAAAAGCGAATAGTAGGATCGCGTTTTTAACCAACTGAAATATTCCAGACGATTGAAACTAAAACATCTAAAACATAAACGATGACCTACATTAATTCCTGTTAGGAATTCGATCTGTTGTGTCCTAGAACCTTTGGTTCTAGGACTCAACAGCATCGAATTCCTTACATACAGAATTAGACTGGTGGTCTTAGTGCTCAGTAACCTACGGCTCTGTGATCGCAAAAAGTTTTCTATCGAACTTATCGCGATCTGTTCGCAATTCATTTATCAATCGCGAAATCAAAAACGATTCCGGAGAAAACAAGGCAAACTAGCGCCTGGGATTCATTGTTCCATGCGTTCTTTCTTTGAAAAGTCAGATTCCGCAACAGAGAATTTCGATCGGATCGCGATCCAGTGCAAACGAAATCCTCAACCCACCTTTGTGATCACAGTCGTTTACACATATCACGTGTCAAAAAAATAAATAATTGGAAGCAGCAGTTTCTGCACAGTAATGCCATGATAACGACAGTCAGAGCTCGGACTATTGTGCTTTTGAAGGTTTGAACAGCAAAACTTGATTGGTCCGTTGAATAGTGCGAGTTGCAACAAAACAAAAATTAAAAGAGATACCGATTCCTAACGGTAACACCAGACCACGGCTTTAAGTCGCCACTCACGTTACATTGCTCCATTATCGCACAAAACCAACCTCATCACCACAGCTGTCTCAGAAGATACGACACTCGCCATTTCATGTTTCAAGTTCTTTGGGCTGAACATCTCGACTATATCACGTCGGACATCGGCTGCATCTGTGGTGACGACTGGTATATATTGCACCTATCGAAACCATAGATTATAAATGCTGGCCAAATTGGCCGGCTATCGCCACAATATGCAAACTCTAATCAGTTGTCTTCTTTCGTAAGTTGAAAAAATAAATAATATAGGTTCTCTTTAGAACCAAAAACTGGTTCTAATCTTGTCCCTGAGATGGAACCAGTTCTGTTTAAACAGTATTTATTTCAAATCAAATAAATTTACCAAGATTAGCATTCAATTTTAACAGAATATTACATGAACTGAAGTAGATTCAGCAGTAAACTTGGAGCTTATTTAACGCAGTCGCCAAACATTTTGAAACAAAGGAGATATGAACAGCTGGCATATCGAACCAGTTTTGGTTCTGTATAGAACCAAAACTGGTTTGATATGCCAACTGTTCATATCTCTTTTGCTTAATAATGATTTGAGACAACTTCGTATGAGCTCTAAACTTACGGCTGAAACCCCCTCAATTTATGTTTAATTCTATTAATATTTAATGTTAATCTTTATAAATTTATTTGATTTGAAATAAATACTGTTTAAACAGAACTGGTTCCATCTAAGGGACAAGATTAGAACCACTTTTGGTTCTAAAGAGAACCTATATTTTTTGCAGTGTACCGTAAGTGTTATAAATTTCCCCGATTAAATTTCCCGAGAGAGAATTTTCAAAATTCTGCTGGAATGAACGATAAATGGGAGAAAATGAAATATAGGTCGTGTATGATACATTAGTGATTACCTACTGTTTATAAATAAACAGTAGCACATGTTTCCACGTATCAAAGCAGCATTCAAAAAGAGTCTATTCGTCACCTCTTCCCCTCCAAGTACAATCAGTGTTTATTGAAAGTTTTCTATCTTTGCACCCCGACCGGCTCCAGCCTCCAGGCTGTTTAATTTGAAATATGCTAAAGTGCACGTTGCAAACAAGAAAAACATTTCACAGCTGATGATTTAGTGTGCATCTCTTTTGCACTCGCGCCCGTATTTGCGTTACTGTTTACGGTTTTGTGGTGGCTGGGAATACCGTGAATCTGAATTTATACCATGATTGCCTATTCTACAATATATGAAAAGCCTATGACATAAATTTTAGCTTTACACACCAACCGTGATGGACACGCCAGCAATGGGATTTCAGTACTTAAAATTTACACCTACAGTGGAACTACATCCAAGTTGACCTTTGGTGACTTAGACCTAAATGCAAACTTGTCTAAATTTATCGCACATCGCCTCGCGAAGAGTGAAATGAAGGTGCCAATTATTTATTACGTTTTTAAATGAGTTTACCCCAGAACACACCAAAACTTAACAAACATGCATTGTCTCGTGTCAATAAAGCATCCAAAACTCGTTATTATGCTACTAAAATGAAAAAGGCCCCGTTTCATTTTCCATTTCGTTTCGGCGATAAAATTGACAGCGGAAGTACCGCCCACCGATGCTTGTGTAAACAAAAAAAAAACCCAGATTCACACGTATGTACGTCTGGTGCTCAGTAAAATCGAAAAAAAATAATAGCGACTCTTAATAATCTGACGATCATGATATAAATAAAATATACCCAAAGTAGCTTGGTGTACCAAATGTTCACCACTCGTGGCGAAGTGGTGTTAACCGCCACTCGTGGTAAACATTTGGTACACCAAGCTACTATGGGTATATTCTATATTTAAATAAACAATGTCCGATAACTTACGGCAATGTTGTATCGAGTTTACGAAGGGGGACAACTGGTTGGATTTTGCACAATATGATAATGTGATCAACGTTCGCGACTGTCGATGTAATGTGCCAATGCGATAAATTTAATAAACCCATTTGGCCGTGCAACGAAAATAAAGTAACCCATTCCAAGTGAGGAAAAAATTTTGTCTTCTCCGCCATTTTCGGTGGCCCTGCGAAGATGGACGTGTTGAGGAGTGTAAACGTGGTTGTCCCGACTGTGATAGCTCGATTGCCGACTGACAAAATATTCCAACTTCTTCATCAAGGCATGCCTATGTCGAAGGCATCTCTTCATGATGTAGCTGGAATCTTAGTCATTCGGAATTATAGTTCATATACGCAGAGTTCCTGAAAATTTGTTTGTGGAAAACTGTATGCAGTAGTAGTCACGCGTGAGCCTTTAAGCATCTTAACTAATTTAAATTGGTCATGCAGGGCCCTCAACTGACCGAATCGGTACGACAGATCTTATTAGTTACACAGTTTGTTGGTGGCCTAATATGGTATACATGGTGTCAGTTAATTTCATATTGGACGAGAGCGAAGCTCAAGTCCAATATGGAATTAATTGACACCATATATACCATATTAGGCCACCAACAAACTGTGTGACGAATATATCTTACCGACTGCTGCATCGATGCACAGAACTAATAACAACAGCGATCAAAATTAAATGAGAGAATTCTCACAATGTGTTCACGTGTCTTTGCCTTGTTACAATTTATGGGAGAGTGCCTATAGGCACTCTCCCCTAAATTGTAACAAGGCAAATTCATACAGTTTCATTTCGAAGGTAACATGACACACATTCACAGAATATGAAGCCTTTTAAATTGCCTAACCTGCACTTCAGACCAAATATGGGCTTCCAACACTCAATCTTTCAACTTGATGCGTTTATCTGCTACCGCCATTTTGAATTATCAATGAACAAAGGGGAGATTACCCATAAGTAATCGTTGACAGGCAGTTTTTGGTTTTATATGCAGTCTGCATGTGACGTCTTTGAACCAATGAAATTCCCAGATACTTGTAGGAGGTAAGATATACATTTGTATGGGCAACCGAGGGTGCTACATTAGGTCTAAGTCTCAAATCTAATCTCTCAAGAAAGTACATGATTACTAGCAAGAGCGACCCCAACCCTGGCAAAAATGCCCCGACTAGAATAATTATTGGGAGATGTCAAACTCCTACACTCTCCCCTCCCCAATAATGCCCCTGGCTTTTATCATGTTTAGCGACAACACTAGCTCCGACATGGCCACAAGAAAACCATATATGTACGTAGAAGTAAAAACATAAATATAATTGCAGAAGAATTGTCTTCTATCGCAACCGGGAAGAATATATATATTATCAATTTAGCATCAAAAGAATTAATGTTGTGTGGCCTTGATCAGGGATGTAGAAGCGGTGACACAATGTACCCTCCCAACCTTTTCACGGAAGAGAGAGAGAGAGAGAGAGAGAGAGAGAGAGAGAGAGAGAGAGAGAGAGAGAGAGAGAGAGAGAGGAACATTATCGTTCCCAACGCGTCGACGACATTGCCTTGTTATTGAGAACTGGCAGGAAGAGGGAGCACATGCTCTTTTTGTAAGGCTCTGTTTATACAGAACGCGAAACGACGTGACACGAGGCGCAGCGACTTCGCAAGCCCCGTTTATACCCCGCGAGCAGACGGACTTTAAACATGTTACACACTGCATAATTGGACAAGCACACGTAAGCGACGCAACATTTTTGGCTAGACTAGCGAAACTGAAATAGCGCGTCGCATCGCTTCGTGGCTTGTGCTGTGTAAATGGTCAAATGGAAATACATCGAAAGCGAAATATTTTCGCGGCCACGTCGAGTCGCGTCGCGTTGGTTCGCGTTCTTTATAAACGTAGACTTAGGTGTACCCAAAGATTCCCTGGTTTAATTGTCTCTATTATGGCCTTTAACCCTTTGAACCCAAGAGGTCGTTTTTCGGCCCAAGAACATCATAATTTCATGAAGTAGGATGGCTGCTTAGTGAATGTGTGGAGAACATCAATAAATATTTTCAACGTGCAGACCGAAGGCTGCACGTTGGAAACATTAGTTGGTCTACCCCCAAATAATGAATATGGATTCTTCCTATTGTTGCCACTGAACTGACATGGAATACACCACCAGGGTTCAATAGGGTTAAAGTTCATACAAATGCACATTTTTGGCTTCATATTTAACAAATTTGTTTTAAATGGATCCAAAAATGTGCATTTCCTCCAATGTGGAAATGCGTAAGTCCCAAACATTGCTTTGTGTATTGTATTCTTACCATGCCTCTAAAGCACACTGTCCACCTCATATATACATTAGTGCCTGGGGGCCTTGTATTATCGTGCCCCACACCCCTTATTTGAAATGCTTTCAACGTCCCTGACCTTGATATTTTTGCCTGTGTGAGTTCTATTTTAGTGATTCCTGGAAACACAAACATAACTTCAAACAAGTTATTGATACCGAATAACAACAAAAATCAAATGTCGCCGGCCAATAGCATCACCTATTTTCTAAAGCGTGGCCAGCATGAACTATTTATAGTTATGCCACACCGCCCCGCCCCAAGGAATATATATGTATCTCATGTTTCTAATCCACGTATAGGAATTATGATCTTTGATGCTTTAGGGATGGGCGGAGAGAATCACAAAAACAACTCGATGAAACAAGATCCAGTACATGACAAAGGAAATCTTTTGGGTTTGGCCACAACTGCAAACACACAAAAAGTGAATGGCAGTCCAGACCAACGCAAGAAGTTGGATACTAAGTCACCTATCCGCCTTGAATTGGCGGAGCGTAAAAAAATGTTCAATTAAAATTGAAAGATGAACAAACTTCGACAATTTAATTCTTTACCTATTAATGTAACGGGTGAGCGGTGGCTCAGTGATAGAGATCCCGAGTTCGATTCCCATCCGGGACGACCCGCGTTGTGTCTTTGGGCAAAGCACTTTACCCCGGTTGCCTACATGGGGCCACTATGACGCCGTGTACTAAAGCGTACTGCACGTCGATGGTGCACATGTCTTCAACCTCTGTAACACTGCTTGAGTGCAGCTTGAACAGAGTTAGAATGTTGAGGAGCTAACAGTTGCTCGTCGATGCTCGGTGGTTCTCTCTGGGTACTCCGGCTTCCTCCACCGTAAATCTGTCACGGTCATGATTAGCCATTGTGCATAAGTATGTGACCTTAAACACCAATAAATAAACTAATGTAACGGCTAAAACTCGCTAGCCCTACAGTACAGTCGCCGTGGACTTGTCGTAATCCACGCGTGGGCAGTGATGTCCACGAATGCCATTATCAAGAAAAAAAATTATCAATAGCAAACTTTTAATTAATGAAGCACCGGGTTGTACCCAGTGCTTCATTAATTAAATTTTTGATGATTATTCCTATAATTAGTGTTTGGAATCTAATATTAGTGCATCCGTGGAAATGTTGCCCAGCCGTGGAAAGTGACCAGTGCACGGCGATCGTACTGTATTCTCAAAACATAGCTCGTGGCCCTTCATTTGTACGTACTAGTTTTTGGCACAAAAATTGTAAATTTGTAGTTGTTTATGGGTTTTTTGCAAGTGTCGCCTTCTATTCGTTTTAGGCAAAGGGTAACTGTCAGGGGACGATGCTTCCGGACCTCCCTCCCCCCCCCCCCCCCCAGAAAAAATGTTTTACCCATCTTTACGACGTTTCGCCTTTTACGTTTGGAAACATATGTCACTAGCACTTAAAACGTCACGAAGAGAAATAATTAGATACGGCCTGACAGGTTTTGGCTCCGATCTTTGAAGTTAATTGCACAGATTGAATTCTGTTATTGTAATCACGCGTAATAATTGTGACAATGTCAAAAACCGGAAATTAACAAATGTAAGAATAATCGGAGCATATATCCACTGTCTGATGTAACGGGGAAACAGACATACAACCTATTGGATTTATGGTTCGTGTTAGTTCCAGGTTTTAGAGATCCAGCTGAAGTGTCACGCAAATGAATTCCTTTCGGCATTTTGCGAGTCGTTTTTCCAACAGTTCTGGGTTTTGTCTTGTTAGTCACATTGGGAGCGCGGAGGCTCAGTAGGTAGAGATGCAGGCTGCAAAGCCGAGAGGTCCTCGGTTCAAATCCCAACCGCGGCAACCATGTGTCCTTGGGCAAGACACTTAATCCCAATTGCCCACGTGGGGCACGGTGGCGTTGTGTACTAAGGCGTACTGCACGTCGATGGTGCACTTGTCTTCAACCAATGCTAGCCCTGTTTGTGTGAAGTCAGTACGTTGTGGAGTCTGACAGTTGCTCGCCGTTGTTCGGTGGTTCTCTCTGGGTACTCCGGCTTTCTGAACCTGTAAAACTATCCGGCACGAGGCGACCCTGGCTTCCGAAAGTGTCGTTAAACCCTAATAAATAAATAAATAAATAAATAAATAAAATAAATAAATAAATAAATAAATATGTTTGTCTCATTCTTCCCAATTCTAAGCCAGTATTCAAGAGGGGCAGATAATACCGAATAAATAGCTCAGATATTATATTTGTTAATGATATCTGTCCCACTGTGATGGTCCTATAATGATCAGAAGATGTCTTTATTAATGGAAAAATCATATACGCTGTGAACTACGTCAACTACCTTATAAGATACTGCTTAAAGTGTTTCTGAAAACAATTATTGGCAGCTATCCGCAGTTTGTCACTTCACATACCCGCTTTCATTTAATCCTTTAGACCATGATGGTATATATCACGTTAGTTCAGAGCCATCAACTGGTCGAGTCTATAATCGTTACTTGGGCGAGGATTAATCAATATTTCCATATTTTCCAATATTTAGGCTGCACGTTAAAAATCGTGATTGTCTACCACTCAAATTCACAGAGCAACTATCTACTTTGTGAGCTCAGACCGTACAAGGATCAAGAGTTTAAAAATCAGGTGACACCGAGCGACTTTGAATGTGTGCGTGACTGTGTGTGTGGGGGAGGGGTGAAGTTTAAGCAGGGGTTCTGAGACCCTCTCCAAACAAAAGATTTGTGACATGGGAAGCGATCAAGGCGATGTTAGGGTATTAGTACAGCACCGTCATCGACCCGGTGCCGGTATTGCTTCAGTGCACTAAACACGTAATGGGCACACACTTCCCAATATTTCCTAATATTACACTCCGTTGAGGTTGTTATTACTCCCGCAGCGACACCGTCTGGTGTTATCATCCACTCTAAAAGTAAGTTATTTGGTATTAGGGATGGTGACAAGTTTAATGTGCAATTAATAATAAGTTATGATCGCCGTCGAGACTCATTCATTCATTTACTTAATTAGAATATTTTGAACATAGTTAACCAAAAAAAAAGTGAGAGCTGAAGTCCTACCCCCACACAACCTCTGAAAACCTCGTCTGAACGAATCCGCACAAAAGTGTTGCAAACAGAAAAACAAACAAAACCAGCAGGGATAATCTGTCGCTGAATTACCCAATTCCTCAATGTACTCGTGGCTATGAAATCTCGTAAGCCTTTTTATTACACGCCTGTTCTATAAATCCCCGTCTACATCAACACTAAACCATGCGGAAAATGAAAATCCGTTCCACATACATGTGCGGAACAGACATCGTTGACGTACTATTTTTAAAAATAAGCGAAATGTCACTGGAATTTTCTATAAATCGTGCAACGCAATTACAATTTGAATCGTAATCGATAGTTGAGGCACATAGAACGCATTGGAACTCGGGGGACTCAGGGGACGATATAGTAACACGGCTTCCCCTAGCAAATTTGGTTGGCGATAAAATGTGTTCTTTTTGTTGATAGTTGTCAAATGAATTGCACTTGCGGCCTCTCGTTCTATCCTTCCGCGTTGACACTCGTGCCATATCGATTCACCCATTTGCACACCCGTGTCGTTCTGTGTATTTGTGTGATCAAATCAAGATTTGTTTTCATTTTCTGCACACGAAAGTGAAGTAAGATGAATTCAGAACACAATGTTTGACCAAGATCTTTGTCATACCGGAGATTTGCAACAAACTTGGAGTCAAATTAAAATATAACCAACTACAAATAACCTAAGAAGACCTTTCATTTTCTTCAGTAAACACTTGCTTATGATGAGACATAACACTTCCCTCGGACCTCCGTTTATCCCTCGGCTTCAAATTGCAACTGCAGTTAACCGTAATTTTTGACCAAATATGTCCCACGGCCGATTTTGTACGAAAGCCGGTTACGCCTAGAGATCTGCGAATCACACATTTTTTCGAATCGAATCTCGAATCGAATCTCGAATCGTGTCTCTGATATCGATATCGAATCGAATCTCGAATCGAAACTCGAATCGTGTCTTTGATATCGATATCGAATCGAATCTCGAATCGAATCGTGTCTCAGATATCGAATCGAATCTTGAATCGACTCTTAATAGACAAGTTATTTCATATTGCACCAAATGGAAGTTATGGTACACTGTGATGACCCTTACAAAACTGACTGGCACCTTAAACACCAATAAATAAATATTCTCTGTAGCACCGTCGCTGAAACAGCTGGGCCCTTTATCCATAGTTTTAGTTTTTGAAGGCTTAACTTGTTACTTTTCACGTTCTTAAGAACGTGAATAATAACAAGTTAAGCCTTCAAAAACTTGTTACTATTTACGTTCTTAAGAACGTGAATAATAACAAGTTAAACCTTCAAAAACTAAAACTATGGAATATGTTCCGGGCAAAATTCACTGTACTTACCTAGCAATTAACCTTTGTCAATTACTCAATTAAATATGAATTGTGCCCACATGAATGAATTGTCTAATGTCAATTTTATCCAGTTTTTGTTGGAAATGTAACAAATTGAAGTTAATACGAGAGATTCGAAAAAATCGAATCTTGAGACTGATTCGGGATCGATCTCGAAGCAGGCGTACATGTACAGTACGTAGAGGGTGGATTGTAACTCAATCACCCACGGAGTGGAGTTATCACCCAAACTATAACTTTCAAATTTGTACATATTGACAAAAAACACAAGCAGTGTTTCAGCCAATGGACCTCCATTGGCTGAAACTTTGCTTGTACTGGTTATGCTTTGCAACAAATTTGCAATTATTGCTTGGGTGGAATCTCCACCCTGCGGGTGATTTAGTGATAATACACTCTACACGTACTGTATGGTATCGATATCGAACCGAATCTCGAATATTCGCAGGAGCCTAGTTACGCCTGTGAAAAACCGAGCCGACTGTGTCCACAAACGAGCAGATTATTTCCACAGGCAGATCTAAGGTTCCGCTCTACTGTTTCGCACTATTGCACGGTAATATTCTAAACATGGGGCATATGTTGAAACTAATGACATTTAAATTGGAGATATATTTTTAGTATTAGATATATGATTACATTTGGCTAATTGTTGGACAAGAGAATTTGAAGTTTTGGTCACAGAGTTGGAGTCTGATGCATAGGGGTAATTTACCAGAGGAATTGGGGGAAACAGTGGCTTCGAAAAATTGACTGTTGTTTAAAATGTTATTTTTACACGGAGCTGTTTCCAGGCATGTAACTGAAAATTAAGATGGAAACAAACAATTGTTTTCACAATTTGGAAACAGGGGGTTATATGCACCAGGGTTAGGTAACTGGGGGGCGGGGGGGGGGGGGAGGGGTGAGGCTGCTGGGTAACTTAAAATGACTAGTGTCGGCATTTTCTCCTGCAACTTTGCAGTTTGAAGCCCTGCATTTGACAATAAATTATTTCACTCACATTCAGATTGTTTATTTCAACTTAGTTAGATAGTGTTACAGTACGTGGAGAGTGTATTGTCACTAAATCACCCGCAGAGTGGAGGTTCCACCCGAGCAATAGCATAACCAGCACCAGCAAAGTTTCAGCCAATGGACCTCCGGGTTAAACCCGGAGGTCCATTGGCTGAATCATTGCTTGTGTTTTTTGTTGATATGTACAAAATTGAAAAGTTATACCATGGGTGATAACTCCACTCCGCGGGTGGTTTAGTCGCAATCCACTCTCCACGTACTGTATATGGTTTTTGAGGATTTGGAAAATGTAATACACGTTATGTAGGTTAGATGACTAAGTTAAAGAACATACGCATTTGAAGAGAGTGTAAGGCATGTCATTTTGGGAAATGCCCCGAAAACTGTGGAGCGGAGTCTCAGGTTGAGTATGTCTGTAAATGCCCAGCCGATTCTGCCCATAAGCCGATTACGTCTACAAAACGTAAGCCGATTGTGGACTGCGGTCACAATCGGTTCGAGTTTTGCGGACGTAAATGCCTTGCGAACACATACGACCTGCGGCACATATTCAGTATTTAGAAAATTATTGAACGCGATACAACAATGCACACTTTGTTCTGATTGCGTTGAAGCAGAACTGGCGTGAAAGCGCACCTATACATTTCATTACAGATGCAACAACCCAACAAATCGGATGATAAAACCAGACGTTTGTGTACGGTTTCCGTACAAATGAAAGAACCCCAATATCCTAGATTTTTTGGCTTCATACCCATTTTCTATATGAATCCTATGCATAACATAAACAATGTACGGTACACATTTTAAGATAAACACTACCTCGCCATATGTTCTTCTCTACTCCATGGTATCTGTCGAACCAGCGTACGTATCCCGTATTGCGTTCTAGGGATTGTGCGAATGAGAAACAGACAGAACGGCATTCGCGTTCGAACTGTCATTTTTTACCGCAGGAGATCGATTTGGGCGGGGGGATAATATTGAACGAAAAGCTGGCGGCCTCTCGTTTTATCTTTCCGTGATGGCACTCGCGCCATGTCGATTAACCCATTCACAACCATGTGTCGTTCTTTGTACATACTGACTATAGTCGGAATGTCGTAATATCGCTCAGCTCTTAAGCCACTTGAAATGAGCTCTCTCAAACAAGACTGAACTGGTTTCCGAGTTGCAATTTGGGAAAAAGTTTCTGCTTGATATTTCGGTATACAGCTGACATGTCGAAATACAGACAGGCCCCGAAAACAATGGAGCTTGCGTCCTCAACCCAGATCAGGGGCGACGAAGCTCGATAAAAGTGGAGGACCACAAATTTACAATGCTACAATGGTTCAACCCATTGTGAGAATAGTTACAATTGTATATCGGTAAATATACCATTACACGCTATATTCTCTCGTTTAGATGAATATGCGTGGTCACAGTCTTGTCCGTTTATCCTACTTCAACTATCTTCCAACCCGAAGGCCAGCCTTCGGGTTGGAAGATAGCTGAAGTAAAAGAAATGGACCGAAGCGACCGAAAGTGGGATTCTTTGGTTAAATATTGTTTGGATTTGCAAATAATGCTACAGGAATGCCTGTATACTGACACGTTTGCATGCGCCCATTTTAACTCATTGTGTAACTGCGAAACATATCTGTGGGAAAAAGTGGAGGGGCACATGCATCTGTGCCCCCTGGCTCCGCCGCCCCTGACCCAGATGTTGGGGAGCTGGCAGCTGCTCGTCGTTGCTCGGTGGTTCTCTCCGGGTACTCCGGCTTCCTCCACCCATAAAACTGTCACGGTCATGATTAGCCATTGTGCATAATTATGTGACATTAAACACCAATAAATAAATAACTGACCCAGATGTCCCCTAACTGATACTTTGCATGTAATTTTTATGTTTTTATAACAATTGAGTCATTGCTTGGGTGGAAACGTCACCCTGTGTATGTTTTAGTGCTAATCGCCCCTCGACATACTCTGATCTATCTATATGCAAAGGCTGTGTTAATTTCGGAATAGTAACCTCAATCGAAGTAATATAAACAAACTCAGTCAGTTATTCTAAAGAAATGAATTGACAGCTAACCGCTTTTGCTGTTCCACGTCAACTGAAATAATATTTTGATTGAAAATCTTAAGAAAACTGTTTTCTCTTCAAATATTGACTACCGTGCTGCCGGGCAAAGAAGAACCAATTGTTTTAAAGGGTTTACACCAATCAAGATTGACACTAGAAATCCTGCAATTCTCCTTTTTCAATTACAATATTCCACTCCAGGGCCTGCATTCATCATTGAACTTACGCAAGAATGTTTGTCTGAGATCATCTTATGACGGTTTTGCGCATTACCTTCGTATTCACGAAAGTAGCGCAGCTGAGAAAGTACCTAAGTTACGCCAAAAAGCTAGGACACCTATCAGCCATGCCTAAGTTCTCTCTAACTATAAAATCATGTCGGCTGCTTATTTGCTATGACAAAATCGTCGTGACTTGCGACGCCAGAGAGCATTTAGGGACAGGACTAACCCTCTAGACTCACTAGATGATATTGATATCATTCAGAGGTACCGTCTGACTCGGGCGCTGATATTTGATGTGTGTCAAATGGTTATGGATGACAAAGAGAGAATGACTCGACGAACACTTGCTTTTCCTGTATCGCTGCAAGTGTTAACGGTATTATGGTTCCACACGAGCGGCAGCTTTTAAATGGTGAACGAGCATGTCCATTACGTTAGTCAACCCAGTGTCTGAAGAATAGTGAGTTGGATGTCTAGTGCATTGTGCTGACATTATGCTACACACATAAATATGCCAGCAGATATTGAAAATCTGCGCGTTGTTAAATTGGGCTTCTACAACATAGCTCATTTCCCCATTCAATTATCATCGGTGCGGTGAATGGCATATATGTACATCAGAATAGAAGCGCCATCGGTCGACGAACCTGCGTTTATCAATCGTAAACGCTTTCATTCCATCAACATACAGGCAGTTTGCAACACAAAATTGAAGTTTCTGGATGTTGTTGCCCGATGACCCGGACCTACCCTCCAAAACATCAAGTGAATGGTATTATTTTTTTCTTGTGAAAGAATGAATGCCGCTGTTCAATTGATCAACTCGCGATTTTGAGTGTGGTGTCTAATTTACATGTGCGTGACATTTTCCACCGGATTAATCCGAATGGACACTAATTAAATGACCTACACGTTTGGGACATGTCTATGGGACATATATAGTGTAAATTCACGTTACTTTTTAGACATTTGCTTGGATACACATGTATCAGCCTCTATATGCCCTTCCGTTCTTATTTTGCAATTAATGTGGTGAGCACTAGCGGAACCATAGGCCTTGATGAATATTCAGAGGCAAAGATATTTCTGTGGCAGTAAGGTTTGGGCTTCGTTTCTACATGTCTCTGACAAACTTGAACAAAAACTGATACTGGTCCTTGCCATGTGTTTTCGGACACGGAAGTTGCATCAATCAATCCAAGTTCGTGTTGATCAATGTTGATCCGCTGCAGTTGTCAACTATTATGTAAATAACTTTCATGCATAGTTTCCGAAAAATAGGCATACAATTAGTAAATCTTCAGCAGCTATATATCGTCCGTGAAGTGTTTCTTTTCTAAATAACTATTGAAGAAATAAATGCCCTTATCATATGACTCGTCCGTTTTGTTCATTTTAAAAATTTTGATATTTTGTTTTCATATAAATCAGTGATAAATAAAGCCTTCCGTTAATTTCATTGATAATTTCAAAACTGGACAATTTGATTGGCTGAACAAAATACAGCTGGGTGACATTTGCATAATTTCAGTAGAGAGAATTTACGTTATCTGTCCTATTTAGGGTGGGTTATAGTGTATTAATCTTTTACCTACAAGAAAAACGCCATTCATTTTTTTTTTATATTTTCACTTTTTGCTTCCAAAACATAGGTTATGACCCCTCATTGAAACGATCCCGACGAGCTCTATGTTTTGGAAGCAAAAAATGAAAATTTTTAGTTATACGAGGATGTTTTGTTCCAAGTGCCGTCTGCAACTCAAGTTAGGTGATGGGTTTAAAAGTCCTACTAAGTGGCTAATTTGTGCGTGTGTGTGTCATATGATAAACAGAATATGAAATGAGTGTTTTTCTCATATAATATTTATGAAACTCGTCCGAATTTTCCGTTTGGGCTCGCCAGAGGTTCGCTAAAACGGAAAATTCTTAGACTCGTTTCATAAATATTATATGAGAAAAACACTCATTCCATATCCTCTATATATCGACACGCATAAGCAAGTATTACAGTGATATTTCTATTGGATGTAACACGCCCTGAGAGATTTCAATTTTAATTTGCGTGGAACTGAATTGCTTAACTCTAGCGAAGGAAAGTCAATCGTAGGTGTATCTTAGGAAAATACTTATACTGTATTGATGAATACGGGCCCTGGACGAGAAACCCGACTATTATTAAAACAGCCCTTTCAGATAGTTTACGTCACTATGCGCGCGTTTCTATCCCCACCCCACCAAAAGATTTGTATCAAGGGCCAAACAATTCTTACTTACTTTCTTGAATCTGAACATTTCGGATTTTTTTTTTTTGCAGCTCATAAACAACTGAGGCCATCCATCTATGCCTACTTGGCGAAGAATTCAAAAGAAAAAGACAACACATTTCCTTCTTCTAAGACACAACCTATGGCACACCGAGAACCTGGTGGAAGCCCGGGAGATTTAGCAGTGCTTGTTTACTGTTATAAGCAAGTTCTGTTTTACAGGTAAAGAGAACCAAGTCACCAATACTTGGGCTGGAAGCCGCTAAAATGGGCAACATGGGAATAAACGATTGGCTAAACTTTACGTTATCTCCATGTTGCTGTCACGATTAGCCACTGTGCAGAAATGTGACCTTAAACACCAATACATAAATACATAGATTATGAACATTGGGACGAACTCATGGAGCCTATGTCAATTAGAGGGTATAAGGTATATATGTGAAGACGATATGGAATGGGTGGGGGAGCGGTGACGTTGCGGTAACCGGTTCTCGCCAGATCACCGAAGTTAAGCAACGTCGAGCCCGGTTAGTCCTCGGATGGGTGACCGTCTGAGCGATCGATTCGGACTCCCTTGCTGTGTCCCTGGGCGAGGCACTTAACCCCGATTGTCCACATGAGGGGCACGATGACGCCGTGACCTAAGGCGTACTGCATGTCGATGGTACGCATGTCTTCAATCAATGTAACCCTGCCTGTGCGTGCTGCAGTGCGGTGTTCCGATGTTTGGGAGCTGGCAGCTGCTCGTCGCTGCTCGGTGGTTCTCTCCGGGTACTCCGCCTTCCTCCACCCATAAAACTGTCACGGTCATGATTAGCCAATGTGCATAAGTATATGGCCTTAAACACCAATAAATAAATAAATAGATATGGAATGGATGATAAATATTGAATGCTGTTTCAAAATATTCAAGTTGTTTCTTCCGCCTTGTGATGAATGGTGTCCAGAACCTGAACACATAAATGAGACTTCATTTTGGTAAGTTGCTGTGAAAGTGATCTTTTCTCACTTAATAAAATATCTAACCCTTTACCCAACGTATGGCCAAAACCGGCAGGCGCTATTCTAAAAAATCGCCAATAAATTTTCATTTTTGACTCAAAAGCATAGGTTATGACCCCTCATTGGAACGAGCTCGTCGAGCTCGTTCCAATGAGGGGTCATAACCTATGTTTTTGAGACAAAAAATGAAAACATTAGTTATTCAATATTTTTTTTGGCAAGTGTCGTCTGCTTTGCATGTTAGGTAAAGGGTTAATTGATTTTTGACAGCGCGTGTAAATTTGTAAATTCCCACCACGGACATGTAACATAAACTCATATATATTGTATTATTACCCTTTGTACTTTACTCCATGTAATACTAAATGGAAAAAAGTAATGAAAACATATCCCAAAGAGCATAGCAAATACTACAAATACAAAATATGGCTTTTTCGAAATAATTTGGTCTCATTGAAATGATTTACTTTTGGGCGTCAAAGTTTTAATAGGACTGTGTGGGTAAATTATGAATAACAAGGAAATTGTGGTATTGGCTTATTTCTCTTCTTACTTTCACCGTGTATGACTGCAAGTATTCCATTAATATGTGCGTCTGAGGCGCAGAGGTAACGTCTTGGTTTTGAGATATTATCACTGACGGGTCGATACCCTGTTGGTAATAACTTCTTAAAATCAATTCCTTTAATTTTCTATTCGAATTACAACAACGACGGATGATTTGTAAAAATCTTTAAACATCTAATTAAACCCCCAAAAGCTTGTGAATGTTTTCTGTCAAATGCACCCATAAAACATGAAAAAAGCAAACAAATGGAAAAAATCTTTCAATATCTGTATTGTGGTAAGATATAACACTGCACCAAAAAGCTGAACTCAGAAAATTTAATACAGCTAGTTTTCAAGAATATCCACATAAATTACCCACAATTCTGGGCTAGCGGGCCGTTTTCATTAATAACGCTATTTTTGCGGACTGTTATTGAGTCTTATCGTCCACCTCAGATCATTTTTATAACCCAAGGAGCGCCCTATAAAGTGGATAAATAATATTGAAAATAAAGAATGAGTGTAGTTTCCGCTATCTAAACAGAAACAACATCTGTACCCACGCTACCAGCCACGCCAATTACAGTCTCACCAGACACTGCAACAGTTGAAAGAAAATTTAAAGTTCCCCAGCAATATCAACGATGAGCTGTTGCTAGCGGCTAGCCATGTGCAGTGCCTAGTACCGATGATTTTTACACCCGTTTCTGTTTTTGAACTATAACCTTTACTGAGTAATATTCCAACAACATCACCAAGGCATGCCTTCGACGAAGGCATGCCTTGGTGATGTAGTTGGAATATTTTATCCGTCGGGACTTGAGCCATTACTGTCGGAATAAATCAGGTGTACAGCACCCCATTCCCGCAGTCGGCCATCTTTAAGGCGTCCCTGATTCGATTCGAGATTAGATTCGAATTCGAATAATAGACCCGACTCGATTCGAAATTCGATTCGAAGCGAAAACGGGTAATTCGCAGAGCCCTACCTTTGGACCCGAGTTTCGGTGGTTCGATTCACCGTGGAACCTTTTTTTAATTTTAGGAATAGTATCGACTATCCGTTGCTTTTTAATGTAAATCAAACGGAGCTAGCTTGTAGTCTGTCCCACAGGGATGTGGCGACAGGGTGTGTGTGTGTGTGGGGGGGGGGGGAGGGGGGTGTCACCCACCAATACTGGCCAAAATTTCCTATAGTTGAAAATTCTGAGGGCAGGTCATGAGTAGTTGGAAATTCCATCTATCTGGATTTTAGAGCTGCTTTGGCTATGCTGATGTCTCCTTTACTTCCCAAAATTCCAACTCAATTTCAAATCGGCAAAATTTCTAACTGTTACTATTTACAACTACAGTGTACGCAATATTGAGCTTCATAAGTATGCATGATGTCAATTGGTACGAGATTTCTAAGGTACGTTTACTCATCGTAATAAAAAAAAATCTTCGAAATACACTTCAAGAAAATCACATCATGAAAAATCGTTATCTTGAGTTAATTCAATCATTCACAGTTACAAAATGCTGAAACATCGAAAATTGAGCATTCCTGCATAAGATCTGATTTAATGTTAGGACAGTGAAACTCGCTCCAAGTTTTCAGCTTGAGCATTTATTTAGCACATATTCAATTCGCAGAAGAATACCAAATAATAATAACCTGATAATTCTATCATAAATGTGTTGACATTTCAGTTACTAGAATCAATTTTATGCCCCCTTTCATGGCTTCATTTTCAAAATCTTTCTCCTTACTGAATTTCCAACTACGGGGAGCGACCGGGAGGGGGAGGTTCCCCCTTCTCCCCCCTGGTTGGAAATTCACTACCCTACAGCCCCCCCCCCCCCCCCCCCCCCCCCATCGGAAACCTCTGACAACGTCCCTGGATGTACATCAATGATTTCCGGGTTTAACCATGAGGTCCATTGGTTTAAATTTTGCTGGGCATTCTTATGCGTTATTTGGCTAAAAAAAGTGTTTTGATTCTCAGGAAATCCCTCATTCAATCTGGTCCCCCTCTTTGGACATTTTTATTGCCTTTCAGTGTCTTCCAATATTAGTACAAACTCAGGGAGGCCCGAAACTTTTACATTTTTTGATTGATGCATATTTATTTAGTTGCGTCTCCAATATGTTTGCCTTGTTACAATTTGTGGAAGAGTGCCTAAACACTCCCATACATTGTAACAAGGCAAATCCTCATAGGTTAAATACTTTTACACTTTTACTTCAAAGATAATATGAAGAGGATCAGAAGAATATGAAGCATTTGCATTGTAGTAACTACGGTTTGTTTTTAGAGGAATGTTTTATTTTCAAATCAAAAATGAATTTATTTGTATAAATATGCACTTTCTATATTTCTGAGTTTAAAAAGACAGTCAAAATCCTCCCCATGTTTACTCACCTTTTGCAAAAGAAAAATAAAAATTGAAAATAAAACCCTCCCTTCCCTAACCGATTTAAAAAAAAATTGCCTGAGAATCAATTAATTTATTTTGTGTCGCATTAAAGGAATCAACAGTTTCTGTATGCATAGGTATTCCACGGCATGGATGTTTTAGTGATAACTCACTCTGCATGTATTACACGTTACATTGATGATACTTGATTCCGATACACATTCTTGGAAAGCTCATACAGAGAGCTTACCAAGAATTAGGGGCCTGCGATTCGCATATTTTCGAGTCGATTCGAATCGAATCTCGAATCGAATTATTTTAATTATTCGAAACCGAATCGAACCTCGAATCGAATCAGTGGCGTCTTTAAGATGACCGATGGAGGTTGGGGTGCTATAAACTTGAATTGTCCTGGCTGTGATGGCACAAGTCCCAACTGATAAAATAACCCAACTACAATATCAAGGTATGCCTTCGTAGAAGGCATACCTTGATACTGTAGTTGGAATAATATCCTGTAAGGATTATAATTCATCGTCGACATTTCCTGGAAACTTTAAATTTGCATTTAACAGTGGTAGGGACTGGTGATATTAAAATTAGCATAGCTGGTGCCACGAGTGCAGATGTTATGTATCTTAATGTAGCAAGTTCCACTTAGTCTTTTGTTTCAATATTATTTTTGTACTATTTCCATCCGAACAATACGTTTTGTGAGACGACAGAGCTGACTGTTACCAAGCTATATATACCCATGAAAAAGATTCAAGAGGAAACGACTCGGGTAATCGATTTCAAATCGAACCGAATATCAAATTGAGATTCGAAATCGAATCGAATCTCGAAGCTTCGGAGGGCCATACCAAAAATCAGTGTCGGTGGAATCTGAAAAGAAATACAAGAAAACAACAACAATAAGAAAAAGAATGAGATCGACAATGATTGGCCGGCCAAATCACTAGTTACCTGTGGAATCAAATGACGCCGAATACAGGGTCAAAAAACTGGGTTTATTTTTACAATATTGCAGCAAGGGTGTGCCCAAATCTAATGTTAGAAGCAAAGTTGCATATTTTGGTCGTTGTTTGATTTGAACACGGACATGTACACATTTCGCTGACAAGTATGGCCAAAGGGGAATGTTAGGTTGTTCGATTTGCGAATATAAACTTAATCGGATGATTAACTGATTAACCTTGTGGACACTGGTAGTATCCTCCATGCCAGTTCAATGGCAGCAGTTGGAAGAGTCCATATTAATTATTTGGGGGTGAACCACTTAATATTTTCAACGTGCAACCTTGAGGCTGCACGTTGAAAATATTGATTGGCGTGCCATACACATTCATTTAGCAACCATCCGACTTAATGAAATTATGACGTATCATGTTCCTGGGCCGTTAAAGCGGTCGCTCGTGTTCAAAGGGTTAACGACTAAGTGACAAAAATGTATTCACCATTTTACGTCGAATCGAATGGACCCGCTTCGAAAATGTTGTCCACTATTGTGGAACTTATAATACCAACTCCGTCCCAACACATACGTTATTACATGGGATAATTTCGAATTATGAAAATGACATCCACCATGCCCCGTAATTAACATGCCAACACTGTCTTGATATGTCCGACAGGATCAAACTGGCACATCTAAGGTTTTATTTTCTTCTTGCGTTCTGGTTACGGCGTCTACCTAGCAATCATTCGGAGTATAACAGGTGTTTAACGCAATCAAGGAACGATCTGTCAACAACTGGTATTTACATGAGGACGTTACAATCGTTACTTATTCCTAGTTCCTAATTCGACATTCGTTATCAACCGATGAAATCTGTTGATAATGAATGTCAAATAAGGAACTACGAATAAGTAACGTTTGTGACGTCCGTTATTTACATCGTGAAGAAGGATACTTGCATATGTATGAACTTAAGCCGCTGAGTTTGATCGGAAGTAAACAGGTGTGAAACCTGGCACTTATAAGTCAAGAATTTATCTAATGAGTTATTTTCGATGCTAGAATTTTATCCTCTGGCATTATAGAGGCTCATTATAAGTTCAATAAAATGTGTTGAACTTTCGGTTTGCCCAGTCAGATGTTGTATGAGTAAGAAATGTTATAGACTGTAGCGAGATCATGGCCCACCAGTCTAATTCTTTAATGAATTCGACGCTGTGTTGGGCTGCTTGTACCCACTTTTCAGGGAGATTGCACGCAGACTACTGTTGATGAAATGTGACGTCCCTTCACCCACAAAGATATTCTTTCGTACCTCAGTTATAGATACTCCGGTCAGTAAGTATTGAACCTGAAAACATTGAGATATTTACACAAAAGGTGGCGTAATCATAACACTACGGATGTGGTGAGTTTTCATTCTTGATGGTAATGCTATCAGTAAATCGTTCTCGACTGAACCATCTGGAATATATCAGTTGGTCGCCGTTCCGACCAACTGAAATATTCCAGATGAGCATATCTAAACATAGGCGATGGACTATTTAAGGGCTAGACTACTCCCATGCCGAAACTGGATCAAATTCCTTACAGAATTTGACCGATAGTTTGAGAGTCCGTGAGACTACATGCTTAAAACTGTAATACGTTTTAACCCATGTTGTTTGGGGGCAGTCATGGCGCATTGTGGAATAATGGATAAAGAGAGACAATAGCGACGAGCTGCATAAACTCTCTGCACCGTTTCCACCCAAGAACAGATGCCAATATGGCTGCTGCTTGTGGCTTGACCCTACTGGACTCACAAGAATCGCACAGCAAAACCAAATCACACTACACTCGTGAACAAACCGACAACGTCGACTCCAGAACAGCAACAAATACACACGATAGTTCAATAGTTCAATAGTTTAATGCATTACACCATAATGACAGTTACACAATACAAAAATAACAAATAAGAAGACATAATAAACATGATGTATAATATAAAGTACTAATGACTTTTTTCTTTAACCCTTTACCTAACATGAAAAGCAGACGACACTTGCAAACAAAATTCTTGAATAACTAATTTTTTTCATTTTTTGTCTCACAAACATAGGTTATGACCCCTCTTTGGAACGAGCTCGACGAGCTCGTTCCAACGAGGGGTCATAACCTATGTTTTTGTGACAAAAAATGAAAAAATAATGAAAATTAATTGGCGATATTTGAGAATAGCGCTGGCCGGTTTTGGCCGTTACGTTGGGTAAAGGGTTAACAAGGAGATCTCGTTTACAGAAGAGTGACCAGATCATGTCAGAAATTATATTAATCGATTTATTATAGCAGTTTTTTAATATAAAATAGTATTTCTCCGAATCATTTAATTGTTTAAATTCTTTGTTTTCTTTTATAATTTCTTGGACCCCCATTTCCCTAATTTCGACAAATGCCTCACAATCCATAACAAAATGTTTTTCGCTCTCAATTTCACCGGTATCGCATACCTGGCATCTTCCATCATTTATGGGCGTTGGAAATTGTTTATGTCTACCCAGTCCAGTCTATCCACATGTAGTCAAGCCAGAGGGGATACAGACAGGCAATCGTAACGTACTGCATAAACTCTGTTCATAGACCCCTCCCCCCCACCCCCACCCCAAAACAGATGCGAGTATTGGTTGCTGTGTGCTGCACGCGGGTTGATCCTGCCCCGGCTGACTCACAAAATCTTTATAATCGCAGCAACGAACTCTTATATTTTTTCCATCAGGCATTTTGCAATTGTGTACAGCCACAGGACTTTATGTGCTGGATTTCAGACTATAAAATTCTATTTAACCCTTTACCTAACATGAAAAGCAGACAACACTTGCAATCAAAACTCTTGAAGAACTTATTTTTTTCATTTTTTGTTTCAAAAACAAAGAGGGGTCGTAACCTATGTTTTGAGACAAAAAATGAAAATTAATTGGCAATTATTGAGAATATCGCTGATGGTTTTGGCCGTTACTTTGGATAAAGGGTTAATTAAAAGTAATTATTTATAAAGAGGACGAACAGAGAGAATAATCCAACAGCCAAATGTGTTTGTGTAGAGCTCTGTACAAATGAAAAATTAAGGTTATCCGAAAAGAGGGTACCTTAATATTTTCAAGTAACCCATTTTCAGGGTAACCCCTTTTCAGAGTGTTTAACCCTTTGAACCCGAGACCCCTTTTCGGCCCAGGAACATGATTTGTCATAATTTCATTAAGTAGGATGCCTGCTAAATGAATGTGTGGGGGTAGACCAACCAATATTTTCAACGTGCTGCCCCAAGACTGCAGGTTGGAACTATTAATGGGTCTACCCCCAAATAATGAATATGGACTCTTTCAATTACTGCCATTGAACTGACATAGACGATATCACCAGGGCTCAAAAGATTAAGCGAGAAGAAAGGTAAAATTGACACGCTCCCCGTTGCTGATTCAAAAGCCCGAGATAAAAATCAGAATATTCCAGATAATCTTTTTTCTTCTATGAGCAGCACTGTCAAACCAAAAATCAAATGTTACCACTAGGGGTCGCATAACAGACCTTTCGAGTGGAGCCTCGGCCCGTAAAACCCTTCGTAATCAACATCAAGTTGTTTCGATCTCTACTGTGTTTCATCATGTTCATTTGGTAGTAACAACTGAACGATTGATTTTTTCTGTAATAAGGGCTAATGACAAGATATTCTGGAAAATCTCAAGATTCGATAAAAAGCCCTGTCAGACAAATTCTGCCTCTAATCTAACTACTCAAGAAATGGCTTTTGTGATTATTTGATAAAGAGACGCAGCAAGTAAGAAACGAATTAATGAAGAAATTGATATGGGACTGTACTTTTTAACTCGTCCATTACGTCTTGGGTATGTCTTACAAACGTATGTAAGTGGAAAATTGAGAAATGAATAAAGTGTAGATCTTATTATTAACCCTTTACCTAACACGAAAAGCAGACGATACTTACAAATAAAATTATAGAATAATCAATTTAAAAAAAAAAAAAATTGAGACAAAAACATAGCTTATGACCACTCATTGGAACGAACTCAACGAGCTCGTTCAAATGAGGGGCCATAATCTATGTTTTGAGACAAAAGTGAAAATTGAATGGTAATTTTTGTGAATAGCTGGTAGGTTTTGGCAGTTACGTTGGGTAAAGGGTTAACTCTAAACAAAGTGACCGAAACGATACAAAATATACAGTAAAGGGAGAATGGATTATGACTGATATAGTCTAAGATGGACGAGGTTACCATTCGAAGAATAGAATCGGCTGGTCTATTATCAGTTCGCTTTTTTGCGGACGTATTCGGCCCACATATACCATCGGCCTCTTTGTTTGATGATTATCAATCAGCCTCCACCATTATACCTGCCCCCCCCCCCCCCCTCGACCCTTCCCTCCCTTGCCACTGGCACACGTGAAAAACGTTACAAACGAATACTCGAGAGTTTCTCAGTTACAATTCTCGGAAAGTAAAGTCGTTTCCACTAGTGTATTTTTTGCGAAAAAAGGCACGCGCTGCCCCTGCTCCCGAAGACTTTACTGATGAGTATATAACACTTTCGCCGTTGTTGTCGTAGAAGTACGATGCGGGAGCGCGGTGGCTCAGTAGGCAGAGGTGCAGGCTGCAAGCCGAGAGGTCCTCGATTCGAATCCCACCTGCGGCAACCGCGTTGTGTCATTGGGCAAGACACTTCATCTCCATTGCCCGCATGGGGGCACGATCACGCCGTGTACTAATGCGTACTGCACGTCGATGGTACGCATGTCTCAGGCCCGTCGGAACGAAATTTATATTGGGGGGGCTGATATTGCTAATTTGGGTGAACTGGCCGATACTAAATGGGTATGGGGTATCCAGATACCGAAGGCATCTGGCTCGAGTGCTGAAGGCCCGAGCTTTTTGAGGGGGGAGGGGAGAGGAGGAGGGGGGGGGGGGGGGGGGGTACTCCCCCAGAAAATTTTTTGAAAAGGACAATCAAAGGAAGCATTCTGGTAGCTTTTGAAGCAAAAACCTCTTGATTTTTTTAAACGGCAAAAGTTGTTTTTTTAACAAAATGTTTCAAAAATCCCAATAGAACCCCATAACATTTGGGGATGGTTCTCACACCGGGCTCACCTGCAGGCCGTGGCCGTATTCCGTCATGCTAAAAAACAGTCAGGCCTTATGGTGGATTCATTAGTTTTATCATTACGCCAACGGTTGTCGTGGTCTTCGGAGCTGCCAAAGGAATTGCTCAAAACGTTTGCACATCAACATATGCAGGTGCATGTTATACATTCAGTGATACGTTCATAATTCTAATCCAGGGGCGTAGTAAGCTAATTTTATTGCGGGGGGGGGGGGGGGGGTAGGACCTATATTCCCATGACGCGACGTGTCATCCGAGCGGCGAGTGGGGGTGAACACGTGAGGGGATATCCTCCGTCTGGTTGGTGGGGGTCCGGGGAAAATTTTCGAATTTAAAATGTAAAAACCTGCATTCTGGTTGATTCTGAGCAAATAAATCGTATATTCCTATGACGCGAAGCGTCATCCGAACCGCGAAAAGGCGAGTGGGGGTGAGCACGAGAGGGGGTACCTCCCCGTCTCGTTGGTGGGTGTCCGGGGACCTCCCCCGGGAAATTTTTTTAATTTAAGATGTACAAATATGCATTCTGAGTGATTCTGAGCAAATACATCGTCAATAAGGAAATACGTCAGCTCTCTGATCAATTCAGCGTGATTTCCGAGCAGAATGACAGGAATAGTGAACATGCAATGAATTACCCTGTGGTTGGTTGGGGTTTAACATCGCTTTCCACAATTAGGTGAAAACACGACTGTCAGTTTTATTGGTGGAAGAAAGCCCACATGGAACCCACTCAATCCAGTAATCATTAACAGTAATGTCGGAATTTGGTAACCAGTGGGCATCCGGTGTGGAGAAACCACCAACCCAGCCCAGTAAGGCCTACGGTACTTTTGACAAATTTGTGGGGGGTGGGGGAATATCTCCCTTACCCCCCCCCCCCCCCCACCCCAACCGGTTCCTACGCCACTGTTCTAATCTGAGTTCAATAATGTAATGTCCAGTTTTATTCAAATTACATTGGTTGCTCCCATCATGGATAAACTAACGACGAAATATGAGCAAATTATTGGGGGGGGGGGGGCTGCAGCCCCCCCAGCCCCCCCCGGTTCCGACGGGCCTGTGTCTTCAACCAATCTAACCCTGCCTGTGCTGCAGTGCGGAGTTACGATGTTGGGGAGCTGACAGCTGCTCGTCGTTGCTCGGCGATTCTCTCCGGGTACTCCGGCTTCCTCCACCCGTAAAACTGTCATGGTCATGGTTAGCCATTGTGCATAAATATGTGACCTTAAACATCAATAAATAAATAAGTACGATGCTGCCCGATCAAATTCTCTGCGATTGACCAATCGGAGTGACAGTCGCCTATTTCCGCAAGGTTGATTTTGTCCGCAAGCCGATTGCGTCCTCAAAACGTGATCCGATCGTGTCTACTGGCAGACCTGTGGAGATAATCGACTTGCGTTTTGCGGACGTAATCGGCTTGCGAACGTAATCGTTTTCGGTTTTTCGGTCGCAATCGACCCAAAGTTTTCCTAAAGACAGAATCGGCTGGTCTGTGGATACAACCGGTTCGCTTTATGCGGACGTATTCGGCTTACAGACACCATCTGCTTTGAGGACCCCTTCGGTCGAAATAGTCGCCCTGAAAGGCACTAACATACCGAACACGATGATAGCGTTTCTAGCTTTGCTATGAAGTAAGGTTACCGATTTTTCCATTTCTACTTCAAAGTCTGACATTGTGTTATGCATGTGATCTGAGTCTTGATTTTGAACAAAGACAACATAATCTAAAATATCGATAAAAAACAGCTTCTGTATTTTTATACCACTGTACATGCAGAAAATGCCTGATGCCCTGGGTCTCGTGTATTATCTACCTCTTAAGTGGTTAAGGTATGAGTGCGAGTCTTCCAGAAAAATACATTCTCAACTTTATAGTGAATGGCATGGCCTGGCCGTGGCCCGTATTGTCCGGGTTCGGCCGCAGACGCTAGCAATGACATTAATTCATATGATCATACAAATTGACGTCTGTGGGTAAATCAAGGGCGGTGCGGTCGTATGGGCCTTTCATTCAGATCGACATTTTTCCATAACCTGGTTACATATAAGTCAAAGTTTTACCCCACCAATTACATTAAAGCATTGTTATCTCCTGTACGAACCGTTCCACCATGTCTAAGAATTCTTTCAAAGTTGTGCCATGCACAACTTTGAAAGAGTTCTTAGACATAGAATTCTATGATGTTATTAGAATGAATAAAGTTTGTGAATTGATTGTTGAAACGTGTGTCGTTTTGGTGCTGAATAAAACTACATTCATTATAATACTGATAAACGATAACGTACATTTCCATCCCTGTGACGTGTATGGTATTCGTGCAAAGGTTGGTTGGGATACTTGTTCTGGTGACAAACAGATACGAAATTATTTCATTGGTGTGTCGTGTGTGTGGAAGTGCTCAGTGTTATAGTTTTGTGCTTTAAAAGTGAGTTAGATTATGTATCTATTTACCCAAAATTTACGAAAATGAAAATTAATCAAAAAAATTAACTACATTAAATTAAATTATAAGAAATGAAATAAGTCATCTGTAAATTTACCGGAATATGAATGTGGAATGAACGTGTTAAGTTTTCTATGAAGTGTTCCTGTATGTAACAAGATTGTAGGACCCTGCAAAGCTTAGAAATCCGATTTGAAATCGTTCCACGATTCATTTCGATTCGATTTAAGTGGAGCCGATTCGGAAATCTTCAAATTGGCAAGTTGTTTTTAAATTCCTACAGAATGTCTTCTCTTGAGCTCTTCTTCTATCATCGGGTCTTCTGGACAGGAGACCTGATGATAGAAGAAGAGTTCAAGGAGGTTCCGCCTCCGAAACGTCTTTGATTTCTTTCTGTAATATTCCGCGTTTTTGACTGATTCGTCGAGTCATCGTTGTTTACAATGCTATAACGGAGACCCACAATATTTACCGCTGTAAGAAGGCGCAATATACACTTTGTGACATAGCTGTGATATCCGATTCAACACGAAATTCGAGATTCTTAGGGCCCGACAATATCTGCCCCATAAATCTGCCCCACAAATCGACTGAGGTGAAGAAAATGCTGATATCGTCTGCAAACAAAACACGTAGACTTGTTGTAGATGGTTAATGTAAAATGCAAAGCAGGTCGTATTTGGAGGACCCACCATCAGCAAAAAAATATCCAAGATATGTACTTGACAGATGGAAATGAAAGGTCCCACGTTCGACTGACCATCTTGTTAGTTGATGGTATTAGCCTCAGGTGTTTCCCGAGACAGTAACTCAATTAACATCCAATATTGCAATCAATTTAGCACCGGAACGACATATCTTACAGATGGTTTTATTTCTGACAATTACACGTTATTTCATCGAATTAACAACGTGGCAATCACCAAGCATTTCTCGGGAGAATTACTGCAAGGAAGTAAATTGTTTTTGTGGGTGGACATCTTGGGAAATGGTCACTCATAGAATACCATAGTAAAAATATTAAGTGAGTGTCCTAAATGTGAGAAGAGTCCAAGTAATGTATGTACTATATGACGGGCGTCGGATATATCGGAAGACGATTTTTTTAAAATATTTCGTTCACACGAGAAATGGGGACACTTTGTATCAGGCGGACGTACCCGGCGCATCAAGTCTTGGTTGAGTTTAATTTTCTTACACACTCCAACGGCCATCCCAGAATAATTATCTTCAACACAATGTTGACTGTTTTACACAAATAACTTATATCACACATACAATTCGACGACTGGCAAAAGCAAATGGATACGATACACATATCTGGATGATAATCACAAAGTGGTTATTTTTTCCATCTGAGCCAAATGGCTAACATATATTCCCTACTCGCTGCATCAAGCCAGACAACGAGCATGGGCTAATTATTCCAAACACGTAGTCAGGCGATGAATTAATTACACCTTACAGGTAGATAACTCAAGACTAATTAACCCTTTACGAAGTACAGGCGTTATCAAAATTTAAGCAATGCAGACGATATCAAAATTTATTATTTTAAATATTATTTTTTCAAATGTTTCAAAAAGTTTAAAGAAAACCATATCATGTGATCTCTCATTTGAACGAGCTCGACGTGCTCGTTCCAACGAGGGGCCACATATGGTTTTCTTTAAGTTTTTTTTAAAATAACTTCTTTGTTTTTAACTACTCAATAACCCTTTACCTAGCATGAAGAGCAGACAACACTTGAAAAATAAATTCTTGAATAACTATTTTTTTTTTCATCTTTTGTCTCAAAAACATAGGTTATGACCCCTCATTGGAACGAGCTCGACGAGCTCGTTCCAACGAGGGCTCATAACTTATGTTTCTGAGACAGAAAATGAAAAAAAAATGAAAATTAATTGGCCATTTTTGAGGATATCGCGGGCCGGTTTTAGCCGTTACGTTGGGTAAAGGGCGGGTGGATGCGGACGATTTGTTTGGTCATACCGTACATATAGTCACACAGCTTACATAGATAAATTATACCCTTCTCAAAGTCAGACAGTTAGCCAGGGCCAGTAGTTGAAAGTTATACAAAGGTATCTGATATCTTACCTGGACTACTTGTGATTCACCCATTGTCAGAAGCGTTTCGTTGTGCTTGAGCGATACGAAAAAATACTTGACAGAAATTGGGGATAAAAGGCATCGTCATTTCAAAAATGGGTGTCTAAAATGCCCAGTCTCCTTGATTTAACCCATTACCCAAACCCGGATAGTGGACGAGAAAAATTTTTTTTTTTCATTTTTGTGTAAAAACACATGATCCCTCGTTGGAACGAGCTCAAGGATAAAACAAATACAATGATGCTATCTTGTTTTTCTGAAACATTGCTATAATCCGACGGGCTCGTTCTAATGAAAGTCCATAGGTCGATTTTGGAGAAAATGATAAGTTGAGAAGAACTTGGATGGTCTTTGTATATTTTGGTTCGTGTTTGGTCGGTTCTTTAGGTAGAGTGTTAATTAATATAATGCCTTGTAATATGTAGAGGGCAGATCCAAAACATTTGATACGATTAACCGAGAAATACTCGGAATGATTGAATTTAACGAAATATGACTCACCTCATCCATCACTAAAATGATATTACACGCTTAATGAGAATAGTGAAATGTTATATTAGTTTATAAGAAATTCCTCCCGGTTAAGATGAATGTTAACTATGTATTTAATCACCGATACGTGGATTTTTACACATCGACGTTGAGACATGTTACCAGTAGAATTTCATCCAGTAAGCAAAATGCATTTCAGTTCCGTTGGCAGAGGCGGAGGAAGCTCCATTAACCCTTTACCTAACATGAAAAGCAGATGACACTTGCAAAATAAATTCTTGACTATTATTTTCATTTTTTTTTGTCTCAAAAACATAGGTTCTGACTCTTCATTGGAACGAGCTCGTCGAGCTCGTTCCAATGAAGGCCATAACATATGTTTTAGAGACAAAAAAAATGAAAAATTAATGAAAATTAATTGGCGATTTCTGAGAATAGCGCTGGCCGGTTTTGGTCGTTACGTTAGGTAAAGGGTTAAATAGAGGAGCACAAATTTTCAAAGCCACTATGGGTCGGCCCAGTGGGAGAAATGTTACAGGTATCACGGAACTACATTTTCCCATAGGCGACCATTATAACGTTCAGGCGAAAAAAATTATGATCGCACCATCTTTAATTTTAGCATTCAAATACCTTTGTCAAGTATAGCCCTTCAGACAACTTTTTCTGACCCGAAAACATGGGTCATGCAACAAATAAGAGAGAAAAACTTACACAAAGGGAAGTACCGGTCACGTGAACATATTTTTCAGGAAATTCCCTACAAAAACAAACAAAAAGTGAATTTTTTGGTCCAAAAGTCATCAAATCACCCTTTTTTATCAGGAATATTCAACAATAATGCAAGATGTCAATAACATGTTTCAAACGTTTATTGAAACAATACATTTTTCCAAGGTTGTTTATTTTTTAGAAATTGCATTATTATTTCCGACAACATGTCAAGGCGGGTAACTCTAATTCAAATATTGAGTTTAGCGATACCTACAATCGTATACCGGGAAATGAACCATGAAACAATACAGTCTTTCGTTTAGATGAGCCTGACGAAGTGTGGTCCCTCTCCTTTCCATTTCTTCTACTTCAATCATCTTCCAACCCGAAGGCTTGCCTTCGGGTTGGAAGATGATTGAAGTTGAAGAAACAGACCGGAGAGACCGAAGGTGGGATTCTTTGACCAATTGTTGTTTGGATTTGCAAATAATATATTGAGGGAATGTCTGTATATTGACACGTTTGCATGCGCTAATTTTAAAACTCATTATGTGACCGCGTAACATGTCTGTGGCAAAAGGTGGGGTGGCACGTGTCTCCTGTGCCCCCCTTGGTTCCGCCGCCTTTACTCGTTAGTTTTCACATAACAGCACGCGGAGGGTATATTAATAATAAACAGAGGCGTAGGAAATATTTCGAATTTGGGGATTGTGGGTGGGTGGCGCACGGCTATACAAGGGCACCCACACACAGATATAAACCAGTGGTGCCTTATTTGTCTTAGTGACATGGTGGGAATTCAAAGCTGGGTTTGGGACATACTCCCCTCTACAATCAGAAACAGGCACATTTTTGGGGCTTCATATTCAACCCTTTACCCAACGTAACGCTCGGAAGTGCTATTCACAAAAATCACCATTCAGTTTTCGTTGTTTTTTCATTTTTTGGTCTTTTAAACATAGCTTATGAGCTTACGTTCCAATGAGGGGTCATAAGCTATGTGTTTGAAGCAAAAAGTAAAAAAAAAAAGTCATTCAAGAATTCTGTTTGCAAGTGTCGTCTTCCTTTCGTCTTAAATAAAGATGTTAACAACTTTCTCCACCGTGTTTCGGATCGATAATTGTTTTTTTAATATGGAGCCACAAATTTGTATTTTTGTCATCTTTAAAGTCCAGAGTAGAGACAATAAAATGAGGGAATCTTTGGTCACATTTTAACCCTTTACCCAACGTAACGACCAAAACCAGCCAGCGCTATTCTCAAAAATCGCCAATTAATTTTCATTATTTTTTCTTTTTTTTTTGTCTCAAAAACATAGGTTATGACCCCTCATTGGAACGAGCGCATGGAGCTCGTTCCAATGAGGGGTCATAATTTATGTTTTTGAGATAAAAAATGTAAAAAGTAGTTATTCAAGAATTTTATTTGCAAGAGTGAAGACTTCCCCTTCTTGCTAACTTTCAATAACATTGCAATGACGGTTTGGTAAAGATAATGTTGGCCACCCCTCTCTCTCTCTCTCTCTCCCTCTCTCTCTTTCGTTCGCTCTCTCAACTATTTCTGGGAAAAGTTGAGTTGGGGAGTACGTGTCCCCGTTTCCTTCCTCCCGGCAATTAAAAGCAACTGTGGGATGAAATGTCCACTCCGACATAACTAGATAATCCCAAGAAACATAAAAAGCACACGTAAAGTTTCAGCCATTGGCTGAAATTTACTTTGTTCTCCCTATTTTATTTCACACAATATGACTTTCTGCCCTGTGGCTGTTTTAACAAGTAAAATAGGGCAATGTAACTAACGTCTGGTTGGAGGACCTCTAAATTGCGCAGCAAACGAATGAACGAACGGTTGAACTTGTCATCACAATGTGTTGCAGCATGTTATAGCCACAAATGAAAGTAACATTAAACACCAATAAATAAATAAAATAAAAACTTTACCCTTTAGTTGGTATTATACTACTCAAAGTTTGCTAAGCATCAAGTATATCCCACTACCTGTTTTACGTTTTAGTTGAAATATTGTAATGAAAAGTGTATATAATTTTTTTTATTTAATTATATCGTTAATGATTTAATTACAGAAATTAAGATTTTATTTGTGTTTGACATTATTTTTTAGCTTTTGAATACGATAACCATGGAAAATGAATATTACTGGTAAAAGAGGAAATTTTTCAATTTGCCAAAAAGTTGACGGAGCGAACTGGTATGGGTCCAGTATCGAGTTTGAGACCCATTACTGTTAATTACAGCTTGACAATGCCTTCTCATGTTCCCAATCAGGTTCCTGGTGGTCCTTTCTGGGATGCTGTTCCATTCTTGGACCAGCATGGCACCAAGCTCCTGGACACTTCTTGGCTGGACTGGACGGGCTAAAATTGCAAGCTGCAGCTCATTCCAGACATGTTCGATTGGATTGAGGTCAGGGGATCTTACAGGTCAGTCCATATGCTCAATCCCCTCCCTCTGTCGGTACTCCCCGACAGCATGGGCGGGCAACATGATGACGGGCATTATCGTCCATCAGAATGAAGCTATCACCCACTGCACTTGCATACAATCTGACGTACACATCTAGGATCTCATCCATATACCGCTGTGCAGTCAATGTATCACGTTCAAGGGCCCAGAGCTCTGTACGTCCATCCCTGCTGATACTGCCCCCAGATCATGATTGACCCTCCACCATAGCGGTCATGCTCAGCAATGTTGGCTGCATGGAATCTCTCTCCTGGTCTTCTCCGTACCCCAGAACGCCTATATGTGTGGTTTAGGTAGTACCTTGACTCACCTGTAAAAAGGACAGGTCGCCAGTCTTCTCTGGTCCATCTAACGCGGTCCATGGCCCATTCATATAGTTCCTGGCGGTAGTTCTGGGACAGCGGAAGGCGAATACATGGTCTTCTCAATCGGAGTCAACATTCGTGCAACCTTGCCCGGATAGTCTACGTCGAAACATTTACCCCGGATACACTCTGAAGGTCACTGCGAAGCTGGGTTGCTTTTGAAAAGCGGTTCCTAGGGGCCTGAATGATCAAAAACCGGTCTTCAGCTGCAGATGTTGCCCTGTCTCTGCCACTACCATGCCGTCTTACTGGTGTGCCATACTGCTGAAATCCTGCCCAGCCTCTGGTGATCACCGTATGGTGCACACCAAGGGCTTCACTACCTGACGATGGGTAGCCCCTTCCTCCACCATCCCTACAGCCCGCCACATTTCTGCTTCAGACACATGTCTTCTTACATTTGCATTTGCCCTATTCAATCATTAAATCACAAGGGTTTGTGTTGAAATGAAGATTGAATACCCTACACATATCATGTACATGCTGACAGTACACGAAAACATCATGGAGATCAAGGGGTACATGCATTCCATGACTGTCACGAAAAGTCTGCCTGTCAAGAGAGCTAATGTAAACACTAGGGACCATCTCAATGCATTCTTCAATTATATCCACCAAAAAATATCGCAAATATGTCAGAAGCAAATTTCACAATGATTTTTCAAATATTTGGTGCTTAGCAAACTTTGAGTAGTATATAGTAATCTGACCATCACTCACTGTACAAAACATTTGTGTTCATATTCACTCACCCCAGTTGATTTGGATCGATTTTTAACCCAACTGATTTTAGAGTGTATTCGTGTCAGGTAAAGTGTTAATAGGTCATGAATTACGAATGATCGTTACACACCCATAACACACCCTTCGAACCCCAAAGCACGCCTTTCCTGTATAGGATCGTGATACAACCTGAATTCATGAAGTGGATGGTTTCTCGGCGAATTTGTATGGAAGACCAATCACTTTTTTCAACGCACAGTTCCTGGGCTGTACGTTGCAAACATTAATTGGTCTACACGAGATATTTATTTATTTATTGGTGTTTTTAAGGTCACATATTTCTGCACAATGGCTAACCATGACCGTGACAGTTTCAAGGGTGGAGGAAGCCGGAGTACCCGGAGAGAACCACCGAGCAACGGCGAGCAACTGTCAGCTCTCCAACATACCAACTCCGCACAAGCAGGGTTAGCATTGGTTGAAGACAGGTGCACCATCGACGTGCAGTACGCCTTAGTTCACAACGTCACCGTTCCCCCGCGTGGGCAACGGGGGTGAAGTGTCTTGCCCAAGGACACAACGCTGTTGCCGCAGGTGGGATTCGAACTGAGGACCTCTCGGCTTGCAGCCTGCACCTCTACCAACTGAGCCACCGCGCCCCCTCTACACGAGATAACGAAAATAGACTTTTCCAATTGATGCCACTGGACTGACATGAAAGATACTACCAGCGTTTAACTTTTAACCCGCTGAGTATTTTCAACATATTTTTCATAAAATCTTGTCATGGCTGCTGCGAAGCAGCCATGACTAGATTTGATGAACAATTCATCAAAATTTAACCCAAGAGATCATTAGTGCAAAAATACATTCAATTTACAAGGGGAAATTTGATTAAGAGTACCCAAATTATACATATTTCAGTGGCGAGAGAAATTCTGTCCTGGGCGGAATATCCTCCAGCAGCATGCAAGGAGTTAAATGGTAAAACTATAGCCATCAACCTACTACAGAATAACAATATAGTCTTAGTCAGAAATAAAAAAAAATAAGTCATTTTTACGCGACTTTATCATGATAACTCCGTGGCAGTTACAATGTGTAACATGTTGCGGTCACTGATCTGAAATTGAGTATATCCAATGGATTCCTTGCACTAAAGTCAGTGTGTTTAAACAATTGTTACAATGAGGATTGCTTCTTTATGAGAAACACTTGTTCATTTGTAATCTGTAAATGAATCTGTGTGGAACGCTCATGCTATCACTTCATCTGCATCGTAGCTCATATCTCTAATTGCGCGTTTTCTCGTTAATTTCTTGCCAAAATTATAGCATAAATCCAGGCGTGGCTGATTGATTTAATAGTGTGCATGGGAGGGCGTGTGTGGGGTAGGGTAGTTCAGGGATGCTTTTGGATATTGCCGAATAAGCTGATAAATGCCAGTAAAGTTTTTTTTTTTAACTTATGTTACATTCGTGACATCAATTGGGCTACAAGGGAGACTAGTCATCGACTTTTATACCAAATGGTTTTATCACACTGAGGGAGCGCAGACGCCGTCACAAACTAACTGCATTTTTTAAAATGAAAATTCGGCTATACCCCCAGATATTTATCGATGTTGCCTCCGAATCAAGTTTCCAATCTCAAGTCATATCCACTTAGATCATCAGATTCCCTTTGTGAAATATTCTGCCGTTCCCAGAGTCATTATTGTTCATTTCTGCCATCAACTGTGAGATCATGGATTGTTCTTGATCTCACTATTCGCAATTGTATCAGCTTTTCCTCTTTCAAAATGCGTTGTCATCAAGGAGGGACATTTGCGTTCCATGGTACTACAAGGCTGGCTGTAGGGCATGTCAAATCATATGTAGAAAACTGACGTTAGGATGCAGCGACTCGATGGACCACAAATGTGAAAGGTTTTTTTTATAGATAACCCCGGATGTAGTTGTGGTTATATATATGAGACACCAGGACACTTCTTTTTGCAGTGTCCTAACTTCATTAACCAGAGAAATTTATTGCTTCAAAATCTCGGCGACATAAATGTGTCCATCACTGATCTTCTTTTTGGCAATGCAGAAATGATTAGTGAAGAAAAAGAAATCATTTCGAATTGTCTGCATACCTTCATTAAAGGCATCAAGTGTTTCTACCACACACTAAACACTAAAGTGTTAAAACTGACACTTTCAAGGTGTTAAACCCATTCTAACTCTTAGGGTTTGATTTTAACACTCAAAGTGCAATGCTTTAAGCACTTAGACATTACAATCGTCAGACATCTGAAACTTGAATGGATGGCACTTCCCATGTGTCTAGCATTGGTGGTTCTTCCAGAATCGTCCATAATTTGATTTGCGCTTGGTGGGTACATAATTAAAAGGACACAACGCAGATGACGCGGATCAGGCTCGAGAGTTCGAGCCTGATCCGCGTCATCTGCGTTGTTTCCTTTTAAGTGTCGCGACATTGCACTTGTCAAGTGGTATTATTGTAACACCTGTCAAGTTCTGGGATATCTACACTTGAACAAAGTGCTAGTTCAGCGTTAAAGTGTTAAATACAGCACTTCAAGTGTAATTTTTAACACTTTAGTTTTTAGCGTGTACCAATAGTATATATATATATATATATATATATATATATTTATCTAACATTTACCAGCAAACGCAATCGCGAACAGCAATATCAGTAGCGATAAAAATTCGGCGATGAAAGATCTTGTATCGCTGTTGAAGTAGCGATAAAAGTCACATGACATCGCGAGAAAATAATGCATGCGCACGTGACGGAATATTTCAGTGGTACTGGCAATCATAAGTCATTTCCTTCAAAAACTTATAATGCTGCAATGAACGGTGCATCAAGTTTGCCTCAACATACATTCCACGCTGCAGGGAATTGCACCATCCTATACATAAACGATCCACCATGTAAAACACCAAAACAAAAAAGATGGCTGTGAATCACAAAAACTGAAAGTTATAGCGAGGAAATTCTGAAACGTAACGTCTATCACATTATGATTTGATCGCTTCTGAAAATTATAAATGAAGTGACGTCATGTATTCAAAGCGATTCTTGTTCACTACAAAAACATAATTCCCTAGTTCTTTTCGCAAATCAGCCATCTGTGCCTTGGGTGACCTCGTGAAATGAATTGGTTTTGTTTGAAATAGCATTGCTCGACGGAAAAAGCATACTTGGGCCGAGTTTGATTATTTCTTTTACAATGTATAACTTCATTCAAGCTGAAGGAATTTCTTCACGTGCCGTCGGATTGAGAGAATTAAAAATGGAGATCTATTATTTTGATCGGTTGATTGTGGCTTTTTGTTTGTTAACAATTATTTTTGAGAAGTCATTGTTGTCGGTTTTTTGGACTGAGGGGTAGATAAATGTGTTATGCGCTCATTGTGTTTGTATACAATCTTTTATCGCGACTGGACTCGTTTTTGGCGAGGTATAGCTACTCATCGCGCAAGCGCGACTCATAGCGATACACCCCCCAAAACGAGTCTCTTCGCGATAAAAGATTATGTACAAGCACAATGTGCACATAACACACATATCTATATGTACTGTTGGTGGTTGAGGCCCTTGGTGTCACTGGTGAAGGCATGCATATATGTTTGTGTTGTGTGTGTTATTAAGGACGCTGTCGTTCCACCATTTCTTATGTTGCAGCTATGTGCTTAACCCTTTACCTAACATGAAAAGCAGACGACACTTGCAAAAAAATTCTTGAACAGCTGATTTTTTTCATTTTTTTGTCTCAAAAACATAGGTTGTGACCCCTCATTGGAACGAGCTCGACGAGCTCGTTCCAATGAGGGGTCATAACCTATGTTTTTGAGACAAAAAATGAAAAATTAATGAAAATTAACTGACCATTTTTGAGAATAGCGCTTTTACGTTGGGTAAAGGGTTAAAGACCACTTAAGGTCTTGGGGTGCTGTATCAATATACTTACTGAATTCTTTGACAGTGGTATACCAGCCATCTCCCTTTGCACCTGCAGCATTCAAATTCTGAACTGTTTATTGATATAAGGTGAGGCTACTTATAGGCACAGCCTGTTTGCCAAACCCTTTTCTGTTTTCAGAAATAAAATATTTATTAAAAATAACATCAATGGGTTGCGCACCACTAACTTCTCAACCTCCTCGGCACGTTCCCATCCTCACTACTTTTGTTATCCGACTACCCAATCATGAAAACCGGTTTCCAGCGAAATCAGTAGATTCTGTCAATCCCGGAAAATCTTAACGAAAGGTGCCACAGAATGCCTTGTGTGTGAATTTATCTCTTCTAGGCTGGAGTATTGCAATGTTCTTCCATGTGGGTTCCCCAATAAACAGATAAATATATTGCAGATTATACAAAATATACTACGGTTGTGCTCGTATTGTGACTCGCACTATGAAGAACGAACACATTACTCCCCGGTTAAAAAAAATTAATTGGCTTCCTATAGCAGCTGGAATTGAGTTCAAGATTATTTTGTTTATATACAAAACACTATCAAACCAAGCGCCTTCCTACATCTCTTATTTGGTCAAAACATATATGCCAAAACGCATATGTGTTTTCGCTCCTCATGCCACAATCTACTAGAACAGACCTCATATGGCCCAACCTCATATGGGGGACGTTCCTTCAGTTACAATGCTCCAAGACTTTTAATCTGTTACCTGAACCTGTGAGAGTGATCAAAACTCATCCAGTTTTCAAATCAAAGCTAAAATCGTATCTGTTTAACCCTTTACCCAACGAATCGGTCATATCTGCACGCGTATTATGCAAATTTAGCAGCTGAAAAAACATTACTTTTCAAACAATTTCAACAAAACCATATCATGTGACCCCTCTTTGGAACGAGCTCGTCGAGCTCGTTCCAATGAGGGGTCACATGATATGGTTTGGTTGGTAATTTTTGAAAAATTAAAAAAAAATGATATTTAAAATAATAAATTTCGATATCGTCAGCGTTGGGTAAAGGGTTAAAAAATATTATCCCGATGTTGATTAATCTAATGTTTGAAGTACCTAAAAACTGTACATAGTTACATCTATAGTAATGTTTTCTTTTATGTTGTTCAGCGCCTTGGAACTTTTATCATTGTGATATGTGCGCTATGTAAATTCTATTTATTATTATTTATTATTATTAAATCGTTAATAATATTTGTTTAAAATGTTCGCTGATGTTGCGGTTACGTGTAAGGGAAACGTAGACTTTAGCTCTTGATATCCAAACTTGGAGTTTTCCCTTCCGGTTCCACCGTAGTCGCATGAAACAACTGTTTTACATCGAATTCTGATGAGTCTTTCTCTTGCTTAGAAACGGTGGATATCTATCACGCGAACTCTATTGGCACTGAATCAGTGACAATCCTTGCGCGTAATGACTACACATGTCTGTCTTTGTTCCTGAGCCAAAAATGCATATTCACATATATATATAACAATATTTACACCTATGAATTTACAATGACGGAGACGGCGCTGTCCAAATCATGTCTGAAGCAAAATGCTGGGAAGGCGTTTCAGCTTCTTTAAAAAATACTTATATTTTTATATACCTGTGAGTTCGAATGCGCATGTATGAGAGAGTGAATGGATTTGCGAGTATGAAGGTGATAAAAAAAAGGTTTGTATCCTTTCAACCCCGACGAGCCAAATATTACCGTCTTGTACCAATAATGTAAAAAATAGGCCAATCCATTTTATATGAGTGTGGAGGTCATTAGGTTTTAATCCTTTACCTAACACAAAAGGCAGACGACACATGCAACATGCAAACAAAATTCTCGAATAACTATTTTTTTTTTGGAATTTTTGCGTCAAAAATATAGCTTATGACCCTCATTGGAACGAGCTCAACGAGCTCGTTCCAATGAGTGGTCATAAGCTATGCTTTTAAGACGAAAAATTAAAAAAAAATGAAAATTGGATGGTGATTTTTGTGAATAGAGCTGGCGTGTTGTGATAGTTACGTTTGGTAGGATTAATGGGACACGATGACATACTGTTTCTGCGATCCGGAGTTGCGATGTCGGATACTAATCATATTTTTCTTGGTTCAAATCACTTGTTTTTGTGTGCTTGAGTGCGACTGTTGACGCCGGTCTGGTTATTTATTTATTTTTTTTTTTAATGTTTAACGACACTTTCGACAGCCTCGGTGGCCTCGTGTAGGGCGGTTTTACGGGTGGGGAAGCAGGAGTACCCGGAGAAAACCACCGAACAACGGCGAGCAACTGTCAGTCTTCCCAACGTACTAACTCCACACAAGCAGGGTTAGCATTGGTAGAAACAAGTGCACCATCGACATGCAGTACGCCTTAGCACACAACGCCACCGTACCCCCACATGGGCGATTGGGAGTAAGTTCCTTGCCCAAGGTCACAACAAAAGGTGGGATTCGAACCGAGGACCACTCGGTTTGCACCCCGCATCTCTACCTACTAAGCCACGGGGCACCCGCCGGTCTGGTTCGATTACAGTGAAAGAATGGTCTGATAAGTCAGTTGTAGTGCGTTTTAACCCTTTAGTCAACGTAACAGCCATATACGTCCAGCATTATTCATAAACATCGCCATTCAAATTCTATTATCTTTTTTCATTTTTGTCTCAAAACCTAGCTTGTGACCCTCATAAGCTATATTTTGGAGACAAAAAATGAAAATGTTTAGTCATTCAAGAATTTTTGTTCGAGTGTCGTCTGCTGTTCGAGTTGAATAATGGGTTATGCATTAGGTTCTGAAAATTGCATTTTTCAAGTGACTGATTATGTAATGTTGTGCATCAGCTTTGTCTGACTTGGCTTAGGCAGACAGAATATCTTATCCGCCTCTATACTGAAGGTTCAATTGTTCCCCATTGAATATCACACCACATCCACCATTATCATACAAATCACGAGTGTATATTATTTCGTATTTATCGCTTACGCATTACTTACATGTAGAGTCCCCACAAAAGTCGGAAGATTGAAACCCTACAACTTAGGAAACTGTTGGAAGCTAAGAGCATATGTTAACATCAAGTAGGAGTTAAAATTTGAAAATAATTTTTTTCCATCATGTATTCATGCACATTCGATCACTTGCTAGAAGAGGAATCAGTGCTCATTCGTTTCATATCGAGATTGGTGTAGACACAACTCGCCACAAAAATCCCTGTCTCTAGGTATCACAGCAGTAAATATTTTCCCATAGGCGCAGGGGTGGGGGTGGGGGGGGGGTGGTCAGGCAAAAAATTACGGATACAAGGTGGACATTTTTACATTTTCAATTTTTGGGACCCACCACCCCCGGAATGCAAATTTTTGCCAGTCATGTCTTGGACACCCACTCCTCCCGCACAGTGTTTCCTCAAAGACAATTGGGGACCCACCTCCAATTTATAAAATCTGTTTAACGAAGTATTCAAATTACCTAAATCAAAAAAATAAAAATAAATAAATACTTTTCCCAAACATGAAAGGTGCCACAAACCAACTTGTCCGATATCCCAGCCCTGCTCTTGGGCATCCAAACCAACTCTATCCACAGATGGCCCCCAAACAATCTCTCTGCATATAAAGCCACAACGGAAATGCAGCATCAGACCCCCAGGTAACCACTGGAACCCGCCTCCACCAACTGAATTGCAGATATACACCCATTCATGTTCCAAGCAACACAACCCTTACCCCGATGTACAACATGTCTATGCTATTCAGACACCAGTCAAATCCCACCACCAAGAAGCCCTGCCCAAAATATATTGTTCCCACCTGGATATCTTCAACTGTCCAAAAGAAATAGTTGTTTTTCATTTCATTACTTTTCGGTTAAATGTTTAGTTTGTACAGCTGGTCTGAGAGAGACCTAATAGAGAAGTTCTTTGACCCATGCCTGGGTGGCTTGTCTGAGATGAATTGCCTCTTATTTATTTTTTTATGTTAGTGTCACTAGAATCATATTTACCTTGAAATTATACATGCTTTCCACAATCAAGATTTTTATTCTATCAATCTTTCCAGTTATTCCATACATGGAAGCACACTAGACCAATGGCATGAGGCACCCTGAGGCTTACAGAAGAATCAAATAATAGGAGCTACAAAGCACTAATAAGAGGCAGACTGCCTTAGTAGAAATATAAAGGAGTGAAAATCATGACCAAATAGCTTGGAATCACTTTTTTGTTTTGCAAATTTTTGCCAGACCCAGAACATGACCCACCGCCTAATGAAGTAAAAAACATGGGGAAAAAATTCTAACATGGAGCCCCCAACACATTATCAATGCTTTATTCTGTTCTAACTTATGAATCTAAGCACTTGAATTCACTTTGGTTGTAATTACTTGTCTGTAAAATGATATCTGGCAAAAAATTGCATAACACCGGCAAAAACTGCACTTTGGGGCTCGGACCCACCCACCCTCCCGGACATTGTATCCTGCCATTTTTTGCGACCCCCCCCCCCCCCCCCCCTGATAGGCGAATTATGTTCGCATCACTTTAATTTTGGCATTCAAATATCTTTGTCAAGTATAGCCCTTCAGACAACTTTTTCTGACCCGAAAACAGGGGTTCATGCAAACATTTAAGAGAAAAAACCTGATCGGAAGGGAAGTACCGGTCACGTGCACATATTTTTCAGGGAATTCCCAACAAAACCACACCAAAAGTCAATTGTATTTTTTAGGTCCAAAAGTCATCAAATCACCCTCTTTATTTATCTGGAATATTCAATAATAATGCAAAATGTCATTAGAATGTTTCAAATGTTTATTGAAACAATATATTTCCCAGGGCTGCATATTTTCAGAGATTGCATCATTTCCGAGTGTAATATTTCTAATTCAAATATTTACTGCAGCGATACCTCTAAGTATCTTCATTGGTTTCAGCCTAACTTCCCTTTGATCATTCTTAGGGGTTCTGTGGAACCAGTTACTTAGTCCATTGAGTCTGATAAAACACAAATTATGGAAAAATTTAATAAAGTTCATCTGGTCTATGTTGTGTTCTCATTGTCACATTTTGTCCTTTATTGACTCGTCCACCAGACGAGTCAATAAGGGAGAAAATATGACAATGACAACACGACATATTCGCCCCTTTGCCGGATAGACTGAGTGACGAGAATCCAGTTATCTCCCAATAAGATAGTTTGATCAGTTTATGCACAAACACAGTGAAGCCGCTAGGCCGGGTTTTGTTGGGTCTTGTGGTTCGGTTTTCCGGTTTGCCACAAAACCCGGAACCGAACCGGAAACCGAAAAACCGCCCAGCCCTATTTATTTATTTATTTATTGGTGTTTAAGGTCACATATTTATGCACAATGGCTAATCATGACCGTGACAGTTTTAAAGGTGGAGGAAGCCGGAGTACCCGGAGAGAACCACCGAGCAACGACGAGCAACTGTCAGCTCCCCAACATACGAACTCCACAAGCAGGGTCAGCATTGGTTGAAGACAAGTGCACCATCGAAATGCAGTACGCCTTAGTACACAACGCCACACTGCCCCCACGCGGGCAATGGAGATGAAGTGTCTTGCCCAAGGACACAACGCGGTTGCCGCAGGTGGGATTCGAACCGAGGGCCTCTCGGCTTGCAGCCTGCACCTCTACCTACTGAGCCCCCGCCCAGCCCTAATGCAGACTGTAAAATACAAAATTATATAACAAAATTGCTCCTTAAATGTTTCGAATTCATCTCATACCTCATACTTCACTCTCCATTCATGCGCATGTGTTGTTATTGGAATGCAAAGTACGAACGTCGGTTGTTCATGAGCATTAAACTCAAATCGATTCAAAATTTACTGCCAGGTGTAGTTTTAAACCCCATCACGTAACCTTATTATATAGCGTATTCACAACTGGACAAGCTGTGAGTAAGGTGCACAGTATTGCGGGTGTTGTATTCGCCCACATCATCCCTGACTTATCCCGTCGTGAAAATCGAATTTCCATAAAGTTATCTCCCCTGAAATTATTAGACCGGCGATGAAGGTTCAATTGAAAAGTGTGTAATTGTTGGGAAACCACCTATGGCATCACTGGAAAATAATGCGAAATTCCCTTTTTGTTACTTTTAATAACCAAAAACAGCAGACAGCTATATCGGTGTGGTCTGGTGTTTTCGTTAAATACAAGCTACAAAAGGAAACTTGGCTTTTTATGGTAAGCTAATTATAAGCAACTAAGTAACAGTCCACTTGGGCTCTTTGTTTAGCGAATGTGATTTTACAGTAATTTGCAAGTTTTTATTCTTCACCGGAAAACATGAGCAAATCTCACCTCTTCGACTATTATATTAACGGAAACTACGGAAAGTATGGTGTCTGTATTATATGTCACGATACGAGAATAATAGTCAAACGTGGAAACTGATAGCGAAAAAATTATAAAAGCTAGCTTCAGTATTTTCATACTATGCAAGAAAATGTCTGAAGTTTGTGAATGATGCGCATATCCAAGATACCACTTCGATAACATTTCGAAATTTTAGTTTTTAATGAAATTCTCATGCGCTTAGTTAACTCTTAGAAGCCGGGAGTCGAGTTTTCTTGCCTGTGACGTAATACAGCAGGTAATCTGGCTGTGACGGTTCGGCTATCTTTGGGCTGGGGAGAATTAAACATTGAGCAGGTGCTTCTAGTCAAGTGTCGTCTGCCTGAATAGGCAGATGACACTTGACTAGAAGCACCTGCTTTACTGTAAATTTTTCGCGGTATGTCATGTTCATTCATTCTGATTCCCCGGCTTCTAAGAGTTAAAGTTACTGACGACTTTAGCAAATTAAGGGGAGCTAACTTTCCTGTTAAGCTCTTCCAATGACGAGAATTGTCAGCCATATGTTATTGAAACTATTTGTTCTGAAATGAAATCTGATTACACCCACATATCGTGATGAATACAGATTACTACAACAGTCAACATAGGAGATCAGCATTCGCCATGTTGGGTCACATGCGGGTGGGGAGAATATGTCGTCTTCATTTCCAAACCAGATATACGTGGATTCATTTACAGGACCAATCATGGTCAGAAAATGGTGGATTCGTAAACTTGATTCGGCGTCAAATGAATAGATATAGGTATATTACGCGCTTGATCATTTATGTTAAAATTAACTTTTATAGTAAGTATCAATTAAAATATTATTAATAATATGGCAAACCGAGTTGAAAACAAAACTTAAGGTTAACAAAACGTTGAAATGTGACAGCGTACAGTCGGAATCGAGTTGCGTGTCTTCGTTGCTTTGCAAAGTTAAACTGTGCTACCATTTCGAAAGAGCAGCACTCGAAATGCATAAATATAAGTCAAGTACTGCCAATACCTGTGGCATAGGTGTTTGTGTAGTTGAGTTATACGAAAGAAAATGAGTGACATATGAAGCGATCGATGGTAACAGCCATCGCTGTCTCCCTACTTCGCCCCACGCGTGTCTATTGTTTTGGAACTATAAACAAATGTGACGTGTGCCTCCACCCACTCACATGACCAAACATGGGGAATGTTGATAAAGCCTATTGATCTGGATGGTCATATTCCGTCAATTTGACGATACAAGGTCAGTCAGAACAAACAAGACGCCCTAAGGCATCTTGTTTCACCTGCCTAACCTGATCTCGTTAACCTGAGTCGGAATATGACAAACCAGATTGATTGATTTTCACGATAATTTGTTTATTATATGACCGGAGATATTTAACCCTTTACCCCACGTAACGGCCCAAATCGGCCAGTGCTATTCACAAAAATCACCATTCATTTTTCGTTATGGTTTCATTTTTGTCACACAAACATAGCTTATGACCCATCATAGGAACGAGCTCAACGAGCTCATTCCAATGAGCGGTCATAAGCTATGTTTTTGACGCAAAAAATGAAAAAAATGTTATTCATAAATTTTGTTTGCAAGTGTCGTCTGCCTTTCGTGTTATGTAACGAGTTAAAAATTGAATACAACACCTGAAATGCAAACAAAAAAAAAATATGGGATGCTTGTTCAGAGCGATCAGCACAAAGGCACACGAGTTTTTATTTCGCGATTGTAAAATTGTCATCTAGAAAATGTGCGCATATTACTGACCTCACGTGAGCCTCGTTTGAGTTCGACATAATATGGATTGAGAAATATTGAGACTCATTTTCCGACGAACAATTTGCAACGACATTTATGAGCTATTTGTTGTAATCGTACAATAATATCGTTGACCAACACGTACCAGTAAGGCCTGACATACTGTAGGCATGACTGTACTAAATATTTGAATTAGAGTAACCCCCCCCCCCCCCCTTGAAAATGATGCAATCTCCGAAACTAAGCAACCTTGGGAAAGTATATTGTTTCAATAAACTTTCGAAACGTTGTACTGACATCTTGTATTATTATTGAATATTCTAGATAAATAAAGAGGGTGATTTGAGGACTTTTTGGACCTAAAAATACAGTTGATTGTTGGTGCGTTTTTGTTGGCAATTCCCTGAAAAATATGTGGACGTGACCTGCACTTCCCTTCCTGCCAGTTTTTCTCTCTTATTTGTTGCATGACCCCCTGTTTTGGGGTCAGAAGAAGTTGTCTGAAGGGCTATACTTGACAAAGATATTTGAATATCAAAAATTAAAGTGATGCGATCATATTTTTTTCGCCTGAACGTTATAATGGTCGTCTTTAGAAAAATATTTAGTTCTGTGATACATGTACGACAAAATTGCACAGGTAATTATTCTCAGAAACAGTATTTTTAAAAATTCAAATTCTACTATCGCTGACAAGTATGTAGGTTTACATCACCATATCAGCCATGGACACATGGCTGAGATACAAAATCTTGCAACAGTTTTCGCCCTGTTTCTAACTTTAATTACGTGAATTCATTTTGTGAAAGATAACATACTTTCTGTATTCTGAGGGAGGTGTGAAATTCTGTTCACCGAAACCATTCGATCAAACAGATGTTGGAATTCAACCAATTATATGTTGTTCGAAAGGCACAAGAGTTATCAAGCAAAATATGATGGATTGAATTCTCTCAACTTTTCAGCTGTAAGCTTGCAATGATCTTGTTTTTAATCTTCTTACAGATTGCAGAAATGATATACTCAACAAGTGGTGTCATAAACTAAATGACGTTCCACTCTTGTTGAAATAGCTTATTCAAAAGTGGATTCTCGAAGCGCTGATCGCACAATTGTCATAATAATTATATTCAGATATACAGATTTATATATTCATAATGTTTTCGCTCAGTTAAACAAATCTGTTATATTACTCGGTCTGCACAGACCTCCATTTTCCTTCCGAGTGTTTTATCCACTATGTTAACTCGTAACCCGTTGAGTATTTTAAAGATATTTTTCATCAAATCAAGTCATGGCTGCTGCGAAGCAGCCATGACAAGATTTGATGAAAATTCTTCTAAATTTATCTCAAGAAATCATTGGTGAAAAAATCCATTCAATTTACAGGGTAGAAAATGGATTAATTGTGCCCAAGTTATACATATTTCAATCCAAACAATATCCTGCCCTGGGCAGAAATATCCACCAGCAGCATGCACCTTTACACGCCGTCATCGGTCTTATCCGTCCAACGCTATTGATTATAATCTCCATTGAAATGTTATTGCTCGTTGTAATGAGTGGTTATAAGCTATGTATTTGGGGCAAAACATACAAAAGTTTTTAGTTATCTGAGCATTTTTTCAGACAAGTGTCGTCTGCAATGCGTGTTGCACAAACATTTAAAGGAGAAGTTTACTCCATGTAGTCTTTAAGGGTTTTTTTTCATCGCAATGTATTTTCAATATACCCGTTGGAATGATGCGTCATTATGTCAGATCAGACTTTTTCTCCACAAATTCGCGACACAAGGACGCAAGCTGAACCCCCCCCCCCCCCCCCAAAAAAAAAGATGTCTCCATAACCGATAAAATGTTTGACGGCTGTTAACGCCAAAATAAATACCTGATGAAAACTTTGAAGTTTTTGCCCCTACCAGACATATTTTTGTCATTGAAGGCGTCAGTTTCATACCTTTAACTCAATTAAGTAATAAATGATTTTCAAACTCGCACCAAGCTTTATAATGGGTGTTTCAGGGCTTTACATCCTTGAATGTATCCGTGATCGTTTTCAAAGGCAGAGCACACACCACAACCTTGACGTCAGATCCGGCATCTCTGACTCAATCGAGATGATTATTGATTTTAATCATAATTTCAAGGGGAGTTAATCAATTCGCAGTGTCAAACAGAATTGTTTGATTTCGGGAGATATCCTGCAAAATCGGGAATGACTGAGGCGTAGAAAAGCGTTTCACATGCTTTTGTCCGGAACCATTCTTTACCCTCGAAATCGTTATGAAATAGATGGTTTCGTATTGAGAATTAGGAAGTGAATAAGCAGACGACAATGAGGATGATCCGTTGCAGTTCCTCCAAGAGGGTGCACTAATGTACTAACGGTCACAGCAAGACGTTTTGTTTATAAATACTTCCAACACTAATGAAGTAACGCGTGTTTTTTTGTTGAATGTTATTGTTTTTGGAAGGCAGAAAGATCTTGTCGGCAGGTTAAGTTTCCGTTGTGTATATAGTAGGGCTGCGCGATATTCTAAACTGAATACCGGTATCGGTATTCAAAAACATACCGAGGTATACCGGTATATCGAAAGACTGTTCAGATATCCGAACATACGTACCACAATCGAGACTTGAGCCATCACTGTGGAACGAATTAGCATGCCTTGATGGTTCAGTTCGAACAACCCTTTTCCCAACGCAGACGATATCAAAATTTTATTATTTTAAATATTAGTTTATAGAATTTTTCCAAAATTTTCAACAAAACAATATCATGTGACTCCCTCATTGGAACGAGCTCGACGAGCTCGTTCCAACGAGGTGGTCACATGATATAGTTCTTTTGAATTTTTTGAAAAATATTTTTCAACTGCTGATTTTGAATATTACGCGGGCGGCTGCGGCCGATTCGTTCGATAAAGGAATAATATTATTCATTCGAGACTACAGTTAAAACCCCAGGCATCTTGAAAATTAAATTGTGGGGAAATAAATAATGACGATAAACCGATATTTTTGTAATTACACCGGTATTCAATCGATAGTGGTTTGAATACCTGTATGTATCGGTTTATCGATATACCGCGCAGCTTTAGTATATAGCGGCACACAACAATTGCTGTGTGCCGCTATGTAAACAACGAAAATCGTACCCGTCCACTACATCTTTCTTCGTTCTGGAAATAACAGCACCACGTTTGTACAATTCTGTCTTCCATCTAGAGCAACCGTGTATTTACCGAACCTTTTAAAATTCACCTTGAAAGTATTGCTGCAATAAAGTGAATTGCTGGTCAGGAAGGCGAATTGTTTGTAAACGATAACGAATGCCAGTGACGTGCTGGGAACCAACCACTGATAATACACTCATGCAGTCTGTTGAGACGTCTCGCGGTAAAGTCCATTTGTAAAGAAGGACCAGAAATAATTTAATCGTACAGAATAGACTATCTCCTGTTATTTGCTGCAGTCAGTATTTGAGTGAAACGAAACCCGTTAAGAATTCACAGCAAACAGGACCTCACTCTCCTACAATATACGCATATCATTCGTTTAAAAATTAAGCCTCGGGTCCAGAGACATTCGGTGGTGCTTTTCATTCAATATTTTTTTATATTAATTTATCAGAACTTGATATGCATTCTATATGATGGAGTGTGGAAATGTCTCACATACCCAATATTGGAAATATCCAGACATTTGTTCAAGTTAGAGCGCTTACGAGCTGAAAACAGACAAAAAACCTAATTAAGGGCCATAACTCCAAAATTCAAGACATTTTAAAATTATTCTCGGTGGTTAAAATTTGTTAAAATGGCTTTGCATTGTTATAAATAACATAAATTGTAACAAGGCAAATCCATAGAGATTAATAACTGCACATCAAATATAATATGAAACACATTCACAGATTATGAAGCCTTTAAGTTTTGCTTCCTGTACACTCTGAAATCAGTTGAGAAAAAAATCAACCCAAATCAACTGGGTTCATATTCACTCGACCCAGCTAATTTGGGTTGAATGCTAACCCAACTGATTTTAGTGTGTACTCCAGATTAAAGACCAAATATATGGGCTCCCAGTATTCAACCAGTTAAACCAACTTTATGTGTTAATGTACACTCTAAACTCAGACGGGTTAAAAATCAACCGAAATCGACTGGGCTGAGTGAATATGAACCCAAATTAGGTTCATATTCACTCAACTCAGTCGATTTGAGTTGATATTTAACCCAACTGATTTTGGAGTGGCATAATGCAGAAAAAAAATTAGGGCGAAGTTTAAATATGGAGCACGTGCCCGTTGACGATAATCTACGAATTTATTTTTTGTGGCCTTGTGCTGATAACTAACATATTGTATGATAGTGATGTCTCTGCATGGGTAGCATATAAACAGAACAAACAAAGAAGAAAGCAAGTTACTGTTCCGGCTCATTATAGGTTCATTCTCGAGAGAACAGTGTATGCTTTCTTGAGATGATACTTCTATTTATGAGATCGGTGACGTATTGAATCCGCAATGTTCAATTTTGAATCTACAGAAAATGCGGAAAAAGACTGAACAATGTTAAGAGGCTGCGAACCTAGCCAGAACATGAAATGAGATATTGACCAGCGTAATTAATAATGACCAAGGTTAATATCAATATCATAACTCATACATTTGATGGGAAATCCATAATTGTTTTATTATATGCCATTATTTTCTAGCAAGGTTACTTCAATAGAATGACATCCATTTCTCTCATAATTAGTAATTGTGAGAAAATATGAAATCGAGTTTCTGCAGTTTATTGTGTTGAACCATTTTCGAGTTTTTGCCAACTTTATTTATTAGAAATGATTTTCTTTCCCAGAATTACCCATAAGCAAACTCGGCAGATATGACTTCAAACTCGGCTGACATAACGCGATTTCGGACGATATGTACCAAGCTAGAGTACGTATATCCTTATTAACGTGGTATGTGTATCTTTTACAGCTGACATTAAACAAAATATATTTATCTTTTACACCCGGCCAATTTGACCTAATATCACAATAAAGTATACAATACGTCGCTAGAGTTGTTCCTCCCCTTGATGCGTTACTTGTCGCAACCAGTTTGTTTACATCGCGATCAGGAAAATTGATGTGGCTAGGCATGATGGATTGTCTTGAAGCTGTGTTCTTTTTGTATGATATGGAATTAAAAATGGCAATAAGGGTTAGGTGGACGAAGAGAAGGAGAAGAAGAGAGTTGTACAGAAACTTCAACGCACACGAAGATTCGCTGAAGTGGGAGATGAGGTAAATCAACTATCCGAACGTCTCGGCTTCCCCACTGGGGAAGCCGAGACGTTCGTATAGCTGAACTAGAGGTGGAGGAACCTTCGGACTTTGTGGAAAGATGAGAAACAATAACATTATCGGAAACTGTAACAGATCTGAGAAGGAGGCGCTGTGACGTTGCGGTAACCGGTTCTCGTCAGTTCACCGAAGTTAAGCAACGTCGCGCCCGGTTAGTCCTTGGATGGGTGACCGTCTGAACGATCGAGTCGGACTCCCGCGTTGTGTCCTTGGGCAAGGCACTTAACCCCGATTGTCCACATGGGGCACGGTGACGCCGTGTACTAAGGCGTACTGCGCGTCGATGGTGCGCATGTCTTCAACCAATCTTACCTTGCCTGTGCTGCAGTATGGAGTTACGATTTTGGGGGGCTGGCAGTTGCTCGTCGTTGCTCGGTGGTTCTCTCCGGGTACTTCGGCTTCCTCCACCCGTAAAACTGTCACCGACACGATATGACCTTGACTGTTAAATTGTCGTTAAACTTTAATAAATAAATAATAAATAACAGATCTGAGAATAGAATATTTTGTAATTTTGTAGAAAATAACTGAAATATTACGTGGGCGGTATTTGATTTTTAAAAAAAACGTGCATAAATATAAATGAACACAAATGTGTTTGATGTTTCTTCATTAACTTGTAAAATTCATTTTCTCTTGTTTGGCAAAATGTGTTCACAGTCTTTGCTTGCTACAATTTAAGGGAGAGTGAAGACACTCTCCCATAAATTGTAACAAGTCAAATACATTTCGTTACAATCCTCCGCAAACTGACACCAATATTGATACCATAACTCAATTAACAGTGGCGATTGACTGCTAATTAATTGTTGACTGCAGGCATTTAGAGACTAACCCGTCGTAGGTTCGATCCTGACCCACGCCATCTGTGTCGTGTCCTTGGGCAAGGCACTTAAACCCAATTTCTCAAGTGGGAGTACGGTGGCGTAGTCACTAAAGTGTACTTCATGTCGATGATTCATATGCCATCAACCAATACTAACCCTGCTTGTGCCGGGATAGTAAGTTGGAGAGGACGACAATTAGTCGTCGCTGCTCGGTGTTCTCTCTTGATACTGCAGCTTCCTCTGCCCTCAAACCTGTTCGAAACTTGGAACATGGCAGTTGAAACTACCGCTAGATAATAAATAAATAAATAAATAAATAAATAAATAAATAAATAAATAAATAAATAAATTAATAAATTAATAAGGTTAAACGTTTTATTACGAACTACTAAGTGGGCATTTCGGTTAGCAATGTTGGAACTCCATTACGGAAAAACTCCGAAGAGCATGTCTGGCTGTCTTATCTGTTCTCATGATGAAAAGGATGAAGAGGATGGGAACAAAATATTTTTCTGCTGACGCAGCAGCCGAAGCAGCCGCAAAAGAAAAATATATTATCACTTCTCTCTCACTGCACTTAGCTGTTTTCGCCACTGAACAAGTGATATGTGTTCCTTGGTGACCACCAGTGTTGCTACTGTTGTCAGAATCAAAGACATCGCCTTTTCTTCTATCATCTGCTCAGTGGTTACTTTGGTTACTGTCTCAGTAACGTATATTCGATTGTTGGCATCTGCACTTGTTCGACAATTTCCGGATTTAAAGAAAAATAACTAGCGGAGTGGCCTCATCGACATCCATCGATTATGTGCAATCAAGTAACGTTAACTTTATCCCGAGTATGGACGTTTAGTTTGCGACTTTATTGCCAACTCACCACAAGATTACAAACATAGGTGGGAAGAAATCTATTCGAAAAGAAAAATCGAAAGTCGTGAGCATGCACCATGTAAATCAAATGAGAAAGGGGAACCAGAAATAACTGGATCACGCAGTTTTATAGGATTTTAGGGTTGGATTATTGCTTATTTCCCACATGACCACAAATGCAGACCACGTTCTTCCTCTTGAAGCTGAGGCTATTTCCTTTGACGGACCCGTGACCTTCTGAGGACTCGATTCAATGAAGCGGATTGTTTAAAATCTGTATGGTCAACTCGTCTAACGAAGTTGCCTTTTTACCTACCTTTTCCGATCCACACCCATGATGCAGACCATTTCATTTTCTATTTTTATCTCTTCATATATAGAGGATATGGAATGAGTGTTTTTCTCATATAATATTTATGAAACGAGTCTAAGAATTTTCCGTTTTGGCGAGCCTCTGGCGAGCCCAAACGGAAAATTCGGACGACTTTTCTAAATATTTTATGAGAAAAACATTTATTTCATATTCTGTTTATCATATGACACACACACGCACAAATTAGCCACTTAGTATGACTTTTTAACCCATCACCTAACTTGAGTTGCAGACGTCACTTGCAAAAAACATCCTCATATAACTAAAAATTTTAATTTTTTGCTTCCAAAACATAGGTTATGACCCCTTATTGGAATGAGCTCATCGAGCTCGTTCCGATGAGGGGTCATAACCTATGTTTTGGAAGCAAAAAGTGAAAATATAAAAAAAAATGAATGGCGTTTTTCTTGTTGGTAAAAGATTAATACGATATAACCACCTAAATAGGACAGATAACGTAAATTCTCCCTACAGAAATTATGCAAATGTCACCCAGTTGTATTTTGTTTAGCCAATCAAATTGTCCAGTTTTGAAATTGACCAATGAAAGCTCCCAACTCTAATTATGCAAATTATGAAAATGTGGCCCAGTTTTATTTTGTTCAGCCAATCAAATTGTCTTGTTTTGAAACTATATATATAAACTTTATTTATCGCTGATTAATATGAAAACAAAATATCAAATGTTTTAAAGTGAACAAAACGGACGAGTCATATGATAAATATAAACTATCACCATAGAATTGAGTGCATGAATGAGATGCATGTCTGCCGGCAAGTCGAATGAAGCGAAATGAATTGTGACGTGGTGCGCGCTGATATTTCCAAAAGGTAAGTTAAAGGGCTAACTCAGCAAATGACAAGCGCGTCATGTTTATACCTTAACATCAACGTGCTTTAGTTTTAAAGTATCATTTTTTGCTATAGAAGATATAAGATAATTAGAAAAAGAAACACTCATGCAGTCAGGGTCGTAGTGGAGGGGGTGGGGGCAAAATATTTCCCTCCCCATTTCATTCCACATGGGTTAAGAGCGTGTATATCCCATAGATGAAGGCCCAAGGTCATCCCCAGGATAAAAACAACCAACCTTTGAAAAATTTAAAAAAATAATATTTAAAATAATAAATTTTGATATCGTCTGCGTTGGGTAAAGGGTTAAAGTACCCTGAGTACATTTTGAAGGCTTTTGTACCCAGAAAGTTAAGGAATAATAAGAGAAAATGATCCAGTAAATATCAGGGTGAGAGTAAATGAAGCAGTTTTAGGAATTTCAGGCATGAATGTAAAAGATTCAGGAAAAGTGGGGAGGGTGTGTCCAGACCCCCCCCCCCCCCCCACACACACACCCATTGCTATGACGCTGCTTGTTGTCAAAGAGAACATGAACAAAGGTGGCTAATGTTAATGTAACATCTTCATCACAACAATTAATTCGTAGAAAATCACCAGTCTGGAAAAATATATGCCCTACATTGTTTCGAGGCAGATCACTTCTTTTGTTATGAAGCAACGTCGTTTGCCATCTGTTTAATTAGCCAGCAAGAGAGTCAGCACAGACGAAATAATACATTTCGTTTTGTGCGAAACATTGGAGTTAATTTAGGTAGCACTTTTTCTGATTCTGACGTAGATTAGACAAAAAAGATTGCGGATGACTAATGGTGGTTATTATTATTGGAACACAGAGATTTATTTTTGTTATCTGGTTTTTCATTTATTATTTTTTTATCGCTGTTGTTGGAAATGTGGCCCCAGTTCGAAAGATTTCTTTCTCAAACGATTAACCATTTTCCTGTGTATGTGTGTGTGTGTGTGTGGGGGGGGGGGGGGGGGGGGGGGGGGGGGGGGGGGGGGTCTTATGTGCTGACGAGTAAGCGGGAATTCCGGGACCTTCTTCTACAAAATCGTGTAAGCAAATTTGACCAGAGAAGCATTCTGGGTGGCTTTAGCGGATTAGTGGATTAGTAGTCCACTAAAGCCTCCAAATCGCCAAAATTGCACAGTAGGCTTACATCGGGCATCCTGACACGCTATTAGTATATTTACTCTCCTCCCTCGGCCTCGACTAGGAAAATCGCCGACTCGAACGGAAGTTCTTTGGTATTAGGGATACCATGTAGAAAAAAAAACACACAATGAAGCTCATTTCGTTCGCTACATTCTAACAATTTGAGAACTGTTGGCCTCCAAAAGTGTGTGTGAAGGGGGTGGGAGGCCGAACTGCAGCCCCGCCGCCCATGGTAACAGTCGAATATATACTTAGTCAAAAAAGTATAATAGAAACAAATGTGAAAAAATAACATAAAGGATGAAATATAATAGTGCTAATGTTGCATGTTTGTGATCAAGAAGTCGTGCAAAGAGTTTAATGACATGTTGTTGACGTCCACCCAACCGTATACAATTTTGCTACGGATTTCAAAATAGCACGTGCTACCCAAGAATGTCAAAGTGAATGGGTGACCAACGATTTTCTTTGTGTTATGTTGTGCCAGAGGGCCTGGGTTATTGAAGAAACCCGCTAGTTTTTGTCTTCCGACATTTTAAAAAATGCCAAGATTAACCGAAAATCAGAGGTTGCGTGCCATTGGTATACATGAGGCTGGGATACCTCCAGACGAGAGCTCGCTTCTGAGTTCGGAGTCATTGTGGCCACTATTTACCGTCTCATTGGAAGGTATAGAACCAATGGATCTACTTCCGACTGACCGCGTTCAGAACGACCAAGAGTTACGACCCCTGCACAAGACCGACACATCAGGACGTCTCACTTGCGGGATCGCTTCCTTCCGGCGACGAGGACAGCAGCAATTACACCTGGTAGAACTAACAATAGAATCAGTGCACAAACTGTCCCCAACAGACTCACGCTGAACACGGCATCCGAAGTAAGCGTCCATACCACGGACCAATCCTTGCCCAACGTCATCGTACCGTCAGAATGGAATGGGTACGTCAGCGTGTTCACTGGACTCAGCCGCGTTGGAGTACAGTTCTTTTTAGTGATGAATCACGATTTTGTCTACGGCGCGCTGATGGAAGGGCCAGAGTGTATCGCCGACGAGGAGAACTGTTTTCTGATGCTTGCGTGCGGGAATGAGTCCGTTTCGGCGGGGGTAGTGTAATGGTTTGGGCAGGAATTTCCTTGCACCATCGAACGCAGTTGATCTTCATCGATGGTAATCTGAATAGACAGCGATATAGGGACGACATTTTTAACGCTGTTGTTGTCCCGTTGTTCAACGCTAACGTCGAATTTCAGTTATTCCAGCAAGACAATGCCCGGTGTCATGTGGCGCGTATCTGCCGTGACTTACTTGAGGAGCAGAGCATCGAACATCTTCCCTGGCCCCCACTTTCGCCAGATTTGTCGCCAATCGAGCATCTTTGGGATCAGATGGATCATCGGGTACGACTTCATGATCTTCAGACGTTAGGCGATTTACGCAATGTTCTAAGGCAGAAGTGGAACGCAATACCACATGGTGACATCCAGAGACTTATCAGGTCCATGCGCCGTCGATGTCTTGCCATCCAAGAGGCAAACGGTGGACATACACGCTATTGACTGCATGTATGAACTTCTCATTTCACCCCACGTCTGAATTGCGACGTCTTGACGTGACGCTGGCAACAGTAAGAACATGAAATTATGCAAATTCATACAGCTAGACTCGAAATATGTATTTACAATAACTTGTTTGGGATTAAAGTCGATAATACTAAAAAAATTGCTCCTCGAAGTTTATTATACTTCCTTTTTTGACTCAGTATATATTGTAGAATAACTACAAGAAGTTTTATTTTCTTCTTTACCAAGAATAACACCTTCTAAAGCTTAACCCTTTACCCAACGAATCGGCCGCATCCGCCCGCGTAATATGCAAATTCAGCAGTTGAATAAATATTATTTTTAAAAAGATTTCAACAAAACCATATCATGTGACCCCTCGTTGGAACGAGCTCGTCGAGCTCGTTCCAACGAGGGGTCACATGATATGGTTTTGTTGAAATTTTTTGAAAAATTTGAAAAAATTATATTTAAAATAATAAATTTTGATACTGTCTGCATTGGGTAAAGGGTTAATCACGGATAGTTTCCTCATTGTGTAGTGCATATGACCAGTGGTTTGATGTTGTGGAACCGGTGCCCCCCCCCCCCCCCCCCCCCCCTCCTATAACATTCCAGTCGGGATATATTCATCTGGCTTGGAGTCTCAGATATCGTTTCGCTCTTGCTGGCAATCATGTATTTTCTTACGAGACAAAATTTGCTTTTTGCACTTATGCCACAAACACAGTTGGTCCCATGCAAATGGGGTCTTTGGTCGATTGGGGATGTTGGTGTCCCAGCTTGACCAACTTTGAGTCCGGTAAGGTGCGAATAAGAAGTTGTGAAACCTACATATATTTATCCACAAATAAATTTCCTGAATGTTTTTGTTTCAGCTTAATCCCCAATAACAAATATTCTAACTACACCATCAAGGCATGTCTTTGAAGAAGGCATGTCTTGATGATGTGGTTGGAATATTTCATCAGTCGGGCCTTGAATTTTGACTGTCGGGACAAACTAGGTTAACACACCTCATTCTGTCATCCTCGCGCCACTCTTGGTGTGTCAAAATATCTTTTATTCATCGAGCTTTTGCGACCGAGTTAATGAATTAAGTCAACAAGGGGAGTGAAAAAATCAGAATGCTTATGAATTCAATATGTTTACTCTCTGGCGCGCAATAAAGCACCCCCCCCCCCCAAGAATGGGAGCTCATTTTACAGATATTTTTTGAAGATCTCTGATACTTGTGTCTACCACTGAATGAGTTTTTGGCGAGTGCAAAAGGTGAGAAGCTTATGAACTGAATGGCTATTTTCAAAGCCCCCAAAGAAAGTTTTGACCCTTTGAACCCGAAAGAACCCTTTTGCGGCCCAGGGTCGTGATACGACCTGAATTCATAAAGTAAAGTAGATAGTTGCCCAGTGAAATTGTGTGGTAGATCAATCAAGCTCTAAGGCTGCACGTCGAAAATATTGATTGAGTAGTCTTTCCCAAGAAGAGAATATGCACTCTACCAGTTTATGTCTCTCAAATGGCATGGGAAATACCACCAGGGTCCAAAGAATAAAGAAGGGTAAACCGTTATAATTTTACACCGAATTTAGTACACTGAACTTTTAATTCTTGGACATTCATTGGTAATGTGTAAACATTTTGGCAAGTACAGTAGCATTCGAGTCTGGACAACGTGAACATTCAACCTGGCAACGAGACAATACAGATGTGATAACGTTTCCCAAGAAATTGGACCGAAAACGGTTCAGTAACGATTATTTGCGACCTCTGCACTTTTCGATTGCCAATTCTGCTGTCCAAGCTATCGCCCATGGTCACGGGGTGTTTCCAGGTACACATTTTTTTTCTCATTAACCCTTTGAGACTTTAATTATCCTGACGTTCAAACGTCACTGAGAATTCAGTTTTTTCAACGTTTTTTCAAAATGCGACGTCAAACGTCGGAAAGTACAAATAACAAGATATTTTTCACATTAGTGATTATCTGGTTTGGGTTAGATTATTTTTGGTGGTCTGAATTTGTTATTCAAAACCTGTTTTATTACAACATATTGGAGAGTGCCTACAGGCACTCTCCAATAATTTGTAATAAAACAAATTTATATAAACAAAATATTATTTGTGTTTGACTGAATATGAAATATAAGCAAAGAAAGTGTTGGCTTAAGCTCTGGTATCCTCATTTTTTGAAAGCCCTGATAGTGGCTCCTAGCACCCAACCAGTCAAGAAGTCTTGACAGCAGGATTATATTAGTATTTTAAGCTGCGATAATGTTTGGCTCCACGGTTGTCACTGAGCACTATTCGGGAGAAAATAGGAATTGAGGTTAAAACTTTAAATGAAAGTGTCAGTTACACTGCAGCTCAACTTGACAAACTTGTACTTGGTAAGTTGTAAGTGAAATGACAAAATTGAAGATCATTCGTACCAATGTTATTTGGTGAAGTTTAAACGTAACAGCATTGTGTGTGCACAGCGTCAGAGTAATTCATGCATTTTTAAATGTAAACTGTGAAGCTGGCTGAAGGAAGAATGTTGATACACAAATGCAGTAAGTTCAGAGGTTATTGTAAATGGCAACTTTTTTTCACAGAAATGAATGCTAAATAGCTCTTATCTAAAGGTCTTGCCTAATGAGCACACCAAGTTAAAAAAACAATCCTAAGATAAATATGCCCTGCAGGCCATGTCAAAGAAGAATGTTGATGCACAAATGCGATAAATTCAAAGATTGTTGTTAACAGCAACAGTTTTTGATGGAAATGAAAAGAAAATCAACAGCTCCTATCTTTGTCACCCTACATAAGCATATAAAGTTTCAAAACAACCTGATAATGAATGCGCCCTCTGAGGCATGTCAATGGAAGATGTTAATGCACAAATGCACTATGTTTGAAGCTCATTGCTTGTGGCAATGTTTTTTTTATGGAAATTTATAAATATACCCTGCAGAGTGCAAAAGGGATAAGCTGCTGCACAAATGCAGTAAGTTTGAAGGCTGGTGATAACGACAATGATGTTTTATGGAAATGAAAAAAAATCATTAGTTCACATCTAGAGGTCATCCCGAATACGCATACCAAGTTTCAAAGTGACCCGATCATAAATGTGCCCTGAAGTGTGTGTCAAAGGGAAATATGAAGTCTGACTAAACTACGTTCAAAGGTCAGCGGCAACATTTTTGACGGAAATGGAAGAAAATCGATAGCTCCCATCTAGAGGTCACCCCCAAACAAGCACACCAAGTTTCCAAGCGATTCAATCATAAATGTGCCCTGCAGGGTGTATCAAAGGGAAATATTGATGCATAACTGCACTAAGTTTATCAAAGGTTACGGACAAGGAAGAAAATCAATAGTTCGTATTTAGAGGTCACCCCAAACAAGTGTACCAAGTTTCAAAGTGATCCGATCATAAATGTGCCCTGCAGGGTGTGCTACGGGAAAATATTGACGCTTAACTGCACTAAGTTCATCAAAGGTCGTTACCAATGGCAACATTTTTTGACGGACAAGGAAGAAAATAAATAGCTCCTATCTGGAGGTCACCCCCAACAAACATACGAGGTTTCAATGCAATCCGATCATAAATGTTCCCTGTAGGGTGTGCCAAAGGGACATATTATGGTCTAACTAAACTAAGTTCAAAGGTCATTACCAGCTGCAACATTTTTTGACGAAAATAGAAGAAAGAGGATAGCTCCCATCTAGGTCACCTCAAACCGGTACACCAGGTTTCATAGCGATCCGATCATAAATGTGCACTGCAGAGAGTGCCAAACGGAAATACTGCTGCATTACAGTACTACACTAGGTTCATCGAAGGCTGTTGCCTGCGGCAACATTTTTAGATGGAAATCGAAGAAAATCAATAGCACCCATCTAGAGGTAACCCCAAACAAGGATAGCAAGTTTCAAACCTATTTGATCATAAAGGTGCCCTGTAGAGCGTGCCAAAGGAATATATTGATGCCTAACGTACCTAAGTTCAAAGGTCATTGAAGAAAATCGATAGCTCCCCTCTGGTGGTCACCCCAAACAAGCATACCAGGTTTCAACGCAATCCGATCATAAATGTTCCCTGTACGGTGTGCCAAAGGGAAATATTGAGGTCTGACTAAACTAAGTTCAAAGGTCGTTGCCAGCTGCAATTTTTTTAACGGGAATAGAAGAAAATCGATAGCTCCCATCTAGAAGTTTCAAAGCGATCCGGTTAAAAATGTGCCCTGCAGGGTGTGCCGAAGGGAAATATTGATGCATAACTGCACTAAGTTCATCGCAGGTCATTGCCAGCGGCAACATTTTTTTGACAAAAATTGTAGAAAATCGATAGCTCCCATGTAGAGGTTACTCCTAAGAAGCATACCAAGTTTCAAACCGATCTGATCATAAATGTGCCCTATAGGGCGTGCCAATGGAATGTATTGACGCCTGACTAAACTAAGTTCAAAGGTCATTGACAGTGGCGAGATTTTTTGACGGAAATGGTAGAAAATCGACAGCTCCCAGGTCACCAGGTCAGTAGAGGTCACCCCAAACAAGCATGCCAGGTTACAAAGCAATCCGATCATAAATGTGCCTTGCAGGGTGTACCAAAGTGAAATATTGAGGTCTGACTTAACTAAGTTCTAAGAACGTTGCCAGCGGCATTATTCTTTGATGGAGATGGAAGAAAATCGATAGCGCCCATCTAGAGGTCACCCCAAACAAACATACCAGGATTCAACGCAATCCGATCATAAATGTGCCCTGCAGGAAACGGAAATATTGAGGTCTGAAAAATAAGTTCTAAGAACGTTGCCAGCGGCAACAGGTTTGGGCGGAAATGGAAGAAAATCGATCGCTCCTATCTAGAGACCACCCCAAACAAGCACACCAAGTTTCAAAGTGATCCGGTCAAAAATGAACACTACAGGGTTTGCCAAAGGGAAATATTGATGCATAACTGCACTAAGTTCCTCGAAGGTCGTTACCAGCGGCAACATTTTTTGACGGAAATGGAAGAAGATCGACAGCTCCCATCTAGAAGTAACCCCAAACACGCATACCAAGTTTCAAACCGATCTGATCATAAATATGCCCTGTAGGGCGTGCCAAAGGAATATATTGATGCCTGACTAAACTAAGTTCAAAGGTTGTTGCCAGTGGCAAAAAAATCGATAGCTCCCATCTAGAGGTCACCCCAAACAAGCATGCCAGGTTTCAAAGCAATCCGATCATAAATGTATCCTGTAGGGTGTGCCAAAGGGAAATATTGAGGTCTGACTAAACTAAGTTCTAAGAATGTTGCCAGCGGAAACATTTTGTGACAGAAATAGAAGAAAATCGATAGCGCCCATCTAGTAGTCACCCCAAACAAGCATACCAAGTTTCAAAGCGAACCAGTCAAAAGTTTGCACTGCAGGGTGTGCCAAAGGGAAATATTGATGCATGACTGCACTAAGTACATCGAAAGTAGTTGCCAACGGCAACATGTTTAGATGGAAATAGAGGAAAATCGATAGCTCCCATGTAGAGGTAACCCCAAACAAGCATACCAAGTTTCAAACCGATCTGATCATAAATGTGCCCTATAGGGCGTGCCAAAGGAATATATTGATGTCTGACTAAACCAAGTTAAATGGTTGTTGCCAGCGGCAACATTTTTTGACGGAAATGGAAGAAAATCGATAGCTGCCATCTACAGGTCATCCCAAACAGACATACCAGGTTTCAAAGCAATCTGATGATAAATGTGCCCTGCAGGGTTTGCAAAGAGAAATATTGAGGTCTGACTAAACTAAGTTCAAACGACTTTGTCAGCGGCAACTTTTTTTGATGGAAATGAAGGAAAATCGATAGCTCTCATCTAGAGGTCACCCCAAACAAGCATACCAAGTTTCCAAGCGATCTGATCATAAATGCGCCCTGTGGGGTGTGCCAAATGAAATTGTGGACGAACGTACGTACGTACGCCTACGGACGAGAAGTGATGGCAATAGCTCAACTTGACTTTGTCAAGTTGAGCTAAAAGTCGAAACATAATAACAAAATAAATGACCAGAAAGTATCAACGCGCTGTTTGATTTCGTACGTCATAAGACGTACAAAAGTATCAAAGGGTTAAAAATAACTTTTGCTCTGATTTGCAATAAATAATTCCACCTTTGCATAAAATGGTAGAAACTAAAGTAATCATTTCTCCAAATTCGCGATTTTTCTTTGAAAAAAACATTTTCGTGTTTTCATGCCCTCCCATAAATTAAACAGTGGTTTCTCGCCATCTCGTTATAAATTCTCGTTGCTTCAGTAATGGTTATCTCTTTGCACATGTGTGTGGTAAAACTTGTTGAAGCCATATTTTATGAGTTTCTTGCAACAAATTTATTCTTTTGTATTTCTTAATAATAAGATACTTAATTAAAAAAAGCAAGGTCGACGCTGTATCTATTATGTACACCTCCTTCGGGAAATGTTCTCCTATAGTATTGTCTGAACAAGGATAGTGCCAGATCCAAACAACTAGAAGCTTTGAACATTTTTTTACACGCCTGTTCTGTGAAATCCCCATCTACAGCAACACTAAACCATTCTGAAAATGAAAATCCGTTCCACACACATGTGCAGAACGGAAATCGTTGATGGACTATTTTTAGACGCGAAATTTCACCGGAATTTTCTACAAATCGTGCACCGTAATCAGTTTGAATTGCTAGCGATAGCTAAAAATAGTAACAAGGGTTCCCCTCGCAAATTTGGTTGGCGATAAAATGAGTTCTTTTTGTTGATAGTTCGTGCCCTCACAGGCCCATAACTATCGAAAAATATTGGGGGGGGGGGGGGGGGGGGTATCATCATTCTGCCCTACTGTCAGCGCATATGCCCTGCATATATATCATCACACAGTACATATAAATGATATCAGGTGCCCTGTAGGGCAGGACACTCCACACAGGAAGATAAATGAATAAATGCTAAATAGTATTGTTGATTTTACAAGGACACCCTGGCCTTTTTTTTTTGCATGGGCAACAGGACATATGAACTGAGATGGAAGTTGTACAAGACCATGATATATCAGGTGCCCAGCGTGCCCTAACTGTTCAGCTGTATTCTGATAGGCAGTGATAGGCAGGGTAACTTTCTGGCAAATAATTCCTTGGCAGGGCAGTAGTTGGGTGGGACACGGACCGTGGTAACCGGGCAGAGGCCCTGCGAACGGAAGATCTGAATATTTTCTTGGGGGGGGGGGTGGGGAACACACCCAGCCCCCAGGATTTAGGCCCCTGTGCACTCAGTTCAAATATATTCTATGTGCCTTCTGGCACGTAGAACACATTGGAATTCAGGGGACGAGTTGTCAAATGAATTGCTGGATATCCTTCTAATAATTGCTTTTAAAGACACGAATGCGCATAATAAACACAGAACGACACACGCGACGGCGTGTGAAGGGGTTAATTGATATGGCACGAGTGCCTTCGCGGAAGGATAAAACGAGAGGTCTGCGGCCTCTAGTTTTATCGTCCCCGGTGGTACAGTTGCATAAAAATTGGTAAAGACTAGTGTCAGCGCGGAAGGATAAAACGAGAGGCCGCAGACCTCTCGTTTTATCCTTCCGCGATGGCACAAGAGCCATATCGATTAACCCATTCACATGCGTGTGTCTTTCTATGTATGTGCTATACGTGAACTTACAACGCTTTGACATGAGATTCGATTCGAAGTGACCTTCATGATTCGAATCGCGCTGATTCGGAAATCTTCGAATCGTAGCGATGTTATCAAAAACCTACAAAGTATTTTCTCGTATCTTTTTGATTGCCTTGCCAACAGACGAGCTGTCGTTAAATGAAAGGCACTTGACTGGAGACTGGAAATATTTAAGGTTGTAAGAATGTGCATTGGACTGCATGATATTCTAAACTGAATACCGATAATTAAAAAAATACCGCGGTATACCGGTATATCGAAAGACTGTTCAGGTATCTAAACATGCGTACCACAATCGAGACTTGAGTCATCAGAGTGGAACGAATTAGCATGCCTTGATGATGCAGTTAAAATAATCCTTTTCCCAACGCAGACGATATCAAAATTCATTATTTTAAATATTAGTTTATCGAATTTTTCCAAAAATGTCAACAATTGGAAAGAGCTCGTCGAGGTGGTCACATGATATGGTTTTGTTGAATTGTTTGAAAAATATTTTTCTACTGCTGATTTTGTATACTACGCGGACGGATGCGGTAGATTCGTTGGGTAAAGGAAAAATATTATTCATTCGAGACTACAGTTAAAACTCAAGGCATCTTGAAAATTAAACTGCGGGGAAATAAATAATGACGATAATCCGATATTTTTGTAATTACACCGGTATTCAATCGATACTGGTTTAAATACCGGTATGTATCGGTTTATCGATGAACCGTGCAGCTTTAAATATGCAACATCTACAACTTGAACAGCGGTGAAATTCGATTCGAGATTCAATTCGAGATTCGATTAGAAATCCTCAGCGTGATTCGAGTCGCTCCAAAATTTAAGATTCGCGGGGCTCTAGTATGGAGTATTTTGGAAAATGGACCTTAACCCTTTACTCAACGAATGGGCCACACCCGCCCGCGTAATACATGTATACAAATTCAGCAGCTGAAAAAATACGATTTTTCAAATTTTTTAAACAAAACTATACCAATGAGGGGATCACATGATATGGTTTTGTTGAAATTTTTTGAAAAATTAAAAAAAAAATCATTTAAAATAATAAATATTAATATCGTCTGCGTTGGGTAAAGGTTTTATAAACTATAACTTACTTTGAACCGGTAAAAAAACGCCGCCACTTTGACTTTGAACAAATCCCGGACAATGACGTACAATGCCCACCCCCACCAAAACAACCAGGTTTCAAACAACGGGGATATCCAGTAATTATGTCCAATAATTATACCACGATTGCTGTGTATATTCAACGTTACCCGATAAAATACAGCCATTATGACATGTGCTGGGTACACCACGCGTGGAATCCGGCCTACGTGTGAGAACTTCAAAGAAGAACGCATCTGATTGGTCGTTACACATCTGGTTGACGTTTGGACATGAATGAAATGCTTCGACACAAAAGAGCTGAGCAAGAATGTAAACAGACCTCCAAAGGTGAAGTTTTTCTTTAAAAATATCACAATCGTTAACTTAATAATTCAGTTTAATCGTAGTATAAATACAGAACGCAGCTCGGGTAAAGAACGAGGGATAGGAATCAATGACCATTGCTGGGAGCACGGTGGCTCACTGGTTACGGCAATGGACTTCAAACGGAGATGTCCTTGATTTCATCCCACCAGGGTTAACTGCTTTGTGTTCTTGGGTGAGGCACTTATTACCGATTGCTCACGTGTTAGCATCGTGGTGCTGTGTATTCAGGCGTACTACATGTCGATATTACACTTGTCTTCAACCAATGCTAACCTCACTTATGCGGAGTTAGTATGCTGGGGAGTCCAACAGTTGCTCGCCGCTGCTAGGTGGTTCTCTCCGGGTACTCCAGCTTCCTAAAGTGTCCAACACAGGGTGACCCTGGCTTTGAGAGTGTCCTTAAACCCCAATAAAAAACTACCCTTGTTGGATTTTTCCTGTATTTCACACGCGCCTCCGGCGCGCGTGAAACACAGGGATAACTCCATTTCGAGTCGTTGATTCCAGCCCTTCGAACACCACCCTGCTTGTGTACTGTCTTATTATTAATTTCTACAGCTCGGGCGGGGGCGGAGGGGGGATCAGGGATTAAAAGACTACCTCGGCTGCTGTTTATTGCATTGTTTGCTTATTGCATGTTGTATTCTCTTTCGCTCAAACTTTTAACAATTCCAGAAGAAAGGCGAAAAGAAATTAACAGAATCTGTACTTGTTAGACCCATAGATTAGAATAAAGCACGGGTTTTGCCAGGAGATGAGCAACTAATTACATCTGACGCCGCAAAATCCTGTTTCACACGAACATTTCATTTATCTTCACATCAGTTTATTTTCATAACGCATAAGAATATTCGGTGCACGGCGATTACGTAAGGTGGGTAACCGATTACGAGGATTTAACACATAATCCTAAATGGTTTATATCATAAGCCTCACAACAGGAATGGTACATAAATGTCCGTAATATGGCTCGTAAAAGGAGCACTGACGTCAGAAACCTTTACGAGGGTGACATTCATTATATGCACGTTATCATAACATGTGGATTTATTAATAAGTATCTGCAGCAGGAGTTACTAGAGTTTATAGTCCACGCATGGAATTCAACCCTTGGATACGAGAGTGGTAATCCTGGGTAAATGTGCGAGGGGATGCCCCTCCCCCCCACCCCCACCCCCAAATCTTTGTCTCGCCTGAGTCTGAGTATTATTGCCCGGGAGTAATTGGACTAAACGGCAAGTTTAATGCAAATGGAAGCGTGGAAACAGAGCAGACAATAGAACACATGGTCCCAGATAGCCAGCCACATGGGAATCCTGGGAGAGCGGTGGCTTATTGGTTAGAGCATTAGGCTTTAAACCGAGGGCCGACGCTTTGACCTTGGGCCTTACCCTTGGACAAGACTCTTAATCCCAATTGCCTGCGTGGAGACACGTCGGCGTTGTGTGCTAAGGTGCATTACAAGTCGCGGATGCACTTGCTTTCAACCCCTGCAAACTCTGCTTTTGCGGATTACTCAGTTGATGTGTCTAACAGTTGCTCAACGTTGCACGGTGGTTATCTGCGGCTTCCTCTGCCCGTAAACTGTCCGACACGATATGACCCTGGTTGTTGAAGGTGTCCTTGAACCCCAATAAACAAACAAACATGCGAATCCCAGTCATCCAGTGTATCCATCCTTATTAAATTAAAGTTGCAGGTTGATTTGTTCAAATATTTAATTGGCTTTCCGAGAATTGACTATCCTTCAGCTGATCGGTGGAGGCAAGGCAGCACCCAGGAAGAAGAAGTACAGATCTATGACCAATCTATCCGCTATTTCAAGAGAGTGCTCCGAGAAGGACAGATCAGCCTGTTTGTGTACCTCGACTCCGTCTCCAAATGCACCGGCTACTGAGCAGTTCACCATGTCACAAATACGTTGATGCTATAATAATTGTTCTGTTTTATGTTTGTTGCTTATTTGTACCATGCTCGCCTATGTTACCACCTTTGAAAAGCCTGTGTGTTAAATTTTAGCTTTTAACCCCACTACCGGTGTAAAGCTTCTACTGCGGTTAAAAAATTACACCTACAGTAGGACGCTCATCCAACTTGACCTTTGACACGATGCAGTTTCCGACTTGATACATTCACACTTCGTGATGTTCCATTCAAACATACGACGTTTTGCGGTACTATCTACTACGTGCAATGACTTATTTAGTTTAAAATACCCACAATTAAATATTTAAAATAAAATTTAAGAAATGTTAATAATACTTTGACTGAAAAAACAAGGTAGGTAAATTCAATCAACTTCGGCGATTAGTCTAGCTGTCAATCAAGCATTTACGTGCAGCCGGTAGTACTGCCCACCGGCGCAGATGTAACCAAAGCAATAGAAAGTGTCGTTTTTTCTCCATTTTAGGTGACAAAGTCGATTATTTATTTAGAGCACGGTGTAAATAAAATAAATAGGTACTGGGGCCGGTAATCAGATTTAAGCCACTCGTAGAATAAGGGTTTTAACCACTCGGCAAGCCGAGTAGTTAAAACCCTTATCCTATTCGTAGTTTAAATCTGATTCCCGGCCCTAGTACCTATTTATTCTATACATATTTCTTTATTCCATGGATATTTGCAAGCGTAAATAAACGAAGTCAAAATAAAAATACCTGTTCCTTATATATTATGATATATTGGGGGAAGGTCTTCATGTAAGACGCACGGACTATATCTCACCTATAAATAGATATGTGGATTTTTATATATATACTATATTTATATACCACTTATACTTTGTGCGTCTGACATGAAAACTCTCCCAACTATTGCACAAGAAACGAAAAAAAAACTAGGTGCATACAAGTAAACTGTTAATAGGATTATTCTTACCTTCTCGTCAACAACTCCAAAAACAAGTGCACCCGGCGAAGTGAGACGACCCCTTGGGTATAAAGCTGTAACAGGTCGTTGCTTGTTTCCTGATACTTGATTCGGGACATCCCTCGAGATTAGGCATGGTCATCCTCATTGTCACGATAAAAGGTATGGCAGTTTTCTGCGGCTTTTATCACGACATTGCCGACGACCATGACTAATTTTGTTGGTTGCGCTCCTTGTTTACTTAACACGAAAGGCAGACGACACTTGCAAAAAAAATTCTTGAATAACTATTTTTTTTCGTCCGTCAGAAACCTAGCTTATGACCGACCTCTCATTGGAACGAGCTCAACGAGATCGTTCCAATGAGGGGTCATAAGCTATGTTTTTGAGACAAAAGTGATTAAAATAATGAAAATCGAATGGTGATTTTTGTGAATAGCCCTGGCCGGTTTGGGCCGTTACGTTGTGTAAAGAGCTGAATAGATCATATGTATGTGTGCATAAGAACAGTCGGGAAAAGTCATGTCGGGCAAACATGGATCACACACCCTCCCAGTATCATGACGATAGTCATGGGCCTTCATCGATATGCGGATTTATAGTTTCACTATAATTTGAGAACGCGCCCATCGCCCAAGGGCTCAACGTAATCCCTCTTTGGGCATAATTTTTTACATATTACACAGTTTTGTCAGCACTAACACATTACTGGAGATATAAGTGATTAAAAATGCATATACAAGAATACAGATTAATAAGGTGCTCAAGGGAGTCTTCTCGTTCATCACGAGAAAACTCCCATGAGCGCTGCATTCATCTGTATTGGGTTTTAAATTATTTTTTTTTATTAGGGTTTAACGACACATCAACAGCCTGGGTCATATCATGTCGGTGACAGTTTTACGGGTGGAGGAAGCCGGAGTACCCGTAGAGAACCACCGAGCAACGACGAGCAGCTGTCAGCTCTCCAACATCGTAACTCTGAATTCTGCACCGCGGCACAGGCAGGGTTAGATTGGTTGAAGACATGCACACGATTGAGGTGCAGTACGCCTTAGTACACAGCGTCATCGTGCCCCCATGTAGGCAATCGGGGTGAAGTGCCCTGTCTAAGGACACAACGCGGGAGCGCGAATCAGATTGGGTTTTAAAACAGAATAAATTTATATACTTACTCTGTTATTGCTCCCATACAAACAAAACAGCGTTAATCCTTTGGACCCCGATGATATATTTAAGGAATAGTTCATGGCTTGGAGTTGACTACGCCCATATAGTGCCCAGTGAGGTGGTGTAGTTCCCGACGCGAAGCGGATGGAACTACACCACCTCACTGGGCACTATATGGGCGTAGTCAACGACAAGACATGCACTAATCCTTATATTATATCGATCACCCATCAAGAAAAACATCTGTCCGATTTGGTAATCTATTACCAAGGTAGCCGCCCTACCAACCAGCGTTTTCTGGAAATAAATACGAAACGCTAACTTGGATTATTGATATGAGCAGAAGACAAATTTTGAATCGGTTGGTAAGGGTAAACAAAACATTTCCCTCAAACGGAACTGTGTATTCTAGAATCGCGCACTCGCGAATGAAAGCTAAAATTTTCGAAATTTGACAACGCAGTTTGATAATTTCCACACATTAACTTTGTCACACATATACATTACCGAAAGGGTCAGTACGGGATACAAAACTCAGAAGATTCAAATGAATTCCATTATTAATTTTATTCGTTTTCTGCCCAAAACATGCAATTAAAAAGCGAAATAATATGAGCAGCGAAACAAACGATTTTTCATATCCGGACGCGTTCTCATGAAAGTTGTACCCAGGTATGGATCATTCTCTTCGAAACGAGATATGGATCATCTTCTCAAGGAATAAAATGAACGTCTCGGAAAATGTGACTTCAACAATGAAAAAGCGATACATTTTTCCACAAGGATTTCTTTCCGGGTCGTTTTGTGGATGTTGTGCCTCTGTGAATCGATACATTTTTCCACAAAGATTTCTTTCCGGGTCGTTTTGTAGATGTTGTGCCTCTGTGAATCGATATTTAAATTTAGCCTGATTAGTTTTATTCGACCAGTTTAAAAATAAAACTGATGTAGTAGTGTACTAAAAATAGAAAATGTGTAGTGCCTGGGTGTAGAGCCTGGTCAGTTCTGTGGATGGAAACTACACGAAATAGGGGTGCAGCATTCGTCCAATCAGGAGCCTAGAAGGTCACGTGAGATATAATATTTCATGCCGGTTTAGAGCCACCAACAGGTCAAAATTAGTTACTTGGGGGAAGATTAATCAATATTTTCAATGTGCAGCCTTGGAGCTGAGAGGTCTAACACTCAAAGACACTGAGCAGCTATGGACTTTATGAATTCAGGTCATATCAAGATCACGCGCCGGAAAATTGGTATCTCGTGTTCAAATGGTTAACACTTTACCCAACGTAACAGTCAAACCCGGTCAGCGTTATTCACAAAAAATCACCATTCAATTTTCATTATTTTTTTTTCATTTTTTGTCTAAACAACATAACTTATGACCCTTCATTGGAACAAGCTAGTTGAGCTCGTTCCACCGAGGAGTCATAAGTTAGGTTTTTGCCACCTCAAAATGAAAAAAAGAATTGTGTTTGCAAGTGTCGTCTGTCTTTCGTGTTAGGTAAAGGGTTAATAAATTGTGAAAAATTGATGAAACAGTGGGGTGCATAGATATTCAGCAGTGGCGGCCTGTTGTCGTACCGGTAAGTCCCCCTACGAAATGTTCAAGGAGAAGCCAATTGCAAAACAGTTTGAGGCTGTATCCCGGTAGCACAATACAAAATTAACCTTCAAATTGAATGATGTTGAAAAAACGAACTAAAGCATCTCTGGGTTCTTATTTTTATACTAAAATTAAGATACATGTCCAAGGTACACAAGAAAGAGGCCAAAATGAATTTTCAGTTGCATTTCAGTAACTTTTACGAATTTGAGAAAACACGTTTCTATTTCTTTGTCGTCAATTTTCAAACGCAATCAGTTGATTGAGACATGGGAATAACAAGTATTACATACATAGTACATGTGTTGTTACATAACGCAACGACAAACACCTGTACTCAGATGCTTTTTGCGCTGTAGAAATGGCTGAAACACGACATCTTCAAAACACGAGATAACCATCTCAAGCAGACAAGTGCATATTGATTAACCTGGTACAGAAAGAATATTCTGCAATTTTTTACAAGCTTTAAAAATAGAATTTAAAATTTGTTGAATCGCTTGTTATTGTGACATGATATAGATTTTGTAGAATATGAAATAAGAAATTATGGGCGTCTACAATTCACCATTGAAGCTGATCGCCAGACGTTTCCTAAACTTTGTAATAAAGCGTCCATATTTTCACATATATTACAAGGGCTGGGTGTTTTTTCTCGGTCTTCCAGTTCGGTTCTGGTTTTTGTGGAAAACCGAAAAACCGAATCGCAAGACTCGGCAAAACCGGTCGAACAGTTTTATTGTGTTTGTGCATAAACTGATCAAACTTTCTCTCCCCACTTCCTATATAAGATATGCGTGTCCAAGGTGAGAAAGCCACGTGAGATAGATATCTATCTCACATGACCCAAGTGACCGGCTTATTAGCATATTTAATGAGCGCTGGACTATTCAATCATCGCACATTCTTTTGGAAACAAACAACATGGTGTCACATTTCGAAAATATTAGCAGACGAAAGTTTATCGAAGAAAACAGAAAAACACAGACCGCAAAACCAAAGGACACTTGACTCTTTTATATGAATTTTTGTGTGAACGCCATTATGAGTGGAGTTGCACGAGAATGTCGAAAAGTTATGGGAATACATTGCAGAATTCATAATATGACGTCATCGAAATGAGTCAATGTTCATTTGGCTACAAATGTTTAACCCCTATCTTGCCAGCGTTGGGATTTAATTTTGTGGTATATTCCTGTAGTATATACAGAACTTTTGTGCACCCATTCCGATAAGTAAATCAGTTCTTTTCAGAAATGGACAACAAAATTATTCGATGTAGCTGCACGTGCCCCTGGATTACTTTTGATGACGTCAGAGTGTTTTGGTGGGGGGAGAAAAATTATCCCTGATAGGGGTGGGTGTGAGATGGAGAAATCTCACCCTCGGGACAAGATAGTTGGTCCGGACACTCGGCAAGCCTCGTGTCTGGCCCAAATATCTTGCCCTCGGGTGAGATTTCCCTATCTCACACCCTCACCCTCCATGGATAATAATAATCTTACTGGGAGGGAACTGGACTAGCGACAATTATGGACTCTCGTCACTTAGTCTACCCGGAAAGGGGGCGAATATGTCGCGTTCTCGTTATCACATTTTCTCCCTTATTGACACGTCCACCGGACGAGTCAATAAGAGAGAAAATATGACTTTTTGTGGCGAGTGGTGTCGTAGAAACTATTGCAATTTTTTTCCAAGTTAAGGAGTCTGAAGAGTTACTTTCTATATGCTCTCAACACAGAAAAACCGAACCGAAACTGATATTTTTTCCCGCAACCGAACCGAAACCGACTCTGAAAAATCTAAACCGCCCAGCTCCATATGTTACCTGACTGAATTCATTATTATGTTGAATATTTACCACTAACATGATTTTAATCTATATATGTATTGATAGAATGTTACATGTGACATATCTCGTCATTCATAATTGAATATGTGATTGAACTGTGACATATAATTTTTATTTATTAACAATTTCAGTGTTGAATAATATTTCAGAATAGTTAACTTTAGAGCTGTAGGTTAACCGAAACCGAACCGAGGTTTTTAGTTTTTTAAAAAAACCGAAACCGAAACCGTCGACATCCTGTAATCTAAGGTTTTTCGTTTTTTATTAAATACTCTCTTGCTGCAGAAATTCACAGAATGTAGCCATCCCAGAGTAGTGAGAGTACCCAGACACTGCCAATGGCAGTGTCTGGGTACTCTCACTACTCTGGGAAGGCTACATTCTGTGAATTTCCGACATTTCAGTTTAGTTGTGTTTGCAGCTTTCCTCAAGTTGCGTGTAGGTGTCAGACCTCGAAAAATGGCCAAGCACAAGAAAAGTTCTGTATATTTAGGTAATTATTATATTGGCCTTCCTGATTCTTAATGCATTATAGCTTATTTCGGGCATTCATTGAGTTTCACTTAATTTCACTACCATCCATTTATGACTCCGGACAAAAGAATGAGTTTTATTGAATTTTACTTGGCCTCATTAACAAACCTAAAACCGAACCGAACCGAGGTTTTTCTCCACCTGAAAAACCAAAACCGAAACCGAACAAGAAATTTAAAAACCTACAGCTCTAGTCAACTTAACTTTGTGGGAACTCAGCTATTCCATATTCGACTGGTTATAATGAAATGTGTCACCTATTTGTTCTCTGTCATGGAACTAATTGATATATACAATGATTACAATCTTTGCAACCGTGACGGTTTCCCCTGGTTACTGCACGTAACTACATGTATCAGAGGCATCACCTCTTCTTTTCCTAACGGATCAAGAAATCACTGCCACTCTTGTCCCAGTGTCCTAGAATAGTTTTTTTCAGTGGCACTTGGGAGACATTTTAGCAAAAAATACATTTGATGCGATATTTTTTGTAGCTGACAACAGTTATGCTTGTCTGCACAAAGGGCTTCTGATCATCTTTGTACAGAAAAAAATCTCTTAATGAAGAGGTCCCAGTCACATGCACCGAATATGTGTCAGTTACGAAAACGAGGACCGTGCAAAGTGGGGATGTTCACTGAAAGTGATTTACAGGAAAGTTAGCCCCCCTTAACCCTTTGAACCCTGATGGTATCTTCCATGTTAGTTCCATGGTAGCAATAGGTGGAGTTCATATTTATTATTTGGGGGTCTTAGGGCTGCAAGTTGAAAATATTGATTGGTCTACACCACACATTCACCTTGCAGTCGTCCACCTTAATGACATTATGACACAGCCTGTGACCCGGCCGGAAAAACGGCCTCTGGTGTTCAAAGGGTTAATTTTCTTAAGTTGTCAGAACATTTAACACTAAAGGTATGTGAATCTCATACAAAAATTGAAATTTAGAAATGTTAGCGAAGTTGTATGATCGATGTGAGCATCATTTCACAAACTTCAAACAAAGTAGTATAAAAATATAGAAGCTAGCTTTTTATAACTTTTTTCCAAATCAGTTTGAACGATTGACTATTATTTTCTGTTTAAAACCATTTAAAATAAGAAAAAGGCGCTTTCACCATCTTTGTATACCAGCAGTGTGCGCATCGTGACATATAAATCCGACAATATCCATTCCATTAATACAAATGTTTAGGAGATAAAGACGGCAAACCATTGGCAACACCACTAATATCAGGTGTAATTACTCATTATGATTGCACATTGTCAAGAATTGGGGATAGGTATTGAACTTTGATAAGCTATATACTAGATTCTGTGATATCATCAGCTTCAACGTGGACAAGGGGAACAATCCTGAGAGTGAGTGGAGTTTGAAGTACGATTTTGGTGGAAGAACGAAATCTTTTCGTAGCGAGAATGATCTGTTCAATTCGGTTGAAAACAAAACGGTTTTCCTCGGAAGTTTCTGATCCAAATACCAGCGAATCAAATTTTAAAACTTGGTGGGGGTTCTAAAAGAGAGGTACAGTGATCTTCCCTTTTCTTATTCACATCAGATACCTGCTTGACAATTCCAGCCGTCCCTACCTCCATGACTAACAATCAGCCGAAATAACACAAAGCATTACACCAAATTCCACTCGAGTGCGTTTTACCAATGCAGAGCTTGTGATTCCCCTTTCAACAGACTCATAGAAATCAATCTAATAATGTGGTATTCTAGCTTATTTACATCAACGGAAGTTGTAAGCAAGTTATATTGACGTCTCTTAGCCCTTTACCAAAATTATTGAATAACTAATTTTTTTTCCATTTTTTACGTCAAAACAAGGCTTATGACCCCTCATTGGAACGAGCTCGCTGAGCCCGTTCCAATGAGGGGGCATAAGCTATGTTTTTGAGACAAAAAAAATGTCTAGGAGGTAAGATTTGCTAAGGTTTTTCCAGAGAAGAATAAAAAAAACTTGCAAATTACTGTAAAAACACATTCGTTGAACAAAGAGCCAACGTGAACGGCTACTTAGTTGCTTCTAATTAGCTTGCCATAGAAAGCCAAGTCTCGTCTTTTTAATAATCGTAATAAAAAGGTGTTTTCGTTTATTAACAGTAACAAAAGGAAACTTCGCTTTATTTTCTACGGGTGTCATAGGTATTTTCTCAACAACTATACATGCTTCTTAATTGGACCATCCTCGCCCGTCCTATAATTTCAGGGGAGATAACTTTATGGAATGTCAATTTCATGACGAGATAAATCAGGAAGGGAGAGCTTGGACATCTACAAGGAGAAGACACAATGAACAACAAACAGATAAATAGAGTCAGGTATAATTCAACTGTACAGCCTTGTGGGGCTGAATTATTACTGAACATTTCCCGAACTGGTTCTCCCAATCAGGCCGTGTAGTGCAGACAGACGCGGAAAATAAGTCGCCCTATTTGTTTGTGCCATGCGATGGGCAACCAAACGATTGTCGGCCTACATTATATCAAGACAGAACACAACTCGGGTAGATTGGGGTGGGTGGGGGAATGGAATCAACAATCTGATTTGGGAGCCTTTCCTGTATTCACGGGCAACGAACGCGCGCGTGAAATACTGGAAAACCACAACAAGGGTCGTTGATTCCTTCCTTCCTTCCTATTCTCCATACTCTACCCGAGTTGTTCCCTGTATTTATACCATGATCAAACTTGAATTACGTTAACGAAGCTGATATTTTTAATGAAAAATATCACCTTTGGCGGTATGTTTACATTCTTACATTGCTTTATACAGTTTTGTAGGGACGGGCGATGTTTCGATTTTCCGGTTTGGTTCCTGTTTTTACGGCAAATCGGAAACCAAGCCGTATGACCCAGCAAAAAAAACCGGCCGAAGATTTTTACTGTGTTTGTGCATAAACAGTTCAAACTATCTTACTGGGAGGGAACTGGATTAGCGACCATTATGGACTCTCGTCACTTTGTCTATCCGACAATGTGACGAAAATGTCGTGTGCTAAATGCCCCATTCTCTCCCTTATTGACTCGTCCACCGGACGAGTCAGTAAGGGAGATAATGTGACAATGAGAACACAACATAGATTAGATGAACTTTATTAATTTGTTTCCTAAATTGGTTTTTTTTCGGATTCGATATGCTAAGCAACTGGTCACTACAGCCCGAACAAATGACCAAAGCGAAGTAAGTCTGAACCTAATGTAGATACTGAGAGACATGGCTTTTTGTGGCGAGTGGTATCGTACAAACTATAACAAGTTTTTTTCCAAGTTGAGTAGCCTTAAGTTTTATTTACCATATGCTCTTAACACATAGAAAACCGAATCGAAAACGAGTTTTTTCCCACAACCGAACCGAAATCGAAACCGAATCTGAAAAATCGAAACCGCCCAGCTCTGTTTTGTGTTGAAGCTTTTCATTCACGTCATAACGTCACTCAGATGCCTAACGATCAATCAGATGTTTTCTAACATGATGTTCCTACACGTAGACTGGTCCCACGCGTGGTGTACCTAGCACCTTTCTTTGACATGTTGCATGTAAAGAAAAATGAAATTCTTCATTCTCACGAACATGAGCATTCGCCCGGAGCTCGAGTGAAATGTCCTCCACGAACCAAAGGTGACGGTGAAGTTACTTCGAAATTAAGGGGCCCGGGACAGGCGCCGATATTTTTATGGATCGCGCTTGCTTACGAACGCGATTCATAAGAAAATCATAGCGTATTGTCCGCACATGGGCCCCTGCTGGGGATTTGAGGCAATGCTCCCATAGATGCACTAAAAATGTCAGTTCCAAATGTTAAAATAGGGCTAAACTTAAATAGACCTGCACGGATTTCAAAAAGATGTACTTTAAAATATTTTAACAACCGCGACATGAATATATATTAACCAGGGACGGCGGAGTAAGGGATTCTTATCCGGTCCCAGCTCTAGGGTGGGAAGGCTGATTTGACAAGACAAGTGTTAATAACATGAAAGTCATAAGTTTCATTTTTCACCAACTGGTTTTTCGCAAGAATTTGCACCAAAACATCTGTGGTGAAGGTATGGTTTATGGGTTTTAGTTAGCTATTGCGCGCACAGTAGCGTCTATATATAAATGCTTATAATATTTATTATCTCGCGTTACTACGAAGTACACGCGCATAAGTAATTCCTTGTGTAAAAACACAAACACATTGTAGCCTTTCCACCTGTTTACACTGTGTTGTAAAATCTGAATGCTGAGTTCTGAATTGGGCTGCACGATATTCTAAACTGAATACCGGTATCGGTATTCAAAAAAAATACCGTGGTGTACCGGTATATCGAAAGACTGTTCAGATATCGGAACATACGTACCACAATCGAGACTTGAGCCATCACAGGGGAACGAATTAGCATGCCTTGATGATGCAGTTCGAATAACCATTTTCCCAACGCAGGCGATATCAAAATTTATTATTTTAAATATTAGTTTATAGAATTTTTCCAAAATTTTCAACAAAACGCTATCATGTGACCCCCTCATTGAAACGAGCTCCACGAGATCGTTCCAATGAGGTGGTCACATGATATGGGCGGATGCGGCCGATTCGTTGGGAAAAGGAATAATATTATTCATTCGTGACTGCAGTTAAAACTCAAGGCGTCTTGAAAATTAAATTGTAGGGAAATAAATAATGAAGATAAACCGATATTTTTGTAATTACACCGGTATTCAATCGATATTGGTTTGAATACCGGTATGCATCGGTTTATTTATATACCGTGCAGCTTTAGTGCTGAAATGAGGTAGCTCCCTCTTCACTATTTATGTTGCATTGTTGGAAATGGAGGGTCTTGTGAATATCAAATTTCGGATCGAATCAATTTCCGAATTGAATAAAGCAGATGATTTCGAATCGAATTGAATCGATTCTCGAATCTTGAAGTTGTAGATATGGTACTCTTTTACAGCTGTAAATATTGTCAGTCTTCAAGCAAGTACTGTATACAAAAGTGAGGGAACGCGATGGCGCAGAGGTTACGGCATCGATACTCAAACCAAGGGATCCACTGTTCGATCCCCTTGGGCAACGCACTTAATCCCGATTGTCTACGTGGGGGCACGGGGGCGTTGTGCACTAAGGCGTTGTGCACGTTGATAATGCACCTGTCTTCAGCCAATGCTAACCCTGCTTGCGTGAAGTTAGTACGTTTGGAGTCTGGCAGTCGCTCGCCGTTGCTCGCCGTTACTCAGTGGTTCTCTCCCTCAAGCAGTAGAACTATCCAGCACGACGTGACGCTGGCTGTCGAAACTGTCGTTAAACTCCAATTAATAAATAAATAAATACAAAGTATACTTTCGTTTTGGCAAATCAAACGAAAATTCCAAAATGTTACGTTACCCAACGTAACGGCCAAAACCGGCCAGCGCTATTCACAAAATTCGCCTTTTAATTTTCATTATTTTTTTTCATTTTTTTGTCTCAAAAACATAGGTTATGACTCCTCTTGGGAACGAGCTCGTTCGAAAGAGGGGTCATAACCTATGTTTTTGAGACAAAAAATGAAAAAAAATAGTTATTCAAGAATTTTGTTTGCAAGTGTCGTCTGCTTTCATGTCAGGTAAAGGGTTAAATAAATTTCTGAAACGGAACATTCTGGAACTCTACAGGAGACCTGATGATAGAAGAAGTGTTCAATACGAGACACTTAGTAAGATTTTAAGAACATCTCGACAATTCGAAAATTTCCAAAAACAAAGCGACTGAAATCGAATCATCGAGACAATTTAAAATCGAATCGACTTTAATTTAAACAATATTTATTTCATAAACTCAAAATGTAATATAAGTTACAGAATATGTGGATTCGGCAGGAAGCATGCAAGTTTATATATTTAGCGGTTTCCACATGATGAGCATATAACAAGCAGACGAGCACACATCAAGAGGATGAGAAAAACACAAACGAAGAAATGGTTTTGGAAATGAAGCTGTGTTTTGTCAGGAAAGCAATGATCATTGACTCCAATCCAAGGACGGCAAACCATTGGCAACACCACTAATATCAGGTGTAATTACTCATTATGGTTGCACATTGTCAAGAATTGGGGATAGGTATTGAACTTGGATAAGCTATATACAAGATTCTGTGATATCATCAGCTTCAACGTGGACAGGGGGAACAATCCTGGGACTGAGTGGAGTGAGAAGTACGATTTAGGTGGAAGAACGAAATCTTTTCGTAGCGAGAATGAACTGTTCAATTCGGTTGAAAACAAAACGGTTTTCCTCGGAAGTTTCTGATCCAAATACCAGCGAATCGAATGTTAAAGCTTAGTGTGGGTTCTAAAAGAGAGGTACAGTGATCTCCCCTTTTCTTATTCACATCAGATACCTGCTTGACAGTTCCAGCCGTCCCTATCTCCATGACTAACAAATCAGCCGAAATAACACAAAGCATTACACCAAATTCCACTCGAGTGCGTTTTCCCAATGCAGAGCTTGTGATTCTCCTTTCAACAGACTCATAGAAATCAATCTAATAATGTGGTATTCTAGCTTTTTTACATCAACAGAATTTGTAAGCAAGTTACATGTATATTGACGTCTCTTAGCCCTTTACCTAACATGAAAAGCAGACGACAATTGCAAACAAAATTATTGAATAACTAATTTTTTTTCATTTTTTACGTCAAAACAAGGCTTATGACCCCTCATTGGAACGAGCTCGCTGAGCTCGTTCCAATGAGGGATCATAAGCTATGTTTTTGAGACAAAAAATGAAAAAAATAAAAATTGAATAGCAATTTTTGTGAATAGCGTTGACCATTTTGGCTGTTACGTTGGGTGAAGGGTTAATGACCTCTTAACGCAGATTTTAAGAGCCAACTTGCGTAGCAGCAGCTTCGAGGCTTCGTGCCTGCACGGGGACACGATGACGCCCTGTACTAAGGCGTACTGCACGTCGATGGTGCACAAGTCTTCAACCGCTGTAACCCTGCGAGAGCGGATTTTGAACAGAGTTAGAATGTCGAGGAGCTGACAGTTGCTCGTCGATGCTCGGTGGTTCTCTCCGGGTACTCCAACTTCCTCCATCCGTAGAACTGTCACGGTCGCGATCAGCCATTGTGCATAAGTATGTGACCTTAAAGACCAATAAATAATAAATAATACACCCCTGCATGATTAGTGCTGAAACGGCTAGCCAAATAAGAGGTCCACAACAGGTAACTACCAAACTGATTGAAAACGCTGTTTGCCGATTATCTGCAATGTTAATAACAATCGACATTCCATTGGTGGATGAAAGCGTATGTGCATACTCACAAACAACATAAGGTCTTTTATGGAGGGGTCAGCTCTTATCTCAGCCATTACACTGTATCCTGTAGCAATCTGAAATCAGGAGAAACCATTCCCACACTCTTCCTAATAGTTTTACCAATTACTCTAGAGACTATCCAATTGTCACACAATGTTCTTCTTATCAGAAAAAAATAGTTCCATGCCACAGGATTTAAATTTCGCCACAGTTAATTTCTAAATTTATGTTTAAATAAAATTACACACGTTTGACCGCATCATACTTTTGGTTTCGCCACAATTTCCAATTCAGCTGAATCACGTTACTCTCGTTTTAACTGGCGGGAAGGGGGTTGGGAGGTGGAGGTGGTAAATTTTAATTCATGTTTCTTTACTGGGCCCACTCTTTTTGTACCCACCAAACCAGCACAAAAATTCTTCCAAATTACAGGAAGTATTCCATGACAAATGAAGTCAGCAATATAGTCGTTTGCAATTTAGTCCTTTGGTGTATTTTTATCAAAGAGTCCAGGTGTCCTTAATTTCTTTTGACTATTCGGTAAACCGGATACAAACGAATGTTGTCGAGTACCACTCGACTACATTCGTTTGTATTCGCTCTACGGAAAAGTTTCTGCAAACACTATCCAGCCCGTATATCTCGATTTCAAAGTAAATGTAAGAACGACGGGGTCGAACCGGTTGTTACCCGGTTATAACTGGCGGTTAACCGGTTACAGAATAGGCTAGTCGTTTCAGCACTATATTTGATAGGACAGAACACTGCAAGAACATCAACTGCACAATTGATACCGACAGAGAGTGTGAGGACATCACACACAAAAAAAAATAAAATCACAATCGAGGATCGATAACCGAACCTTTGGTCTGAGAGACCAATCAATACCACTTATCCAAGTGTACAAAGGAATTTCCGACTTTCTTGAGACAAAAAGTACAAAGTTCACTAACTCAGGACCGAGTTCCAGATACCGAAACAAAGACTTCTTCCTGTTTCATATTCATTCACAAGAAATACTGTTTTCTTTCATATGGATTCTTTTTGTCATAAATTGTAAGAAAACAATTATTGGGATTTTAACCCTTTGAATCCTGTAGTATCTTCCATGTCAGTTCAATGACAGCAGTAGGAAGAGTCCATATTCATTATTTGGGGGTAGATCAATTAAAATTTTCAACGTGCAGCTCCAAGGCTGCACGTTGAAAATATTAATTTGTCTACCCCCAAATATTGATTGGTCTACATCGCACATTTACCTAGTAGCCATACCACTTAATGACATTACAACGTAGCTTGTGACCCGGCCGGAGAAACGACCTCTGGTATCCAAAGGGTTAACATTAGTCTAGCACGTCGCTCTATTCGAATTAAAAAGATAATTTTGATCACTTTTTACACAACGGATGCCGGGAGCGCGGTGGCTCAGTAGGTTGAGGTGCAGGCTGCAAGCCGAGAGGTCCTCGGTTCGAATCCCACCTGCGGCAACCGCGTTGTGTCCTTGGGCAAGACACTTCATCTCCATTGCCCGCGTGGGGGCACAATGAGGCCGTGTACCAAGGCGTACTGCACGTCGATGGTACGCATGTCTTCAACCAATCTAACCCTGTCTGTGCTGCAGTGCAGAGTTACGATGTTGGGGAGCTGGCAGCTGCTCGTCGTTGCTCGGTGGTTCTCTCCGGGTACTCCGGCTTCCTCTACCCGTAAAACTGTCACGGTCATGGTTAGCCATTGTGCATAAATATGTGACCTTAAACATCAATAAATAAATAATAACACAACGGATGCCAGTTTTGCACTTTTCGGTGAATGGTCGAGTACAAACAAACATTAAGTCACGTGCGAACAAGACAGCAATACTTGATGTTGACTGAAAGGGAAACTGATTTCAACACGTTCGGCCCACGGAACAATTTAACACCTCAGCTGATCCTATTAACCACCAGATTTTTATAATTAACTCTCACTTAGAAGTTGATCGTTATATTATTGCTTTCGAAACCATTTCCACACCTGACAAATGAAAGACGCAGAACTCCTCAAAGATATCTACGGATCGTAGTGGAAACAAACATAGCATGGCTGACAACTTTCGTCATGGGCAGATATTTACGTCAAAGTTAGCTCCCTTTAATTTTCTAAAGCTGTGAGCAAATTTAACGCTAAGGCCCGCCAGCCTGAGGGTATTGAAATTTCAAATAAAAATTTAAATTTCGAAATGCTAGCGAATTTGACCCATGGTATGCGCATCATTTCACAAACTTCCGGTGTTTTCATGTAGATTAATATAAAAATACAGAAGTTGGAATTTTACAATTTTCCCCTAACTGTTTGAATATTTGACTGGGATTCTCTATTGAAACCCATTTAAAAATAAGAAAACGGCATTTTTCACCATCTTTTGATGTTCTGTTCATTATATAAACGGTGTGCGCATCGTGACATATAATACAGACAGTGTCCTTTCCATCAATATAAAAGCCTTGGATATGTTGTTTGCTATTTTCTCCTGGGAATAGACTGGGAAGAGTAAAAGCTTGCAAATTACTGTAAAATCACATTCGCTAAACAAAGGGGCAAAGTGAACACTAAGTGTTTGTTGGCAACCGTGATACCGATAGATATTCTTAATGATGGATTATCTGTGAACTAGATACTTCTAATTGGCTTGCCATAAAAAACAAGTTACCTTTTGTTATTTTTAATAAACGACAACCACAACCAATTTATTTTTCTTCCACACAAATTTAAAGGTTGTTCGTTTATCAGCAGAGTGCGCATCGTGACATATAATACAGACACTATCCTTTCCGTTAACCCTTTACCTAACGTGACGACACTTGCAAAAAAAAATTCTTGAATAACTAATTTTTTTTCATTTTTTGTCTCAAAAACATAGGTTATGACCCCTCGTTGGAACGAGCTCGACGAGCTCGTTCCAACGAGGGGTCATAACCTATGTTTTTGAGACAAAAAATGAAAAAAATAATGAAAATTAATTGGCGATTTTTGAGAATAGCGCTGGCCGGTTTTGGCCGTTACGTTGGGTAAAGGGTTAATATAATAGTCTAGAAGGTAAGACTTACTAATTTTTTTCCTGGGCAGAACAAAAACTTGCAAATTACTGTAAAAACACATTCCGCTAAATTAAAGACAAAGTGGGCAGTTTCTCAGTTGCAAGTCAGCTTGCCACAAAAAGCCAAGTTTCCTTTTGTAACCCTTAAATGAAAGAGTCAATGACTCTGTAGCTCAACTTGGATATGACAGGAATTAGTACTTGCTGTGACCAAGACAACTGAATAATGAATATGACAGGAATTAGTATTTGTTTTGGCCCAGTCAACAATAATAAAAGAATTACAAGGTGACTGTAATGGACTACAGATTAAGACCAATCATTGTAGATTATTATTTTTGTGTGGAAATTTTCAGTCCCAAACAAAATATTTTCAGACTAAAATTTTTTCTTCTTCTTCTTAAAAGTGACCAAAATGCATCGAAACACAAAAAACTAATTTCCGGATTTGGGTCCAAAATTTTCTAAGTCCCACCCGGACCCCAAATTTTCAGTGTAAAAAATTTTTTTTTTTTTTGTCTTAAAATTGACCAAAACGCATAAAAAACCAAAAAACTAATTTCCGGATTTTGGTCCAAAATTTTCTAAGTCCCACCCGGACCCCTAATTTGCATAATTTATTCACGAGAAAAACTCTGTATTATATGTAATGTATCCCATGGTACTAAACATTCATACAAAAATTTATTAAAATCAGATCATTCATTTGGAAGTTCTGCGCAAAAATCTGATTGCACTTAATTTTGAACAAAATGGCTGCTAGCGGCCATCTTGAATTTCAGACTGGACCCAAAAACACTCCTTCTCGTCCCACAGTGATAACAAAGGTACCCAAGAAGTTTCGTGAAGATCGGTTCATAAATACGGCCTCTAGCCCGAGCCGTATTGGGATTTGCACTCACAGTGCTGAAAGTAACACTAAATAAATCAAAGTTAGCCTAATTTGCATAATTTACGCACAAGAAAAAAAAATTGTAATATATGTAATGTATCCCATGGTACTAAACATTCATACAAAAAATTATTCAAATCAGAGCTTTCATATGGAAGTTCTGTACAAAAAACAGATTTCGGCATCGTCGGTACAAAATGGCTGCTGGCAGCCATCTGGAATTTGGGACTGCACCCAAAAACACTCGTTCTCGTCCCACGGTCATAACAAAGGTACACAAGAAGTTTCGTAAAGATTGGTTCATAAATACGGCCTCTAGCCCGAGCCATAGCAGCTTGGCGCTTACAGCTCTGAAAGTAACACTAAATAAATCAAAGTTAGTCTAATTTGCATATTTTACGCACGAGAAAAAAACCCGTATTATATGTGATGTATCCCATTGTACTATACATTTATACAAAACTTTATTCAAATTAGAACTTTCATACAGAAGTTCTGTACAAAAAACTGATTTTTGCATCATCGGTACAAAATGGCCGCTGGCAGCCATCTTGAATTTCGGACCACATCTAAAAACACTTGTTCCCGTCCCGGGGTCATGACAAAGGTACACAAGAAGTTTCGTAAAGATCGGTTCATAAATACGACCTCTAGCCCGAGCCATAGCCAATTGTTGACGTACGGACAGACGGACAGACGGATGGACAGACGGACGGACGGACAGACGGACGACGGGCCATGACAATAGCTCAAATTTGACTTCGTCAAAGTTGAGCTAAAAACGAAAACAACAGACAGCTCCGAGAGCTGTCTGTTGTTTTTGTTTATTTAAAATAACAAATAGAAACTTAGCTTTATTTTCTACAGATGGCATAGGTGGTTCCTCAACAATTACTTGCTTCTTAATTCAACATTCCTCACCCATCTTATAATTTCAAGGGAGATAACTTTATCGAAATTAGATTTCGTGACGAGATAACTCAGGGATAGAGAGGCGCAAAGGTACGCACAACAATCAGGTGTGCCTCCATGATGTTCCCCCGTAGGAGATGATCGTAATGTTGTAACATATGACCAATGGAGAGGAATACCCTGGGTCCTGCAGGGCGTATTGACAATGCTCCTCCGTAAACATGATGCACCCAAAGCTTGCATCCTGAGCAAATATTTTCTTTTATCATATGATTCGTACGTTTTGTTCACTTTAAAACATTTGATATTTTGTTTTCATATTAATCAGTGATGAATAAAGTCTTCCGTTAATTTCATTGGTCAATTTCAAAACTAGACAATTTGATTGGCTGAACAAAATACAACTGGGTCACATTTGCATAATTTCAGTAGGGAGAATTTACGTTATCGGTCCTATTTAGTGTGGGTTATATTGTATTAATCTTTTACCTACAAGGAAAATGCCATTCATTTTTTTTTATATTTTCACTTTTTGCTTCCAAAACATAGGTTATGACCCCTCATTGGAACGAGCTCGACGAGCTCGTTCCAATGAGGGGTCATAACCTATGTTTTGGAAGCAAAAAATGAAAATTTTTTAGTTATACGAGGATGTTTTTTCCAAGTGCCGCCTGCAACTCAAGTTAGGTGATGGGTTAAAAAGTCATACTAAGTGGTTAATTTGTGCGTGTGTGTGTCATATGATAAATAGAATATGAAATGAGTGTTTTTCTCATATAATATTTATGAAACGCGTCCGAATTTTTCGTTTGGGCTCGCCAGAGGCTCGCCAAAACGGAAACTTCTAAGACTCGTTTCATAAATTGTATATGAGAAAAACACTCATTCCATATCCTCTATCTATATAATAGTGTAATTTATACATATAAATTCTCACCTAGATATAATTTCTACTTATAATTCTATAAACGATATCACTGTTGCTGCCACGAACAACCCTCGAATGACTATATCCTCGATCTCTACGGAATGTGAGAATCGGAAGTACGGCTTTCCAGAGTTCCGTCCTCGAAAAATTAGGGTGGATTTCCAGTTACAGTAGTCTGATTTTAAAAGAAGACCTACAATTTCAACCTGAACTCGACTGGGTCGCGATTCTCAGCCACCTTTCACCCCATAACAATGGAAAATTTCAGCTGTCGAAAAAACATGCAAGATCATTCGCAGTGCCACATTCATTTGTTTTTACCGATGCAGTCTTGATTTCGGAATATTTTATTTATGAAATCTCGGCTCCACCAGGATATAAGTGTTTCACGACAAGATCGCAATCCGGTCGAAAAAGCGGCCATTTTTAACTCTTAACCTACTGAGTATTTTCATATTATTTTTCATCAAATCTAGTCATGGCTGCTCTGAAAAATTCATCTAAATTCATCTCAAGAAATCATTGGTCAAAAGGTTCCTGCAAGTTACAGGGAGGAAAATTTGGTTAATTGTGTCCAAATTATAGTCAAGTCAGTGGCAAGAGATTTTGTATTCTGGGCAGGAATATCCGCCAGCAGCACGCAACGAGTTATGATAACAGGAAGAAAGGAATGATAAATATATTCATTTGTACTACTCGACAACATTCGTTTGTATCCGCTCTCACTTCGGCCGTAAAATGTGACCAAAAAACATGACATCTACTTTGCAACAACTCAATAACATATTCAATCTCAATTCAAAACGACTGACACAAATTAAATAAAAATGTCCCGTCACTTTAGAAATTCAAGTTTTATTTTATTAATCGACAAATAACTTTTGATAATCCTTCACATAAGGTAACGCCATATCCCATCGCTGCTATTCGAAATAATGGGCATTCAAATTTATTATTTTCCAGTTTTTGCCAGAAAACGTAGCTTATGACTCTTCCGTTGATGGGCTCGTTTCAACGAATGAGCAGTCAAAAGCTATGTTTCGGGGGTAAAAATTAAATTTTTTAGTTGATCCATAAATATTTTTGTCAAGTGTTGCCTGCTAGTCGTTTTTGGAAAAGTGTCAACTTGAGTTATTTTGTCCATAAAAATATTCACTAAAGTATTGAGAAGTTAACTTTCTCAGTTTCTAAGATTTGATTCACATCCAGTTTATTTCCATCCCTGACTTATCTCTTCGTGAAAATAGGATTTCGATAAAGTTATCTCCCCTGAAATTATTAGGGCGAGGAAGGTCTAATTAAGAAGGACATAACTGTTGACAAAACACCTATGATATCATTAGAAAATAAAGCAATGGTCCCTTTTGTTACTTTTAATAAACGAAAACAACAGACAGCTCTCGGAGCTGTCTGTTGTTTTCGTTTTTTAAAGGTTACAAAAGGAAACTTGGCTTTTTTGCCAAGCTGATTTGCAACTGAGAAACTGCCCACTTTGTCTTTAATTTAGCGGATGTGTTTTTACTGTAATTTGCAAGTTTTTGTTCTTCCGAGGAAAAAAATTCGTAAGTCTTACCTTCTAGACTATTATATTAACCCTTCACCCAACGTAACGGCCAAAACCGGCCAGCGCTATTCTCAAAAATCGCCAATTAATTTTCATTATTTTTTTCATTTTTTGTCTCAAAAACATAGGTTATGACCCCTCGTTGGAACGATCTCGTCGAGCTCGTTCCAACGAGGGGTCATAACCTATGTTTTTGAGACAAAAAATGAAAAAAAATTAGTTATTCAAGAATTTTTTTGCAAGTGTCGTCTGCTTTTCACGTTAGGTAAAGGGTTAACGGAAAGGATAGTGTCTGTATTATATGTCACGATGCGCACTCTGCTGATAAACGAACAACCTTTAAATTTGTGTGGAAGAAAAATAAATTGTGTGGTGGAAGAAGAATAAAAAAAAAATTAAAAATTTTTTTATATAGCTTTCGTTTGGTAAAGGTTTAAACTTGTCAATTGTTTTTTTTTAAACACGCGGCATTCTGCGAAAATGTTGGTATTCCAGCGACCCGCAATTGTTCCAACCGACAACAAAATTTGCCAACAGGCATAGTCACGGGGTCGAAATGCACCCCTGGCACTCCCACTATCTTCGAGTCTGATACTTTATAATTTTTATTAAGTAAACTTTTCAGAATATTTAGTTTTTTTTTTGTTTCCGATGTCAGCTTATGCGGTACGCGGGCGCGTTGCTTAGCATCACTAATTCCTGTCAGACAGTCTGTAGTACTTGTGACCCTTCCGGGGGGGGGGAGGGGGCAGGGAGGTAGTAAAAACATCCGAAAGAATATTCCGACAAAGTCCATGGTGAAGCAGTTTCTTTACATATATTGTTTGTTGGTTTTAACCAATTCGTTGGGTGGAAGAATTTACTTTTACATATGAGAACAAATTATTTCTAATTCTCATTTTCCTTTCATTGTGTCGTCTGCTTACATACTTTATAACTTTTTTATGCAAACATTTATACATAATGATTGGAAGAGTTAAAAATAAAGAACGAAAGGCCTACTGAACTTTTCTTAGATTCAAAGAACAGATACAAAGCAAGATCCATTACTACCCAAATGTCGTTTAATCGGTGCTAGAGATATAACGATTTTTGTTGATTTTTAGACGCTCCCTCTCGAGACTAACCTGGTACTTACCGTGACATTTAAGAAAAGTTTCTGCTCACAAAATTGGAAATTCAAAGAGCCCTCCACCCTCTTTTTAACACAACTCCAACGTGTTCTCGGAAAATTTAAAAAAAACATTTTGTCTTTTGACCCATCAAACATTTGCCTTTGAGTGCCTTGCTGGAACGCGCTACGTTCCAATCAAGGTTTTTACGCTGTGATTCAGAGGACGAATGCGAAAATAACAAACATAGACTATCTGTTTAATTGGTAATTTTTTAACAATAGGAGAAATTGGCCTATTTGTTAGCGAAGATTTGTAACACGTAAGAATAAATGTATTCAATGGAGATACATTCGGAATAAAGTGAACAGCGAAACTCAAATCACCATACGAGTAACGATGGGATCGGAGAGACGCTTGCATCGCAGAACAGTTAAGAGCCTTCAACCAAATGAAGAACAGTATTGTGATCACAAAATGGACATAGATTTTCGATCGGATCGCGACACAGTCGTCCCGATAAAAAATCCCTACCGTATTTCTCAGTAGAATCTAAGATGTCTAAAAAAAGATATAAACAGAATTTCAGAGGACAGTTTCGTTGTTTGTTTGTTTGTTTTTTTTTTTTTTTGGGGGGGGGGGGGGATTCAGTCATGGTTTTACAGTATTTAATGAAGAAAAATCTCAAATACACTGCTGTAAGTGTGAGGTAGCCAGATCGCGATCTGATCGGGAAAGAGGCCAACTTTTTATCATAATACTGTTAACCCTTTGAAACATGGTGGTATCTTCCATGTCAGTCCAATGGCAGTAATTGGAAGGGTCCCTATTCGTTAGTTGAGGGTAGACCAATTAATATTTTCAACGTGCAGCCACGAGTGATTTTTCTACCCCATACATTCACTTAGCAGTCATCTTACTTAGTGAATGTATGATGTATCATTTCTCTGGCCCGAAAAAGCGCTCTCCCTGATTCAAAGGGTTAATCGATTGTACTCTTTCCAACCTCCGGTTTCACCTCTTGGTGCCTGACCCTGAAAAGCTTTCAGAATTCAGTGTTATGAGGAAAGGGCCTTTGGTTTTAACTTGAGTTAGCGCGAGTTTAACAACAACTGAACAAAACAGTTTCACATCGTCAGAGCAAGATATGCAGGAGGAATAGCAGTGACCAGATTCGATCAAGCGGCAAATTTATCGGGCAATGGACAGAGTGTATATTTAATATGCAGAAGCATTTCTCACACCTTTTGTTTTCTTCGAACACAGAAAATAAGTGACCTAAAGTTGGATAGTTTTAAATTATCTCAAAGTGGTCGGGTCGTGGTCCACATATGCGTGGTACACTTGCGACATTCTACATACCTCTAAGAGTAATCCTGCGAACTTTCGACTCGGATCTCTCTCTACCCCCACATCCCCATTTTAACCCTTTACCTAACGTGAAAAGCAGACGACACTTGCAAAAAAAATTCTTGAATAACTAATTTTTTTCATTTTTTGTCTCAAAAACATAGGTTATGACCCCTCGTTGGAACGAGCTCGACGAGCTCGTTCCAACGAGGGGTCATAACCTATGTTTTTGAGACAAAAAATGAAAAAAATAGTGAAAATTAATTGGCGATTTTTGAGAATAGCGCTGGCCGGTTTTGACCGTTACGTTGGGTAAAGGGTTAAAATTCATCCAATGATAGACAGTTGTCACAAATAGAATGCTCAGAGCAGTCTTCTTCGCCTGCAATACGGCTGTCCCATACCCCTATGTGTAGATCGAATAACATGGTACAAAAAAAGACCACAGTTCAGTAGCCTTCTTCGTTCTGCTGAATGTTTTGCTCAGGTATCGTTACCATAAAACACAAAGCAAAGGAAATTTGATAATTCCAGAAAAAAGAAACTCAAAACTAATATAAAAATTTGTTAATTGATGTCTCCATTTTGTTTGAATAAATAAATTTGCACGCGGAAGTCTGGAGAATTTCTAACCCATGGCGCGAGGATTTTCACATCCGCAGAGTTCAACTCTTTTTAAGAAAAAAGCAAAAAAAACATAACACTCTATCAAGTAATGGACTACGGCGAGTTACCCTCTAAGCATGAAGTAGCAGTTTCTGTTCTTACTTGTCACACACGCGGTATTAGCGATGAAGAGTGGTGTGAATGTATACAAGGAAAGAGGCTTCGTCTGAGAGGTGAAGATGTGAGTGCCCTGGTTGTTGATAGGACAAGGTCACAGTGAAGCCCGACGAGATTGTTCGACGAGGTGCAGGTGATATCAGCGGTTGACGAATTAGCAACAGGACGAGTCCAGCTTTTGAGTTCTAACGACCCTTGCGGAACTTTAAATAATGTTTTCCTTACACTCTTTTGTCTAGAATAAGTAGACAACGACACTTGCAAATTTGCAAGTGTCGTTTTCCACTTGTGTCAGGTAAAAAGCAAAACTAGCTCGTTCCAGTGAATAGTAATAAACTGTGTTTGGAAGTAAAAATTAAAAATATAAAAGAACTGTGGATGACGATTTTTATGCAGAGCCTTTATCGGATTTCTCCTTTGCGTTAGGTTATGGTGAACAGGGGCATCGAGAAGATGACGTGTTGGGTGGTGGTGGTGGTGAGGGGGGGGGGGGGGTTGTTGAATCTGTTTTGTTCCGACAGTGATGGGTCGAGTCCCGTTAATAAAGTATTCCAACTAGATCATCAAGGCATACGCTTGTGGAACGCAGGTCTTGATGGTGTAGTTGGAATAGTCACTCGGGATTAGAGTAGAAAAAAATCAAGGCTTCTTCGATACCTTTTAAGGATAAAATAAATAAATCTATGTGTAGTCGTGTAGCAACTTTTAATTTTTTTTTAGTTACTACGCACCGTACTCGAAATTGGTTGTGCTGGCCATTTGTCCGAATTTGGTACCAGCGCCGTCCATTTGTCTGACCAACTATATGTGTGACTAGGGCCTTGCGAATCACATATTTTCGATTCGAATCGAATCGAATCGAGTCTATTATTCAAAATCGAATCGAACCTCGAATCGAATTCAGGAGTCTTGAAGTCACGACTGATAAAATATCCCAACTATATCATCAAGGCATGCCTTCATCGAAGGTATGCCTTGATGATGTAGTTGGAATATTACCCAGTAAGGATTTTTTGTTCAAAAACAAAAACGGGTGCGAGAATTCTGTACTGAGCACTGAACGGGGCTAGCCGCTAGCTCATCATCGATACGGCTTGGGAACTTTATATTTGCTTTCAGCAGTGGAAGTGACTAGACGACTAGAATTAGCATGTATGGGTCAAATGCTTTTTGTGTTAACCCTTTACCCAACGTAACGGCCAAAATCGGCCAGCGCTATTCTCAAAAATCGCCAATTAATTTTCAAAATATTTTCATTTTTTGTCTCAAAAACATAGGTTATGACCCCTCGTTGGAACGAGCTCGTCGAGCTCGTTCCAACGAGCGGTCATAACCTATGTCTTTGAGACAAAAAATGAAAAAAATTAGTTATTCAAGAATTTTTTTTGCAAGTGTCGTCTGCTTTTCATGTTAGGTAAAGGGTTAATATAGCTGAAATATGTACAATTTCTATCTCAGCTATACGTTTTGTGAGACGACTAAGATGACTGCCCCCAAGCGAAATTCCAGTGAAAAGATTCAAAGATTCGGGCAGCCGATTTCGAATATAACCGAATACCAACTTAAGACTAGAAATCGAATCGAATCTCGAAGTTTCGCAGGGCCGTATGTGTGACATAACATAAGTCCAAATAACAATACAACCTCCTAATAATGTACATGATTACCAGCAAGGGCGAATCAATATCTCAGACAGCAGTCCATACAAAAATGTACCAACTGGAAAAACATACTGGGAGCGGGGTGACACAAACCCTACACCCACTTCGCTACGCCCCTGATAGTGAAGTTAGACAAACCTTGTACGGTAGCTGTAGTCGCGAGACAAGAACAGATTAAAGTTCCGTACTCACCCGTTTCACAGAACTTGAACAATCTCGTTTGTTAAGCCATCCGATTGTTGACTACTATACATTCATTTGAAACAGATTTCCGAACAAACACCTGGGCGAAATGTCAGAGAAGTTCCTCTCGAGATACTTGCGTACAATCAGTTGAACAATTGCACGTATTCCATTGAATGCCGACTCGAAACAACTAACTGACGTACCAAGTTATTCTCAAAGTTGTAATGCTAAATATAAATCAAATCGATGCCAATCAATAAAACAGCTGGTAATGAAGGGCTGGGAGTTAAAAAATTGGCCAGCATTTGTCGGAGGTTACTATTATTCGAGAAGTGCCTTATTTCTATCACGAAAATTTGGATACCTAAACACAAGTGGAACACATTAAATGATGTTGCTCGAATTCAACAGACATTCATGAGGAAGTTATGTTATCTTCTACTAACCCATTCGACCCATTATTATTCTTTTGCGTTAATGAGAATGTGTGTATGTGTTAAGAGTGCCTTTCAGTAAATCACCCGCAAAATGTAACGCACGATATTGTTAAGAAGTTAGGAGAATATACGAGCCTGATAGCTGCCTTTGGTATTTCCTGTCTTTATTTTCTTTCGTTGGTCTTTCCCCAAAACAAATCGTATTCCCACTCCCACTCGCCGAAAACTGTATTCCACTCCAGGGCTGAGATTTTCAGGAGCGCGATTTATTCGCTCGCCTACTGCTCGCCTTAAAAAAATTAAGGAGGGCGAAAACTAGCTCCCCTGGCCTTAGAAAATAATAATTACCATAACCCCCTATTCCTAAAACCCACATCTTTTCAGATTTGTGCTATGTTAGTGGTCTCTGTAAGACGGCCACACTGCCCCTCCCACACCTCCGGGCCTTGACGTCAAGGCCCGGATGTGTGGGAGAGGCAGTGTGACTATCTCTCGAAGACTACCTTGATAGCAACACCAAATAAAATGTACAAAGCCAACTAGGAAGAATACATTAGTAGTATTGCCACTTTTAGCTTTTGTAAGCTCGAGAAAAGCTAATCGCTCCCCTAGGCCATGCGAGGGAAGCGATTTTTCGCCCTCCTGCATTTTTAAGAATGCCAGGCCTGCCACTCCTGCATGTATTCCACTCTCAGCGTTGATGGTTTTCTTTTTCAATTATAAAGGTTTGCTTTGGGAAAACAATTAAGGAGAAAATAAAATAAATCCAAAAGCTCGCTGCTCGGATTCGAGTGCGATTTTATCCTCTCGTGGTCGCGCGGATTATTTCACTCGGCTAATGCCTCGTGAAATAATCGTCCGCGCGCCCCACTCGAGGATAAACATCGTACTCGAATCCGAGCAGTGAACTATTGTTTATGTATTAACAGCTGTGTCGGCTGAATGATTCAGTTCACGACTAACTTGTCGCTGGACATTAGATAAGGCTCAATTGACTTTCTCATCTATATTTTCAGGTTTCGTCATTTTGGGTTTGAAGACATAGATTATAGCCCATCTATGGCACGAGCTCATGCCAATGAGGTGTCATTGGAAGCCAAAATATTTTAAACAAATTAGTTGATGGAACAAAATATTGCCACTATTCTCTGTAAATCATCAAAGAAAAGGCGTTAACCATAAACCTAACCCCAATAGCAGACGACACTTACAAAAAAACTTTGAACATAATATTTCATTTTTTGTGTTTCTAAAAATATATCTTATTCTCCCATAAATGGAACGAGCTCTACGAGCTCGTCCCAACAAGGGGATCATAACACATATTTTTAAAGCAAAGAAGAGGAACAGGGCGATGCTTCGCATCACTAATATCTGTCGAAAACATGGTTAATAAATGACATACGACAATGAAATATGCTGGCATTTTTTTTTTGCCAGACATTTAATGGTCTCAGTCAATGCTCATTTTATGAGAGGGTATCTCCCTTTTAGCTTGGGATATTTTCATAAAGGATGGACAATCAACCAGTGAAAACAATTCTGACAAAACTTTAGCTTTCCGAAAAAAATCATTGGTTGAAGAGCGGGCTCCCCTTCCATATCTACCCTTCTGGTAAAATCGCCGTCGCAAGAGGAACACTTCCACTCCGGAGGGAATGCCAAGCAGGGACGTGGCTAGAGGTTTCCGATTGGTGGGGTGTAAGGTTAGTGAATTTCCAACTAGGGGGAGGGCGCGGGAGGGGGAAACCCCCTCCCGGTCCCTCCCCTTAGTTGGAAATTCACTACCGAGAAAATATGAGAAAATGAAGACATGAAAGGGGGCATAAAATTGATTCTAGTTACTGAAATGCCAACACATTTATGATAGAATTATCAGGTTGTTATTATTATTTGGTATTCTGGGAATTGAATATGTGCTAAACAAATGCTTAAACTGAGATCTTTGAGCAATTCACATTCTCCTAACATTAAATGAGATCTTATGCAGGACTGATCAATTTTCGATGTTTCATCATTTTGTAATTGTGAATGATGGAATTAATTCAGGATAACGATTTTACATGATGTGATTTTCTTGAAGTGCATTTCGAGGATTTTTTTTTATTACGATAAGTAAACGTACTATAGAAATCTCGTACCGACTGACATCATGCATACTTATGAAGCTCGATATTGCGTACACTGTAGTTGTAAATAGTAACAGTTGGAATTTTTGCCGATTTGAAATCGAGTTGGAATTTTGGGAAGTAAAGGAGCATCACCAAAGAATCTCTAAAATCCAGATAGATGGAACTTCAACTACTCATGACTTGCCCTCCGAATTTCCAACTAGAGGAAATTTTGGCCAGGAGCGGGAGGGCACCCCCACCCCCATAACGACAAGCCCCTGATGCCAAGATGTGTCTCAGCATACTGCTGATGTTGTGCTTACCTGAACATTGTCCATTACCTCCCTTTGTTGCTGACAAGAATGGAAGCGACAGATGCTTGGCACAAGGCTGACAATTTGAAGGAACAAATAACACTTTTTATTGTGAAATAATAACGCAAGTGATAATTCCTACAAAGCGAACTTCTGTGAAACAAAAGTACATTCGAGGCAATCAATCGGTTCTCATACACCATTTTAGTCATGCAGATGTTTACCGTATCGCCATGACCCTTTCAATCCGATACACATAATTTTTGGCATAAAGCCTAATTTTATGTATACCGTGTTGAAAACTAATGAATATCGACTAGACAACACAATCTGCACCGAATTGGGAAGAGAAGCAGTAATGATTGTATCGGGCTGTTTGATTAACCCTTTACCCAACGTAACGTCAAAAACCGGCGGGGGCCATTCTCAAAAATCGCCAATTAATTTTCATTATTTTTTCATTTTTTTGTCTCAAAAACATAGGTTATGACCCCTCGTTGGAACGAGCTCGTCGAGCTCGTTCCAACGAGGGGTCATAACCTATGTTTTTGAGGCAAAAAGGGAAAAGAATTAGTTATTCAAGAATTTGTTTTGCAAGTATCGTCTGCTTTTTATGTTTGATAAAGGGTTAAATGTTTACAGACCTTCCCCACCAATTCAGGAGAGATTTGCCCATTTCGCTGTAGACATTAGTGTATTAGGCGGTGCCATTTACGACGCCTGAGTTAAAGGATTAACCCTCTCCGCGCGTTCATTTTAGTTTTGCGCTTAAGAAAAAAGAGACTCGATGAGGATGTATGTAATTATCTCCCCTTGAATTGACTTGGAACGTTCCGATCAAAAGTTGCCCCACAGAACTACAACGCGTGAAATCATTGTGCCTGTTCGTCTTCCAGGTTTCAAAAGCCATGAACTGCTTTCCACTTTGAATGAAGAGGCATTTGTACAAGGCCTACGGGATTCAGAGTTTTATTTTCCACATAACATAATTTATAAAGCAACCTTTTCAACATTAATTCTCCAGAAGGAAAAAGAAAGCCCAACTTCATTATTAAAATCATATGGTGGGCGATGTTTTCCAAATTAACAGCGATTCAAAACATTTGAGGTAAAATACGAGAGACACTCACAATCTCCAAGCACATGGACTATTAGGTGCGTCGCTTTGTGTGCTTTATCGAAATAAATGAAAGGATCCGCCAATTTCATAATTCACATCGCGGATGTCCGGTTTTGATCCTGTCTTATCCATATGTACTGCATGTTCCAGTGGACTCTAACAATATTGCACAGCACATCTTGACACAACCATGCTTATATCTATATCATGTGGTGAATGGATTGCCACTAAAATACCACGGAGCTGAGGTTCCACCCAGATAATAAGTCTAAAACTCTCCCATTACATAAAAGCACAAGCCAAGTTTCAGCCAATGGACCTCCGGGTTCAACCCGGAGGTCTATATGCCGAGACTTTGTTTATGCTTTTAAAACTTTTTTCACAGAATGAGTTATTTTCTAAATGGAAATTCCACTCTGTGAATGTTTAAGTGTTTATCCACTTTCACTGTACTGTATAATAAGTTTTATATTTTTGGCTTCCAAAACACAACCCCCAGAACCTGCACAGCAACTGTAAAAATAAACTCACTCAGGACCTTAACCACTCATTCAAAAACTTGGCCATATATAAATAACCTACACTTTTTCCAAGAATTGGAAAGGGTATGAATAAGTTAAAATAAGATAGTCTCATTGTCAGGAGTTTGGTCCCCTAGCTTTCAGTATACTCCGTGTAGTGTCAACCTTCTGGTATTTATAAGAGTTGCACACCTACAGTTACAATCAGAATTTCCATCGTATATAAAGGTGTGTAGGGCTTAAATTTCATCTAAATTTGGGAGAATCCATTTGGATTCTCATTCGAATTGTGGCGAGAATCCATACCTGCTATGGGTGTCCCAGGATTCCATGAGGGCACCATGGTTGAACCCCTGTTGTATATTGATAACACATGTTAACCCTTTACCTAACCTGAAAAGCAGACGACACTTGCACAAAAAATTCTTGAATAACTAATTTTTTTCATTTTTTGTCTCAAAAACATAGGTTATGACCCCTCGTTGGAACGAGCGCGACGAGCTCGTTCCAACGAGGGGTCATAACCTATGTTTTTGAGACAAAAAATGAAAAAATAATGAAAATTAATTGGCGATTTTTGAGAATAGCGCTGGCCGGTTTTGGCCGTTACGTTGGGTAAAGGGTTAACTATCTACCCAACACAGCTTTTTAAGTTTCAAAACATAAACTAAATTTGATAATTATTTTAAAAAAATAAAGAATATTCACCGATAAAACAAATATATCTGTCGTTGGAACCGGCTCATTGAGACAGTTTCAATGACAGCCATATTTGTACAATTTGATAACAAAGTGTCAGGATATTTCAGGCCATGATGGCCTTGAATTGGTTAATTTTGCTGTTGGTGTGTTAGGTAAAGGGTTAAAGTGACTCAATTCTTTTCATGCGAATCCTAGAAGAGGTACAGCGAGAATTTGCATGGATTCTCGCTGGTTTTGTTGCGTGAATCTTTGCGTGAATCGATTCTCTTTGAAATATAAGACTGAGTAACTCTGAAAGATCACCTCATATATCGCCCAGGTGAGAGGGGAGTACTTCTCCTTGAATATAGTTGAATAAGCAATATGAATGCCAGTCCATCAGCAAGAAGGGGAACACTTCCGTCAACGAAATCTAATATCATAAGCATGTCCAAATGTGCCTATGGAAGCAGATGCAGTGTTTTGGCTGATGGTCCTCGGAGATCAAGTTTCATTGCTTATTCGCTGGATACAGTACTGTAAACACAAAAGCGGGGAGAATTTCGACTGGATCGCGACTGGGTCGCGATCCGGTCGAAATTCTCTGTCCGCGTTATTCCCCTTAACACCAGAATCTCACATGCACAAAAGTAAAGCGAGAAAGATGAATCGGTGAAGCTATTTCTGTTTGTATTTCTTTATGCGGCTGATTTCGCAGTTGTTTATTCAGTAAATCTTGACTCATTGGCGGTATGATCTGACCACAAAAGAAAGAGGTGAAAATTCCCTTCCGCGTGCAGGTGTTTTAACGGGGTGATAATTCCACTCTGCATGTAGGTGTTTTAGTAAAAATAAACAGTTAATTGCGACTTGGAATTCAATGTTGTACAGCAGTGTTGTGAGCTGAACATGTTTTCAGGCTGGGCGAGTGCCGATTAGCATTTCTCAAGATATGCTGAGGCAAGGACAAGGCGCGCCTGAAGCTCTGGTTATAATTCATCGTTTTGACATTTGAACGAATTTATTTAACGACAGACCTCCACCACCACGGATCGCCACGACTGTATTATATCCAATAATCGCTCAAGAACAATTTGTTTGTATTGTTGAAGAGTAGAAAACATCAAACACTTGTTTTAACCCTTTACCTAACTTGAAAAGCAGACGACACTTGCAAAAAAAATCTTGAATAACTAATTTTTTTTCATTTTTTGTCTCAAAAACATAGGTTATGACCCCCCAACGAGGGGTCATAACCTATGATTTTGAGACCAAAAATGAAAAAAATACTGAAAATTAATTGGCGATTTTTGAGAATAGCGCTGGCCGGTTTTGGCAGTTACGTTGGGTAAAGGGTTAATCTTATACATTTTACTGGGACAGGCAAGCAAGCTCTAAAACAGCTATTAACCCATCACCTGGACAAAAAAGTTTGTGGAACATCGCCCATAGTGTTTTGAAGACAAATGTCATTCGCTGATGTCCACAATCTGTCTCATATAAAGGGCTGGAATTTTAATGAAAAATCCACGAAATGAATTGAATCGTTATGTTTTGCTGTAAAGGGCAGGCTTTCCATGAATGTACTCAATGTACCAGCCAACAAGCGAAAATCACTTGTTTGTGGAATCATTCTGACGTACCCATTGGTACGACTACAATTGTTCATCACTTTGGAAATCGCCAATTAAACAATCTGACATTTCGCAAATAATGTTGGTGACCTTTACTTTCTTAATGCATTGGCCAAATGAACGCGAGTTGCCTTCCTCGTATAATTGTGAAATAAATACGTTTTTGAGGCTTGCGTTCACAACTATCGAGAAAAATGTATTTTGGTGAACACTCTTGATTTGTAGCAACAATTGCCCCTCCCCATCCTCTAAGATGGCGGCAGATGGGGCACTTTTCTATTTATGATTAACTCCTTGCATGCTGCTGGTGGATATTCCTGCACGGACAAGCCCGGACAGAATTTCTCTTTCCGCTGAAATAAGTATAATATGGGTATATTTTATCAAATTTCTCCCTTGTAAATCAGTGTAAATTGCAGGGATTATTTCACCAATGATTTTTTGAGGTAAATTTAGATGAATTTTTCATCGAATCTAATCACTGACTAAACTAGAGTTGATGAAAAATATCTTGAAAATACTCAGCGGTTTAACCCTTTACCCAACGATTCAACCGCATCCGCCCGCGTAATATGCAAATTCAGCAGTAGAAAAAATATTATTTTTCAACAAATTTCAACAAAACCATATCATGTGACCCCTCGTTGGAACGAGCTCGTCGAGCTCGTTCCAACGAGGGGTCACATGATATGGTTTTGTTGAATTTTTTTGAAAAATTTGAAAAAATGATATTTAAAATAATAAATTTTGATATCGTCTGCGTTGGGTAAAGGGTTAACAGTTAATAAGCGCTCAATTTTATCGAAATCAATATGCGTCACTCGGAAAATTCTAGGAAAGATGAAACCACTTCGATATTGAACAAACGTCATACCATGTTTTTTGTTTTTATTGGGGTTTAACGCCACTTTCGACAGCCAGGGTCACCTCGTGTCGGACAGTTTTACTAGCAGAGGAAGCCGAAGTACCAGGAGATGACCACCGAACAACAACGAGCAACTATCAGCTCCCCAACATACTAACTCTACACAAGCAGCGTTAGCATTGGTTGAAGACAAGTGCACCATCGACGTGCAGTACGCCTTAGTACACAACGCCACCGTGCCCCTACGTGGGAAATAGAGATGAAGTGTCTTGCCCAAGGGCACAACGCGGTTGCCGCAGGTGGGATTCGAACCGAGGGGGAGCGCGGTGGCTCAGTAGGTAGAGGTGCAGGCTGCAAGCCGAGAGGTCCTCGGTTCGAATCCCACCTGCGGCAACCGCGTTGTGTCCTTAGGCAAGACACTTCATCTCTATTGCCCGTGTGGGGGCACGATGACGCCGTGTACTAAGGCGTACTGCACGTCGACGGTACACATGTCTTCAACCAATCTAACCCTGCCTGTGCTGCAGTAAGGAGTTACGATGTTGGGGAGCTGGCAGCTGCTCGTCGTTGCTCGGTGGTTCTCTCCGGGTACTCCGGCTTCCTCCACCCGTAAAACTGCCACGGTCATGATTAGCCATTGTGCATAAATATGTGACCTTAAATATCAATAAATAAATAAATAATTCGAACCGAGGACCTCTGGGCTTGCAGCCTGCACCTCTTCTAACTGAGCCACCGCGTCCCCTCAGGTAAAAGCATTACAATTGCTTGTTCTACCAGAAACTGTCAGACTTCACAATGTACTAAATTCTACACAAGCAGAGTTAGCATTAGTTGAAGACTAGTGCACCATCAACGTGCAGCACGCCTTTGTACACAGTGCCACCGTGCCTCCATGTAAGCAATCAGGATCAAGTATCTTGCCCAAGGACACAACGCAATTACCCGTGGTAGAGATCGAATCGCGGACTTTTCGATTTGAAATCCAATGCCGTAACAACTGAGCCATCGCGCTCCCGTCAAATCACGTGAGCGTAAAACATTGGTTCTTTATTCACACACAGCACAAGGCGTTTAGGTCTTAATAGTGAGATAAAATACTTAGAAAAGGTAAAAGTGGCAACAACACACGAACTGGACAATATATTTTCCTCGCTACATTGAGCCTATTGTTGACGTCTGCTGTGAACAATCTTGCCAAGTAATACAAGATAAAAAAAAAACCCCAGCAGATCTTGTCGTGATTCTAAAGTTTCGTTTATATCTACCATCTCTTATCACAACAAAAGTCTTTGGCAGAATGTGTTGGATGATGAAATATGCCTCCATACTTTGCTTTAACACTGTAAACTTTAGACAGCCGTTAACCCCCTCCACACTGATTTCAAAATAGCCAGATTTGAAGTAGCCATTATTCCCATAATGCAACTGGAAATTTAACCAATTCAATCTTGTTTGACAGAGCTCAATGAGCTCTGTCAAACAAGATTGAATTGGTTAAATTTAAATTTCTAGTTGCATTATGGGAAATATTTGCACTCTGAACTTTAGATATTTCGACATCAGTGTGCAAGGGGTTATACCTTTAAAAACTCCCACGATATCAATAAATTATTATTTCAGTTATTTTTTTTTTTAAATGTTCCCAAATATTTCAACGAAACATATCATGTTACCACTCATGAGTGGTCACATGATATGAATTGTCGAAATTTTGAGAAAAAAAACAACGTTTTTTGAACGGCTCAGTTGGTAAATAACGCGTATGGTTGCGTCTGATTTGTTCGGGAAAGGGTTCAAACTTAATGCATCTCTCCGGTTTATGTCTTCAGCTGGGGATAGAGAAATAGTTATGAAACGGTGTTGGTTCTACCTCCGCTGAACAACGTAAACAAGTAACTCTTGCGATCATTTTCAAGTTTTTGCACACGGTCCTGCATTGTCGCTGGCTTGGGAAATGAGTTCCCATCAAATCAAAACAGTAAGTTGGGCTTGATGAGTCTCCTAGCATCAGTCATAACTCCCACACAAAGCAACATAATAGAACTGACGTCAACGTAACACGACTTGATAAATAAACGAGTAAAAATTAATTCCTTTCTTTGTTGTTATTTTATGTGGAAGGTAATTTTGTCTATTTAAATCATCAGTCATACACAGTTGTTCACTTTATCGACAACCGATTGTATTAACCTCTTTATTGCGGGAGAATAATAAAAGAAAATTGTGTATGACTTTATTTTGCTCAAAGAGCTCTTTAAAAGAAAATATAAGTTGTTTCATTGGCATTGTGGGAAAATCTTCTGAAAACCTTTGGTATTTAACCCTTTACCTTACGAATCGGGCGCATCCTCCCGCGTAATTTACAAATTAAGTAGTTAAAAAAAAACTTTGTTCAAAAAGGTTCAACGAAACCATATCATGTGAGCCCCTCATTGGAACGAGTTTGTCGAGCTCGTTCCAATGACGGGTCACATGGTATGGTTTCGTCGAAATTTTTTGAAAAATTTGAAAAAACAAATATTAAAATAATAAATTTGGATATCGTCTGCGTTGGGTAAAGGGTTAAACATCAATGTGAAAAGCGCTAAATGATTGTGTATAGTGGGGATCATCATCCACCATGTTATGACGTAAGCGCCCCCCAACGTGACCTTTGTTTCCAAAACAAATCATGCGTGGAACATCAGGTATCACAGTACTAAATATTTTCCCATAGACGACCATCTTAACGTTCAGGCGAAAAAGATATGATCGCATCACTTTAATTTTGGGATAACCCTACAGTCAAGTATAACAACTTTTTCTGACCCGAAAACAGGGAGTCATGTAACAAGTAAGAGAGAAAAACTGACAGGAAGGGAAAAACCGGCCACGTGCACATGTTTTACACGGAATTCCCAACAAAACACACCAATAGTCAATTGTATTTTTTAGGTCCAAAAATCATCAAATCATCTTCTTTATTTATCTGGAATATTCAACAATAAAACAAGATGTCAATAGAATGCTTCAAACGTTTATTGAAACAATATATTTTCCCAATGCTGCTTAGTTTCGGAGATTGCATCATTTCTGAGTGCAAATTGTCAAGGCGGGTAACTCTAATTCAAATATTTAATCATGTCATACCACCAGCAGCTCATTAAGTCTTGTCAGAATATGGCTGACGTGAACTCGAGTTTCATGACCCAAAATAAAATAATATTGAAATGTGATTGTGAATAGCCTGAATCAAGTTGCGTATTTTCGTTGCTTTGCAAACCAAACGATAAACTGCGACTATGATGGTCTGACAATCTAACTGCATTCATATAAATTATTTATCATTATTATTTATTGGTGTTTAAGGTCAGATATTTTTGCACAATGGCTAATCATGACCACAACATGAGTATCAACTCAAGACCAAGGGTGAGCGTTAATAAGCCATGTTGCCCATCTCAGAGAGGGTTTGTACCTCCCAAGCATTCGTGACTACGTCCTATTTTACCAGTAAAACAGAGCCTGTTTGCCGCAGTGAACAGGCACTGATTCACTTCCCGGCGTTCCCGCGGGGAATTCATATAAATAAAGTATTGTCTAGAGTTTAGGGGTTTGCATAGTTGACTAATACGTTAGGAAATAATAATAATAATAATAATAATAATAATAATAATAATAATAATAATAATAATAATAATAATAATAATAATAAATTTCATATAGCGTGAAACCACCAAGGGTGCTCAAAAACGCTTTACAGATTGAAGAACATACGCTATGAAATAAATGATTTGAATGGATGAGTTTTAAGCTGTTTCTTGCAAGCAAGTAAACTTGGTTATGACCAAAGATGCGGGGGGGGGGGGGGGGGGGGGGGGGGTAATGCATTCCAGAGTTTCGGACCAGCAACCGAGAAAGCGACATCGCTCGCCAACACAGATCGCACGAAAGGTACTTTCAGTGACAAATGGTAAGAAGAACGAAGACTGCGCATAAGTATGCGGCGAGATAGAAGCACACACTGGTATGCAGGCGCAAGACCATGAACACATTTAAATACCAGCATGAATGATAATTTTAAAATGCACTCGACTTTGGACTGGAAGCCAATGTAGATTCTTCAAGATGGGAGTGATATGGTCGAAGCATTCAGCACCACTGATAATTCGAGCAGCAATATTCTGGATTCTCTGCAATTGCTGCAGCAGTGTACGTGGTAGACCCGAAGGAAAAGAGAATTGCAATAATCCAAATGAGAGGTTATGGAGGTGTGCACCAGTTGCACCAAAGCTCTACCACTGTCTTCGCTGTCTCTCTATTTTGATTCACACATGTATATCGTTTTGTAAATAAGGATAACGTGAAGGGGTGGGGGCTTACGTCATCAACATAAGAAATGCTGATAGAGTCTATTAGGGTAAACGAAACTGGTCATATTATTTACACTTTCAAGGGATAACAAGTTGTAAATTTGAAACAAATTATAAAGTTGACTACACCAATGAATTCTAGAAGCTGAAAATGGATGAACTACAGTACATGGATTACAAAGGCGGACACAGAATTTCGATCGGGTCACGACTGGGTCGCGATCCGGTCGAATTTCTCTGTCCGCGTTGCTCCACATCACACTGCAGAAACGCACCTGTCGAAAAAGATGTAATATTCCATTTTTTGTTGTTGATTCGGTCTTGATTTTTCAGTATTTCTCTGCTGAAATCACGGCCCACTGGTGTGAGTGGGTCGCGACCTCATTGCGCAGAAGTCCACTTCTGTGATCACAGCATTGTATATACTATTCGGCTGAAATCGTTCGTTTTGATTTGAAACGTGCTCGAAACTGACAATAAAGGGTGAAAGTTCATTTTTAGGCATAAAATTACTCAAAATCCTCGAAATATCCTTTTCAAGCAAAACACAATTATGTTCAAAGGACTCTCCCCACCCCAAGTACCCTGGTGGTCCCCATTTGAGCAAATGTTAATCTTATGCACTCACATTTGCATCTTACTGAAGTTTACCAGGATCAGCTTTGTCACGCATGGGCACACTTCATTTAAATAAACAGGAAATCCCCCCCCCCCTCCCGTGAGCCCAAATATGACCCAAGAGACTTCATTTTAACAAACTGGAATCTGAACCTTCTAAGGTCGCTGCATTTCAAATATCAAAAGATTCTGACGGGGTGGATATGAAGAATAAGATTTTAAAAGGAATTTCCCCAAATTTCACTAAGTCAAAATTTAGGCTGCTGTAGAGAGCCCAAATATGAATACAGGGACTTGATTTTCACAAACTGGCTCCCCCTCCCCCCACAAAGGATACTGCAAACTAAATATCTAAAGATTCTGACTGATGGATCTGAGGAAGGGAGTGGGGGGCGTAGGGGTTCCCCATACCATTCTGAGGATTTACTCCCTCACCAACTACAAAAATACCGCTTTAAAAATTAGACACGCATCTCATACAGTACGTGGAGAGTGAATTGTAACCAAATCACCCGCGGAGTGGAGTTATCACCCAAAGTATCACTTTCAAATTCAGGACATATGGACAAAAAACACAAGCAATGTTTCAGCCAATGGACCTCCGGGTTTAACCCGGAGGTCCATTGGCTGGAACTTTGCTTGTGGTGGTTATGCTTTACAACAAATCTGCAATTATTGCTTGGGTGGAATCTCCACTCTGCGAGTGATTTAATGATAATACACTCTCCACGTACTGTACTTGAAATGTTGTCATGTCACAATTTATGTCAATTAAGGCTACATACTTAACGTTATGACATCAAATGCTACGGAGGTGCAAAAAACGTCAAAATTATAATTCACTTCCGAAATGTTTAACCATTTGACCTTTTAGCATTCACAGGTCCAAATAAAAAGTTGAACAAATTTTGAATACCGGACTTCAGCTACCGCAGATAGGGTGTCATTGCCGTCATGTTGTAGCCCAATCCCATTTTGTGGCACCCCACCTCACAAACTCCCAAAGATACAGCTTTAAACATTGGACACACATCTGAAGGGACACTTGAAATGATGTTTCGTCGTAATTTTGTGCCACTGACACAGCATGCTTAATGTTATGGCATCAAATGCGACGGAGGTACAAAAAAACGTCAAAATCAAATTCCACTTCCAAAAGTTTTAACCATGTTAACTTATAGCATTTTTTTCAATAGAGAGGCGAACACGTTTTGAAGCTCGACAACAGATAACGGGAGTTTGACGTTGTTACCATCAGGGACTGCTCTCTCACTCCCATGTTGTGTCACCGCTTCCTCACCAACTACAAAAGAGAGTGCTGTTAAAATTGACTATATACGCAAAGTCAGGCCCAACATCGGTACACACATACGCCCGCGACCGCACCCACGATTACATGGACAAGATCCCACCTGCCTATCTTCCTATATGAATACTCTTCAAATTTGTACCAAATTAAAATACACAACAATGAAGGACTGAAACATGATTGCAAAGTACACAGCAGATAAGGTACCCAATTAAAACAAGCCCCAGAAGTATGATATATTTATAACACAACAAAAGAACCACCAAACAATGTTTATTGACGTTCATCCTTGACGTTTGCCATTTTTACAGAACAGAGATATGATTTTATACACTGTGTAATTAATGATACGGAACGTCTGATAACGAAAGATCAATTTCGGCTTTTTTTCTCATATTGATTGTATTGTCATTTTTTTCCATTTATAACCAAAGAGGTTAAAGAAGATAAAACCCTTAACAAAGTGAACAAGCTAAAAGTACACTCGCTGTTTACAACAAGCTTAAACAAAATATTTGAGGAGATCGATTTACCCTTTTGCATGCTGTTCCGTATATGTTTAACCCCCTGCACACTGATGTCGAAATATCTAAAGTTCAGGCTGCAAATATTTCCCATAATGCAACTAGAAATTTAACCAATTTAATCTTGTTTGACAGAGCTCAATGAGCTCTGTCAAACAAGATTGAATTGGTTAAATTCCCAGTTGCATTATGGGAAAAATGGCTACTTCAAAATCTGGATATGTTGACATCAGTGTGCAGGAGGTTAATAACCTTCGCAGAACTCGAAGATAGACACATGTATGAATGTCAAAACGCAATGAACTTTGGAATTAACCCTTTACCCAACGCAGACGATATCAAAATTTATTATTTTAATATTTGTTTTTCAAAGTTTTCAAAAAATTTCGACGAAACCATATCATGTGACCCCTCATTGGTACGAGTTCTACGAGCTCGTTCCAATGATGGGTCACATGATATGGTTGCGTTGAACCTTTTTGAAATATATATTTTTTTGACTACTTAATTTGTACATTACGCGGGCGAATACGGCCGATTCGTTAGGTAAAGGGTTAACATATTGGAAATAATTTCGAGGCATACAAATACGTCATTACACTCTGAAATCAGTTGGGTTAAAAAAACAACCCAAATCTACTGGGTTGAGTGAATATGAACCCAAATGGGTTAATTTTCACTAAATCCAGTCGAGTTGGGTTGATTTGAGCCCATTTTATTTTTGAGTGTTTATTTACCTATTTATTTGTAGGTGTTTAAGTTCACTTTCAGTATCTTTAGCTAAACCAAGTAGGAAGTAAAGACTGGAGGGCCATTTATATCTATGCTGCTCAGTTTAGGAGACCTGTACTCCAGGCACTGGTTATCAGATCAAATTTTACCAGTTAAACATCTTCGTTTAACACATTCCTAGGTTCACGTGAGGATTTTGATTTTATACTTGGGTACGGGCGCTCTTATTTTCAAAAGGAATGCACCCCTTTCTGTTCGCACAGGCGCTCGACTTTGGCCGAGAAGTCGGGAAAATAATATTTCACATTTTATTATTGATTCAGTAGTATTCAATCCGCCATAACCACCCAAAACATTTTCTGATCATCACGTTAGGAAAAGAAAACCCAAGAAGTATACATGTCACCGATTAAACGACCAATCAGTTTTCTGCCATCCATTTGATTCAGAGTAATGCGTCAATACACCTTCGACCTTAATCGCGTCAAATTGTCATGCACTTTCCAGTCCGACGCTCAAATTATGATACATGAGGTTTTTGGTTGTGTGGTAGGTTTCACGACGCCATAGTTCTCACTCAAAGCCGATTTCCGCCCAGAAAGATCCTATTGCATTCTCGTTTTAGAAGAGAAGTATCATTCTTAGATGTTGGTATCTACATTTTTATCGTCAAAAGACGGCCGTGAAGAACGCCTCTACGCGACTTTTTAAAAGCCTATAATTCTTCAATAAGGATTGGTTCGGCTCTCAGAATGTAGCGAACTTATAGGATTTTAAGTTCCTTCCTAAAGCTTGGTCCATCAAATTATTGATTCTATAGGTCGTGTATTATTATAACTCAAAGTTAGTTTGTCCAGTCAGAACGCTGGAATCCCTCCGAAGGGTTCCACCGTATCAGGTAACTCACCTGACATTATTTGATGTCGGGTGAGTGGCCACCATTACTATTTTGATGCATTTCCACTCACTTCAAATTTTCAAAATTAGAATTAAAAAAATAAGAGAAATTAAGTACTAAATATATTTTCGAGGTGCCGTATTTATTGATTAAAAACTTTAGATATTTAAATGAAAGTGTCAATGACACTGTAGCTCAGCTTGTGTAAGACATGTACATGTATAGTATGTGACACGGCAATGATACACATTTAGGTAATGACCTGATAAAAAAGGTACATATAAAGTATTGTAAAAGTCTGTACAAAAATACTGACCGTAGCCTGTAACAAATGTACAGGTAAAGTATTGTAAGCCAGAGTCTTATTGGAATGTGCACTTACTGTGTATAAGCAGCACTGAATAAATTAAAATTTGTCTAATTGGCCGCGGGCGGCCATCTTAAAATTTCGGACCGTACCACAAAACACTCGTTCTCGTCCCAAGGTGATAGCAAAGGTACCCAAGAAGTTTCGTGAAGATCGGTTCATAAACACAGCCTTTAGCCCGAGTCGTATTAACATGTGTACTAACTGTGTATAAGTAGCACTGAATAATTTAAAGTTCATCTAATTTGCATAATTTATGCACGAGAAAAAAACCCGTATTATATGTTACTAAACATTCATACACACATTTATTCAAATCAGAACCTTCATATAGAAGTTCTGTACAAAAAACTGATTGTACCTAATTTCGGTATAAAATGGCCGTCGGCAGCCATCTTGAATTTCGGACCGCACCCCAAAAACACTCGTTCTCGTCCCAAGGTGATAACAAAGGTACCCAAGAAGTTTCGTGAAGATCGGTTCATAAATTCAGCCTCTAGTCCAAGCCGTATTGACATGTGTACTTACTGTGTATAAGTAGCACTGAATAAATCAAAGTTCATCTAATTTACTTAATTTCTGCACGAGAAAAAAACCCGTATTATATGTGATGTATTCCATGTTACTAAACATTCATTCAAAAATTTATTCAAATCAGAACCTTGATACAGAAGTACTGTACAAAAAACCGATTGTACCTAATTTCGGTATAAAATGACCGCCGGCAGCCATCTTGAATTTCGGACCGCACCCCAAAACACTCATTCTCGTCCCAAGGTGATAACAAAGGTATCCAAGAAGTTTCGTGAAGATCGGTTCATAAATACAGCCCCTAACCCGAGGCGCATTGACATGTGTACTTACTGTGTATAAGTAGCACTGAATAAATCAAAGTTCTTCTAATTTGCATAATTTCTGCACGAGAAAAAACCCGTATTATTTGTGATGTATTCCATGTTACTAAACATTCATACAAACATTTCTTCAAATCAGAACTTTCAAACAGAAGTTCTGTACAAAAAAACTGATTGCCCTAATTTCGGTACAAAATGGCTGCCGGCGGCCATCTTGAATTTCGGACCGCATCCCAAAACACTCGTCCTCGTCCCACCGTGACAACAAAGGTACCCAAGAAGTTTCGTAAAGATCGGTTCATAAATACGGCCTCTGGTCTGAGACGTATTGAATTGTTGACGGAAGGACAGACGGACAGACGGGCCATGACAAAACCTCAAATTTGCCTACGTCAAAATTGAGTTAAAAATGGACAGAAAATATTATTTGTAGCCCCAAAAGTTCTTTCTTTTTCTTTACGATTCGATTTTTTTTATGTTGAAGCGAACCTTTTCTTTACAGTTTTCTCAACAGATTAAAAGTGATTTTTATAACATTTAAAAGTGCCTTGTTAACCCTTTTCGGGTGGTAATGACAGTAAATGTATGTAAGGGTTTTTCGGATATGCTTGTCGCGATACGTTTATTTTGTAAACAAATATTGCACTTCGAACAGCGACGATTGTTTACTGTGACCATGGATACGTACCTGTGCCAGTTACTGTTGATGATTCTGCGTGGTGATGTTAATAACTGTTTGTAAAAAATAAACGCCCTGTCGTTCTTTGTTTCTCGTGAAAATTTATTAATCACTTGATTTACATGGACTTTCGACATAATAAATATGTTACATGGCGTGTAGTTGGCTGATATATTTCCATGCGCGTTCCTATCAGGCGATATGATATGGACGCTCATAGCCTTGTTTGGAAATGTATCAGACAGCTACACGCCATGTACCTTATAATATTACGACCCTCAACACAAGATCAATATTTTTCCTTTCGAAATTAATAAATAATTATGAGACATATTTAACAGTGATAGGTATTTTTGCATTTTTGATTTGTCGTTTTATTGAGAAATCAGATTCCTTCAGAATCTGAAATATTTAGCTTACTTCTTGTTCTTAAGTAAAACTATTTTTGAACTAAAACAACCAGCTGATCCTGGTGGAGTTTTGGACTCCGAACAGAAGCGTTTAAAATCTTATGTTCAGCGGACAAGTGGGTGATGAAAACAACTCGCTTAATCCTGGAAAACACTCGTTCAGAAAAGTCATCGATAACATTGTTTTTGAACGAATAATAAACGAGTAGAAAGACAAGTTGAAGGATCCTCCCCCTCAATTCAATTGAGAACGCAACGCAAGAGAAACATGGACCGCACTTGTCCAAATTTGGACGGCAACGCCTCAAGAAAATATTCGGCGTGGTAGGTCCTTCTACAGTCTTACTCTCCAGGTCGAGCTCTCACGCCACGTGTCCAATCATGTAAGGAATTCGACGCTGTTATGGTTTGATTTCTTACTTTATGTGGAGTTTACAGGTATAGATATTCCAATCAATAGGTATTTAATTCAATTTGAACACATTAAGATATGAAGACATTTGGTGAAACTACTCGGCGTTATCATAAAACTACAGATGTGGTGAGTCCTTATTCAAAGTTATGTAAACAAACACACTCTAAAATCAGTTGGGTTAGAAATCAACCCAAATCGATTGGGTTGAGTGAATATGAACCCACTTCGGTTCATATTCACTCAGCACAGTTGATTTGTGTTGATTTGTAACCTAACTGATTATAGAGTCCATGTTTAATGGTATTCAAACTATCGTCAAAGGTTGGTCAAATCGCAGGTTCGCTTTTCTATCAGGCTGAAAAATTTCAGACGTGTGAATCTAAACATATGCGATGGACTATTTAAGGGCTAGACAAAGTTCCCGGCCATATAACATCATCGAATTTCTTACAGAATTTCATTGGTGGTTTGAGAGCTTGCCTCCAGATGAAATGTGAACTTGTACTGTGTGGGCAGGTTGAATGAAGTGGGTTCGGGATGCAAAATATTTATCTGCTACCATTGGCAACAGAAAAATATTTTTTCCCACTTCATTTCACCTCGTGCTGGAATGACATTTTGTAGTAGTTAGCAACATGAAAAGTCCATTTGAATTACGGAAACATTTGGGGATGTGATAAGACTGATGTCGAAAATACGGGGACAGTTCGCTTACAAAGATGCATAGCAAGCTTCAAAAGGCGGCATCCGCAAAATTTCAAAAATGACTCTAACCGACTGACCGTTCAAGTGGTTTGGAAATGGCTAACCGAATGCTCGGCTATGTCAAAATTCTTAGGGAACTGCTTTTTTAATCATTAACAAGTATTTATATATTGCGTGGAACTGAAATATATATAGCCTCTCAACACAAAAGTCTAAAAATCTATCAAGACACAAGAATGGCTGATAGAATGTTAGAAGGCCATATTTGGGCTTTATTCTGAACTGCAGGTACACACAAAGTTAAAGGGGAATAAAGGCTTCATATTCTGTGGATGACCTTCTTATATTCTCTTGGAAGTAAAATTACTTCATCTCCATCGATTTGCATTGTTACAATTTATGGGAGAGTGCCTATAGGCACTCTCCCATAAATTGTAACAAGACAAAACTGTGTGAACAAATCTTGAAGCTGAGAAAAAAATCAGCACTCTTCCAGTTCAGTTACTCACACTTTACCATTCAAGATGCAACTTTTGGCCTACCGGTCATCCGTTCGAGTAAATTTAAATTTGCGTAAGCCCCACGCGAACGAAACGAGCGTTCTCGTCAAATTTTGCACGCTGTGCGCTAAGAAAAGCTATCGACGCCATCGGACCAGTAGGGAACGCACGGCCCTTATGGTTAATGTATTTGTAAAATGTGCTTCCATAATATCATATCTAGCAATCATCCAAGCCGAATTAGAGTGATAAAAATAAAGTTATAGTTTTTCAACACTGATATAAAACCAACTTTACGTGTTGACTCTTCAAAGATATATTTGCTGTTTGAGTGATTATACACCTGCTTAGTTTTTGTTGTAACGAATAATCTGAAATAGATTGACGAGAAACAACATCCCCAAGAGAATAAAAGGTATATTTACATATCGTAAACACCCGACTACTATTGACAAGTACATATTATACTTAAGAGAATTGCGTTGGAGACCAAAAAGATGAGAGAAGATATCTTTACTTAATACTCGGGCTGATGGAGTCACCTAAAATTAACTTTCCTGAAATTGGCTGGCATTTTTTCTGCTACAATCGATTTAATCGTACATTAACCCTTTACCCAACGAAGAGAATATCAAAATGTATTATTTTAATTAAATTAAAAAAATTCAACAAAACCATATCATATCGATGAGCTCGTTCCAATGAGGGGTCACATGATATGGTTTTGTTGAAATATTTTGAAATTTTTTTTTTTTTCAACTGCTCAATTTGCAAATTACGCGGGCGGATGCGTGCGATTCGTTAAGTAAAGGGTTAAAGAGATGAGGCGGTTATTTAGGTCACTCAATTCAACGAGGTCGATTGTCAGAAGACCCAAGCCCGGTTAATCATTGGATGGGTGACCGTCTGAGCGATCACATCGGACTCCCGTGTTGTGTACTTGGGCAAGGCACTTAAACCCCGATTGTCTGCATGGGGGCACGATGACGCCGTGTACTAAACCGTACTGCACGTCGATGGTACGCATGTCTTCAACCAATCTAACCTTGCCTGTGCTGCAGTGCGGAGTTACGATGTTGGGGAGATGGCAGCTGCTCGTCGTTGCTCGGTGGTTCGCTCCGGGTACTCCGGCCTCCTCCACCCGTAAAACTGTCACGGTCATGATTAGTCATTGTGCATAAGTATATGACCTTAAACACCAATAAATAAATGAATAAATAAATATAAATAAATGTCAGAAGACCTTTGACCCTTACTCCGCACAGCCGTAGTCGATTATGCCGTTAAGCGAGTAAAGCCCGCGGATACAATCGGCAGAGGTTTGCGAACGTGATAACCCTGTAAGGCACCACCTGTGCTGTCTTGGTGACGTAAATAGTCTGCAGTCAGAATGTGCCAGTATTTTGCGGACGCAAACAACTTACGGAAGCCGAGCAAGAGGGTGTTGAAACAGTTATATAGAATACCCAGGTTACATTTCAATGTAAAGAAAACTGTCCAGCTCTTTATCACAAGTCAAACACAAAAAGGTCTATCCCTATACATCTTTCCATTCGGGCTGGGCGGTTTTTCGGTAAACCGGAAAACCGAACCGCAAGACCCAGCAAAAACCGGCCGAACGGGTTTTCTGTGTTTGTGCATAAACAGATCGAACTATCTTTCAGGGATTGAACTGGACTAGCGGCCACTGTGGTGGACTCTCGTCACCTAGTTTATCCGACACAGGGACGAATATGCCGTATTCTCATTGTCACATTTTCCTCTTTATTGACTCGTCCGGTGGACGAGTCAATGAAGAGGAAAATGTGACAATGAGAACACAAGAGATGAACTTTATTAATTTGTTCCCCCCTAATTTGTGTTTTTTTTCAGACTCAATAGGCTAAGCAACTGGCCCATTAGAACTCCTAAGAATTACCAAAGGACAGTCAGGCTGAACCTAGTGGAGATACTCAGTGGCATGACTTTTTGTGGCGCGTGGTGACGTGCAAACTATTGCAGATTTTTCCGAGCTAAGGAGCATTTTTTGTTATTTACTATATGCTCTTAACACATAGAAAAACCGAACAATAAACCGAGATTTCTTCCCGCAATCGAACCGAAACCGAATCTGAAAAATCTAAACCGCCCAGCTCACCTTCACATAAAAAGTTCCATTTATCATTATTTTTCTTGATTCGGTTAAAGGCACATGTCTGGAAACAACTTACTGTATGTACTTTCCAGTTTAAATTAACATGTCTTGCGCAATTTGTTCGGCGCAATTTAAGCCTTACATAGTCACAGTAATTCCACAAAATGATACTGATTTTTCGCTCCTGAATGTTATTTCATTTTCGTTCACGAGGAACTGTATTCCGTACAACCATCAATCCAAATATTAAACTTTCCACAAATTTCGATAAAAAACATATACCGAGTGCTTGTTAGCAGTTCTTTTGTTCCCCAAAATGAAGGAGAAATTCTCCTATTTTATTCCGATAATGTATGGAAAAGTACCGGTAAGGTACAAATATTTCGTTTGGAACCCAGTAAACACTATGTTTATTTATTCAGATACAAGGGCTCATAAGTATCTATTTTAATACAAAATAATAAAAAATATGGCAATAGGCATATAGCGACTTTTGTTTATATATTATTGGGTGGAATGATCCGTCAGGTGAAGGTGTCTTCCCGTTCTCCAACAACCATAAAACCGTGAAATGGTGGTGATTTAAGCTGTAGTAACTTTCTAACCTCAATTTTATATGTAGCGTGGCTCGTTGCTTATGGTAGAAACTGTGACGTAAAAGATTTCCATGCTGGCGGCCCCGAAACCATGATAGATATTTCCAATGCAAATACCATGGACTCATCCTCCATATTCAGATCTGGTGTTTTCGGGAGGGGGGAATTTTGAACAATCGATGTCTAAAGGTCATAATCTCACTGACTTTTTGAACAACTGATGTCCAAAAGGCGTTTTTTCAATGACTCTAGTTGAGAAGTGTCAAGTCAAAACTGTACAAATAAAGAAAACATTCCCTAATAGCTTTCTAGTTTGGTGTATTGCTGGATTTTATACCATGATTACTTATTCTACTATATATGAAAGGCCTATGACATAAATTTTAGCTTTACACACCAACCGTGATGAACACGCCAGCAATGGGATTTCAATAGTAAAAATTTACACCTATAGTAGAACTACATCGACGTTGACCTTTGGTGACGTCGAACTGAATGCAAACTTGTCTAAATTTTATCGCACGTCACCCAGCGAAGAGCGAAATGGAAGTTGCAATTATTTATTACGTTTTTAAATGGTTTTACCTCATAAGATGCCAACAATTAACAAACATGCATTGTCTCATGTTAATAAAGCATGCATAACTCGAAATAGTATGTTATTAAAACGAAAAGGCTCAGTTTTTTTTTCATTTCGTTTCGGCGATAAAATTGACAGCGGAAGTACCGCCCACCGATGCTCGTGTAAACAAAAACAGATTCGTTCGTATGTACGACTGGTGCTCAGTAAAATCGAGAAAAAATAATAGCGACTCTTAATAATCTGACGATCATGGTATAAATAAAATATACCCAAAGTAGCTTGGTGTACCAAATGTTCACCACTCGTGGTGAACATTTGGTACATCAAGCTACTATGGTATATTCTATATTTATTACAATACACATTTTCTTATTTACAACTTGAGCCTCTATAATATTACATGAAAATTGCACTGATATTATTGACCCTGACCGACCAGGAAAAAGTAGGGATAAAAACATTGTTTTAAAAACTCTAGAAATGTGTGCCCGAAAGCCGAACTAACAAAATTAGCTCTGTCAACACCATCTGGGGCGTGTTCCCTCGGATTTGAGATCCTTGACTTTATAGATCATGAAATCAAAAGACAATACAGCTAGCAAATAAATCAAAATGCAGCAAGGAGTACACCAATAATAAAAGAATGGGTACGTTGTGACACTGAATATAATAACTTGAAATGTTTGTGTGTGCTGTCCCCAGCGAAGTCCGACTAGAATTGGCCCTACGACTGAACGTGAACAACGTTTCAGTATTTTCATCGGCCCACACTGACCAAGCCCTTCCTCTTTCAGTAAAATGTACCGTTAAGACAAAACTTTCCCGCTTTTCCTACGAACCACGGGAAAGTACAATACTTTTTAACGCAATCGAACCATCCTCCGTAAGCAACACTACCCAACAGGTCTCCACATTCTTGAGAAACTCGTTGGTATGGACGCGACCCCATTATCTATATTCGCCAGTGGTAGAAAATATTAACTGTTGCCTCAGAAAATCACTAAGATGTGATATAATGTTGAAAAACTACAATTATTATGCCAGTTCGCAAAGGCCATCTGTCGTTTCTCTTTACCAAAAGTAGCGGCAAACCCCGGTCAGTGACATTTACAAAAATTTCGAGTCAAATTTTATTGTTTTTATTCATTTATTTTATATAAAAAAAACACAGCTTATGATTCCTCATTGGAACGAGCACGTTGTGCTCGTTCCAATAAGGCGCCATAAGCTATCTTTTTAAGACAAAAAAATGAAAGTTGTAGTTATTCAAGGATATTTTTGCAAGTGTCGTCTGGTTTGAGAGTTGCGTGAAACATTAGTGAGAAAATGGCGTATTGCACGGCAATAGTTAGTCATCTGTGCACTTTTATACAATGATGTCTTGATGTTGCCAAGCCGAACGTTTTTTATCCAAATGAACAATCAGAAAAATGAGATTCGAATGTCTGTTTGCCAACTGAACGAGAAACCATGGCGTGATTTAGTGCATAATTTTATATCATTATTTGTTTTAAACACATGACGGAATACATCTTACTTGGAGCTTGTTTGGCGTTTGATTTAAAGGATGTGTGCCCGTGAGTCGTCAAATTTCAATGAACTGGAAATTTCACTTCAGGAATAACAATTTAACAAGTGAAAAAGGAAACATATTTCTAAGATCACGTTAACCGTTAGGTTTAATTATCCCGATTTCTGAACTGTATAGGAGAATTATAGGTCCCTGAAAGATACACATTTTCAGAGAACTACTGGTAAAATATTGCTTTTCAAGAACTACGAACAATATTTGAAAGTTGTCCAGTGAACTTTCACTGAAATAGAAGTGTCTTACGTAATGGTATATAAATCTAACCGATGTAGGAAATTATCCTGAATTGAACTTTGCCTAAATTATAATCTTTCAAGCAAGCGACGACGAACCCCCCCCCCCCCGCCCCCCCCCCCCCAAACCAATAAATAATATGTAACATAACTGAAGAAAAATTAGAAAATGATTTAGACTCCATTCTTGGCTCTTCGGCAGCAACTTACCCTTGAACCAGTAAGACCGCATTTCTTGTCCAGCCTGATTTCATTATTTATTTATTTATTTATTTATTTATTTATGTTTAAGGTCACATATTTATGCACAATGGCTAATCATGACCGTCACAGTTTTACGGGTGGAGGAAGCCGGAGTACCCGGAGAGAATCACCGAGCAACGACGAGCAGCTGCCAGCTCCCCAACATCGTAACTCCGCACTGCAGCACAGGCAGGGTTAGATTGGTTGAAGACATGCGTACCATCGACGTGTAGTACGCCTTAGTACACGGCGTCATCGTGCCTCCACGCGGGCAATGGAGATGAAGTGTCTTGCCCAAGGACACAGCGCGGTTGCCGCAGGTGGGATTCGAACCGAGGACCTCTCGGCTTGCAGCCTGCACCTCTACCTACTGAGCCACCGCGCTCCCGCCTGATTTCATAAAGTAGATAGTTGCTCAATGACTTTGCGTGGTAGACAAATCAAGATTTTCAACGTGCAGCCCCAAGGCTGCACGTTGAAAATATTGATTGGTCTCCCCCAAAGTAACGAATATAGACTCTACCAATTGATAGACTTGAACTGGCATGAAATATACCATCAGGGTCCAAAAGATTAAAGATGTGGATAGAAAGAAAGAGAAAACGTGAAAAGAAATACAGGTTTATGAACCAAAAACTGTTTCAACAAAATATGACAATGTATCAGCAATGTAATAAAGACAATGGGTTGAAAGTAAATCTTAGACCAGACGTGATCCAATAGCATATTGCAAATAAAATTATTTCAATTGCATACAAAAGTAATTAGGACTGTCCATGGGATGGGTGTTACTGAGCTGCCATACATAACAAATCATTTCCCATATGTTGCATGATATTAGACCAAAACTGACTCGGTAACATTGTTAAAAAACAACAACAAATCTCACATTGGTCCTGGTCAACATGTAATCAGATTTGTGTTTGTGTGTTCTTCCTCACTCACAGTTAAAACTAGAAGTCCTGTCACGAAATGCGCATAAATGGCACGTCGATCTGCACGTTGGTCTACGCGCCATACCCATAGTAAGGCTATCAAATTCTGTACATGTGTGGTCTGTGCACAAGCAATGTTTCAGCCAATGGACCTCCGGGTAACCCGGAGGTCAATTGGCAGAAAGATTGCCTGTGTTTGCTATGAGTAACCAGGAGAACCTGCCGTGCTTTGGATGCCATTCGATATGGCAAATACGCGCAATTCCTACGCGCAATTAAGCCTATACTAAGCGCACAGTTCATGACCGTACTTCTAGTATCAAATGTAGTCATATGATTCAGTTTCAGTGACGGACACGGAAACCGAACATCAATAATTTCATGGAAGTAGAGCAAAACTTTCCACAAAGAAATGGCATGAGACTGATCGCCGTGTTGCTTGGTTGATCGTACGATATAAGAGTGGATATCAGATGTCGAAATTTGAATTGAGCGAGTATGTTTTAACCCTTTACCTAACGAATCGCCCGCATCCGCCCGCGTAATATGCAAATTCAGCAGTTGAAAAAATAATATTTTTCAAAAAATTTCAACAAAACCATATCATGTGACCCCTCGTTGGAACGAGCTCGTTCCAACGAGGGGTCACATGATATGGTTTTGTTGAAATTTTTGGAAACATTTGAAAAAATGATATTTAAAATAATAAATTTTGATATCGTCTGCGTTGGGCAAAGGGTTAATGAAATTTTCGGTAAAACGAACTCAACTTAAAATGAAAACACAGTAATGATCCTTTCATCGTCCGTATATGTCATCTTGAAGTTTCCTGCTCACACAGAATGTCCATTCTGTAACTAACGTAAGTGTTTATAGAATTTTGTTACCCTTCGTATCGACCAAATAAAATAATTCTCTGTAAATATTAAGTGTTTTGTCCTTATCCAAAGTTTGAACACAGGGAGCAAATCTGGGATTTTTTTTCCGCGGGACATTGCAGTTAGACCTAAATTTGTCCCAGAAGTAAATATTTCCCCAGTAAGATTGTGGTAAAATCGATAAGATCGTCTGACCACAGCGCGTTGAAATATGGGACTAAATTAAACTTATGAAATCATTATCATAATTACGTAATTTATGTTGCATTTAAGTGAACGGTGTCATAATTATTGACTTTTTGTTGTCTATCAGAAAAAAAATAACTTGAAAAAATATAATGGTCATTCCAGGCAGCCAACTATGATGAAAATATCACATTCTTACCATATCAATTCATCCTGCCAAGTTTAAAGAAAACTGATCTGCAAATGCAATCTATAGGATGTGCTGAAGAAATCCAAGACAGCTGCAATGGCGGCCACTGAGGATAACAGACTGTGACAGAAATTTGGCAATCTTATTCACACATCATACTAAGTCCTGTCAAATTTTGATAAAACTGATGTATAAATGCAGCCTGTAGGCTGTGCTGAAGAAATCCAAGATGGCTGTCATGGCAGTCATTGTGTGTGGCCAATCGTAGCCAAAATAGGGCATTAGTAGTAAATCACACACCCGGCCTTGCCTCATTTGGGGGCCTCTGGAAGTAACGTCATCTCACGACACCCAGTTAAGTCATGTTTGCTTGTCATGATAGCCCGTATGAGCGGCCATGTTATGACGTCATCCCCATAGTGATACGTGGTGTCAGTGCGCGGGTTGTTAGGGTGATACGTTTTTCCGTTGTCCATTTTGTGTACTGGAGGCCGTTTCTATGGTGTCATATTGTTGCTACGTGACACAAAATCATCTAATAAAATTGAGTGTGTTCGATTTAACAGGAATATATCCAGTTACCCAAATAGACCCGACAAACCACCCCAAATGCATTAGATGTCCAAAAACGTTTAACAAAAAAGACAACCTAAGAAGACACCTGATGCATCACTCACCACACGACACCCACGCATAACATAACACGCAAAGGGATAAACCAAATAGAAATCAACAGAGGTGTCGAAACCGTACCAGGCGAATAACCATGAACCAACCAGAAACCATGGATACTAATGCCTCCAAGAGAAATGCCTCGTGCAGTAATGGGTGAAACGGGGAATAAACGACTGATGGAACCAGCCTACCAGCATAATCCAACAACGAAGACGCAAGAAGAGAAGAAGTACATATTGGTCGAACCCAGTTTACTGGAAAGCTTACTAGAACTACACCATTCAATGTGTAGGGACCCAAACGAACTGGTGGCGATGGCTCTGGATAGAGACATGGGGGAGATCTTATGATCACAATCCATGAACGAGAAGATTCTTCAATACAATCATATCTTACAAAGTACAGAGAAGTCTACATCAAAGCTTCACAACCGATAACGATCAAGATGCAGAACCAGTAACGTCAACGGAGAGAACAAAGTGAACGAAGCCAGAGAAGTCGAAATGAACTGAACAGAACAAAGATTAAAAAAGACTGATGAGATGATCTAAATGAAATGGAGAGAAAGAAGAATGTACAGAACAAATATAAAACTCTCTTTAACAATGTTATCTGTAACACAATTTGAACTCAACAGACATTTGAAGTGGAATCAATTCTTTTTCTTATTCGCGGGGAAGGGGAATGTCCCTGCGAAATGGGTTGACCAGATATCCTCAGAAATGTATCTTCTAAAAGGTATCCTCAGAAGGTATCCTGAAATGAAACATTACTATGTCATAAGTATCCTCAAATAACGATATGTGCCTATGTGTTATGCGCACATCGGGCACTAGTACCCATGCATATATCAGCACATCCAAGATGTGCCCATAAGCTGCATGAGTAGTGTGCACATTCTGCAATAGCACACAAGCACATATTGTCTCACCAAGCATGTGCCTGTGTACTGCAGGAGGTGCGTACACATTGTGAACTAGCACACAAGCACATTCCATCAACTACCTGCCCCACATTCCATGGAACCGCATTCTGTTTTTCGACTATGCTTTTGGAATCCCTTTTCCATCGTATGTGCCCGTATGCTGCATGTTTTGTGCAAAAGGATACAAGCAGATGACAGCACATTCAGCATGTGATCTGTACACAGTGTTACACATTGCGTACTAGCACATAAGCACATCTCTGTAATTCTACGAAGTAAACGAGGAGTTAGGGAAAATCCGTACCAGAAAACTGCTCTTGTTTAATAGATCTCGCCTTTACTAAAATAGGACGTACTCATCGATTCATCATTCCAAGTCACACTGTCAATTCCAAGTAAACTGATGCTTAAATGCGCCCCGTATCCTGTGCTAAATAAATCTAAAATGGTTGCCCTGGCAGCCATTGCAGGATTATGGGCGATCAACCCTTTACCAAAAGAGACCGTTTTCATCCACTCTTCATACTAGGTCACGCAACCAAATTTAACCAAAACTGACGCATAAATGAAACCTGTGAGCTTTGCTGATGTAAAACAAGAGGGCATCTGTGGTGGCTGTTTCAGGTGGAAGCCATTGTGTGAGGCCGACCATGACCAACATGGGATGTTCTCATCTTCTCATTAAACTAAGGCATCCATTCGAATTTCAAGAAAATTTCTGCAAAATGCGACAGGCAGGGTGGTATGAAGAAATCGTAGATGGCTGCCATGGTGAGCAGTCACCAGGATAGGTTGTGACACACCTACTCATCATACTAAATCATCCTGCCGAGTTTAAAAAAAAAACCTGATGAATAAATCTGACCAACAGTCTGTGCTGAAGAAACTAAGATAGCTGCTGTGGCGGCCAATGTGTGTAGCCGAACGTGACCGTGATAGGCATAAACCTGAACCGTGACAAAACAATAGAGGAAAGTCAACAAATACTGTCCAAATGGCATTTTGAAAGACAAAAAATAATAATTGATAACTCCATACTAAAATATAGTTCTATCAGCAACCTGATTTTTTGTCCTGAATAATACAAAATTAATGGCATTATTTTGATTATTTTTTGCAATGAATAGCAATGTTAATGTTAATACATATGCCATTATCATAAACTATTTTCATGGATTTTGAAAAAAATCACATCTTACATATTCATGTTTTTACACTGGGCTAAACCGATGTGTAAATATTTCAAGCGAGCGAGAGTATTATTTACATCGTCCCTGTCAGCCAATGAAATCCCTAGATTACAGTCTGTCAAGATGTTAAAGTTTGTATCAATTTCGAAAATGCCGTTGCATTTAAAATGCAAAGGCATTTTTAAAATCGGCACAGCACACTGTACAGGCGGAAAAATGATTCCACAGTGAGCACAGGATTTGGATAATTAAGCTAAATTTTGTAAGTAATGATGTAAACTTAAAACTGTAAACGTCAGTGTAGCAGAAGAAAAACACTTTTCTTATATGGACATTGTAACACAATAGGTATGTTGTGCAATGCTGTCCAGTAATTTGGACTTGATAATGAATCTGGAACCAAGAAATAGTTTAATATTAAAAGGAAATATGATGCAACCGTTTGAATTTTACCTTGGAATTGTAAAGAATTTTAAATGTGCTTGGTTTTGCAGTATTCTCTTGTAACAGAGAAGGAATACCTTCAAAAAGATGAATGAATAATGAAAAAAGAAACCCACACATCAACAATGATATCTAACAACTAAAATAGTCCCCAAACGGGATCTCAAATACATTACCACTAGCTTGATTAACTCGCGTTCTCACTTCAAATTATTCATTTTCAGACTCTTCGGAAATCCTTGATTGAAACTGTATGTGACTGCCTGGAAATCTCCCGAATCTCCAGACGAAATGGATACGCGAGATTATTCAAAATGCTGATTCGAAAATACAAGGCGTGTTGTCTCAATTGGATGCTTCCAATGCTTTAGATACAGAAGTGCACCAAAATAGCGTGTGATTTTATTAATTGATATTTAATTTTTTGAGTTGTGTGGTTATTTATTTTCATGTACAGAAATGAATTTGTCATGTATTGTAAAGTTTTCAGTCTCCCGCAAATGCCCCTCTAAAGGTTCTATAAAAAGTGACAAAAACAAATCGTAACCAAGCACAAGCCTGTATACTGCAGTTACAACTTAGTACTTATTGTCCACCAAGCAAAGAAAATATCAGAATTAAACCATCTGTAAAAAAAGACTACATCGTCCCTTGAATGCACCAAGACGCCATCTTCAACGATACCCATTGAGTGCATCATTGTCTCTTGATGTCTCTTGGGTGCATCAAAGCGACATAGTTTACGTTGCCTTGGTATACTCAGGGGACGGTATAATAAACTCGAATAAAGACGGGTCTAATTATAATAAAATACATTCATTGTGCGGCTCGATGTGAAACTTATGTACCGTCTTCAGGGCTTGGCGAACATAAACGGGAGAGGGCAATTACCAAGCTCTCAACCCACTAAATTCTGTAAGGAATTCGGCGCTGTTTTGGCTTGGGACCTGTCTAGTTCTTAAATAGTCTCTCGCCCATGTTTACATTCTTGAATATGTCAGTTGGTCGGAAAAGCGAACCTTCGGTTCGCTTGTCCGACCAAATGACATATTCTAGACTATGGAATTTAACGGATGCCATAAATATTCATTTTCCAGGAATCAGTGCAATAAATAGTCTCCAATCGAGGATTGATTTGATAGTTCCACCAATTGTGTTAATATCTTGCAGATACTTATTCTTTGGAATACCTTTCGCTGGAGCACGAAAAAATACATGTAAATCATTGTTGGCAAAAGGACATCACACTACATCAACGGAGTCCGCACGCAAGCTCCACGGAAAGTGTGTAAACAAACAGCACATAACGTAAAAACGTTGGATTCCAAACAGAATTAGACTGGTGGCCTGAAACCTTGGATAACCATGTATGCTAACCACCAACACAAATGAAGATGAAGAATACCATTTTCATCCCAGTGTTTACATACATAGCGGTAGGTGAGTGATGGTCCACGCACCCTCACTATACTCATGAAAAGACATAGCCGTTGCGCGGGGGCTTGGGAAAAGCTCAGTACTCGAAACAAAAAATGATATTTGATAACTGTCTTCTGCCCTCTTCCACCTTCTATCATCTAACATGTGGGATCTGTTATTGTCCATGCAGTTTATTTTGCACATTTCTTCCAGTAAACTTCAGTATGATCTCCAGACGCAATTATGGAAGTGCGGACAGCGTGAAGAAAATTTGTCACTTCCAAGATGCATTTCAATTATTTTGATTTACCACCATACCTCTACTACTACTACTAGAAAAAACACTTGCAAAATAAATTTCTTAACTAACTAAAACATTTTCAATTCGCCTAAAAAAGCGTTTATCCTCGCTCAGGTGGTAAGCGTTCATCCCAATGAGTGGTCAAAATTTCTGTTTTGGAGAAAAGAATTTTAAAAATAATACAATTTGATCAGCGATGTTTGTGAATAGTGCTCGTCAGATATAGTTGTTACACTCTAAAAACAGGTTGGGTTAAAAATTATCCCAAACCAACTGGGTTGAGTGAATATGAACCCTACTGGGTTCATATTTACTCAACTCAGTTGATTTGGGTTAATTTTTAACCCAAATGATTTTAGAGTGTGATTTAGGTAAAGGGTTAACTTCAGTCATCGAAATTTGGTTGATTATGATACAGAAAAATAATGCTACCGTCAGTGATTGTATAATGGAATTCTAAAGCAATAAAATGGACCCCATTTACAATATTCTTGAAATAGAGAATCCCTTCAAGGAAGTATGAATGAATTACGGGGAATACCCAAAAGCCAAAAATAAAACGCCTTAAGTATTTTATAGGTACAACATTTTGTACTGAGTATAAAGGAGAGGGAACAAGGGATAATCGGGTTGTCCAGAATTGTTCCACCTTAAATACATTGTATACAGTGTCACAGCTATTTTCTATATCAGCAACACATACCTCTTAATTTATACAGAAAACTCCTTACCTGAAAAGATAAAAAAACGAATAAATCCACTCCAGTGAAAGTTAACTGAAAAGGTTCACGCGGAGAACACTCGGAAAACACTTTCATAAAACCCGCGAGCTGATATCGAAATTAACTGAATTTTTCAATGGATTGGTGTTCACAAACACATCGTATGTGCACTTTGTTCTCACGAGTTGTCAACCTAGACGCTTACATGCGAACTGTATTTTTTCGTCATTATCACTCGAAAAAATCGCAAACTGTACAGGTAGAGAGTGTGAAAATCAGCTTTATTTTCGTTTTGACGTCAAACCTTCCAGAAATGTGATTGGTTGGCGAGCACACACGGAGGATAAGAATAGAAAGTCAGTTGGCATAGTTTGACGTTATGGAAATCACTCTCTTGGCGCCATAGAAATCACGATAGAGAGAAGGAAAAAACACTGTCTTATCATTCATAGAAATGACAACTGTATTGCATCGAAAATCTATAACGACTTCTGCACAAGTATATCCATGACCTTTTTGTATTGAAATGCACCCAACAACTTCAAGAAATACGATCAAGTACTGTAAGAAGAGGGGTTACCGGAAAGGGTAAATGTCAAAGTATAAATAGAACTCGACGCACGTTACAGAAAAAGATGAAATGTTTCCTAGTCATTGACTCAACTACAGAGGAGATGTACATTTAGTGCGAAATATAATTACCCAAACATGTTCGACGTATAACTCGACCGCGATGCTGGGATAATGAGAATCAGTCTTCCAAGACAATTCTTGTTGTATTGATGAGTATTATCCCTTTGAACCCTGGTGGTATCTTCTATGTCAGTTCAATGGCAGCAATTGGAGGCGTCCATATTCACCATTTGGGGTAGACTAATTAATATTTTCAACGTGCAGCCTTGGGGCTGCACGTTGAAAATATTACTTGGTCTACCCCCACTCAGTCACTTAGAAGCCTGAAGGCATCCTACATTATGAAATAATGATGTATCATGTTGCCAGGACGAAGAAGCGGCATCTCGTGTTTAAAGAGTTAACAATATCAACGCTGACTCCTCAATGGAGGGGGGGGGGGCGGCATTTCGAACTTTAGGGATGAGGGCGTGGCCATAGAAGGGTCTCCACACACTGATATATATCAGAGGTGGCCCACGTGGCTTAGCAGAATTGTAGGACTACACAAGGCTACGTTTGGGCCTACTTCACATATACACCGAGAAAAACTGATATTTTTGCCACTGCATTTTCCAAATTTTGCCACCAGACTGAAATGCTCCAGTGGAGAAATTTGTTAAAAATAGGGCTAAAATGTGCATTTCTCTCCTCTTCAAAGCCCACAGAAGACAAAAATCATACGTGCAAGAGTGAAATGCAGGTTTCGGGTGACTATAGTTGATTCATGGGAGGTGGGGGTGGGTGTGGGGGATATCGCCCCTCTCCCCACACACAGGCACTGAATTTTTGATAGTGTATTATGGAGTAAAAATAATATTGTATTGGTAAAGAAGTTGTCTTTCTCTCCTTTCTGTGTCTCTCTGGGTCTCCCTCAGCTATGTTCTGGAAAAAAGTTGGGGGGTAGGTACGTGCCCATGCGATAGTGTCAACGACAAAATGGATTCTCAATTTGTAGGGAGGCTCAGTAAAATTTAACCCTTTACCAAACGAATCGGCCGCATCCGCCCGCGTAATTTGCAAATTCAGCAGTTGAAAAAATATTACTTTTCAAAAAAATTCAACAAAACCATATCATGTAACTCATCATTGGAACTGGCTCGTCGAGCTCATTCCAATGGGGTTCACGTGATATGGCTTTGTTGAAATTTGTTGAAAAACTTTTAAAAAAATGTTATTTAAAAGAAATGGGAGCGCGGTGGCTCAGTGGTAGACTGCTGCACTTCTATGCTAGACGTCCCGAGCTCGATGCCCGCCCGGGACGACCCGCGTTGTGTCCTTGGGCAAGGCTCTTTATCCCAGTTCCCTACATGGTTGCACGATAACGCCGTGGACTAAGGCGTACTGCACGTCGATGGTGCACATGTCTTCAGCCGCTGTAACCCTGCTTGAGAGGAGCTTGAACAGTTAGAATGTTAAAGAGCTGACAGTTGCTCGTCGATGCTGGGTGGTTCTCTCCGGGTACTCCGGCTTCTTCCACCAGTAAAACTGTCACGGTCACGATTAGCCATTGTGCTTAAGTATATGACCTTAAACACCAATAAATAAATAAATAATATTTAAAATAATAAATTTTGATATCTTCTGCGTTGGGAAAAAGGTTAACCCGTCGGATTAAATTACTATTGTACTGCTGGACGGAACTAGAAAACACGTTTCCTTCAGTATTTATTTCGTTGATTGCATTATACCTATTGTAATCTACATTTATAAAAAACATTCTCCTGCTAAATCGAAGGCGGATAAATACCAACATAAGACGATGGAGACAACCCTACGTGATCAGTATGAAGGGGCGAAGTGCACGAGAAGTGAAAGCATAGTCACGAATTTGAAAAGTGCTATAAAGGTAAATTATCAAATAAACGCACCGGATACTTAGATTTATACTAATCTCTTCAACAGGGATGGAAAGATATATGTCAAAATTTGTATCTCTCAAAGATGAAGGTCTAGGGTCTTCTCAAGGTTAAAAAAATACTCTTCACGTCAAATGGTGCATTTCGGGTACTTTTTGAAGGTTTAAGTACACAGAAATTGAAGGACTAACTGTAGTAAAATGACCCTGGACATATCAAGGTGAGACTATATTAACCAGTTTCGGGGATATCTGCCATGAATAATTTATTGCACGTTGAAATGTTTCAGCAAAAGTGTGTGCGGGAGACGCCTCACATCCCCCATGGCTACGCCACTGAAGCAGTTATTTACACAAGCCGTCGACTGTAAAAACTTGCCGTCACAATACGATGAAAGATTGACAATCAGCTACAGACACTTCTGTCATGAAAATTAATGTTAAGGTTAAAGCAACGGTTTTTGCGGTGTTTTTTTTTTTTGCATTGACGAACTTTTTATAGAACGTGGTCACAAACTCAGTAACTTAACCCTTTACCTAACATGAAAAGCAGACGACACTTGCAAATAGAATTCTTGAATAACTAATTGTTTTCATTTTTGTCTCAAAAACATAGGCTATGACCCGTCATTGGAACGAGCTCTACGAGCTCGTTCCAAAGAGGGGCCATAACCTATGTTTTTGAGACAAAAATGAAAACAATAATGAAAATTAATTGGCGATTTTTGTGAATAATGCTGGCCGCTTTTGGCCGTTACGTTGGGTAAAGCGTTAATACTTATCAAAAGTTGACAATTAATGTCTTTAACTTGTATCCATATGGCTGTTGGTTAAAGATATTAATTAGACGATCCCGAAAATGACTGTAGTCTATACAAAATGTTAATTGAAATGAAAATCTCAAATATAATACACTTTCAATGTGAATGGATGATATTTAGTAGATACGATTTTTTTCGCAGAATTGCCCGTTATCAAACTCGGCTGATATGATGCCGATCTCTGCTGATATGAACGAAGCTAGAGTTGTTCCCCTTGAGGCGTTATCAGGTGCAAACGTTTTGTTTACAGCGAAGTTATTCACAGTTTTTTAAAAATCTTATTTGTTTTACAAGGATTGGCGAACAAGTTATGCAACTTATATTAACACCTCTCCTTGGTCCAATGGCGTAGGTGTGTGGGGTGACCTTCGTAGCGGCAACTTTGTGGCCTCGCTCTTCTCGAATACTACGAAGGGATCTTTAGCCTGCACGGAGTGTGTCTCTCTCCGCACAGAGAACAGCCATTTTACGTCCCCACCCGATAGGACGGTACGCTGTGACAGCATCACCCCCACAATTGATGCTGACAGAGAGTGTTCGGACACCTCGAGTACTTTCCCCGACTGGGGATCGATCTCGGGACCTCTGGCATGAGAGACCAGCGCACTTATCCACTCGGCCACCACTCTCTTAGAGACAGCGCAAGTTATTCAGTTATTCGTCCAACGGTAAAACTGGCGTTACCAAGCATAGGGAGTAGTTTCATATGGCGAGGAATTAATGACGGCAATAAGTAAGGATTAGGATTGCGAAAAGAAGGAAGAATAGAGTTGTACACAAAATTCAAAGCAATAGTACAGCTATCCAAACGTCGCGGCTTCCCCACTGGCTGAACTAGGAGAAGAGGGCACTTGTAACATTTTGAAAAGAATGAGAAACAATAACACTGTCAAAAACCTGTTACCGATCTGGGAACATTTTGTAATTATATGTTTTGATTCAACTCTTTAAACCCTTCTGGTATATTCCATGTCGGGGGAGCGGTGGCGTTGCAGTAACCGGGTCTCGTCAGATCACCGAAGTTAAGCAACGTCGAGCCCGGTGAATCATTGGATGGGTGGCCGTCTGAGCGATCAATTCAGACTCCCGTATTGTGTCCTTGGTCAAGGCACTTAACCCCGATTGTCCACATGGGGGCACGATGACGTCGTGTACTAAGGCATGCTGCACGTCGATGGTACGCATGTCTTCAACCAATCTAACCATGCCTGTGCTGCAGTGCGGAGGTACGATGTTGGGGAGCTGGCAGCTGTTCGCCGTTGCTCGGTGGTTCTCTCCGAGTATTCTGGCTTCCTCCACCCGTAAAACTGTCACGGTCATGATTAGCCATTGTGCATAAGTATATGACCTTAAACACCAATAAATAAATAAATAAATTCCATCAGTTCAATGACAGCAATCGGAAGAGTCCATATTCATAATCTGGGGTAGACCAATTAAAATTTTCAACGTGCAGCCTTCGGACTGCACGTTGAAAATAATGATTGGTGTTTCCCACACATTAACTGAGCAGCCACCCCACCTGATGAATTATGACGTATCATGTCCTTGGGCTGGACATGTGATCTCTCGGTTCAATCAGATGATAAACGCACGGAACGACACACGCGTGTGAATGGGTTAATCAATATGGCACGAGTGCCAGCGTGGAAGAATAAAACGAGAAGCCGCAGGCGTCTTCATGTTTATAAAAACAATTATTAGAAAGACACTCAGCAATTCATTTGACAACTATCAACAAAAAGAACACATTTTATCGCCAACCAAATTTGCGAGGGGAATCCGTGTAACTATTTCGTCCCCTGAGTTCCAATGTATTCCATGTGCCTGCTGGCACATAGAACACATTGGAACTCATGGGTCGATTTTTAGCTATCGCTAGAGATTCAAATTGTAATTGAGGTGTACGATTTACAGAAAGTTCCAGTAAAATTTCTCTTCCACTTGAAAATAGTCCGTCAACGATTTCCGTTCCGTACATGTATACGGAACAGATTTTTAGTTTCCGCATGTCTTAGTGTTGCTGTAGATGTGGATTTCGTAGGGCGTATGCGTGTAATAAATAATATTACTTAGTAACTTCACATCAGTCTTCGACCTTCGCTCTCGGGCTGATATGAAGTTACCACGGGCTGATATCTCGGCCGATATGAAACTAACCATGTAAAAACCCCTAGATATCTATCCTCAATAGAAGCATACAGAACTTACGCGGTTTTAACCATTATTAGATCTGTGACTATGTGAATTCAAAATAGCACAAAATGCAAGCATTATACCTTTCATCCAACACCTTTGATACAGATTTAAGCTAAACTAAGACAACGTGCACTGTTTTCTTCGAATGATGTTGTTACTTTTAAATCTGATAAATGTAATAAAAGTCAGAGGTATCCAATGGGAACTCGTTGGCAAAGTGTCATTGTTATCATCAATCTATACCGTGCGTAAAACAGTAGTTGAGGAAATTCTGTTCGACTTTTATGATTTGGTGCTGAAAGCAGTTCAATTAAAACTGACAATTTAAACTCTAATTGACAATAATGTTGCGAAAACGTTATTAAGTCATACTTTGATGTGGCAAAGATTGCCACATCATTTTTAACCAAAGAACACCTGTCGGACGATTTTCATTGCAATTATAGGAATAAACGTCTACAGACAACAGCACACGCCTCGTTTTCTAGCTCTTCGAAAGGTGAAGAAGACCTGAATATATATATACTTAAACATACAGTGGTCAAGGCGTCATTTGCAACACTAAAGCATTGCAGAAGGTGTTTGTTGCACTCGACGTGCGATATATAACGCGCAAGAGTATGTAAATCCACCCCTGTACTCTACATTTCTACAAACAGTAGCGTGCTCAGACTGTTGGTATTACGGGACGGCTATAATTATCTCAAATTCAAAAGTTACATGTATCATATTATTTTAAAAACCTCAAGATTAAAAAAACTAGGGCACACCCTGATAAACCAAGGTATTGTGCCAAAAACACCATATTGTCATTTCAAAATCGTACCCACAGGAACAGTTGGGCCGATCATATATGTAATTCATGGTGACAAATTCATTAACCCTTTAAGCTCGAGCGGCCGCTTTTCCGGCCCCGAAGCATGTTACGTCATAATTTCATCAAATAGGATGGCTGCTGAGTGAATGTGTGGGGTAGACCAATTAATATTTTCAACGTGCAGCCCCCTGGCTGCACGTTGAAAATATTAATTCGTCTACCCCCATAAAATGAAAGTGGACTCTTCCAATTGCTGCCATTGAACTGACATGGAAGATACCATCAGGTTTCAAAGGGTTAATAATAATAATAATAATTTTAAAGCCTAGAATCCACACATGGTGCTCAATGGCTGTACATACATAGTTACATACATACATACATACACACACATACATACACATACATTCTCTCACAGATACATTGATACATGGATCACTATTATCATTTATTGGTGCCCAACGCCACATCAGCAACCGAGGCTATATCGTGGCGATAAGCGACAGAACCTAAAAGAAAAAGGATATTGAATTAAAACAAAATAAAAAAACAAAAAAATAAACAAAACAAACTACAGCTTTACAAAAACAAGTATGTGAGTGTAGCTTGACGAGTAACGAGGCAATCCTCACTGACTCAGCCACACCCACGCACCTGGTAATGTCAGTTTATGACCAAAATTAAAAGACCACTGAAGGAAATACCTTTCGAAAAAGGTAGGTTTTAGTACCAGACTTGAATGATTCAAGTGATTTACTATTTTTTATGTCGATTGGAAGAGAGTTCCAAAGCCTTGGGCCAGCAACCGCAAAGGCCCTATCACCAGCACTAGTAAATTTAGATACAGGCTGAACCAGATTGAGTTGACCTGATGGCCTAAAATACCTCGGTGGTTTGTGGATGGTAAGCAGATCGAACAGGTAGGATGGTGCAGATCCCGAGATACACTTAAACACCAGAACAATTTTAAATTGAATTCTTTGCTTAACGGGTAGCCAGTGTAACTCAGAGAGTACTGGTGTTATATGGCAGTACTTTTGAGTTCTGGTTATGACCCGTGTAGCACGATTTTGGATGTGTTGTAGCTTTTCAAGAATAGATGTTTTAGAGCCAATCAGAAGAGAGTTGCAGTAGTCGAGGCGACTGGTAACAATGGGAGGAGATTCAAAGCACATACTGCCTATAAAATCGTATTTTTCGAGGTCAGTGGTCATTCTATGAATGTATCCCCACAACCCACATATAAAAAGGTCGAGGATACTCCATCTCAGTTCAATTCATGAACAGTAGTAGAGGTAGTGGATGTGATATTAGTAGTATTGGCGCCTATTTTGGGGTCGCGATAGGGAACATGTATATTGGAGTCGCCATGGGGGCATCACATATATACACACATATACACATATGTATACACACAAATATACTGCATTTATTACAACAGCCATGCTAGTGTAATGATCTTGTAGGGGGCGAATTGTTTTCTAAGTGATAAGCACTTGCCCTACAATCCCCATTTCCTTTGTCGTAATAGCAATTAATAGCAAGTAAATCAGCAACAGCAAATAAAATATGTTTAATCAACCATATTGTCCCAAAACATCACGGTAAACCCTAATGGTTTGGACGCGTCCGCGTCTTGACTGAACATAAGCTTCGAGCCGCAAAGCTAAGACCATGTTACCGTCATTTCATCACAATAACTTATAATGTTTCTGAGATCAAGACCCATTCCAATTCTAGACTTGCTCTTTTCTGTTTATGAAATTTATACAATCGATGAGTTTACGCCATGAATATATAAAACGAGGACGGATGACCGAGTAGCTACGATCATTCGACCACGAACATGAAAGGCATAGACCGTAACAGGTTTACATCCAGGACACTCTACACCAAGCGGACGAACCCCTACATAATCCAACACAAATATTAATACACACCAGCACTGAAAAATAACTCGAGAAAACTGTTTGATAAAAAACTAAACATTTGATCAGACACAGAGACAGTCGAATGGCCGTATAAACTAACACCAGTACTTCTTGAGCTACTCACCTTTTCACTCCTTCCACAAATTATTGTTAGATATTATTGTTTTAATCGGGTTACATGGTATGATGTTCCAATAAGACTAAAATCCTCACCCTCTGCTTGTACGAGAGCTCACTAAGTTTTTTCTATGTTTACGGCTCCAGTGGTATATGTTACCGTTTGACGTTACGATGTGAAATATTTGAAAAGATAATAACAATGGGAGGAGATTCAAAGCGCACACTGCCTATAAAATCGTATTTTTCGAGGTCAGTGGTCATTCTATGAATGTATACCCACGTACAAAAAGGTCGAGGATACTCCATCTCAGTTCAGTTCATGAACTTGTTCATGATTTGAACTGAGGTAAAGTAATCTCGACCTTTATCTAAGTTATTGATTTTTTTGTCTGGTGAAGTCGTGGGGTATACGATGGTTTTATTTACAACATTAGGTTATCGTTTAAGTTGCCTTGTTCGTTCAAGTGCCCTGTTCATTTCATGATGTGAGTTTTGGTCCACGAATAGGATGTTATTAGAACATATACGTTATTGTGATGAATTGACTGAGGTTTGCAGCTCAGAACAAATGTTCAACCTCGACGATTCGCGTCTTGATTTAACATGAGCGCTGAGACGCCAACCTCAGACTATGTTAACGCCAATTCATCATAATAACTTCTATTATTAGTGACACAGTTTGTTGGTGGCCTAATATGGTATATATGATGTCAGTTAATTTCATATTGGACGAGATCGAAGCTCGAGTCCCATATGGAATTAACTGACACCATATATACCATATTAGGCTACCAACAAACTGTGTAACGAATATATCTTACCGACTGCTGCATCGATGCACAGAACTAATAACAACAGCGATCAAAATTAAATGAGATAATTCTCACAATGTGTTCACGTGTCTTTACTTTGTTACAATTTATGGGAGAGTGCCTACACTCTCTCATAAATTGTAACAAGGCAAATTCATACATACCAAACAGTTTCATTTCGAAGGTAACATGACACACATCCACAGAATATGAAGCCTTTAAGTTGCATAACTTGCACTTCAGACCAAATATGGGCTTCTAACACTCAATCTTTCAACTTGAAGCGTTTATGGGCTGCCGCCATTTTGAATAATCAATGAACAAAGGGGAGATTACCTACAGCTGTCTGCGTATATTGATGTTGACAGGCAGTATATGGTTTTATATGCAGTCTACATGTGACGTCTTTGAACCAATGAAATACGCAGATACTTGTAGGAGGTAACATATTGTTAAATTCTTAGAAAACGTTATATCGAACCGATATGTTACTTTTAGAGAATCCAGATCACCTATCAGAACAATCATTGACGGAAGATCAGGAAGACCAAAGACTTCCAGTCGAGTCGGTGAATCAGCTGGGGCAGGCAATGAAGTGATTACCCCATTCCGTAAGATTACTATTCTCAGTTTTCATGAGAAAGCTGATTATCGCTATAAAGGGTATTTACAAGCCAGTTTCTCAACTCTATTGAATATTCGAAGTCATTAGAGAATCACTCGGCATAAAACTGTTTAACTCTTTACCCAACGCAGACGATATCAAAATTTATTATTTTAAATATCATTTTTTAAAATTTTTCAAAACATTTCAACAAAACCATATCATGTGACCCCTCGTTGGAACGAGCTCGACGAGCTCGTTCCAACGAGGGGTAACATGGTATGGTTTTGTTGAAATTTTTTGAAAAATAATATTTTTTCAACCGCTGAATTTGCATATTACGCGGGCGGATGCGGGCAGATTTCGCCTGCAAAACCCGATCGGCTTGTGTTCGCATGCGGACCTCGGGCCAGTTACGTTTGCAAACCCAAGCCAATTGAGTTGTGACCTTGCGGTCTGATTCAACCGGAACACGCCTTAAGCGTAAAAACTAAAAGAGTAGAAGCCTCTAGAATTCCCTCATCTCTGTCTCTATTAACTGTATCTAGATTTTCGCTTGAAGACTCAAAGGCGATAGAAAATGTGCATATTTTTGACGAATACTTTTAAAATGCTCTTTCGAGGTAAACAACGCCTCAAATGATTTCTTCTGCGAAAGCTATAGAAAATCCCCTTGGTCCTGATTAGAAAATTTCGACTAAATGTAATAACTCTCAGTAACCAAACGTGAGGCACGCGGTTACTTTAACCCTTTACCCAACGTAACGGCCAAAACAGACCAACGCTATTCTCAAAAATCGCCGATTAATTCTCATTATATTTTCATTTTTTGTTTCAAAAACACAGGTTATGACCCCTCATTGGAACGTGCTCGTGGAACTCGTTCCAATGAGGGGTCATAACCTATGCTTTTGAGACAAAAAATGAAAAAAATTAGTTATTCAAGAATTTTATTTGCAAGTGTCGTCTGCTTTTCATGTTAGGTAAAGGGTTATGTTACTGAGTTTGTTACCACGTTCTATAAAAGGTTCGTCAATGCACCCCCCTCCGCAAAAACCGTTGTTTTAACCTTAACATTAATTTTCATGACAGAAGTGTCTGTAGCTGGTTGTCAATCTTCCATCGTATTGTGACATCAAGTTTTTACAGTCGACGGCTTGTGTAAATAACTCCTTCAGTGGCGTAGCCATGGGGGATGTGAGGCGTCTCCCGCACACACTTTTGCTGAAACATTTCAACCTGCAATAAATTATTCATGGCAGATATCCCCAAAACGAGCTCGTTCCAATTAGGGGTCATAACCTATGTTTTTGAGACAAAAATTGAAAAAAAATAAGTATTCAAGAATTTTGTTTGAAAGTGTCGTCTGCTTTTCATGTTAGGTAAAGGGTTAATGTTCTTTTTTTTGTTGTGTTTTTGGTTTGTGAGGGGGTGTCGATATCAAAATTTACGGAAATGTTTTCATCGTCATCGAACCAAATTTCATCAAAATGTTTTGCGAAGTGACTGAGATATAACGTTTTAACCCATTGACCTCGCTCGATTTTTTTTTTCTCAAAAGTACTCAAATATTTAAGGGCTGATAGACAGGCTTATACCCACAATTTCTTGAATATTTTTTTGTGATATTTAGGATATGTGATCGTTCCTATGCAAAATGCAAATCTCAAATCACCAAAAAACGTAACATACCAGGTAGCGTATTAATATATTAAACATTCAAAATCTCAGAAGGAAGCACATTTAAATTGCACAATATTAAGAGAAATGACGAAATCGTGACGTCATCGTAAACGAAGTTCAAAACTTGAAATTTTCTAGCTAATCTGACTGTTTTGCAGCGTACCAAATTTCGTAATTTTCGATACAACGTTTAGTATCCGAAGGGGCACTTGAAGACAAAAAAAAAAGTAAAGAAGATTACTGACTCATTTCTAGTCTCCACATTGTTTTACTTCCACAGTATTAATGACGTCAAAGAGCAATATGAGTTGAGAGATTCACTATCAAACCACAACGTGGTGTTTCTACCACCCGAAAGTCATTTACAATTTTATTAGAAAAACGCAAGCAGCATTAGAAAAGTATCAGATCATCGACCATCGGGTCACGCCCTATGGCCCCTTAGTTGAAAGATTGATAACACATCATATTTTCTGTCGCTGGAGTCTAAAAATAACGTACAATTTGGTTGAGTGACTACCAAATCAATGTGGGCTAGTTCTTTCACACAACAAATATTACCAAGTACTTTTTCAGAAATCGCAAGTACAGTACTGTCGCCGTAGACTGGCCACTTTCCACGGGTGGTAATAATTCCACGGACGCACTAATATTAGATTCCAAACACTAGTTATAGAAATAATCATCATCAAATTTAATTAATGCGGTGCTTCATTAATTAAAATTTTGCTGCTGTTGATTTTTATTACATAGTAAATGCATGTGCGGACATCACTGCCCACACGGAGATTACGACGAGTCCACGGCGCCTGTTCTGTAACAACAGCGTTCTCGTGATGATCAGACTACTGGCGATCTTCATACATTTGCTCGGTCGCTGGAATGTAAGCGAAAAACGTCGCAACTCTGTCTGTCTATACCCTCCAAGATGACATCAAGTCAATCCACTCGCCCCATCAATGACGCGAAAACTATCACGCCGCGACTGCAGTCGCAGCATAAAAACTATCACACCATTAAACCAGAACGAAAACTAGTGACGCGTTATCAACTTTCCAATCTCGGCACTTGTTTAACCCTTTAAATAACGTAACGGCCAAAACCGGCCAGCGCTATTCTCAAAAATCGGCAATTAATTTTCATTATTTTTTTTATTTTTTGTCTCAAAAACATAGGTTATGACCCCTCGTTGGAACGAGCTCGTTCCAATGAGGGGTCATAGCCTATGTTTTTGAGATAAAAAATGACAAAAATTAGATATTCAAGAATTATTTTCGCAAGTGTCGTCTGCTTTTCAGGTTAGGTAAAGGGTTAACGTCAATAACAACTAAAGTATTTTGCAAATATTTAATGCCGTGAAAATACACATATCGTCAACATATTCTTTTTTCACGGACATCAACTTATATTCTTCAAACAGCTATCAGCGATTGTGATGCGTCGGAAAATAAAAAACCTTCAAAATTTTTTTTTTGGTTGAGCATTGTGTTTATTCATAGCAACAATTGCCCATCCCATTTAAAATGGCAACAGGTGAGACAAGGAGGTATTCAGCGATCAAGTTGATAGAGATCAGTGGATCCACCTCTCCATGCTTTATCCATTTGTGGTAAATCACGGGGTTTCAGTAAAATTTCACTCACTCTCCCCATACTACCCTGTGACACACAGATTAAGAAGGTGCGGATGTGAAATCAATTCTATTTTTTCCAACAAAAAGGGTAATCAATTTTGTTGAATAGTTTACAGGAATAAGACAGAAAGCTGCTTCTTTGTCAAATGAAAGCAAAGCGGATATTGAACCTTTATAAAAGACGTCGTCCAAGAATTATTCCAGAACAATTTGTTCAACAAAAGGACTAAAATAAATAGTTTGTATAACATGTTAAATATAGCAACAGTTTGAGATACTATGGGTTGACATTCAATTTCTTATAGATTCTGTTCATATTCAATTAATTGTTTGATTAGGCAAAGTGTAAAAATAATGGATAACTACGTAAGAACAGGTTGTAAACAAAGGACCCTTCCAGTTCGATACATACTTCCAAAGGCTGATTACCGTATTTCTTTTCTAATAAATCGATTTGGAAAGTGAAAAGAACACCACAAGCAATTTGCACACGTATATTATTGTAAAAGCTATAATCACACTGCTGTTACAGTGTCTTTGGTCAGGAACTTTTGACATAAGATCTTAGAAATACACAGCTTACAGAGTACAGAAGCACAACATACAATCATAACTTCAGCTAAAGCATTGGATTCCAGCCTTCGATTTTTTGACGGTGTGCAATGGCCTGGTAGTTTAGGTGTTGTTGGACTCCCCATTGTCAGGGGGAGTTGCCAAAGGTCCGATTTCCGGTGGGGTACCAAAATCTAAAATTTAAAATTTCTCTAAAAATGACAGTCTTTCAAAACACAAATTGAAACCTGTGCCAATGTTGCTCAGAGCCAACCACACTTTCGTCATATCGTGACCAGTGCGTTTCACACGTTCATGAAACTGTCGTCCACCAAGTAACCAGAAGAAATGCAGATAATGAATTTCATCCATCGTTTTTTTTTGACAGTGTGCAATAGTCTGATATTTTTTTGTGTAAAACACCTGATTGTTGGCGGAATTGCCGACGGTTCGATTCCTGGAGGGAGGTCAATAACCAACATTCTAAATTCCTGTAAAAAAATGGTTGCGTCCTTCAGTCCTTCAAAACTCACACACAACACATCATATATCCTCACGCAAACAAACGCATCTTTTGTCGTGATGAGACTGGATAGAAGCAAATATTTGATTAGTCCTCCCAAAATAAGTAAATCGAATGAGACAAGTAATGACAACTCAACTAAATTTCATCCCTCGAGTCCAACAAGGCGACATGTGCAATGCAAAAGCACAACAGATCGTACCTTGTTGCACTCTTGGAATGTAAATGTTCTTACTTTAACCCTTTTAAATCCTGGTGGTATCTTCCATGTCAGTTCAATGACAGCAATTGGAAGAGTTCATATTCATTATTTGGGGGTAGATCAATTAAAATTTTCAACGTGCAGCCAATTTTAATTGGTCTACCCCACACACTCACTTAGCATCCATCCTACTTAATGAAAATATGACGTATCATGCTTCTTGGCAGGAAAAGTTTTCTCTCGGGTTCAAAGGGTTAAATTCCCCAAAACATTACAAGTTATTGTGATGAATTGATAGTAACATGGTCTGTGGTATGCGGCTCGGAGCTTATGTTCAACGAGACGCGGAAAACTGCCTGACACAAAACGATTCGGGCCATGGAAAGCGTCGTTAAACACCAAGAAACGAATAGATCAAACTGATATATAATTATCCATTGCCGACAAAAGATTACTACTAAAACGCGCTGAGTGGGTTTTCCACGCTCCAAAAATATACAATTCTTGAAGAGACACCCACAAAATACTAGAAAAATTCAACCTAATGGGCCTCGGGGTAATTCATTCGTTTCCTGTTGCCCTCGGTACTTCTCAGAAATCATACATTACATACTGGTGGAATTTTAGTAGAGTCGTTTACACTAACCTGTTTTACATGGAACATTGCGACATTTATTTTCTCTTTCCTGAATGTTATACATGTGGTTTCTCTCTCAGAGGTTATTAATTGGTTAGTTTCTTATCGGCCGAGATATCAATCTGAGGCAACTTAATATCAGCCTGAGACCAGGGGCGAAATTACCGATGGCTGATATCTCGGCCGATATGACACGGACCAAATAATAACCTCTTTATTTAATAATCCACAACAAATTATTACAAAAATCTCAAATCTATTACAGTTTTCTGATAATGTTATTTTATACCATGATTACCTATTCTACTATATATGAAAGGCCTATGACATAAAGTTTAGCTTTATACACGCCAGCAATGGGATTTCAATAGTTAAAATTTACACCTACAGTGGAACTACATGACCTTTGGTGACGTCGACCAGAATGCGAACTTGTCTACAATTTATCGCACGTCGCCTCACGAAGAGTGAAATGAAAGTGGCAATTATTTATTATGTTTTTAAATGAGTTTACCCCATAAAACACCAAAAATTAACAAACATGCATTGTCTCATGTTAATAAAGCATCCATAACTCGAAATAGTATGTTGTTATGTTATATTAAAATTTCGTTTCGATGATAAAATTGACAGCGTAAGTACCGCCCACCGATGCTCATGTAAACAAAAATAAATTCGCACGTATGTACGGCTGTTGCTCAGTAAAATCGAGAAAAAATAATAGCGACTCTTAATAATCTGACCATCATGGTATAAATAAAATATACCCAAAGTAGCTTGGTGTATCAAATGTTCACCACTCGCGGTGAAGTGCTGTTAACCGCGCGCCGGAGGCTCGCGGTTAACACCACTTCACCACTCGTGGTGAACATTTGGTACACCAAGCCACTATGGGTATATTGTATATGTTTCTCATTCATTTCACAAAGTCCGAAGATTTCTCTTCTCCTACTCCTAGTTCAGCTATTCCTAAAGTCCGAAGTTTCCTGTTCTCTAAGTTCTAAGCCTGTGGGGAAGCCGCGACATTCGGAAAACTCAACTACCTCTTCTCACACTTCGATTAATCTCCGCTTACGACTCCGAATTTAAGTTTGTGGTGAATTTTCTGTACACCCCTCTTCTTTCTTCTCTCCATCTACCTAATCATTACATATTGTCACCATCAATTCCCAATCGTACAAAACTGTGCTTCAAACCACTCCACCATGTCTGGTAACGCTAATTTTCCTGATTTACAAACAAACCCATAACAGCGTCGAATTAACTGTTAATATTTCAATGTAAAGAAATTGGTTGTGCCAAGTAACGCATCAAGGGGGGGGGGGGGGGATCTACCTTCTTCCATATCGGCCGAGATTGGCGTAATATCAGCCAAGTTTGAAGCCATATCGGCTGGGTTTAATAATGAGAAATTCTGGGACAGAAAAATCATATCTAATAGGGAGCTTGGTACTCCGTGGTTACGGCATTGGACCTCAAATGAAAGGTCGACGATTCGATCCCTCCCCCGGGGTAACGGCGTTGTATCCTTGGACAAGGCACTTATTCCCGACAGCCCATGTGGGGGCACGGTGGCACTGTGTGCTTGGGCGTCCTGCACGTCGATGGGGCACTTGTCTCCAACCAATGCTAACCCTGCATGTGCAGGCTTAGTAGTACGTTGACGGAGTCTGATAGTTGCTAGCTGTTTCTCTCCTGGTACGCCGGCTTCCTCCACCCGTAAAACTGTTCGACACGAGGTGACCCTGACGTTTCGTTAAGTCGCAATACAAAAAAACTCGTATTTAATAAATAATTCAAAATAACGACTTAAGAACAATGATAGTACTCGGCCGTGTATTCTGGAATGCATGACCTTTCCTACTGCACTGCAGAACTTGGATTTATCAATAATGCTCACCGGTACATCAATACTTCCCAACCAAAACAAAACCCCCTTCACCTCGTTAATCAGCTTCTTGATTGACACGAATTGGAGAAAAATTGAACTTCTAGAAAAATCAGCGGTAAAAGGCAACATTGAACTATCATGCACTGTGCCACACTAATTCTCCATTAAGGCAATAATTTGCTGAGTTAACCGTCTTTAATTATAGTTTCTAGACAACAAATGAAGCTTGCCTTTTCCTAATTATAAGAAAACCACTCATTTCAACATCTCTCTTCTTGACACGACGTCGCTGCGTCTTGGGATTACATCGATCTTTATATCAACCCGGGTATTGACGAGTGCAATTATTTGACTGGTTCCTAATCCATTCTTATCCATATGATATAGTCGCACATGTCCTCGTTTTCAAAGTAGTAATCAAAATCTCAAATCGCCAGTCTAATTCTGTAAGAATTCAACGCTATTATGAACAGGCACCAGTCTGGCCCTTAATTAGACAATCCCATATGTTTAGATTCACTCATTTGGAATATTTCAGTGCGTAGGAAAAGCGAATCCTTTGTACGGTCGATGGGACTGGTCGGAATCCTCGCATGGGCAGTGCGGTCTACGCATGCGTTTATCGGATAATAAAAATCATCATCAGCAAAATATTACCGGGTTGTACCGGTGTAACAGGAATGGAAGTCCGTAGGAAAATTAGTCCCTCTGGACTATTATTGCGCGGAATTCTAGTCCTAAGTCTAACATTTCTAGGAATAGTAGTCCGCCGGTCTACTATTCCTAGAAATGTTAGACCTAGGACTATAATTCCGCGGAATAATAGTCCAGAGGGACTAACGTTCCTACGGACTTCCATTCCTTTTACACCGGGTCTTTCATTAATTAATTTTTTTTTGATTATTCCTACAAAAAGTGTTGGAATCTAGTATTATTATATCCGCGGAAATATTGCCCGCCCGTGGAAAGTGATCAGACCACGGCGACCGTACTGTATGAATCTGTGAGTGAACCTAAAAACGTTGCTCAATCGAGGCTTGATTTGACAGACTGATTGATGACCTTACTATTAGGAGAAATGAAGACTCACCACAGCCGTAGTTTTATGATGACGTAGCGTAGTTCCACTAATTGTGTCAATATTGCGATGTTTTCAATGCCAATTAAATACTTAATGATTGGAATATCCATAACAGGAGCATGAAAGAATATCTATATATCTTTGTGAGAACAAGGATATCGCATTCCATGAAAGGTCGTCTGCGCACAAATTTAGTAAACATTGAGTAAACAAACAATCCATAACAGGTTCCGCTCCACGGTTTCCAGGCATTTCCGAAAATGACATGCCATACACTCTCTTCAAATTAAAATATTCTGTAACTTAGTTATGTGACCCATCACATGTATTACATTTCCCAAATCCACAAAAAAACATATAACACTCTCTGACTAAGTAGAAATAAACAATCTGAATGTGGGTGGAATAATTTATTGTCAATGGCAAGACTTAAGCCTTAAACCTCATTTTCAGCCACCCAGCAGCCTCAAAAGCAGAATTTTCCCACCAACGCCACCTACCTACCCCTGGGGCAGAGCATCCCCTGTTTCTAAAATGCAAAAAAAAATAAATTTATATGTTTCCGTTTCATTTTTTAGTTACCTGTCTGGTAACAAACCCGTGTAAAAATTACATTTTAAAAAATAGCCAATTTTTTGAAGCCACTGTTTCCCATAATTCATCTGGTAATTTACCCCTATGTATCAGACTCCAACTTTGGGACCAAAACTTCAAATTCTCTTGTCCAACAAAAAGCATAATGTAATCATATAACTGATACTAAAAATATATCTCTATTTTACATGGCCTTAGTTTCAACATATGCCCTATGTTTCCAATTTCAACCCCGTGCAGTAGTGCGAAACTGTAGAGCGGAACCACAGCGTCAAATTCCGAACAGAATCAGACTTGTGGCTAGAGGCGGAGGTACCACGTGGTTGGTGGGGCAGAGGCAGGGGACACGTGCCGCTCCACATTTTCTACAGCAGACATGTTGCGCGGTTACAAAATGATTTAAAATGGGCGCACGCAAACGTGTCAGTATAGGCCCTACAGGCATTCCTGTAATATATTATTTGCGGTCCGTTTCTTCTGCTTCATCCATCTTCCAACCTGAAGGCTAGCCTTCGGGTTGGAAGATGCTTGAAGTAGAAGATATGGACAGGACCGTGACCACACCGCGGCATTCTCATCAAAACGAGAGACTATATAGTATGTCACTGTACATTTGCTGATATACGATTGTAACTTTTCTCCCACTGGGCCGAATTATATGGTAGCTTTGAAAAGTTGTGCCACCCACTTTTATCGAGTTTCCGGTGCCTCTGCTGGTGGCCTGAACGCTTGAGCAGTAATATCCAGTAGAATCGGTGCCAACAACAGCAGACTTCAGGAACCAAAACTGGTTCTTCAGTTTGTCCTGGTAGAGGAACCGATGTCCTGCCACATGGAACCAAACATATACATGTTTTGGTTCTTCAACCGGTTACATAAACTCGACTGTCAAGGCACTGTACACTGTATAAATTGTAAAATATAAAGCCGCGCCAAGCTGAAGTTTTAAATTTATTTATTTTTTTTGTGATTAAGGTCACACACTTATGCACAATGGCTAATCGCGACGGTGGTAGTTTTACGGGTGGAGGAAGCCGGAGTACCCGGAGAGAACCACCGAGCAACGACGAGCAACTGTCGGCTCCTTAACATTCTAACTCTGTTCAAGCTCCGCACAAGCAGGGTTACAGCGGTTGAAGACATGTGCACCATCGCAGTGCGCCTTAGTATACGGCGTCATCGTGCCCCCATGTAGGCAACCGGGATAAAGTGCCGGACGGGGATCGAACACAGGATCTCTAGCATAGAAGTCCAACAATCTACCACTGAGCCACCGCCATCTCTGAAGTTTTAAAATGGCGACAGCGACGGAAGCAATGTCAGAAACACGTTTTCAGTTGTTCCATTACCCATGTGTTAACCCAACGCACACGATATCAAAATTTATTACCGGTATTTTAATTATTGTTTTTTTTTTTTAAAATTCAGAACATTTCAAGAAAACCATATCATGTGACCCCCTCATTGGAACGAGCTCATTCCAGTGAGGGGTCACATGATATGGTTTTATTGAAATGTTTGAAAAATATATTTTTTTCAACTGCTCAATTTGTAAATTACGCCGGCGGATTCAAGATCACATGAGGACTCTCAATTTTCCTTTGGTTCTTCGATGGGTTTCGGTTCTACTTGGAACCAAATTTCTCTGAATGTAGTGCAATGCAAAGCTTGTGCACATGCCCCGATACACTATATTCTAAGTTCAATATGGTATGCAACTGCGGTAAGAGTGAGTGGATGAAACCACCATTGCAACAATGGTCTGTCCCATGCCGATCTATCAGCATACTAAAGGACATTCATACTGCGCTATCGATGCTAGAGTTACGACAAAAATATCTTTATTTATTTATTTCGAGCTTATTACTTAATTAGTTTTATATCGGCCGAAATATCAGCCCGAGGTAACTTGCTGACGTGAAGTTACCAAGGGTTGATCTCCGGCAGTAGCGTAACGGTAATATTGGGGACCCTTAGGCCACACACTGTGTTCACTGCATTATAATGTTATATTCTAGCACACTGACTGGGTACAAACATTCTATTCAGTATAAAACCCATTCAGCCTTGACGAGTTTAAAACGTGTTAGTGATTGTGAGTGGTTACAGTATGGCAAACTAAACTTCAGTGACCGTCGTGGACTGGTCACTTTCCACGGGTGGGCAATATATCCGCGGACGCAATAATATTAGATTCCAAACACTAATTATAGAAGAAAGAGTAAAAAAATTAATTAATGAAGCACCGGGTACAACCCGGTGCGTCATTAATTAAAATTTTTCTGATGGTGATTTCCATTCGTCCTTTCAATCGTTTCTATGTTCGTTCCTTCATTAGTTGGTCAGCACCTCAATCGAGAAGGAGTCATGTTGGCATTGGTTGGTCTCGGATACTACTTCGACGGTTTGATGTGACAACTTGTACAGAATGCATCCGCAATTGTAAATGAATTAAATTTTTTTTCGTCATTTGAACTACTGTCCCATGTTGTCATGCACCACGTACACAACCCCGTAATTGGTTTCAGAGAATATCGCCCCGATTGAACCATCCAACCCCAATGTTTCAACTACAGCACTGTTTTGAGACCCTTAATAATGATTTTCCCCAAAATGTTGGAATTGTTGGGGGCCCTATAAACGTGCAATTATTGGGGGCCCTTAGGAGACATCCCAACCTCGTTGTATGGGCGTTACGCCACTAATATCCAGACGATGTGAGACCAAACAAGTAATAACCTCATTATTTATTAACCCTTTACTCAACGTATTGGCTAAAACCGGCCAGCGCTATTCTCAAAAATCGCCAATTAATTTTCATTATTTTTTCATTTTTTGTCTCAAAAACATAGGTTATGACCCCTCGTTGGAACAAGCTCGTCGAGCTCGTTCCAACGAGGGGTCATGGCCTATGTTTTTGAGACAAAAAATGAAAAAAATTAGTTATTCAAGAATTGTTTTTGCAAGTGTCGTTTGCATTTCATGTTAGGTAAAGGCTTAAACATAGGCAAATAATTACAAACATTCTCAGATCTGTTGCAGTATTTTTGAGAGTGTTATTGTTTCTCATTCTTTTCGCAAAGTCGGAAGTTTCTTCTCCTTCTCCCAGTTCGGGCTATCTGAACGTCTCGGCTTCTCGCGAAGTTCGGATAGCTAAACTGCATCTTCTTCCATTTCGAGGAATCTCAGCTTAAGACACTGTAGTTTAGTTTGCGATAAATTTTCTGTACAGATCTCTTCTTTCTTATCTTTTATCAAACTAATCCTTACTTACTACCATCATTAATTTCTCACCATATAAAAGCTCTCCCCTTTGTTCGGTAACAGTTGAGGATCGGGAGTCTGACAGTTGCTCGCCGTTGCTCGATGGTTCACTCCGGGTACTCCGGCTTCATCCACTCGTAAAACTGTCCTACACGAGGTGACCCTAGCTGTCGAAAGTGTTAAACTCCAATAAATAAATAAATAAATAAATAAATAATAAATAAATAAATAAATAAATAAATAAATAAATAAATAAATAAATAAATAACAACTGAGGAATAATGGTGAACGATTTCGCTGTGAACAAAATGGCTGCGCCTATCAATAAGGGGGGCAACTCTTGCTTGGTTCATATTTCAGGAAATAAAACAATTCATTGAAATCAGAAAATAATTACACTATTATGAAGAATAAATAAGTAGGGAGAAGAATAAAACCCGTAGTTACAGAATACTGTGTAGATGAACCTGTTGAAGAGACACGAAGAGAAACTCCAGTTTGAAAGTGTAAACACAAATTAGAATTTATTAAAAAGGTTAACTTCCCTGAAAGATGGCAGAATTTTATGTACATTTGTGTCATAAAATAGATCTCGAAGAGACCCGGCTGTACAATGATGTTATTTATTTGACATGATTCAAATTTGTACAATGTAAAAGAATTTGCTCCAATGTCAACATTTCCTGGCAAGGAACGCATTCTGCTGCTATTCCCCTCCAACAAAACCGAATGTGTAAGTCGTGTGTGACCAATATGACATCGTGTCAAAATAACATCGTCCTTTCTACAAAGGTTACTAGACGTTCGATTTTCACTAGAATCAATGGAGTTTGTTATTTGTTGTCGGCCCCATTCCGACTGCCACATAGATTTGATGTACTTATTGATGTGTGGTTTGTTATCACTGAAGGGAAACTTAACATAAGTGTCAGGCTTGTTTAGAGCCTGTTTTGCTGCACTATTCAACTTCTCACGAAGTTCCATTTTAAGAGGGTCCTTAAACTAGGTGTTGAGTAAAGTAGGCAATGAGTAATAAAAGTCAGAGAAAATTATTGACTTCCTTTCCTCTTCATTCTCGACATGTCTAATCGCTAGTTGTAAAGTTTTAGCCTCAGCTGTGAAATCAGAACTTTTATTCAGTATTCTGATTGAGGTGATCTGATCATCAGTACCGACAGACGATGATACTTTGTCACCATCCTAGCACCCATTCTGGTCTAACATCTTACAAACCGAGTTAACGATAATTGAATTAGGACACAAAATGTTTGTATGGACGAAACGCTCACTTTCTTTTAACTCCTTGCATGGTGCTGTTGGATCTTCTTGCCCTGGGCACAAAATCTGTTGCCACAGAAATAAGTATGATTTGGGCACATTTAACTAAATTTCTGTCCTCCAAATTCAATTGACTTTTTGACCAATGATTTCTGTAGTTAAATTTAAATTAATGTTTCATCAAATCTAGCCAGGGCTGCTTGATGAAAAAAAATTTGATGAAAAATATTTTCAAAATACTCAGCGGTTGAGAGTTAAGCCGAGAAAGGACTATTATTTATTAGATCTGATTTTCTTTCCCAGAACCGTCGAGCACTGTTAGTCCTTGGATGGGTGATTGTCTGAGCGATCGATTCGGACTCCCGCGTTGTGTCCTTGGGCAAAGCACTTAACCCCGATTGTCGGGTACGATGATGCCGTGCACTAAGGCGTACTGCACGTCGATGGTGGGCATGTCTTCAACCAATCTAACCCTGCCTGTGCTGCAATGCGGAGTTACGATGTTGGGGAGCTTGCAGCTGCTCGTCGTTGCTTGGTGGTTCTCTTCGGGTACTCAGGTGTGACAGGAATGGAAGTCCGTAGGAACGTTAGTCCCTCTGGACTATTATTCCGCGGAATTATAGTCCTAGGTCTAACATTTCTAGGAATAGTAGTCCGGCGGACTACTATTCCTAGAAATGTTAGACCTAGGACTATAATTCCATGGAATAATAGTCCAGAGGGACTAATTTTCCTACGGACTTCCATTCCTGTCACACCGGCTTCCTCCACCCGTAAAGCTGTCACCGACACGATATGACCTTGGCTGTTAATGTGTCGTTAAACCTTAATAAACATAAAAATAAACATAAACTTTCCCAGAACTGCCAATTTTCAAACTTGTTTGATAAGTCTTCAAATTTGGCTGATATGGACCAAGCTAGAGTTGTCCCCCGTGATGCTTTCCTAGACACACCAATTTGTTCAGAGCCCTGCGAAGCTTCGAGAATCTATTCGATTTTGAATCTCAAGTTGCTATTCGGTTCGATTCAAAATCGGCTGCACGATTCATTTCCATTCGAATCGTTTCAATGGAATATAGCTTGGCATCAGTCATCTTCGTCGTCTCACAATACATATAGTTCTGGTGGAAATTATACATAAATAATATTGAAAATAAAGCATGTGTGTAGTTTCCGCCCTCATGCCGCCACCAGCACGCTAATTCCAGTCTCACTGGACACTACCACTGTTGAAAGAAAATGTAAAGTTTCAAGGCAATATCAACGAAGAGCAGTCTAGTGGCGAGCCAGTGCCTAGTACCAATGATTCTTGCACCCGTTTCTGTTTTTGAACTATAATCCTTACTGAGTAATATTCCAATTAAAACTCACCAAGGCATACCTTCGTCGAAGGCATGCCTTGCTTATGTAGCAGGAATTTTTTATCAGTCGGGACTTGAGCCAGCACTGTCGGAACAAAGCAAGTTTACAACACCCCCTTCTCCCAGTCGGTCATATCCAGAACGTCCCTGATTCGATTCTAGATTGGATTCGAATTCGAATAATAGCCGCGATTCGAGATCCAATTCGAAGCGAAAAGTGGGGTGATCCACAGGGTCCTAAATGTGTTTACATCGAAATGTTCGCAGTTATTCGCCGAACGCAATCAGGAAAATTGACGTTATCGGCATGGTGGGTGGTTTGAAGCAGAGTTTTGTATCATGAGGAAATAATGATGGCAATAACTGAGGATTAGGTGGATTTATTTATTAATATTTAATTATTTATTGGGGTTTAACGACACGTTCGACAGCCAGGGTCACGTCATCCCGTGTCGGACAGTTTTACAGATGGAGGACACCGGAGGATCCGGAAAGAACCACCGAGCAACGGCGAGCAACTGCAGACTCTCCAATGTATTAACTCCACGCAGGCAGGGTTAACATTGGTTGAAGACAAGTGAACTATCGACGTGCAGTACGCCTTAGCAGAAAAGCGCCACCGTGCCCCCAAGTGGGCAATCGGGATGAAGTGCCTTGCCCGAGGACATAACCTTTTGGATTGAAGTCATAGTGCCATAACCACTGAAACACAGCGCTCCCTGATTATGTGGATGAAGAGAAGAAAGAAGAGAGTTTTACAGAAAATTCATCGCAAACTGAGATTCAGAGTCGAAAGCGGAGAAGAGATAGTTCTACTCTCTGAACGTTATGGCTTCCCCAGTGGTGAAGCCGACACGGTCTGATAGCTGAACTAGGAGTAGAGAAAACTTCGAATTTTGTGAAAAGAATGGGAAACAGTAACACTGTCAGAAAACTAACAGATCAGAAAACATTTTGAAATTATTTGTTTGGGTTTAACCCTTTACCAAACAGGAAAGGCAGAAGACACAAATAAAATTCTTGAATAATAAATTTTTTTCATTTTTTTGCGTCAAAAACATAGCTTATGACCCCTCATTGGAATGAGCTCGTGGAGCTCATTCCAATGGGGGGTCATAAGCTATGTTTTTGAGACAAAAAGTGAAAAAAATAATGAAAAATGGATGGTGATTTTTGTGAATAGCGCTGACCGGTTTTGGCCGTTACGTTGGGTGAAGGGTTAATAGATAGAGGTTATTTATTAACTTCACATCAGCCTTCGACCTTTCGTCTCATGTTGATGTGAAATTCCCTCGGGCTGATAACTCGGTCGATATGTGACTAACCAAGTCAGGGACCGATCAGGACTATTTAAAATACGATCCAGCCTCGGAGCCTATTTTTTCAATTCATGCGCCAGATTTCAATTTACGGAGCCACACTGCTGTTTGTAACACACACTGCAAGTATGTAATAGCTCTCATCATTTTCATTTAGTACACTATAGCAAACATTAATTTTCACTGCGGTTTCTGATCAAGTCTTGGCTGCCTATTTAGGCAGCCAAGACTTGATCAGAAACCACAGTGAAGATTAATGCTTGGTAATTAAGGCTTGAAGTATTAACTTAAGCACTCTACAACAATGATAAATGATAATCATATATATAATATATGTAAGAGTTTCTCTCTCGATTATCCATCGAAAGAATATGAAAATATGATCTGAGAAGTTACGCGCCAACTGAGAAGCCTATTTCTGAGATTTAAGAGCCAGGTCCTGATGTTTCAGAACCAAATACGCACTGGTGCATGCCCAGGTCGGTCCCTGCAAGTAATAACCTCCAATAACTTATAGGGTGAGGCCCATCATATGTTGATTGCCTTTCTGCAAGGAACAGGGTGCAATCTGGAATGCCAACGAATTGCAGATGGCTTCTTGGTCCACTCAAAGGAAGAAATACAATGTGGCCCCTATTCACATCAGTTATACGTTCAGATTTCTGCACACTGAGGCTTAAAGTATGTTGTGGTGAATGACTTGTCTTTCGCTTCTCCTTCAACACTGAAGCCAAACCAGTGGTCTATAACCGCGATATGTTTAACCCGTAGGTTCTGAATGACCTGTAAGACATTATTTACATCAAAACTAAGACTCCGTGGTTGCCGGTTGTGAAGGTCAATAACACCCCGAAATTCACACACCGTTGCGCCAATGATTGCGTCTTATAGTTTAGGGGGTTATGGCGAATACCAGCTTCTTTCAAGACCAGCTTCGCCGTTGGAACTACGCCTTAATCTCGCGAATAGGAATTTCCCGCTTACCGATTCTAAAAATCAGCCTTAATGCCCTGGAAGTTCGAAGGCTAGAATCAGGAATCAAAGGTTGCGGACCGCAACCTTTGATTTCCGATTCTGTTCTATGAAAATCCCGGGTTTCGGACTGATATTCAGAAACGAGAACCCGAAATTATCCGGCGTTGTGACTGTGTTTCAAAAACGACAACCGGGTAATTTCCGTTCACGGAATTAAACCCTAGTCGGGAACCGTAACATGTTCGACCCAGGGTTTCTGAATGACTTGTAGAACATTAATTACGTCAAAACTGGAGAGTCTGTTTTGTTTGTGCAGTGAGAGTCAGTAACAATTTAATCCTGAAAAAGTATTGCGATCAGGTAACATAATCATAGATGTAAGTGATCACTTTGCAGCATTTTAGTAGATGAAAATAGGAGAACCCACTCCATATCGTCATCCAATCCCACAAGGTCCTTTAAAACAGTGAATGTTAATCATTTTAAAAGATTGCTTACAGCCTCCGATTTTTCAAGCGTAACGAATGCTATGTCGCCTATTAATGCATATTCAAACTTCCAGGAAATTTACAAAAACGCATTTGAGAAAGCCTTCCCTCTGCTAACTATTAACACTAGCAAGAAAAAAATTAAGAGAGAATCTTGGATGACGGCAGGTCTTCTAGAATCCTCCTTTCACAAACACAAACTCTACATGAAAAAAGTAAGGTCGCCAACAGATTTCAAAATCAGAACCTACAAAACCTACTGCCGAGAGTTTAACAAGCTAAACCGGACAATTAAGGCCAACTATTATAACTCAGTTTTAACACAGAACATGTATGATATAAAACAAAACATGGGATATTATTAACAGTTCAAAACGTGTACTTTGTCCACCATCATCCTTTATTGACGGTAATAATAAGCTAATCGATATGTCAATTGCAAATAAATTCAATTCATTTTTGTCAGCATCGGCAAAGTCACGAGTGACCAGATACCTTCTTCAAACAAAAACTTCATGGACTTTCTAAAGAGTAACAACAACAATTTGATAAACAGCAACGACACCCACAACAGCAACAACAATAACTATAATAACATGAAAAACAACAATAACAACAACTCCAACAACACTAATAACAATAATAATAATCATTCAACGTCCTTTTTTGCATTTATCCTACAAATATACAGGAAGTAATCCTTACAGTTAAAACTTTCCATAGTAAAACAAGCAGAGACTATACTAATATATCCACAAAACTGCTCAAAGAAGCTATAACAGAGATAGCTGAACCCCTAACACATATAATAAACCTTTCATTCTCGTCTGGGATAATACCTGACGAACTGAAGATAGCAAAGGTCGTTCCTGTTCACAAAGCTGGAGACGCCAGAATGTTTAATAATTACAGGCTCTTTAGTTTACTTCCGGCATTCTCCAAAGTTCTGGAAAAGATTATGTACAACCGTTTATCCAATTTTTTATCCGAACATGACATTCTCAATCAGTTTCAGTTTGGATTCAGAAAAAAACATTCCACACTACACCCAATAATACAACTTATGCACAATGTTGCCTTAAGCAACGACAAACCTACCGAGGATCGAACATTGTCAGCTTTCCTTGATTTCTCTAAAACTTTTGATACTATAGATCATTGTATACTTTTAAGTAAACTGGAATACTATGGTGTAAGAGGAATACCCAACTCATGGTTTAGAAGTTATTTGACTGGAAGAAAGCAGTATGTCCAGTACAGAGACTGCACATCGACCTCCCAAAACATAACATGTGGGGTTCCGCGATGTTCAATTCTAGGACCTCTTCTTTTTTATTATATGTCAATGACATCAGTAAATCGACAACTTTAAACCTCTTGTCTTTTGCCGACGATACTACGACATCCACGACAAACCATAGCCTGGATGCATTGTTAGAAACAATAAATACAGAATTAGGAAAAATTGTAGAGTGGTGCTCAGCGAATAAACCATCACTCAATGCCACCAAATCCAAATGAATCTTACTACACCCCCCGAATGACACTTGGAAGTTAGATGATAATCTCATAACTATAAACAATAGACATATAATACAAGTAGGAAATAAACACGAAGCCAGAACGGTTAAATTCTTAGGTGTTGATGTAGATGAAAATTTAAATTTCAAGCACCACATCTCTAATGTGAGTAGAAAAATAGCTAAGTATATTTGGTCTATTAATAGGGTAAAAAAACATTTGCCTCACAATACGCTAATTCTCTATTTTACGTTAGTGCAAAGCCAGTTGATGTACGCAATACGCGTATGGGGACACGCACTAGCAGCAAACAAACTAAGTATCCTACAAAAACGTGCTATTCGAATAATAAACAACAAAAAGTACAACACTCACACCGAGCCGTTATTCAAGAAAAATAAAATTTTTAAATTCACGGATCTGCACAAGCTAAATATTCTGCTATTTATGCACGACCGGGCCCATAACAAACTACCACAATCGTTAGATAGGCTCTATTCAATTAACACAACCGAAACAGACAGACTTACTGGACAAACAGGCCTGATAAAAAGACTTAAGCCCCGAACGCAGTTCACATCAAATCTTCCCCTGCATTCGTTTCCAAAAATGTGGAATGACATTGACCCAGATGTTCAAAGATATCCAAGAAATTCCTTTAAAAAGATGATGACTAATATGTTTCTAGACTCATATGAAGCGTCCGTCAGATGCAATAATAGGGCATGTCAGGAATGTGGAGAAGTCGGTCGCACTTCTGTAACAAGAACTGACCCACCGAATTAAGTCCATGACACTTGAATACCTATACTCACCTACATGTACCATACCTGAGTCCGTGCGTTTTGTGAATTGGCGTGCAAGTAACGTGTTGACCTCGCTGTCGGCGTTCCTGAATTTGAACGACTGGCCAGAGTGCTGTTCGTCACCACACATTGGCAGGTTGTTCAAATTCATGAATGCCTCCAGCTCAGTTAGTAACTATTACGTATCTCTCAAATTACGTAACTGTCTCACTCGCTGTCTTCCGAAGAAAGTTCATGACCCACCATTGGGATGAGCAGCCTGAGTATGTCCCAATGGGTGCCGTGGGCTATGCTACTGGAAGGTCGGAATCACTTATTTATTTACAGTTATGGACGCAGGTCTTGTTTTCTTTCTTTAACTATGGATTTAACCCAGAATATATACTGCCAACAACGTCTTGAAGTATTTAAGCTCCTATATTAAACTGGCTCTGGATAACACCTCACATCTCCCAATATATTCAATGTACACTGTGCAAGAACCTTATTACAGTTGAACTGACATAATTCATGCGCCACCTATTCTGAGTTTAGCAGAAACTTTTCCGAAATGATTGTAATTAATGAGAATATATACTTTTTAAAAAAAATTCAATTGCCTCATCCTCCCGCTAACGCTTCTCTCTGTCCCCCCTCCCCCTTTTCTCACTTTGTTTCTCACTTCTTACTTCTTGCTACTTCCTTCTCTCACACTTTTTTTCTTCTTTATTAAGGTGGGTGACAATAATACAGCCAGGTGGCTAAGTCATCCCCCTGCAGAAAACAAGTTTTTAGCTTGACACCATTATTCAAACCTGCGGTATAAAATGTAAAATATATTTAATGTTGTACAATTATATGACCATATACCTGTACTATAATGTTTTTTTGCAAATAAAGTTATTCATTCATTCATTCATTCATTCATTCAGTCAGTCCTTTAGGGTTACTGAACCTTTCGGACTTTTTCTTGTTTATTATGCCGCCTTTCATTGATCGTTAAACGTCGCTTTCACGTAACAATTTCATTTCTGCATAACATCACTAAAATTATTAAACTTGCAATGGTTTGTAACAGATTAAATTCCAATGCGGAAAAAGGACAAAATCCAAATGGCAATCATGAATCCATGTGTTGAATGTATTCTTGTATCTGTTCCACACATCAAATCTAATCTTCCCCAGATCGTGTCAGTTGTACTAACGTGGAAGGCCAATTCTGCAACGTCTGTGTTGAAAGAATCACAGATCAAGATCGAATAAACCGGAAGTATGTGTTCATGATTGACAGATTATAAACACACACACTCGGTTTTGTCCCCAAACATGCCAAGCGCCTTGTTGGTGAGGGGTGGACTGATATGTTACTCTGAATGGAACCTATTGGTCCTCCAAACACTTCTCAAAAGCCTTTAAAACATTATTCAGTTCCACCGTGTTATAAAATTACCCCCATGGATATATATAGAATATACCCATAGTAGCTTGGTGTACCAAATGTTTTCCACGAATTGTGAAGTGGTGTTAACCGCGAGCCTTTGGCGCGCGGTTAACACCACTTCACCACGAGTGGTGAACATTTGGTGCACCGAGCTACTTTGGGTATATTTTATTTATACCATGATGGTCAGATTATTAAGAGTCGCTATTATTTTTTCTCGATTTTACTGAGCACCAGACGTACACACGTGCGAATCTGTTTGTGTTTATACGAGCATCGGTGGGCGGTACTTCCGCTGTCAATTTTTGCGCCGAAACGAAATGGAAAATGAAATGGGGCCTTTTTCATTTTAATAGCATAAGAACATACCATTTCGAGTTATGGATGCTTTATTAACATGAGACTGTGCATGTTTGTTAAGTTTTGGTGTCTTATGGGGTAAACTCATTTAAAAACGTAACAAATAATTGTCACTTTCATTTCACTCTTCGTGAGGCGACGTGCGATAAATTTAGACAAGTTGCATTCAGGTCGACGTCACCAAAGGTCAGCCTGGATGTAGTTCTACTGTAGGTGTAAATTTTAACTACTGAAATCCCATTGCTGGCGTGTTCATCACGGTTGGTGTGTAAAGCTAAAATTTATGTCATAGGTTTTTTCATATAGTGTAGAATAGGTAATCATGCTATAAATACATATGGTCCTCATCTGCCATTTTTCGAAGTGCCGGGCGAAAGTCTAGGAGCAGTTAAAAGGATGGGGAAGAATTCCTGAGACACCAATTTTTGGTTTCCTGGCTTACGGACGAAATTTTACCTCCGTTTCAAGTGATCAGATCTTTGACATAAGGAGACCTTGTCATCTAGCTGTGTTTTGTAGCACTGTACATGTATATTGTGGGTATAGTTATAATTGAGTACCTTCATCTCACAACTTTCATAAATAATTTATACTTGACCCATAACCCTTTGAACCCGAGTGTCCACTTTTCCGTTCCGTTGAAAATATTAATTTGTCTACCCCCCCCCCCCCCCCCCAGATAATGAATATGGACTTTTCCGATTGCTGTCATTGAACTGATATGGAATATACCACCAGGGTTCACAGGTTTAACCTATAGAATTCGCCATATCCGATCAACCTATTCATATTTATATTTATTTATTGGTGTTTAATGTCGTATATTTATGCACAATGGCTGGCCGTGACAACAAGGTGGAGATAAAGTCAAGTTAAATCTATTGTTTATACTCATGTTCATCATTTTAGAGGACGTCCACCCCAAGCATTGGTGACTGGGTCCTATTTTATCAGTAACACAGAGCTTGTTTACCACAGCATTGCTTCTCTTCCCAGACTCTCACGTGGAACCTATTCATAAAAATCATATTTCGGTTGCCTCCAAAACACATCTTCTGACCTTCCCCAGAACAAGCTCGTTGCAATGGGTGGAGGCTCACAGCTATGTATTTTTTTTAGCAAATAGTAAAACGGTTTAGTTGTTCAAGATATTTTTTTTCGCAAAAGTCGTGCCATGTAAAAGGTTAATTAGCTCTTTACCTAACATGAAAAGCAGACGACACTTGCAAAAAAAAAAAAATTCTTGAATGACTATTTTTTTAAATTTTTTGTCTCAAAAACACAGGTTATGATCCCTTGTTTGAACGAGCTCATCAAACTCTTTCCAACGAGGAGTCATAACCTATGTTTTGGGGACAAAAAAAATGAAAAAATAATGAAAATGAATTGGCGATTTTTTAGAATAGCGCTGGCCGGTTTTGGCCGTTACGTTGGGTAAAGGGTTAAAGGATTTTTATTTATAAAAATATACGCATCTGAATGGATGGTATACCGCAACCGGTCTTCCAGTAAAAAAGTATTCAAAGTCTTCTTCTTTCATCAATGCTTTAGAAGCGTCATTCTGTTCAGGACGTTACAATTAATGTTTTCTCTGAAGCTTCCAGTGGCTACACATCGAATTGAACACAAACAAATAGTTTGCCTTTAATATATGCCAAAACACTTATCGCCCAAGAGTGTGTGCGATATTGATGTACAACAAGAAATGTTCGACAAGTGCACATTGTTGAGACCAGATCAATGGTGTATCAACAATTTGCTAATTAGACAGTAGGATATCTACCTTTTATCAAGCTACCAACGCTTCCAGTCCTAACTTCATTCCAAATCCATTAGCAGGGGCGCTGGAAGCACTTCAGGGCGGGGAGAGGGGGGGGGGGGGGGTCAGTCTCCGGGAAAGGGGCATTTACACGCACTAGCAGCCCCGCTGAGACATGCCGATGGATGAATGTCGCGAAGGCCGAATGTCCAAGATGGTGCAGTTTGAAAGGAAGTGCCCCATCGGAAGGGGCCACCTCCTCCAAAACACCCCCATTGAATTTTGAAAGCTCCCAGAACGGATTTAGGGTGTACTTTAGCTTTACTTCGAGAATAAATCATTGAGAAAAAAATGAGTGACGAACCTTGGAAGGGCATTGTCTGTCCCCTCTCGCTTCCCCCTCTGCCCCCGTGCTTCCGGCGTTCCTGTCAATTAGTGCACTGATCTCTCTGTACATCTGGATTACAGGAATGTCAACGATAAGCGTCGCAACCTTTTCTGCACCCACCCCCACCTGCCACAAACGCCCACATCCAACCATGGCGTCAAGTCAATCAACTCGGTACCTCCTCCGTCAGTGACGTTTGGCGACGAGAAAATTGTTACATTTCACTTTGGTGTTTACCGAAAGCCAAGCATAAAAACTAGCGATACAAATTTCCAATATAAGACGAGTTTTTTTGTAGGTAATAACGCAAATAAGATGCAAATCTTCTGTTTGTGTTGCCATGAAATATTTAAGGAATAGTGCATGGCTTGGAGTTGACTACGCCCATATAGTGCCCAGTGAGGTGGTGTAGTTCCCGCCGCGAAGCGGAGGGAACTACACCACCTCACTGGGCACTAGAATACTTTATTGCGCGACCATAATATACAAATGGTATGGCTTTACAAAAACAACATGCATAGTGATATTAAGGTAACAGTATATACAGGAAAACAGAAGATGATTATAATGGAGACGTGGGCCATTGTTGACCCCCTACCCAGTCACGAGTAACGACTGCGTATTGAAAGTCACGCCCACTATAAATCTATAGGTTGGGGGTGTCGTCTTGCACTTTGTATGCTGTTTGTTTCTGCTGTGTTAGCAAATAACTGACCAGAGAGAAAAAGCACCAAAAGAGCTATGCCCCGGGCGTTGACACAAGCAATTAATAAATCACCTGGGCACCACACCAATCAGATAAATGTATTACAGAACCGTTTAAGTAAACACGTCAATGCTACTTATTTACATTTGAACAATGAAAGAACAGTTCTTTCACCACTACCCGGCTCTGCTTACAAATATTCCGTTTATATAACTCCCCACAGCTAAGGTTACGTATTGGTCTTCACCGTCGAAAAGTAACTTAGCTTTATCGATCAGCCGAAGATGTTTAAAGCCGGGTACTTTTCCGTTCACCAAGGTAATAAGATTTTCACGCTGTGTTGTGTAAAGGGGCATATAAAAAGTTCATGCATTTCATCTTCAACTACACCCAAATTACACTGTCTGCAAAATCTCTGGTCGCGGGGTACTGACATCGGTTTCTTATAGCGGCCGCGTTCTATTTCTAAATCATGAGCAGAGATGCGGAATTTAGTTACAGCTTTTCTTTGTTCTGAGGACAGTTCATCAATGTAAGGTTCACGGGGGTAGCTGCTTTTGACCATATGTAAGAACTCAAGTTTACCACTGGATGGATTAAATGAATCACTGCCTCTGTCCGATTTCCACGTTTGGGTATAAATATCACAAAGCCGAGTTGCCAATTTATTCTCAAAAAGAGGAGGTGCACTTGAAGGATCAAGCCACACATGTGAGAATCCAGAATCCTGAAGAATTGACTGGATTTCAAAGGTGGTACTGTATCTTTTCTCTGTCATCTCCTTGTATGTTAAAGTGAGCAGCGGATTAACCTTTTTCGTAACAGCATTTAACCAGTTATTGACTAGTTTACACTTAATTTTGATAGATAACGGGTACCTGCCCAGCTCCGCCAACACCGCTACATTGCTAGATTTAGAATGGACTTGCAGGATATTTTTGCAGAATTTTACATGAACGGATTCAATCTTTTTGTGGTTGGTGCGGGGTGTCTGATCACCCCACGCTTCACAGCCGTAGAGTAATATGGGTGTTACTAGTGTATCAAAAAGCTTTTCCCGTACCCGAATATTATCTTTTGAGACCGATGCAAATAAGCGTTCGAGTTTAAAATACGCTTTCAGTGCCCTTGCCCTAAGATTCAGGACGGCCCCAGCAAAACTCCCCGAGGCGGATATGATGATTCCCAAGTAAGTGCACGAAGTAACAGCCTCCAGCTGCTCATTCCCATACATGAAATTACTAGTCACTTTTCTTCCGGGCTTGTTAAAAATCAATACTTTGGACTTCTGCTTATTGACAGTGAGCCTCCATTTATTAGAGAAGTCAAACAACGTGTCTATAGATTTCTGAAGTCCCGCCTCAGTTGTAGATAGTAAGACAAGGTCATCAGCATAAAATAGACAGGGTACCATAGTGTCTTGTAGGTCAGGGAAACCTTTGCTGTGTTTTTTAATGTAGTCTGGCAGTTCATCTATGAATAGGTTAAACATTAGAGGGCTTAAATTATTCCCCTGCATCACTCCCACCGAGTTTGAAAACTTAGTGGACAGAGTTTTTCCTATTTTTAGCTGTAGAGTACTGGGAGTGAACATTCGTTTAACAGAGCAATAAAACTTTCCCCCAACCCCCTTCTCTACAAGTTTTAGGAAGAGCCCCTCCCGCCAAACTCTGTCGAATGCTTTGTTAAAATCTATAAAACACGCATAGAGCCTTTTATTCAAATTAAAGGCCTTACTGATCAGAGCCTTTATAACTAATATGTGGTCTGACGTTTTATAACCTTTCCTAAACCCAGCCTGAAACTCGTTTGGGGTTCCTTTCTGTGTTAGGAATGATGTTAAACGTTCAGTTAGGATACTAATGTAAAGTTTACCAACGCTACTGCTGATAGTTATACCTCGAAACTGATCGGGACTTTCTGCATTTGTGACCTTCGGGATTGAGACTATATATCCTTCTGACCACTTTTTTGGAAAACTACCACTGCTCAATACCGTGTTAAAGAGCTTAGTTAAAACTGGGCTTATAATTGATTTAATGGATTTATTCATCTCATTTTTTATCCCGTCTAAGCCTTCAGATTTTCCAGCTTTCAATTTCGAAATGGCACAGCTAGTTTCTTCATCCGAAATTGGAAAGTCTAACGGATTAGACAGGGAAGCCGATAATTCGATGTCTGGGAGGTTTCGTTCCACCCTTTCCCGAAACTCCTCATCAAATCTGCTATTGGGCTTCGGATTGCCCAGTAACATATAATGTTTTTTCCAGGAGCTTATTGAAATATTATCTGATGATTCATCTTTTTCGTTCAATTCATTCTGTAACTTGTTTACAGTTTCCCAAAAGCATTTAGGATTAGCGCTATGCATAGTATCCAGCTTCCTAATAATGTCTTCCTTGTACTGTTTTTTTCTAAGTTTTAGAACCTTCACGTATTTGCGTTTACAGACGTAATATCTGCCACGTACAACCGGGTCACTGTGGAATTTCTGGAATAAATATCTTTGGTGAACTAAATGCTTTTTCATTTCGTGACAGGTGCTATCATACCAGGGTTTGGGGGGCTTTCTTTTCCCCGATTTTCTATTTCTCATACCTTTTGTTTTTAAGCATTTTTTGGAAACATCGTGGATGATATTTTCAAACGCTGATAATTCTAAATCGCAGTTGGAAAATTCAGTCTGAAGGAAATTTTCCAAGCGTGCACGTGTTTCAATAGACCTGAATGCATCAACATAACTACCCTTTGCCTGGTCATCCCATATGAATCGCAGTGGGGTTTGCATTTCAATGTCCATTCTCTTTTCAACTTTGTACGAAACTTTTAGTACATACCAGAGTTGACAATGGTCCGAGAAAATATTTAGTTTATTAACTTTAAAAACAGGCACGCGACCAAGAAGGGGCTCACTGACAATAGCATAATGAACGACTGATTTGCCATTGTGCTGGTAAGAGGTATACTGCCCCAGGGCATCGCCAGCCTTTCTTCCATTGAGAATTCTCGTACCTGACTGGATGCACAGATCCAACAATTTCCGACCTTGTAAATCTACTCTCCCGGTATCTTTACTTTGTCTCTTTGTACAGTTATCTGCGCAATAGTGTGGGTACAACGGCACGTAGTCTGTACTGCTATCGTCGTGTATGAAATCCAAGTCATTGCCAGTTCTACAGTTGAGATCCCCCCTGGAGTATGATATGGCCAAGAGAGCTGTGATGAAGTATCTCTTTTCCGATCAATTCAAGGGTATCAAATTTAGAACCAGGCTGGAAGAGAGATGACGACACCGGGAGGCAATAAACCTGACACAAGTAAACATCCTTTTCCATATTAAAGAATGCCCTATCGAGTTTCAGCCATATAGCATCTTCACTTTCGGATTTGATCACCATAATCCCAGGCGTTAATCGGTTGTGTACATATACAAGCACCCCTCCTCTGCGGTTATTATTTCTATGACTAGAAAAGTACTTGTATCCCGTGACTGAGGTTGGGCTTTCTTTGGTGGTCCACGTCTCCATCAGTCCTATAATATCAAAATTATTTACAAAGCTGAGAAATTCGAGACTTTTCAGCTTATTAACCCCATCTGACGTTTTGTGTCCCTGTATATTCCAAGATGATATTTTGAGGTCTTGAAATATACTGGCTTTGGTAGTCATTGTTTTTTTAAATGAGTTAGTTTATGGATTCGAGATCCGACGATGTTGATCCTGAAACTTTTGGAACATTTCAAGGAAAGGCAAAAAGTTGTTCAGCAGATTGCCACCCCACTGGGACTGAAAATTCTCACTGTTTTTGTTAGTAAACTGATTTGCCCGCTGGCTAAAATTCTCACTGTTTTTGTTAGTAAACTGATTTTCCCGCGGGCTATGGGTGTTCCGTCTGTGTCTATAATCCTTGGAAGTAAACTCCTGCTTCGGGGCATGCGATTGCTCGATGTTATTTACTCTTCTATCGGCACGTGGTAACTGCAGGATAGATTTTATGTGAGAAGCCAGTTTTCCTATTCCTTTATTGTTAAGATGTAAATTGTCATGAAAGAGGAATTTGTTTACATCACCATTGCTATCCGTTACAACTCTCGAAATGTTAGAAAAGGCGACTTTCTCGTGGGATTGACACATCTTTTCCACTTCTGAATTTACCAGCCCAGCTCTCTTGTTTTTTGATTGCGAGTCGAGGCGGGGCAAAATACTACACAGGGTAACACTTGCACGTGGGAAAGTATGCTTACAGTGATGGATGAGAGTTTTAAAGTAATTACGAATACTATCAATTGATTCCCGACTGTCGATCATACTTGTTCCCGTGAATATTACCAATGACTCACATGTTGAATTTGTCTCATACTTTTTCACAAAGTCGATCAGGCCCTTAATCCCGTTAGATTCATTATGCACCCAAGTGTTTTGCTTCGGGTCCAGGCGACTGCCCAGCAACCTTTTGGCGATAGAGTTTGTAAGTATTACATTTTTCTTGTGTGGCATATATTTACTGAATGTCCTTTGTCTAGCCTGCCAGTCCCTATTAGTTTTGTTACTGACGTTTTGCGCAGAGTTTGGTTCTCTATTTGATTCATGACCAACTTGTATATTTGGAGGGAGGTCAACCTCAACTTCAGTTTCAAGTTTAGCAGAACTACGATTACTTAATGAGTGTATGTTGTCCGTCATGGGAGAGCTTACGACTTCTTGTCGATTTGTTTCGCCACAGGTCTGCGTGCCAATCTGCTGTTTGCTAGAAACATGTGCGTTAGATATTGTTTCATTAATGAGATTGCGTAACTCTTCGAATTCCTTCCGCGATACACATTTGTCTGAACACTGACACTTGTTGTCTTCAGAGTTATCGTGTTGTTCAGCTTTTAACTTTTCAAAATTGTGTTGGAAGCGTTCGACGTCGGTGCGAAGTTCTGTTAAGCTTGTTCCCAAACTACCGACGCCTGTTTTTAACACTTCCACATCCGAAACAATCTTTCCCAATCGTTCGTCATTAATCGATTGATTTGTTGATTTCCCCTTCAGTTCAGTTACGTCAAGTTGTAACTCACAGGCAAGTTCCTCCAACAAATTAACCGAGTGTTCTATATGGGCGTAGTCAACGACAAGACATGCACTAATCCTTATATTATATCGAACACCCATCAAGAAAAACATCTGTCCGATTTGTTAATCTGTTACCAAGGTAGCAGCCCTACAAACCAGCGTTATATAGAAAAAATACCATGTAGTTTTTAAAAAAAACATTTTCTTCTTCCAAAACAAGGCTAACTTGGATCATTGATATGAGCAGAAGACAGATTTTGAATCGGTCCGTAAGGGTAAACAAATCATTTCCCCCAAACGGAACTGTGTATTCTAGAATCCCGCAACTCGCGAATGAAAACTAAAATTTTCGAATTTGACAACGCAGTTTGATAATGTCCACACATTTGTCACACATATACATTACCGAATGGGTCAGTACGGGATAGAAACTCCGAAGATTCAATTGAATTCCATTATTTATTCGTTTACTGCCCAAAACATACAATTGAATAGCGAAATAATATGAGCAGCGAAACAAACGATTTTTCATATCCGGACGCGTTCTCATGAAAGTTGGACCCAGGTATGGATCATTCTCTTCGAAACGATATATGGATCATCTTCTCAATGAATAAAATGAACACCTCGAAAAATGTGACTTCAACAATGGAAAAGCGATACATTTTTCCACAAAGATTTCTTTCCGGGTCGTTTTGTGGATGTTGTGCCTCTGTGAATCGATTTTTAAATTTAGCCTGATCAATTTTATTCGCCCACTATGAAAAGAAAACTGATATAGTAGTGTGCTAAAAATAGAAAACGTGTAGTGCCTGGGTGTAGTGCCTGGTCAGTTCTGTGGATGCAAACTACACGAAATAGGGTATCATCTTTCAGCCAGTCAGAATGCAAGGAAATCACGTGAGATATAATATGTGCACATAAGCAACATATATGTTTTTAGCAGACATTAAATTTTATTCTAAAAAAAAAAAAACAATCGACGATTGCGAGGCGCCGGAAAATCCAAAGCTATCGAGAAGAAAGTGTTTGGTGAGCATTGTCTTTTTATAACAACGATTTCACCCAATCGCCAACCCCCACCCCTACATGACGCTAGGCGTGATACTTTCTCTCAGTGACAGATCTCTTAACAGTTGGATTACGGGGGCATCAACGGAAAACGTCATAACTCGAACCCATCCTTCAAGATGACGTCATATTCAATCCACGAGTGTGAGTCTCACATCGATGACGTGTGATGACTCGAAAGCTGTTACGGTATGACTACAGTCGTAACAACTTTCACATCTCCAAATGTAATGTTGTCTCCGAAAACTTAGCGCGAAAACTGGTAACATACATACAGTTTTCGATTATCGACACTTATTTTTGTTTTTGACAATAATAACTAAAACATGATATAAATATTCGATTTGCATTCTCTTTATAAGTACGGTATGCAGATCATGAATGTATCTTTTTAAAATGTATTTTTACGTTGACATTAAACAATATTCTTTAACACTTACGCTGCCGAAAGCGACTGTTGTCACCTATTTCATAATACTTATATGTACGTTCTGGTATGGACAGATCAAACCTACCATCTGATTATTTATTTATTGGTATTTTAAGGTCACATACTTATGCACAATGGCTATCGTGACCGTGAGAGTTTTACGGGTGGAGGAAGCCGGTGTACCAGGAGAGAACCACTGAGCATCGACAAGCAACTGTCAGCTCCTCAACATTCTAACTCTTTTCAAGCTCCACTAAAGTAGGGTTACAGCGGTTGAAGACACGTGCACCATCGGCGTGCAGTACGCCTTAGTACACGACTTCATCGTGCCCCCATGTAGGCAATCGGGATAAAGTACCTTACCCATGGACACAACGCGGGTCGTCCCGGACGGGGATAGAACTCTGGACCTCTAGCATAGAAGTCCAACAGTCTACCACTGAGCCACTGCGCTCACGCTACCATCTGAGTAATTGTTGGAAAGGGCTCACAGAGCCCTTTCCAACAATTAATCAGATGATAGAGTTTCAAGTATGTCATAATTTTTATTAAACATCCTCGCATAGAGGCATACATAAAGGTCTTCCATATAGGGATAAAGTGGGCGTGGCAGTAAAAGGATAAATGAGCAATCTGCCCCATGAGTGAACACTATCAAGAAAAAGGTTTTGTTGTGCATTTTCTCTTTACAAATAACGAAGACGCCCTCAAAATCTTTCTGAAAATCAAAATGCGATTTCCAACAATCCAGTTGTTTTGGTGACATTTCATTGGGGTGAGTCTTTGAGAACATGTTTTATTACCATGTCTAAACTGGGGTTTAAGGGATCTAATAATGAAAACCTTCTTATTGTATACCACTGCTTTTTTGTAATAGCTAAATCAGTTTGTACTCAGCAAATACTATGCCCGAGCGACAAACAAGAGAAACTTCCAACGTTTTATCCGGAAAACTATTTTAAAAGAATCGTTAAGGTGCTATACGTAAGGGAAATTTCTTTACTTTGGAATTCCCATCTCTGATATTCCTTAAATTCAAATTAAATATACACAGATTATACACCAAAATGAAGGTTATTTATCAGTTGTGGTACGAATACGGTAGCAGACTTCCAGGAACCAGTGGTGCCTGCTGTCAACTCTATGAGTTGATTACATATGTGTTTCGTGTTCTATACATCACAGCTTTCATTTTGATGTATAATTTGTTTATATTTAATTTGAATTTATGGAATAGAAGATGTGGGGATTTCAAAGTAAACAAATTTCTTTCACTTATATAGCACCTTAACCCTTTAGCAACGTAACGGCCAAAACCGTCCAGCCTTATTCACAAAAATCGCCAATTAATTTTCATGATTTTTTCATTTTTTGTCTCTAAAACATAGGTTATGACCCCTCGTTGGAACGAGCTCGTCGAACTCGTTCCAACGAGGGGTCATAACCTATGTTTTGAGACAAAAAATGAATAAAATTAGTTATTCAAAAATTTTTTTTGCAAGTGTCGTCTGCTTTTCATGTTAGGTAAAGGGTTAAAGTTTAAGTTAGATCTTGTTTTTGATTGAGTAACATCTCGAACGAATAACATTCAACGTTTCGACGGTTTTTATTCTTAGTTGACTGCATTTACAGTAAATGCCCGAATTCGTAATATGTGTGAATTGAGAAGAGAGGGTATCATCGTAACTGGTGTACAAATTAAACAAATAACAGAATTACCCTTAATATTTGATATTTGACCAATTTCTCTGAAATAACAAATGTCGTCATTCAAAAAACAAAATTAGTAATTTACTTGAATATACATTTTAGATGTTTCATCTGAGTGATCTCGTCAGATACATACATATTATCACCGTTATGTTTATGTACAAAATGTTGTATGAGAATCGAGCTCTTGTTTCTAAGGCTGTAACATTCCGTTAAAACCGTAAACAGCATGGCTGGCCAGGTAAAAACAAAGGAAGATCTCTGCACACTAGATTGTTAGAACACTCATTCGTCTCATATAGAAAAGTGTTTCCACTGCCACTATCTTGTGGGGGGGGGGGGGGGGGGGGTGGCGGGGGGAACTGGACTGGTTACGTGAAATAATTCATGAGAGGTGAGGGACGTTGTACAAACACGAGGGCACGAATGCGCACGAGTGTTTTACAATATAGTCCCTCGCCTCGAATGAATTGTTTTACGTTACCAGTCCAGTCAAGCGATTACTCTGTTTATTACTTCTAATTATTAACGATAATTATATTATTTAACCCTTTACCTAACGTAACGGCCAGTGCTATTCTCAAAAATCGCCAATTAATTTTCATTATTTTTTGTCTCTAAAACATAGGTTATGACCCCTCATTGGAATGAGCCCGTCGAGCGCTGGCCGGTTTTGGCCGTTACGTTAGGTAAAGGGTTAAATAATATAATTATCGTTAATAATGAAAAGTAATAAACAGAGTAATCGCTTGACTGGACTGGTTACGTGAAATAATTCATTCGAGGCGAGGGACTATATTGTAAAACACTCGTGCGCATTCGCGCACTCGTGTTTGTACAAAGTCCCCAACGTCCATCAGTCATCTTCAAGATACCTCTGATTCGATTTGAAGTTCGATTCGATTTCGAATAACAGACGTGATTCGATTCGAGGTTCGATACGAAACGAAAATGTGTGATTCGTAGAGCTCTATTTCTAACCTGTGAAACCGGTGGTAAAATTATATAAAGCTGCACGGTATATAAATAAACCGATACATACCGGTATTCAAACCAGTATCGATTGAATACCGGTGTAATTACAAAAATATCGGTTTATCGTCATTATTTATTTCCCCACAATTTAATTTTCAAGATGCCTTGAGTTTTAACTGTAGTCTAGAATACCTATAATATTATTCCCTTTACCAAGGAATCGACCGCATCCGCCCATATCATGTGACCACCTCATTGGAACGAGCTCGTGGAGCTCGTTCCAATGAGGGGGTCACATGATATTGTTTTGTTGAAAATTTTGGAAAAATCCTATGAACTAATATTTAAAATAATAAATTTTGATATCGTCTGCGTTGGAAAAAGGGTTATTCGAATTGCATCATCAAGGCATGCTAATTCGTTCCACTGTGCTGGCTCAAGTCTCGATTGTGGTACCTATGTTCCGATATCTGAACAGTCTTTCGATATACCGGTACACTGCGGTATTTTTTTGAATACCGATACCGGTACTCAGTTTAGAATATCGTGCACCCCTAAATCTGTAAATGTTCTGGTCCATTCTATAAGTTTATCATGTACATTGTTTCCATGAAAAGGTATATTCTAGACAATGGCAACACCAAGATGTTCAGGATCGATAGGGTTTATTCCAAATACACTTGCACCTCACAAGAAGGTTGTAGACCTTTCAGAAAGCATCCCTGAGATGAGAAATATCGATATTTCTGTCATTGTAATTTCATTTCAACGTTAACTCGACAATTTTCTGAAAAAATGAATTGCACATTTGCAGCATCTGCCAATTAAGGTCTGCTAAGACTGGGGCAATGGTGCAGCAAAGTCAAGCAAAACATTTAAAAGACGAAACATAATTTAAATCAGTAATGACAGCTTAAATTACATGAAATTATGTTCATTTTCAAATTATTGATAAATTTGTAAAGTACGATTTAAAAAGCAATCACTCAACAATCTGTTAATTTATTCTTCTGGTACATTGATTACTGGGTAATTTTGTCATCAGTGCAATCAGTGAAAGATAGAGAAAAGTAAAATAGTGTGCGAAAGATATTAACTGGAGTTTGTTCATCTGAATTAATTACAAAGTGGATAATTCGTTGTAGTAATATGCTAACATGTGGTTTATCCTTCACCTTTAACACTTATCGACCGATGTCTAGCGTACGTCCTTATTGTCTTTCGAAGTTCAACGCCAGTTTTAGCGATGATTTTTTAGTTTTGCCACGGTTTTTGAGAGTCAGGCTATTGATGTCAAATGCATAAAATAGTTCGTGATTAACCATTTGAATTGAATTAATTTAAATTGAGCACTTTAGTTTGCAACATAATAAGTTTTTGTGATGAATTGACGTTAACGTGGTGGTAGACCGGTGGCTCAGTGGTTACGGCATTGGACTTCAAACCGAATAGTCCACATTTCGATCCCCGACAGGATTGACTGTGTTATGTCCTTGGGCAAGACACTTAATACCGATTGCCCACGTAAGGGTAGAGAGGTGCTGTGTACTAAGATGTACTGCGAGTCGATGGTGCACTTGTCTTCAAGCAATGCTTACCCTGCTTGCGCGGAGTTAGTACGCTGGAGAGTCTGGTAGTTATTCACCGCTGTTCGATGGTTCTCTCCGGTTACTATGGCTTCCTCCACCCGTAAAACTGCCCGATACGAGGAGACCCTGGCTGTCGAAAGTATTGGTAAACACAAATAAATAAATAAATAAATAAATAAATAAATAAATAAATAAATAAATAAATAAATAAATAAATAAAACCCACATCGTGAAATGAACAAGGCAACTTGAATGAACAAGGCGACTTTAACGATAACAAATTTAAAAAATAAATCTCTCGAGTGCCGCACGTCACTGGACAACAAAAACTCATTAAGTTAGATAAAGGTCGAGGTTACTCCATCTCAGTTCAAATCATGAACTATTAAGTGGGTTGTGAGTAAACATTCATTGAATGATTACTGGCCTCGATAAATACGAGTTCATGGGCAGTGTGCACATTGATCTCCCCCCAACCCCATTGTTGTCCTCTTTTCAAACATTTAGCGTGGTGACGTCAGACGGCAACAAACTGGAACCGTAAATATAAAAAAAACTAAGCGAGCTCCCGTCCAATGAGAGTGAGAGGATTTTAGTCTTATTGGAACATAATAATATAACAGTGTATAAATATTACGATAGAATTAACTCTATTATACTACGGGGAGACAGCAAAGTCACATGGCCTGTCTCGCAGGTCTCCCTGTTCAAAGAGTAAAAGTAATCTCCACATGAGTCTCTTATGCATCGGGGAGACAGCATACCCACAGAGACTGTCTTCCAGTTATGCCAGACCAGGCGGGGGGGGGGGGGGGGGGGGGGCGGTTGGAAAACATTTGTAAAACACTGATGCCGGGGTGGGTGGGTGGTCAAGGAGGACAAAAGTAAATTTTCCGATGCTTGCAAATTTTTTCCTCAGACTCTTTTGGGCAAAATTGTATACCTTAATCAGTGAAGTATCATTCAAGAACCAATAAAAAGACACTCAAGTTATCGGGGGTACCTACCATGGATTATATACGATTATAAAACTGTTATTGCGGCTGAGCTATAATTCGGCTTATTGTGATACAATATATGACATATTGAATAATGCAAGTTAAAATGCATCGCTAATTGCAATTATCAAACACTGCACTCTAAGGATAAGTTATCTTGAGGGTGTTCCGTTTAATTAAATTTCTAATATGTTCACCCTGGTGAGATCGACTGGCTTAGATGAGGAGCAAAGACAATTATGTGAAGTCAGGAACAGTTACAAATTTCAGCTGCAGGAACAATTCTGTACAACGATGTATCCAGACCTATTACGAAAACGCCAATGACTCTTATTGCCATTGTAGGAAGTATGTAACACAAAAACTACTAAACATTGAACCTGATTGAACAGCTAATTTATTTCAAACACATCTGAGAACACAAGTGTCAACAAAATCATGTACCAGTCCTTCTAGGGCTGGACTTAAAATAAGTAATATATCCCCTCCCCCTAACCCAGCCATGCCCCACCCAAACCTTCGTCAAAAAAAATAAACAAATACATAAATGACTAAACTCATTGCTTTTTGCATACACATACCGTGGAACCTCTCTTGAGAGACCAACATTTTTGCCAGACAAAAGGGGTCTTTCAGGCAGGTGGTCTGTCAAGACCACCTGTCTTGAAAGCCCACTTTTGTCTGGCCGAAATGGTATGTTGTCCTGTGTTGTCCACATAAAACACGCTGTAGCACAAAAGAGGTGGTTCCTCAAAAAGGTGGTCTCTCAAGAGAAGTTCCACTGTATATATGAATGGAGAACGCAAGGGGTTCTGATGGGTTGAGTAATTTATGATATTTAACCCTTTACCTAACATTCTTTTGTAAAATACAAAACAAATAAAAATTCTCATGCAACCATTACTGTTCATAAACACATGTATGGCTAACATTAGAACTGGCTCGAAGAGTCAGTTCTAATGTTATCCATATTTGTGTGGCTTTATTGTGGGATATATTTGGATATATAATCCACTTTGAATGTTGTTGGTTTATTTTGGTTACATTTATTGTGGCCACTATGTTAGGTTAGAGGTTAATGCTTTTACCTGAGTGTTACATGGAATTTACACAGATTGAAATACTTTTAGGAATGACTCAGAATGACCAGGCTGCATAGAGATTTTTTTTTGCTACATCAACACCCTTCACTTTGATATTGAAGTATACTTTCTCATCCGCAATTATCTCTCTTCATGTCAGTCCATGCTGGTTCATGCATGTAGTCAAAAAAATCAACAATTTGTACGATATTTTACAAAGCTCTCTGAACTCTGTCGAATACCATATATATTGTTGGTTTCTACAACATGTCTGAACACATGGAAAGGTAACTTTTGGTAAAAAGTTAATGATATGACATTCAAGAGTGTTAATGAATTACAATAGAACATGCCTTAAGAGACCGATGTCTTTGGAGACCATGTTTTATATGGACATACCTGGACATACCAGCTTTACTCTATATTTGATTTGTTATGGGAGACCATCTGCCTTGAGAGAACACTTTGGTCTGATAAAACGGATGTTCTTTCAAGACCTGTCCTACTGTACAAGGTCAATCACTCAATATTGTATGATAAAATTGGTTATGGTGCAGTATGGTGGGAAGGATGATGCAGAAGCATGTATTTAGTGGGGGTGGGTGGTTTAGATAACCCCGGAAAAAAATTGTAAAACTGGAAAAAAATTACATGGGGTGGGTGGGTGGGTCCTCCGACTGGTCAAAAACAAAAAATCGGCATCGGTGTCTGCAAATTTTTTCCTAACCACCCCCCCACCCCCCCCTGGCCAGACTAAAAATAATCTTCACAGCAGATTCTGTCGACAGTATATACTACTTATATTTTGCGAAGGATCACTCCTACCCCATCTACATATTTGGTACACAAAAGATCAAATGTGTATAGTTTTAAGTAGTTTGTTTATTTGTTCATTAGGGTCTAAAGTGTGGTCACACATTTCTGAGCTCCTGCTTTTTCACAGTTTTCAAGTGGATATCTCTGGATTTATTTGTTGAAATTTGTTCCAGCTTTTCTGTACCTGTTGTGGACTCTTTTGATATGACTTTTAAAGGAATTTGTTAACAACTACTTTTATGAGAAAAAATCTTGAAACATGTTGAAGATTTTTTCAATCTTGTTTCAAAATTCAATGCACTAGTTAGCCAGGATTATGTAACCCATTGTTCCAATTTAGCTTGGACTGTTAGATTCATTTCACACCTAATTCACTGCTAATTGGAAATAGTTTTTTTCACATCTTAATGTTACAAGAAACTGATGTTCTAAATTGTGGACAATCAAAATGTGTTCGATCAGTTACACCTCAGATGATCTCAATTCCATCAACAAAACAATGAACCATATTAAGCATAGACCCAAAGCTAGTGTTTTCAAAACCTTGAAAAAAGAAAGAATATTGAAACCAGAGTTTTGTTATCCCATCAACAGATCACACAAAGTATACCAAATAGAAACTGTCAAATTACAACACAGACAGGCTGTCAAAAGACACACTAATTCTGGTGTGAATTTCAGTAACATAAGTTCAATCCACAAAGATACAGCTGATTACAAAACTACCTCCAATATAATATTTTCAACGGTCAATGCCAGATCTGTGAGGAACAAAGCACCTGATTTGAACTTTAGATTACTTGATACAAGATCTGTTTCTGGGAAGGAACATGATCTAAAGGACTTCATACTAGATAACAATCTCAGTGTTTTGGCTCTAACTGAAACGTGGTTGAAAGAAAATGATAGTGACAGTGTTTCCATTGGACACCTATTACCACTGGGTTTCTCCATCTTACACAACTCACGGGGGAGTCGAGGTGGCAGTGTAGCAGTCATCCAAAGTGATGCCTTAAACATAAAACAGCATCCTGATTTATACAAATCTCCGCCATCTTTTGAAATGATAGACTGCCTCATGTCCAGCAATCATTCACTTCGATTACTCGTAGTTTACCGACCGCCACCATCAAAAAGGAACAAACTTACATCAGCACAGTTTCTAAATGAATTTTCAGAATGTCTGTCCTTCTATGCCTTGTATGGATGTGATATAGCTATTGCTGGTGATTTCAACATCCATGTTGACAATTTAAATGAAACGTTTGCCAAGCAATTCACAAATTTGTTTGAATCATTTGGCTTTTCACAACTGGTCTCAAAACCTACCCACAAGAGAGGACACATCTTGGATCTAATTCTTGTTCGTCAAAGTAACAGAACGTCAGTACAAACTGTACATTTCACAGATCCAGCATTATCTGATCACTATGCAGTCTTGGCCGAATTGAGACTAGCACCTCAAAAATTTCTCCCAAGAAAATTGCTTATCGAAAATATAAATCCATAAATATTGATGCCTTGAAAATGGATATCAGTTCATCAATTCTGCTTTGGAACTATTTTTATAGTAGTCATGAATCATCTGAGCAATTGCTATCTTTATTTGAAGAAACTCTTAAGGGCATCATGGCTGAACATGCACCACCCAAGTCAAAAATTATAACTCATAGGGAAAAAGTGGAGTGGTTTACAGAAGATGTTAGAGCTGGTAAACAACAGCGTCGCAGACTTGAGCGTCTTTACAATAAAACGAAGCTTGGGGTTCACAGGCAGATGTTCTGCCACCAAAAAATACAACTAATAAGATCATGAAAAAGGCAAGGAGGGAGTACTACAATTCGCTTATAGAGGAGTCATCTAATACAAAGGTGCTGTTCTTGCTAACCAATGGTCTCTTTGGTAAAGAATAAAAAGCCATTCTCCCATATCATCTAAATACTGAAGAAATTCTGGAAAAATTCAGCGATTATTTCATAACGAAAATTCAAGTAATTCTGGATAGAATACCATCATGTGAACCACCAGAGTTTGATCATCTTGACATAAAAAGTGATTTTTCTAATTTTCACTCTTTCTCAGAAGACGACATTCGAAAAATGATTTTATCATCATCCAATAAATCCAATGATATAGATCAAATGCCAACATTCCTTTTGAAAAAGACAATTGATTATCTTCTGCCAGCCATAACTTCTATTATATCTGCATCCCTACATGAGGGGTTTGTTCCAAACCCATTGAAAAAAGCACTTGTTACACCAATCATCAAGAAACCATCTCTTGATCCTGACAACCTTTAGAATTATCGACCAGTATCGAACCTCTCTTTCCTGTCTAAATTGTTGGAAAGAATTGTTGCTTTAAAACTCAAAAATCATCTGCATGAAAATGATCTTTTAGAGCCCTTCCAGTCTGCATATAAAGCCAACTACAGTACCGAAACAGCCTTACTGCGAGTCAACAATGACATTGTTAAATCAGTGTCTGAGGGTAAGGCTGTACTGCTTGTTCTCTTGGATTTGTCAGCAGCATTCGACACAGTCGACCATGGAATTCTCATGGAGACATTGACACAGCATGGCATATGTGGAACTGTCTTATCGTGGTTTGCATCATATCTAGAAGGTCGCAGTCAACAAATATATATCAATAAGATCGGTTCAGAAAGCAGGACGTTAAAGTGTGGTGTTCCTCAGGGGTCAGTTCTTGGACCACTCTTGTTTACTCTGTACACTTCTTCTCTGGGTCGCCTTCTTAAAAAGCATGGCATATCATATCATCTGTACGCAGACGACACCCAACTGTACATCACATTCAACCCATCTGTTCCAAGTGACTCATTCACCGCAGTCAATAACATGGAAACTTGCATAAATCTTGTGCGGGAATGGATGATAGACTTTAAACTGAAAATGAATGACTCTAAAACTGAATTCTTAGTAACCCCCTGTTACATCAATTCTGGTTGGAAACAACATCACTGTGAAAAGTGAATCGGCCAGAAATATTGGACTGATTATGGACTCAAATTTAAAACTAGACATCCATATCAATAAAATATGTCAAAAATGCTACTGACAGCTTCGTAATGTTGGAAGACTGCGACCTTATCTTAACCAGACAGCACTTGAAAAACTTGTGCACTCCTTCATCACCTCACAACTAGACTATTGTAATTCAGTGTTAGTGGGGCTGTCCCAGTGCCTGATTCAGAAGCTTCAAAAAGTTCAGAATACTGCTGCTAGGATAATTACTGGTACCAAACGCTCTGAACACATAACACCTTTTTTAAGACAATTACATTGGCTTCCAGTTAAACAGAGAATTGATTTCAAAATATTGATCTTAGTATTCAAATGTATCCACAAACTGGCTCCAGTTTACCTGCAAGAGCTCATCATTGTATATAAACCATCACGCAGTCTCAGATCTAAAAACCAAATTCAACTAGTTGTACCTTTTAACAGATCTAATCAGGCTCATGATCGTGTGTTCTCCATCGTGGGTCCCAGATTGTGGAATTGCCTGCCAATTAGTGTCAGATTTTCAAAAACTCTAGATGCCTTCAAAAACTTCCCTATTCAGTGAAACATTCTCCTGAACCTCTGTAAGAGGCAACCAAAACACATGTGTCTCTTTATTTCAGAAAAGTGTATTTATTTCTGTCAAGCGTTTTATAGCACTATTTGTGGTTTTACGCTCTAGAAAATAAATTATTATTATTATTATTAAAGGCACTTTCAACAGCTTGGATCATGTCATGACAAACAAGTTTACATGTGGAGGGAGCCGGAGTACCCGGAGAGAATTACTAAGCAATAGTGAGTAACAGCGGCGGCGGCGGCGGCGGAACCAGGAGGGCACAGGGGACACGTGCCCCTCCACTTTTTTCCACAGACATGTTGCGTGGTGGTTACACGATGAGTTGAAATGTGCGCGTGCAAACGTGCTAATATACAGGCATTATATTTGCAAATTCAAGCAACATTTGGTCAATGAATCCCACCTTCGGTCGCTTCTGTCCGTTTCTTCTACTTCAACCATCTTCCAACCCGAAGGCTAGACTTCGGGTTGGAAGATGATTGAAGTACAAGAAATGGACAGGACAGTGATCACACAGCGCCATGCTTATCTAACTAAACTAGAGACTACACGCTACATTTACCGACATACGATCGTAACATTTTTCCCACTGAACCGAACCACAGTAGCTTTGAAAATATGTGCCCCTCCACTTTTATCGAACTTCCGCCGTCTCTGGTGAGTAACTTTCGGACTCTCTCATTTACACTTCCGACACAAGTAGTTAGCAGTGGATGGACGTAAGTGCTACGATCACATGTTGCACATCAATGGTCGACGCGCTGAAAGCCCACGGTACACTTGCGTGTTCAACCAATGCTAGTGCCGGGACGGTAAATCAGAGAGTGCGAAGTTACTCGAAATTGCACAGTGCTTCCCTTTGAATACTCTGGCTTGCTCTCCCCGTAAATTTGTACAACTTTATATGACCCAGACTGTTTACGTCCGTAGAATAGAGGACGTAACAACCACTATTTATTCTCAGTTCCTTATTCGAAATTCTTTTTCGACCAATAAACGGCCGATAACGAATAACGGAATGTTGCTGTTCTGATCATGCTTTCACATACGGCACACAATGAGTAAAGTAGAATGAATGACTTTGGCGCGCAGAAGACACACAGAGATTATGTTGGGTTTTTATTCCCTTACGACGCCATTGCGGCAAAATATTTTAGTTCAAGCATCCAAGAATCGGGGAAAGGAGGAAGCAGAGGAACCAAAAAATGACATAGAGACCCAAGCCCACAGCCCGCCGAAGTGATCTGTTGGAGTTGTTTAATGGTGTTCAGGCAAGTACAGTCTGCCGCCTGTAACGTTTTTGCTCGACCGAGGCCCTCAATGATCAGGACATTCTGTCTCAGGCACGATTAGCTCGTATAGAAGTTCTATCAGGGGCGTTTGATGATGTTCTTCTGGCAAGTATAGTCTACTGTTCGTGATGACTAATTAAATCTTTGGCGAGTGGCTTAAATAATAAGAATAAGTACTAAGCTCACGGTCCAATAGTAATGTGAAAATATGATACGAGTAATAATTAAAATCACATGAGATAATCACATCAAACCAAATTAATTACTTGTCAGATGCAAACTTCGAGAATAAGTGTGTAAAAAGAATTTGATCTGGAGTACGAAATGTGTTCTGAGATGACAAACATGGCATCAGGGGTTGTCCTCGCACTTCTTTCTGCGGCATCTTTTTATTTATTTATTGGGGTTTAACGACCCTATCGACAGTCAAGGACACCTCCTGTCGACAGCTTTACGGGTAGTGGAAGCAGAATCGCCGAGCAACTGTCAGACGTACTAACTCTGCACAAACAGGGTTAGTATTGTTTGAAGACAAGCGCACCATCGAGGTGCAGTAGCCTTAGTACACATCCCCACCGTGCCCCCACGTGGGCAATCGGGATTAAGTGCCTTGCCCAAGGACACAGCGCCCGGGTGGGGATCGAACTGAGGACGTTTCGGTTTCAAATCCAGTTATGTAACCACTGACCACGGCGCTCCCAGCATCTTTTTATAATACTAATTTTTCACCTGAACAAAACATATCCGTTTTATGATATTTTTTTCCTCCTACCACTCCATTTTTCTTGCATTCACAAATTATTTAACCCTTTACCCAACGTAACGGCCAAAACCGGCCAGCGCTATTCTCAAAAATCGCCAATTAATATTCATTATTTTTTCATTTTTTCACTCAAAAACATAGGTTATGACCCCTCGTTGGAACGAGCTCTTCGAGCTCGTTCCAATGAGGGGTCATAACCTATGTTTTTGAGACAAAAAATGAAAAAATAATAGTCATTCAAGAATGTTTTTGGCAAGTGTCGTCTGCTTTTCATGTTAGGTAAAGGGTTAAAGTGCGAGAAAAAAACACAACCGCACATACGTTTGAATGGGTTAAGAATTATCGCACGAGATTGCTTTGGCCCAGGATATCACTAGAGCCGAAAGAAGGCTCTAGTGATATCCTGGGCTAAAGTAATCTCGTGCGATAATTCTTAACACATTGAAACGTATGTGCGGTTCTGTATTCATCACATACCTCCCAGGTTACAACCACTCTACACGAAAATTAATTGAACTAAAAGCACTTTTTCGGGTGATAATTGCTGCTTTTCCTTCGTTGCCAAGAAGACATCACTGTTAATGGGCGGGGTACCAACCCTAATTTGCTTTTTAATTTTTATGGCATTCAATTTGTCGAAACCAATTGGCAGCGATCGGAGTCACGGTCACGATGATCGAACTTCAAATATTGACTAAATTGCGGGGAATAACACAACAAAAAGTTTTTTAAATGGCTAAGAAGTTTGGCACACTCCATCATCATATAACCAGTTGTTGAAGTATTTATCAAGGAACAAGCAGTCAGAATGTTATTTTTATTTTGCAAATTTTTTACTTGAGTCTTATTGTTTAAATATCCAGATAAACAAATCTAAATGAGGAACTTGGAATTTCCAAGCGATCTCGACTCCGGTGCATTCGACCAATGATTGACGTAATTTATTTAGACGGGTTCCTTCTCTATTTACGTTGGAAACGAACTAGAACGTGTTTTGTATCACCACATGTGCGATACAACTTTATTTTTTATCGTACAGGCAGAACAGTGGAAATCCCGTGTTTGACATTCATTAGTGTGTGACAAATACAGATTATCATGATAATGTGCATGTTCTGTGATTTGCATAAGATTCTCGGTGGTGTCCAAAAATGGGATCACAACTCGCCGGCAAAGCCGGCTCGTTGAGATCCCATTCTGGATACCGCCTCGAATCTGATACAAACCACAGGACATGCACATTATCATGATAATTCATTTATCTAACAATTCTGTCACATAAACAGATTAAATCTTAACCCTTTACCCAACGTAACGGCCAAAACCGGCCAACGCTATTCTCAAAAATCGCCCGTTAATTTTCATTATTGTTTCATTTTTTGTCTCAAAAACATTGGTTATGACCCCTCGTTGGAACGAGGTCGTCGAGCTCGTTCCAATGAGTGGTCATAACCTATGTTTTTGAGACAAAAAAATGAAAACAAATTAGCTATTCAAGAATTTTTTTTTTGCAAGTGTCGTCTGCTTTTCATGTTAGGTAAAGGGTTAAATGATTTTTAAACATTTTTGGGACATAAAGTTCGGTCGATCACTGAAATGCCCATAGAATGTATCCATGCGCCTGTTATGATAGCCCGTAGCGCTACCGGTAACGAGTCGTCTATATGATACGGAATCAGAATGAGTCGTCTATATGATACGGAATCGGAACACATTATGTGATACGTCCCATTTCTCGTGGTTTTCAGGCCAAAATCTATATGATTATTAAATAAACATATGAAAACGTCTGAGACATTCAGTCATATTCGGATATGAATGAATATGACTGAATGTCTGCGTGTGGGTTCGTATGAATCTGCGACAATTCGAAACAAACAATATAGGATAAATGATAGTCCATGTTTGTCAGGAGGTTTGGGCGCCCTATTTTTGAAACTCAATATTGTTTCATGAGCGCCGAAACGAGGGGGCGCGATATAACACGCGATAACACATGGACACACAATACCACCACCAGATGTTTATGTGTTATTCCCGATAATACCGTACGGCATTCAAAGAGACCGCGCCCCTGTGTTGGCCTTCTGTAAGCCGCTATAATAAGAAGGCATCTCTATTTTAAAGTCTGAACGTCGGGGTCTATATTAAGCCTTTTACTGCCACGCCAACTTTAGCCATATATGGGGCACCTCCATGTACGCCTGAATGCGAGGAAGTTTAATAAAATTTATGATATACTTCCAACTCAGTCATTTGATTAATTGTCGGAAAGGGCTCTCTGAGTCGCTTTCGGCAGCGTAAATTTTAAACTTCGGGAATATTTTTGCGTAACGCTTCACCCGAGATACCGGCAAAAAACGACCAGAGGTGTATTCACAAATATCACCATTCAATTTTTATTAGTTTTCGTTTTTTTGTCTCAAAAGTATTGCTCACGAGCCCCCATTGAAACCAGCTCGTTGAGCTCGCTCCAATGAGGGTCATAAGCTATGTTTTTGACGCAAAAAATGAAAAAAATTGTTATTCAAGAACTTTGTTTGCAAGTGTCGTCTGCCTTTCGTGTTTAGGTGAAGGATTAAAAAAGCAAACTCATGCTATACGAATACATGGTATTGACCAAAAATGATGGTACAAAAGGAAACCTAAATTAATAAAACATATTAATAAAGAGAAAAACCTGTAAGTATGGGATCTTGCAGTAAGCTTGAATTTTCGTTTTTAGTTGTCTCTGGGAATATGTTTGTCTGGAAACACTGTGGGCATGTGGAAAGAAGCTGCCACAGTGCCACGCTAACTTTTAATTTCCAACATTTTCTCCGGGGAGGGAGGGGGTGGGGTGGGAGAGGGCTGCCTGACCCCTCAGATGAGATAAGGATAGCCCCTTCTCGTGTTCGCCATACGTGCGTCAGATGATACTTTGCATCATGATCAATGTCGGAAATGCGGTGCCTCAAACCCAGAATCCGCCACTGTCTCTTCACTCCTTTTCCCGGATATGGTGGGTAACAACTTCAATAAGGTTCCGCTCCACAGTTTTCCAGGCATTTCCAAAAATGACATGCCATGCACTCACTTTAAATGCAAATATGCTGTAACTTAGTTATATAATCGATAACATGTATTACATTTCCCAAATCCACTAAAAACATACAACACTATCTCACTAAGTAGAAATAAACAATCTGAATGTGGGTGAAATAATTTATTGTCAAAGGCAAGACTTCAACCAGCAAAATAGCATAAAAAATGCCAATGCCAATCATTTTCAGCCACCCAGCAGCCTCAAAAGCAGAATTTTCCCACTATCTACACTCGCCTTACCCTGGGCATATAACCCCCTGTTTCTAAATTGGGGGAAAAAAATCCCTGTTTCCATCTCATTTTTTAGTTGTATGCCTGGTAAGAAACCCGTGTAAAAATGACATTTAAAAAAATAGCCAATTTTTCGAAGCCACCGTTTCCCACAATTCATCTGGTAATTTACCCCAATGCATCAAACTCTAAATTTGAGACCAGAACTTCAAATTCTCTTGTCCAACAAATATGATAATGTATCTGTGTAATAGTATGAAACTGTAGAGCGGAACCTTAAGAGAAAACAAGAGTGATCTCCCTTGGATTTCACTCGGGCAAAAGAATCTGGAGTCTATCTTGAGTTGAACGAACAAAAATTACGTGTCTCTATTTTCAACCAGTAAAAAGATACAGTACGGTCTTTATGACTGCCGAATAGCTATCGTGTGCAGTTTTTGCCTTATTTTCACAACCACACCATACCACACCTTCTCAAGCCCCACATTGGTCTGAGCCACTGGAGATAGCATTTTATTATTACCACCAGTTACATTGACTACCCATGTCCTGTCAATAGCACTGTTAAATGCAATCAAAATGTAAAACAATAAGCAGAGTAACAACCATTAGTTTGGGGGTGGGGGTGCTTGCTCACTACATATAAAAGGGCAAACAGCTTAACGGGCGGATGACACACGGACATGACACCAGTGACCAAAATAAAAAGTAGACACCATGACTGCAATTCTGTGGTGAATAATAACAACCAGGCTGTTCATAATTGCATTGATCTATCGTGAATACAGAGCTCAGTGTTTAGGAAATGCAGTGCTCCACCTTAATGTGTTTTCGAAACTGGACGCGAATTCAAAACAGTTACGAAATTAGGATACATCAACAAATTTCTTAAACTTTCCACTTATTTCCATCCAGTTGTGAGGAGATATCACTTGATGAATGTTAACTATCACTAACAATTGCACACAAACCAGAAATAATAAAAACTTTTTTGAAAAATGGTGTATTTAGAACTCAAAACAAAATAAAGAACTTCCTGGTTCAAGAGTTCACACTGACAATAAAATGCTCTTAAGGTTCCACTCCACAGTTTTCCACGCATTTCCAAAAATGTTATGCCATGCACTCACTTCAAATGCAAATATTCTGTAACTTAGTTATCTAGCCCATAACATGTATTACATTTCCCAAATCCACTAAAAACATACAACACCATCTGACTAAGTAGAAATAAACATCTGAATGTGGGTGAAATAATTTATTGTCACAGGCAATACTTCAACCAGCAAAATAGCATAAAAAATACCAATACCAGTCATTTTCAGCCACCCAGCAGCCTCAAAAGAAGAATTTTCCCACTATCCCCACTCACCTTGCCCTATGGCATATGACCCCCTATTTCTAAAATGTAAAATAAAATCCCTGTTTCCGTCTCATTTTTAGTTACATGCCTGGTAACACACCTGTGTAAACATGACATTTAAAAAAAAATAGCCATTTTTTCGAAGCCATAACTCATCTGGTAATTTACCCCAGTGCATCAGACTCCAACTTTGGGACCAAAACTTCAAATTCTCTTGTCCAACAAATAGCTTAATGTAATCATATATCTGATACTAAAAATATATCTCCAGTTCACATGGCATTAGTTTCACCATATAACTTATTTTTAGAATTTTACCCCGGTGCAATAGTGCTAAACCGTAGAGGGGAACTTAAGAATAACCACCCCCTGTAAGCCCACAACGGGCGAAATAATTCCTTTCAATTCAAAACGTCTGATAGGATCATTTAAAGACCCCCCCCCCCCCCCCGCCCCGCCCCATATGAACAGGAGAAACATTTGGTTTTGAAGCCTAAAATTTGAAGGGTTTTCCATCGATACTTAGACAGGGATGTTGAATTGCAGGGCAGTATAATCATACATAGACGAGACGGTAAAATCGCAAGAAGGGCTGCTTTAGAAACGAAAACCATTTCCTATTGTAAAAACCGAATATTAAAAAAAGCGTATCGACGTGATGATGTGTTTATTTAGTCCTCGCACTTATTTCAGGGTTAATTGAAAAATCTCTTACTGTTGTGAAGTTCCGATATCGCTCAAACAGGAGAATGGCTTTAAGAAACCATAACTATTAATGCGTTCTATAGGCCATCAATCTTATAAGACGAGTATTGATATTGGATACAGGAAAACTGCTCATAAATCTTTCGTTGCTTTGTAAATTATGTTGGAAATTGATATTTCAAAGGGAGCGAGTAATAAAATGTACAAAAATAATTTATCTCCGGATATAGCGAAATAATGATCGAATAATAATCCCAAGATTTTAAGCAAAGTCAGTGTGAATACTCCGCATACGGGGCAAGATGTTGCTTTCACCCACAAGTCAATTATATTATATTGAACGGGTGATTTTCTAGCATTTCCCTGATAAATGGTACATTTACTGTAGTCAGTTTGTATAAGGCATACGAATTTTTTGTAAAAGTTCCTAGTATCGTATTTGAAAAAAAAAGCCTTCAAAAAATTTATCACATAAGCACTATCAGCTGCAACCACTGATCTCTCCACATGTTGACTGCTGGAACGTCAGCAAAAAACGTAGTCACTCAAACAGTCCGCCCCCAAACCTAAAATGATGCCAAGTCAAGCAAGGTGGTAACCACTCCCAATCCAAGACGTTTGATGACGTGAAAGCTGTTACGATGTGACTCTTTACGATATATACTATTTAACCCTTTACCTAACATGAAAAGAAAGCAGACGACACTTGCAAAAAACATTCTTCAATAACTAATTTTTTTTATTTTTCGTCTCAAAAACATAGGTTATGACCCCTCATTGGAACGAGCTCGTTCCAACGAGGGGTCATAACCTATGTTTTTGAGACAAAAAAAAAGAAAAAATTATGAAAATTAATTGGCGATTCTTTAGAATAGCGCTGGCCGCTTTTGGTCGTTACCTTGGGTAAAGGGTTAAATCGGGAAATTGATAACTCCCGAGAAATTTTTCATGTTGAATTTTTATGTTGATCATTTTTTTTTACATAAACCGTAACAGAAACTTTCGCCCCCACCCCCACCCCGAGCTGGCGGCGGTGGGGACACTTTTCTATACGTCACCAATGGGTGTTCCGGTTATCCAGTTATGCAGAGATCAGTTTCCTTCTAAAACGTCTATTAAACACGCGACGTTAGAAATCAACGTAACATTTGTCAGTGAGTCGGTTTCCAAAGTAGAATGGAAATAATCTGAAGACTAATATCAAGAGCAGGGAGATTGCTTGAGATGTGAACATAAAAAGATTAGCAGTAAATACCGCAGGCGTCTCGTTTGATCTGGACGATTTCATCTCGTTGACGAGATGAGATCGTCCGATCAAACTCGACGTCTGCGGCGTCTCGTTTGATCTGGCCGATCTCATCTCGTCAACTCGACGGAATATAACAACACAGATCAATTGACTGTTGTAGTAATTTGTTTATTACATGACAATTAGTATTTTAAACAGATCTCAACACCTGAAAAATCAAATATAACAAGAATTATAATAGCCAAATAACCATTAACAATTTATGGAATTAGGGAAAACCAAAACGCGCAGTAATATTGAACGTTCGTGTCGAACATGGAACTTGAAAGTCAAAACAATGGAGGCATGACTTGAAGTTCAATCGGAATCTGTTTCATTAGCACAGATTCTCCTACGTTTTGTTGAATTCGCATCTTGAAAATAGCTGTTAATTGTTATTTTGTAATTTAAATAGATCTATTATTCTTTTATTTCAACGTTTTTGACAAGTCGCAATCTATATTTGTCACATGGCAACGGGAATACGCAACGTCAACAAAAAATCGAGTACGTTCTTTTCGGTATAATATTGTAACCGATTCTCATTTCTCTTTCAATCGGGTGTTGTGAAACGCTCAACTGCGCAACTGTGTTTAATGAGTACTGTAACCGGTCATAGAAAAGCAGTGTTTTCTCATACGGTATGAATAAACCCCTCAAAATCAAAAGCACGCATTACCGAATTCTCTGATGTATTCGAGGAATTTACCGATTTATTTATAGGTCACTGGTAGAAATAGTCCGTTCACGTGCGCCTCGTTTGCGGCAGGCATGATAACGATCTGGAAAGTTTTACACTTGTTTTCCAGAAAGCTGAATTTGATGGGCATACTACAGTGGCATCGATGGGCTATTTGTGGTAGCCATATAATAAACAATGATCTTTGTGATATCTAGCAATGAATGCGAATCTTGGCTTTAAGATTTGCGTTGTGTTGTCACCTAATAAGCGCTTTAAAATATTAAAAATCAGCTTGTGAGAAGGATCACGATTAGCTTAATTTGACCAGGCTACAAAGTCATAAGTTTCAGCTTTGTTATCTGTAATAAACATGTATTCAAACAGTACTTTTTGCCTGAATAGAAATTGTCTCCCATGTGTGTTCCCAAGGACACATTTCAATGTTCCAACTCAGCAATGAAATTAGACCAGAGAGTGTTTTTATAAACAACCAAATAGTGAGATTATACAATTAATGCCTTTCCTTGAGGTTCCTAAACGGAATTATCAACCTGAGAATGTACGGCCTCGATGAATATTACTTTTCTCGGCTTGATAATCCCTTTTATCTTACAATCAACATGTATTTTGTCTGTATCAACTCCGTAATTGCCGTGTATGCGACCCCCTGATGCAGATGTTTGTATCAGGGGGTCGGATACAAGCAGGTTCCTTTCGCGTGAGTTCCATTTTTTTTCTTTTTTGTTCACCCGTACGAATAAATAGTTCGTTATATATTTGTCTACATTCTTGACTTATCCCCAATATATTGTGAGATAAAATGATACTATTATGTGGATGTACAAAATAGGTATCCGAGTCTCGCTCCGGGTTCTAAGGGTAGATCACGACTCGTCTTCGACTCGTCGTGATCTGCCCTTAGAACCCGGAGCTCGACTCGGATACCTACTTTGTACATCCACATAATGGTAATAATCTCTATAAATCAACCTCAAGGAAAGTCGATTATTGTTCTATTATTATGACAGAAAACATTGTTTGCAAATTCCTTGCTTTATTACATATTTTTTTTTAGAAAAACAGCATATTCATACGCAACAAAATAACTCGGGTCGTTGATTCCAGCTCCCCCTACGCCACCCTCATTATGTTCTGTCTTTTTCACCCATTTCTATTTTATCGCAAACAGGTATTTGGAATCATTATATCAACCTACCTGTGCTATTTATAGACAAAAACGACAGAGCTGTGAAATATCAACACGACTTCGATAAAAAGAGAATAGATCAGAAATACTGGTGTATATCAACACTTCAGATGAGTGTTTTAGCCAATTGAATTACAAGATTTTTTCTGTCACATAATAAATCTTTTTCATAGATGCCTTAGTTGGTATTATATGCAGATTATAAAAACACACTATGCAATAAACTTAGGATGCAACGAACAGTGATCCAAATAAGATGTAAAGATACTTAGCATTAAACTGTTCAGTAAGCGTTGGGTTATTCTGCTCTTTCCTCTTCAGAATATCACGAAAGCCAAATTGGCTAATCTATTTGTATAGGGAGGTTCATTAATAATTTAATTCTACCACTTTGCTTAAGACAACATGTCATGGTTGCTTTCAAAATTTGGACATTATCGAGATTCAATTAGGTGAAATAACTAGTTATTGTATTGTTTGCATTTCAGATTATAAATGCTAGTAAGCGTGTGTGCTTTATCGGTCTTTAGGTCTGTCCTTTTAACTTTAAAGTGATAGTCGTACAGTAATCTTATAAATAATGTAACATTAACCCTTTACCTAACCTTAAAAGCAGACGGCACTTGCAAAAATAATTCTTGAATAACTAATTTTTTTCATTTTTTGTCTCAAAAACATAGGTTATGACCCCTCGTTGGAACGACGAGCGCGACGAGCTCGTTCCAACGGAGGGTCATAACCTATGTTTTTGAGACAAAAATGAAAAAAATAATGAAAATTAATTGGTGAGTTTTGACAATAGCGCTGGCCGGTTTTGGCCGTTACGTTAGGTAGAGGGTTAACAGACATGTTACGCAGGATCGCTTCCAAACCACCGTTACGGGGTGGTTTCTTCAGATTAATCTTGAAGCAGATAGCATTCCTCCACGGATAGAGGAGAGAAATATTGACTCCATTATATCTATACTTCGCCCTTGATTGCACCAGGGTGCCATCTGCAATGCGGAAGCATTGCAGATGGCCCCTGATGCACATGAGGGACAATTTGTAAATAATTTGCCAATAAGCTGTGGGATTTTGTATATTTGTGGTTGTCATTATCAATATTTATTTTTATCATATCAGATGTGTTGGTTCTCGTCAGATCACCGACGTTAAGCAACGTCGAGCCCGGTTAGTCCTCGGATGGGTGACCGTCTGAGCGGTCGATCTGGACTCCCGCGTTGTGTCCTTGGGCAAGGCACTTAACCCCGATTGTCCACATGGGGGCACGACGATGACGCCGTGTACTAAGGCGTACTGCACGTCGATGGCGCGCATGTCTTCAACCAATCTAACCCTGTCTGCGGAGTTACGATATTGGGGAGCTGGCAGCTGCTCGTCGTTGCTCGGTGATTCTCTCCGGGTACTCCGGCTTCCTCCACCCGTAAAACTGTCATGGTCATGACTAGCCATTGTGTATAAGTATGTGACATTAAACACCAATAAATAAATGAATCAGATGTGTTATTTTCAATTTATACCATGATTACCTACTCTGATATTTATATAAAAAGCCTATGACATATATTTTAGCTTTACACACTAACCGTAGTGAACACGCCAGCAATTATTTATTTATTGATTGGTGTTTAAGGTCACATTCTTCTGCACAATGGCTAATCGTGACCAACGCCAGCAATGGGATTTCAGTTGTTAAAACATTTTCACCTACAGTGGAACTACATCTAAGTTGACCTTTGGTGACCTCGACTAGAATGCAAACTTGTCTATATTTATCGCTCGTCGCCTCGCGAAGAGTGCAATGAAACCGGCAATTATTTATTACGTTTTTAGATGCGTTTACCCCATAAGGTACCAAAAAATTAACAAACATGCGTTGCCTCATGTTACTAAAGAATCCATAACTTGAAATAGTATGTTATTATGTTATTAAAATGAAAAGGGCCCCGTGATTTGCGCGTTTCTTTTTCCATTTCGTTTCGGCAATAAAATTGACAGAAGGTGCTCATGTAAACAAAAACAGATTCGAATCTGCACGTGTGAATATTGTATTATTTAACATTTAAACTCTTATTAATCTGACGATCATGGTATGAATAAAATATTCCCAAAGTACCTTAGTGTACCAAATGTTCACCACGAGTGGTGAAGTGGTGTTAACCGCGTGTCTTTGGCATGTTTGTTATTTTTTGGTATCTTTGGCTTCACCACCAAGCTACTATGGGTATATTCTATATGTAAATTTTGTTTAAATTTTCTTCAGTTTTTGTACTATTACATTTTTGTGCAAATTTTAATATTGATTCGATATGTAATTTTCAATGTAAAATATTGTGTAACATATATTCAGTTCGTTTATTGCCAACTGATTAAGTGATCTATTCAATAACCTGACTTATTACAGTGAAACGAAATATAAGTTGTACCATTTAATCAAGCTAATAGAGAATTAATTTACATCTCTCCATCGTCTCACTGCATTTCCCTACTTAAATTAATAAAGTGTGACAAAAGTGTTTTCCATAAAAAGAAGCTCATGTAAAATATAAAAATTTTAATTAAACTAATGACTAAACTGAAAGGAATTAAAATGATGAATAATGTAATAAACAACTCACAAACATTCATAGAACTCACATTCCTCGTTTGAATAAAGTCCTAAAAGAAAAGTTCAAAGGCCTTTTCACTTGTTGAATCTTCGGCGCCAGTCGATGGGTGTGATGATCCGATTTTGTTCCGTATGCGGCAAAATATGAAGAGTGACTGATATAACTGATCTTCCTTGTTTGTTAACCCTTTACCTAACCTGAAAAGCAGACGACACTTGCAAAAATAATTCTTGAATAACTAATTTTTTTCATTTTTTGTCTCAAAAACATAGGTTATGACCCCTCGTTGGAACGAGCTCGACGATCTCGTTCCAACGAGGGGTCATAACCTATGTTTTTGAGACAAAAAATGAAAAAAATAATGAAAATTAATTGGCGATTTTTGAGAATAACGTTGGCCGGTTTTGGCCGTTATGTTAGGTAAAGGGTTAAACGGGAACGGTCCTTCGCATTTCCTAAAAGCACTCCACAACTGACTATAATGTTCTGTAGCTCCAGGAGCTCATTTCATAAAAAAAACACTGCATAACTGACTACAATGTTCTGTTGCTTCAAAGGGCTTGGTTAGCTCTTTACACAAAACTGATGTTGTTTGGTGGTGCCCTTGATGTCGAGCTTCACTGGCTATACGGCGTAATGTATAGGAAGTGTCTCTCTTCAACTTGTCGTTGCACACGACGGCGATTTCATCATTGTTGCCGATACTCCACTTTACCGAGTGTGATCTCTACTTTAAACAGAGCGCTTGTGCAGCGCACATACCTTTCTAACTTCTTGTCTGCCCTCGACGTACGACAACACACAAACTCCACCCAGAACATTCTCTCACGCGTATTTATTTAAAACATATCAGTTGGAAAGGAAATGATATAACCAAATAAAAATGACATGTCAATGACAGTTACATGTATGATTGTAATGTTCCAGACCAACCGATTCTGCTGATGTAGTGGAAATAAGAGAAAGTCGTGAGAATTTCGAATTTCATTTAACCCCAACAATTCAGCTTGTTCACTGAAATACCTGAGCTCTGTGACAATTGGTATTTTGTCTAGCAGCTTTCACTTGGATGGGGGAAATACCTTCATGTTCTTAGATAAAGTACTGTAATTGTAAAAGCGCACCAAGAACACATCGCAACTCGGTCGCGATCCAATGAAAACTCCAAGTCCGCTTCCTGCCAACAACACCGAAGAATCTCATCTTTCGAAAAAGACATGCGAGATGATGGAATCTCAGATATTATTTTAGTGCTTTTCATGAGTTTGTCTTGATTTTGAAATAATTTATTTAAAAAGTCTCGATCAGCTGGTGAAAAAATGTCGTGACTAGATTGCGGACACACCGCGATCTGACCGATAAAGTGACAGCCTTTGCGATCACAATACTATACTTCGTCCCTTAATTGCAACAAGGCGCTATCTGCGATGCTAAACCGTGGCAACTGGCGCCTTGATGCACTCTGTTTTCTGTTCTCATCTCAGTGAGCGAACACGATCGAAATCGAAGAGAAAAGTGAAGCCCAAATGTTTCTACATCCTCCTTTTTATCACTTTCCATTGCATCCCAACTTTAATGACAGAATACCTAAAGATATCCCTCAAGGTTTCTGCACTATTTGATACAGTACATCCCTTGAGTGTAACAAGGCGCCATCTGTAATGCTAAAACATTGCAGATGTTGCCTTGTTCCTCTCAAGGGGCAATAAAGTGATGTTCAAAATCTTCTAGTTTTTAGGTGGTTATTTTTGTTCACGAGGGACGGATTTAATGGTTAGGTAATTTGTAGGGCTAAATAAATAAATAAATAAATAAATAAATAAATAAATAAATAAATAAATAAATAAATAAATAAATAAATAAATAAATTCAACTTGCTAAAGTTTTCTCGACTTGTTACAACTCGATATATATTACATACACAGAAAATCACACGAACACAAACATGTTTTAATCAATTTTCTTTCAAAACATTACTTACTTTATGTATTCGGGTCAATGAGAGGGCAAAAGGTTATGTTTGATAAATGTAGAACAGGAAAAAATGTTTTGACTTTAAAATGAACTTATGAGCAGTCTTTTCGACAGTTAAAGCTGGACGGTTTAGATTTTTTTTCAAATTCGGTTTCGGTTCGGTTGCGAAAGAAAAACCTAGGTTTCGACTAGGTTTTTTTTATATGTTAAGAGCATATTATTAGTTACACAGTTTGTTGGTGGCCTAATATGGTATATATGGTGTCAGTTAATTTCGTATTGGACAAGAGCGAAGCTCGAGTCCAATATGGAATTAACTGACACCGTATATACCATATTAGGCCACCAACAAACTGTGTAACGAATATATCTTACCAACTGCTGCATCGATGCACAGAACTAATAACAACAGCGATCAAAATTAAATGAGAGAATTCTCACAATGTGTTCACGTGTCTTTGCCTTGTTACAATTTATGGGAGAGTGCCTACAGGCATAAATTGTAACAAGGCACATTCATACATACCAAACAGATTCAGTTCGAAGGTAACATGACACACATCCACATAATATGAGGCCTTTTAAGTTGCCTAACCTGCACTTCAGACCAAATATGGACTTCCAGCACGCAATCATTCAACATGAAGCGTTTATCGGCTGCCGCCATTTTGAATAATCAATGAACAAAGGGAGATTACCCATAGCTGTCAGCGTATATTGATGTTGACAGGCAGTATTTGGTTTTATATGCAGTCTGCGTGTGACGTCTTTGAACCAATGAAATTCACAGATACTTGTAGGATGTAAGATATAGTAAATGACACTTCAGGCTCCTTAACTTGGAAAAAAATCTGCATAAAAAGCCATGTTTCTAATTATCTCTATTGGGTTCATCCTAACTTCTCTTTGGTCGATTTATGAGTTCTGAGGGGCCTGTTCCTTTGCTTATTGAGTCTGAAACTTCACAAATTAGTGAACAGATTAATAAAGTTCATCTAATCTATGTTGTGTTCTCATTGTCACATTTTCTCCCTTATTGACTCGTCCGGTGGACGAGTCAATAAGGAAGAATATGTGACAATGAGAACACGACCTATTCATCCCATCACCGGATAGACTGGGGCATGGTGGCGTCGGGGTAACCGGTTCTCGTCAGATCACCGAAGTTAAGCAACGTCGAGCGCGGTTAGTAGTTGGATGGGTGGCCATTTCATCGACTGATTCGCGCTCCTGCGTTGTGTCTTTGGGCAAGGCACTTAACCCCAATTGCCTCCATGGGGGGCACGATGACGCTGTGTACTAAGGCGTACTGCACGTCGATGGTGCACATGTCTTCAACCAATCTAACCCTGCCTGTGCCGCGGCGGGTTGCGATGTTGAAGAGCTGACAGCTGCTCGTCGTTGCTCGGTGGTTTTCTCCGGGTACTCCGGCTTCCTCCACCTGTAAAACTGTCACGGTCACGATTAGCCATTGTGCATAAGTATGTGACCTTAAACACCAATAAATAAATAAATAAAAAAAAAAAAAATAAATAAATAAATAAATAAATAAATAAATAAATACTGGATAGACTAAGTGACGAGAGTCCATAGTGATCACTAGTCCAGTTACCTCCCAGAAAGATTTTTTTATCAGTCCATATACAAATACAGTAAAACCGTTCGTGGCCGGTTTTTGCTGGATCTTACAATTCGGTTTTCCAGTTTAAAGCAAAAACCGGAACGGAATCGATGACAGTTGTTTTCCAGAACACCTCTTCAGTTCAGTTTTTTTTTCCAAACGTCGAGCGTGTTTCATCGTCACCAACGATTTTCCTAGTACATATAAATTTCATTTTTTATTTTAAAATTAGCAAGCTCGTTCATATGATACGACAGGTCTAAAGTAATGAATGTTTGGGGAAAAAAATGAAACAAAAAGTATTTCGTGTTTATTGCGTTAGTCATGTCGGGCAAATACGTCTTGCAAATGGTTAAATAAAATGACACATGGCGTATTGAAATGGGGCTGTAGGCTATCAATAACACAAGTTGTATGAGAAGATCTAATACATCAGTGGAAGTTGGAAATCCAGAACATGTAATTTCCATCAAAATGAAGGTAATTTCAGCCTGTCACTTCAAGACTTATTATTAGAGAACCACAGTCAATCGATTGGGAAGTGAATGTCTCAAAGATGATCCAAGTACTAGTTTGGTTTGAAATGCCGTCTCGCTTTGCTGTCGCTAAATCATAAGGGAATCACGTACTTTTTTTCACGAGACGCGTTGCTCTCGTGTGCATTATGCATCTTCGGACACCAACATGATCTTTCCATTTACATATAGATTATAAACCAACCATAAAGACTTTATTTCAGCTGCTAGTACTCAATTAGTTTATCTAATGAGTGTTTAGATTGATATTGTTTGGTTACTGGACGTTCGCAGACGCAATTTGTTGAATCGGCGAATTCTGACTGTAACAAGAATACTTTTCGGACGTCGAACATAAAACACTCGACCAAACCGGGTTGGCCAAATTATCATCAATCTTTTGGTGAATGTCAGAAACGGACAGAAATTTTACGCCGTTATTACCAAACGCCGGAGACCTATCGTTGATGTTACCTGTGTCGATGCAAGCGTAGACACTAACCCTTTGGACATGAGGGCGCTTTTCCGACCGAGGACGTTGATACAGCATAATTTTATTAAGTAGGATGGCTGATTAGTGAATGTGTAGGGTTGACCAATCAATATTGTCAACGTGCAGTCACAATGCTGCACGTTGAAAATATAATGAAATGGACTCTTCCAATTGCTGTTATTGAACCGACCTGGAAGATACCACCAGTGTTTAAGGGGCAACAAATATTCATTGGAGTGATGTACGTGTGTGTGTGAATTGGGGCCCGGGGGGGCGGGGGGGGGGGGTAATCAGGAAAAGCTATCAAACAACGAAGCTAGTTACCAGATAATAAGTAGGGTGGAGTTGACAGAATTTCGTGGTTTACATACTGATGTTATTACTACAAAACATATACAACGAAGCGGAAGCTATTAGTTGAGTTTTATCAACATGAGAAAATCCGAAAAGACTGAAACTGTTCTAATCCTGCGTTGAAGAAAACAGAACTGAAAGAAGAACGGTTTTCGGTTGATTGTGCTCATAATATCAAAAGTTTATCCGATTCTATTCCACCTTCCGAGATACATGTCTACTTGCGTGGAATATAAAGCATACCAGAGGAATTTTGTAAAACTGGATTAAAATCACAAAGGGCAAAATTGCAAACCCAAACAGATCAGATGAAAATTTGCAATCTAAAACATGACTAACTAAAGGTTTTCATTCTTTGTCTCTAAAATGTAAATAATGCCCCCCCCCCCCCCCCCTTCCGGATCGAACTCGACGACCTGGTTCCTATGAGAGAGCATAAGCTGTTTTCGAGACAAACATTGCCCCCCCCCCCCCAAAAAAAAAAAAAAAAAAAAAACAATTGAAAAAGTTGAATTTGGAGAAAACAGGGTGGAGGAAAGCACAAGGTGGAGGACAAAACATTCCCCTCCCCACTTCATTTCACCAAGCACATGGTTGATGGCGATGATCGATGGTCCAGGGTCTTTCCGGGGAAAATTTCTCTACTGACAATTGGAGCACCATGAGCACTTGTTTAACACTTTACCCAACGAATCGACCGCATCCGTCCGCGTTATTTATAAACTGAGCAGTTGAAAAAATATTATTTTTCAAACCATTTCAACAAAATCATATTATGTAACGTCACTTTGGCTAAACTTGACTTCACTCGGATGTTGCGTTCGTAAGATAGCCAAAGATGTTGAAAGTAACCATAAATACCAACATATAAATAGATGCACGTCACTATTTTTTTTCTCATATTATGTGACGCCATCTTGTGCATGTATTAGGGTTACAGCGATATGCTTCTCCAACGATACGATATGTATCGCAATTCAGTCTACAAGATAGGATATATATCATGATGGGGGCGCGGTGGCGTCGCGGTAACCGGTTCTCTTCAGATCACCGAAGTTAAGCAACGTCGAGCGCGGTTAGTAATTGGATGGGTGACCACTTCAGCGTCTGATTCGTGCTCCAGCGTTGTGTCCTTGGGCAAGGCACTTAACCCCGATTGCCTACATGGGGGCACGATGACGCAGTGTACTGCACGTCGAAGGTGAGTATTCTCAAACCAATCTAACCCTGCCTCTGCCTCAGTGCAGAGTTCAGAGTTACGATGTTGGAGAGCTGACAGCTGGTCGTCGTTGCTCAGTGGTTCTCTCCGGGTACTCCGGGTACTCCGGCTTCCTGCACCCGTAAAACTGTCACCGACATGATATGACCCTGGCTGTTAAAGTGTCGTCAAACCTTAATAAAAGAAATGTATCATGATACACATGATCTCTCATGGCATGCAACTACAGGTATTCATTTTCAGTAACTTCTCTTTATTACAATTTCTGCATGCACTCTTTAACCCTTTACCTAACGTAACGGACAAAACCGGCCAGCGCTATTCTCAAAAATCGCCAATTAATTTTCATTATTTTTTCGATTTTTTGTCTCAAAAACATAGGTTATGACCCCTCGTTGGAACGAGCTCGTCGAGCTCGTTCCAACGAGGGGTCATAACCTATGTTTTTGAGACAAAAAATGAAAAAAATTAGTTATTCAAGAATTAATTTTGCAAGTGTCGTCTGCTTTTCAGGTTAGGTAAAGGGTTAAACAATATGTAACTTCTCAAAGTGATAACCACTGGCATTCATAAATTCAGGTTTTGATCTTATATAAAATAAATAGTTAGCAAAATGAAGGGAATTCCCCGACTTTTGGTAAACTGAATAACTGAATAATCCTGTGTTAATGTCATATTTATCACTGTCAACGCTGGTGTGCAAAAAAAAAAAACAACAACAAACAAACAAAAAAAGACCCCCAAAAACAAACCCAAAACAGGGTGTCACTGCACCACTTTCAAAATCTAAGAAATTGTTTTGCCCGATATTATTTATATTTATCGTATCGCGATACATAATGAACAACGATACGTATTGAATCGTGAGTAATGTATCGCGGTTCAAGCGTATCACGATTTAGCCATAGCACGGATGCATTCTACCATACGTTGGTTGACGTATGGTTCATCTGTAGGTCGATGGTATGGGATTGCCAGGGGCAATATCATGCCGTTCTGTCTGTACATTCATTGAAGAGGGACCTTCGTCATTCCCAGAGATCCGACCACAACACTGTGAATGTCTATCTGATGATCTCACCAGAAAATATGGCCATTCCATCGGTGGTATTTTAATTCGAGTTTTTTCACTTTCAAATCTTTCCCCCGTTTTGTTCTGAATAGAATAGTTTTGCACATCTCTTTCAGCTGTAAACGGCGCAGACCGGTTAATGTTCTCGCAGCTTTGAGGTAGCAACTTGCTGAACCCATTTCTGTTGGGGACAGCAGATGACTGTTTTCAAAATTGAGTAGAGCTGGACTATCTGAGCATCCTATCATTTGTATGCAAATGTTCAAAAACACTCTCAACACTTTGCTGATTATTAATTATCCATTTCAAAGAACTGTATTTGTAACAACGAAAGAAGGATTTGTTTCGATGGAAGAACCACAACACGGCGTGATCTCTAAGCTCACACAAATGGGGCATCCTGTGTTGAATAAATATATACACAGAACGTCACGGTGTGTGGACGCGTTCGTCAATACGGCATGAGTGCCAACGCGGAGGATAGAATGTGAGGCATAGCCTTGAGTTCGACCCTTCTGCGATGGAATGAATGCCGTATCGGCAAACCCATTCGCACATTGTGGCGTTCGTATTTATTACACGCCTCTATTGCGTAGAATCCATCAATCACACAGAAATGTTCCAACTTTGAAACTGTCATTTATTGACCGAAGCATTCGAACTATCGACTGTCGAGCAGCTTCCGAATTGATCTGGGTCAAAATGGGACATGACGTTTCGATTGGCCAATTACAGAAATGAGCGGAGTTTAGTTCTCTTGATGGATCCATGACGTCAGGTGAAAAAATTAGTCCGCATAGAACATGTGATCTGTACGGATTTGTAGATATAGAACTGAAGTAAAAGTAATAGGCGTGTAATAATATAGAGTTTTAAATTTCAGTGTTAACTGCTTGAAGCAATACTTGTATTTTTTCTGTCTGAAACCAAGCTCTGCAACATTACCAAAATGTTTCTGGAAGTCATCTGTTCACATCTACTTTGCCCATATTTTGTAACATAGGAGCGTAACCAGGCATATTTTATTGCACTTCAGAATGAAATCCGAGGTTGTACAACAGTTCAAATATTTTCTTTCAAAAACTTAAAAAATGCATTAGTTTTCCTTCCAAATCCTTTCATAAGACATTACGACGAGAATGGTGCGTTGAGGTGTTCGATCGAGGTGTCATAAGGTATCTGATGATTTGGAGTAAAAACTTTTAAGATTGAAAAATTTGAGACCCCCCCCCCCCCAAAAAAAAAAAAAAAACAAAACAAAAAACAAACAAACAAAAAAACACAACTTTATATATATATATATATATATATATATATATATATATATATATATATATATATATATATATATATATATATATATATATATATATATATATATATGTATAGTTATACAGGGAGGACAATGTCTACATTTTGTATAAAGCTTCTCACACATTTTTTTAATTTTTTAATTTTTTATCCATAATTCCCAAACCATTGACGTTAATAGTATGCTACTTACAAATCACAGTACTATCACTGCAAGCGCGTGCCGAGAATTTCAGCCACATCGCGAATGAGTCGTGTACTGGTCGATATTCTCTTGTCAACTTTTTCTGTCCACGATATTCTGAATTTCTCATTTCGCAAAAAAATACCGAACCTCAGATACCATGCCCCCTTTTCTTTTAATATTTTTTGTTTTGTTTTGCAGATTCAGTCCAAGCTCTCAAGACAATAGTCAAATTATATAATGAATTCTACGCTGTAACGGCCTGGAACCTGTCTATCCTTGAAACAGTCCATGACTTATGTTTAGATTCACTGGTCTGGAATATTTTCAGTTGGTCTGAAAAGCGAACCTGTTCGCTTTTCCGATCAACTAGAATATTCCAGACGATTGAATCTAAAAATGCCAGAAACATTCATTTTGTTTGAATAACTGCACGAAATGTTTCTCAGTCGGAACTTGATTTCAAGTAATTTTTTATGACTTAACCAATTCCATTAGACATGTTTGTTTTCTAAGTAATTGAGAATGAGACTCGTTACAACTATAGTTTTATAAATAGGCCTCGTATTCCCCAAATTGTGTTTATATCTTGATGTTTTCAATGCGAATTAAATATTTATTGATGGAATATCTATAACTGGAGCACGGAAGAATATCTGCCTTTATTTTTTAGTAAATGGAATTCACAGTCGCCTGCACGCAAACGCCACGAAAATTGGGCAAATAAACAAACCATCACAGTGTTTGCTTTCTTACAGAATTTGACCGGTGGCGTAAAAGCTTGGATTCAGTCTTGAGTTCCCAATATTTTGGTATTGAGATATCAATATAAGAGAATGGAGGACGTCTTTTTTACCATAGTATTGTGAAGAAGAGATGCCTTTTACGAATGTCATTCTTCATAATGAAAATAGTTTGTCATTGAACGAATATCATTTGACACTAAAACAGTTAAAGGAGCGAAATGCCTTGTATTAAGTAGTCAATGCATCGTGTTGTTTCCTAAGAGTTGTGCATTTATTTACAAATGTTTTGCCATATTATTATCACACGGCATCGATATTCATCGGAATCAATCGCGCCATTGTTGTTGCAACTGATCGTTAGGATGTAACAAAAACCACGAACCGGCTCGTGAGAACGGACCCGTCTGGCAGTTAAATACATGTTTGCTAAGCAAATGAATCGTTGAGTGGAATCGATGAAAACTAATTGAAAATATACAGTTTACGTTAAGAATCGTGCTGCCTCTATCAGAAGATCGTGGCGCGTGACGGCATAATGATCCATTTCAAGTGATCTCTTTAGTTAGAAGGTCAGAGACCGCGGTTATCACAGAGCAATAGATTCCGAGTGTGCGTTAAATATCAGACTGGTTATATTTGGACCGCAACCATTTTTAAACTCAGGTCAAATGCACCAAACACCCGACTGGTACAAGTGTAATTATCAGATACGAACAGTCTTCGTGCTAGAAACAGTTTATTGAAAAAAATGGTTTCCAGGTTTTATGTGTGTGTCCCTATTAACCCTTTGAACCCTGGTGGTATCTCCCATGTCAGTTCTATGGAAGCAATTGGAAGAACCCATATTCGTTATTTCGGGGAAGACTAATTCATATTTTCAACGTGCAGCATCACGTAAATAAATCATATCTGAGCACGCGCTTGAATAGTGCAGTTGCAAGATACAGACTTTCTGTCAGAGTCCCTTGATGCACTTTGCATTCAGGTAATTACGGATCCAATGCATGATTATTGTAAGATTAGGTACCTGGATCTCATACTGACTACTACAACAATTGCTGCTGTAGTTGTTACTTCTACTACTATCGTTGCTACTGTTGTTACTACTGCTACTATTGCCGGTGTAACTGTTGCTTCTACAGTTACTACTACCACAGGTACTGTTGCTACTACTCATACTGAACTATCATTACTAAAGCGGATAAATGAATTTCGACCGCTTCATGAATATCTTTTGCCGACATTTCTACCCACAACGCCACACAGCGTCTCCTAAAACGTGTATGGCATCTTCAAAAAAGAGACATTGTATCCCAGACACGATTCCACTTTGTTTTTCTTGATGCGATGTTGATTTGGCAATATTCTATTTGTGACACGTGTATCCACTGATGTGGAAGTTTGGCGACCAGATCGTAATTTTACGGAAGCGTATTTAAGACATAGTTGAAATGTTTTTCTAAGGCGTTATAAAGACTTAGTAAATCGTTATAACGACTTGGCAAACTCGTTATAATGACTGAAAAAGTCGTTATAGTGACTTACATAACTCATTATTACGACTTTCTAAGTTGTTTAACGATTTAGTAACTCGTTATAACGACTTACGCAAATCGTTATAACGACTCAGTAGCTCGATAAATCGACTTACTCGACACGTTATAACGACTTACTCGTTACAACAACTTAGAAAGTCGATATGAAGTCCAAGTCCTTATAACGAGTTACTATGTCGTTATAATGATCTGTGTATGTCATTATAAGGACTTGGCAAACTCCTTACAACGACTTTGTAAGTTGTTATAATAAGTTAGTAAGTCACTATAATGAGTCAAGTAAATCGTTACAGCGTGTTACGAAGTCGTTATAACGAGTTATGTAAGTCTTTATAACGAGTAACTAAGTCGTTATAACGAGTTTGCTAAGTCGTTATAATGAATTATTTAAGTCATTATAATGACTTCCTAATTCGTTAAAACGAGTTTGCTAAGTCGTTACAACGAGTAAGGTAAGTCGTTAGAACAACATTTCACACATGTCTTAAATACGCTTCCGTATAATTCTGTCGTGACCCGAACAACAGCTACTACTACTACTACTACTACTACTGCTACAATGGAGGCCGCTTAACTGAATAACCCTTTTAATCCAGTATATAAACAGGAAGTCTGTTATTCAGTCATTCCATCCAGATAGAGATATTCGGTCGCACACACGGGTGCGTCCCGTCCTCGTACGGGTAGGCTCGCTAATTTGTATAACCTACAAACACCAAACCATTTATCATACATTCAGTCAAAGTCTGGCCTGTTAAATGAATATAGGTTATAGAGTAAACACCTCTTAATTGAATAAAAAATCATGTAATCTGTAGAAGAATTACTCCAACATCCACTGAATTCCCTACATTTATTGACATTGCTTGTCTAAATACATCCAAGTTAGGAATTTACTCTATTAACCCATTACCTAACATGAAAAGCAGACGACACTTGCAAAAAAAAATTCTTGAATAACTAATTTTTTGTCTCAAAAACATAGGTTATGACCCCTTATTAGAACGAGCTCGTTCCAACGAGGGGTCATAACCTATGTTTTTGAGACAAAAAATGAAAATATTTTGAAAATTAATTGGCGATTTTTTAGAATAGCGCTGGCCGGTTTTGGTCGTTACGTTGGGTAAAGGGTTATAGAGCTGAAGCGGTTAAAGAGTTTTTTTGATCGATTAATCATATGGATTAACCTTGGTTAACCGATTAATCACTTGTCTTAGTAGGTAGCTGAATTATTGCCGTACAGTTGATGATTTAAGGCATTAATCTTTTACCGAAAGGAACCGACAAAACCGGCAAGCGTCATATATAAAAATCTCCTTCAAATTTTATGATGTTTCTAATTTTTGTCTAAAAAACATAGCTTATGAAACCTTACTGGAACGAGCTCGTTTGTTAGACAAAAATTGAAAATTTTTAGTAATTCAAGAATTTATTTTGCAAGTATCGTCTGCGGTCCGCAACGGGCAAAGAGTTAAGAATGACCATTTCCAGCTACTGACACAGTACAATGATCATACAAGTGAACAAGTATGTCTGCACATAACTTGCAAGCTTTAATCTGTCTCATAATAACTGATGCAAGTCACATATAGCAAGTTTGTTCCTTTGTTAACCCATGTAATACATAATACAGTTGTTTAAGACGACGGTTAATCGAATCAAGTACTTTTTTTGATCGATCAAGACGTTGATCATTGGTTAATCGATTAATCGATTAACCGTTTCAACTCTACTCTATTATTACTTGTTTGACAAGGCTCATCAAGATACAATAGAAATAGAATAACTGCTCAATAACTGGATGATAGGAAGATTAATTGTATAGTCATTTTAACCCTTAAACCCCAACAGGCGCTTTTCCGACCAGGAACATGATACGTAATAACGTCACAATATAGGATGGCTGCACGTTGAAAATATTGATTGGTCTACCTCCAAATAATGAATATGGACTCTAATTGCTGCCAATGAACTGGCATGGACGATACCTCCAGATTTCAAAAGGGTTAATGGGACATTTTTCTCTGGCAAAGTGGTTATTAAATTAGCAGGATTCCACCGTACTACTACTATAGTGCTGCTACTACTATTAAACTTCTTTGTTAGGGTTTAACTACACTTTCGACAGCCAGGGGCACCTCGTGTTGGAACTCAGCTCCTACTACCACCATTACTACGATGATGACTTACCACACTACTATTACTATAACAATGACATTCATTGCTTGTTAGTGGTATTTTTTGTAGTTAACATACATGATACATCGATTGGTACTGTACTTCCAGCATATTCTTACAAACGTTTTTATTCATTGTTATTAGATTAAGTCTGGTAACTTACTCTGTCTGTGATAAAAATCTGATATTTAGATAATAGAATGTTAGGATTCTCGTCTTGGCGTGAGAAACCATTTAATTGTAGCTATTAAGAAAACAATTTTGTCATTCGATTGCTTGTTCAGCGATAAAACATTACACTCCATTGATGTACGGATGATATTGATGCTATATTGTCATGCTACCATGCTTTCATATGTGCTTAAGACATTATCTTTGGAGAATTAATGCTTCTAGTTCAGGAAAATGGAACTTCATGTGCCGTTTATGTTTTCTATTTCCTTCACAGAACTAACTATATTTAACTGACAATGTGCATACTGTCGGTCTGCCTTAAAGAATAACGTATGAAAGAGTATTAAAAACTGTTATAACAACAGCCTTCACACCATGAAACGAAAGCCTAGTACGAAAATTTATAATACAGTGGAGCCCACCTAATTTTATATCTCTTAACTGAATAACCCTGTTAATTGAATATAATTTCTCAACACAAAACCATTTACCATACCTCCAGTACAAATTTGAGCTGTTAATTGAATATAGGTTATAGAGTAAACTCCTGTTAATTGAATAAAAAATCTTGTAACCTGTCGAGATATTACCCTGACTCTCCACAGTTTTCCATTGTTAATAGACCTATTGGGTCTCAGTTCATTCAATACAGGCATTTAATCTATTATATCTTGTTTGACAGAGCTGATGGAGCTCTGTCAAACAAGATATAATAGAATAAATGCCAAGTTTATCTCTAGAATACAGGAAAGTGACACGATCCCTGTTACTTGAATACTCCTGTTAATTGAGTAATTTTCACTGGCAAAGTGGCTATTCAATTAACATGAATCCACTGATTCGAGCCGCAAACCTAAGACAATGTTACCGTCAATTCACCCCAATAACGTATATGTTCCAATAAAACCGTACCCACAGACCTAAACTCACATCGTGAATTGAAGAGGGAAACTTTCAACGATAGCAAGTTTAGGAAATAAACCCCCCCCCCCGTGCACCCCACGACGTCACAGGACAAATAATCAATAAACAACAAAGGTTGAGGTCACCCCATTTTAATTCAAATCGTAAACTAATTTATAATTTAAACAACACTTCATTCGAAACATCGTCTGCTGAACGCGTGAAAAAATCGAGAAAAATGAAGCGGTCTGCATGTCACTCCGTTGATGAAATAACGTCATTTCAAACATCTGACGTGGTGGCGTCAAACGGTAACATGTGCTACTGCAGCCGTAAACATAGAAGAAACTACGTGAACTCCCATCCAATCAGAGGGAGGGGAGTTTAGTCTCACTGGAACATAAAAATATATTCTCCAAACACCATCGACGATTGCGTCGGGAAATTGAAAACCATCGACTTTTGTTTCCGCGGAATTATAGTCCTAGGTCTAACATTTCTAGGAATAGTAGTCCGCCGGACTACTATTCCTAGAAATGTTAGACCTAGGACTATAATTCCGCGGAATAATAGTCCAGAGGGACTAATTTTCCTACGGACTTCCATTCCTGTTACACCGTTAAAGAAACAACTGCCGCCGCCGCCTCCGCCGCCACCGTAATATGGCGGCCAGTGAGACATCTTTTTATATGTGACCAATGAGCGTTCCAGAAATCCAGTTATATTGAGATTAGTGATGCACAGTCAACCTTTTTTTGATCGCATTCGGTTTGTACGAATATTTTAACTGGCAGAGAGCTAAATTACTTGTACACATGTCTTTGCGTTGTTACATTTCATGGGAGAGTGCTTATGGGCAACGAAATTCTGAAAAATTCGAATTAGAGCTCCCATCTAGACATCACACCAAAACTACATATGGAATTTAAGAAAGATCGGGTGAGAGATGTGACCTGTAGGGTGTACCAATGGAATTATTGGAATTGTTGACAATTTATATGCCAAATCTAAGATGGCCGCTGGGACCATGTTTTCCAACGAAATTCGGAAAAATTCAATAGTACCCATTTAGCCATTGCCCGAAAGCCAAGTATGGAATTTGGAACTGATCGGATGAGAGATGCGGCCTGTAGGTGTGCCAATGGAATTTTTGACAATTTATGTGCCAAATCCAAGATGGCAGCTGGCGGACATGTTTCTTAACGAATTTCAGAAAAAGTCGATTGCTCACAACTAGACACCACACCAAAGCTACATATGTAATTTGAAAAAGATCGGGTGAGAGATGTTTCCTGTGGGGTGTGCCAATAGAATTGTTGACAATTTATTTGCCAAATCTAAAATGGCCGCTGACAGACATGTTTTTCAACGAAATTCGAACAAATCGATAGCTCTTATCTAGACATTGTTCCAAGGCAATGTATGACATTTGGAACTAATCGGGTGAGACACGCGGCCTGTAGGGTGTGCTAAAGGAATTATGGGCGGACAAAGGAACGGACAGACGGACGGACGGACGAGCAACCCATCCCAATAGCTCATAGTTGTCAAGTTGAGCTAAAAAATGTGATTTGGGGGAAACTGTTTTTTTAAAATTATCGTTATATTTCAATGTCATATATAAATAATAAATATAAAATAATAACTGCTGCACTGTGTTGCAGATATTCTGGAGATCTGATAAATGGACCTGCCGCTATGCGAGATTTCCAGATTATTTGTATTGACATTGCTACAGTTATTATTTTCCTAGCATTTCCCACACGCATTTGAAAAGGGGAGTCTGCTTTTGTTGCAACTACACATTGACGTCTCACAACCTGTGGCACAGTTACATCTTTTCATCTTTAGCAAGGTCTTTGGTGCAGGTGGATGGTCACTGGCTATTTTGATCTGAGTACCACAGAAAATGATTGTTGTTTGAACTCTTAATGAGCATTGGGCAAATTCCAATTTTCGCTGATTTTATTGAATTTGTCAATGTTTTCAGCCCAAAATAATCATTTTCCCCTTCTGGGATTAATGGGGATTTTTCATATGTTATTTTGCATACTAATTCTTGCCCCAAAATAATACAAACATTTGTATTGCAATATCTTGGTGGTTGTGTTATAATTTGACTTGATTGACTGAACTGATGAGCTACTCAATCGCTATGCCTCGAACACACCTAAATCTTCGACTCCTTCAAATGATTGACAATCATTCTAATCATACCACACAAACGTAGGTTGAGAGGGGGGGGGGGGGGGTCTACTTGAGTAACTGTTGGTTGGCTGGCCGGCTGAATTTTATCAGCAAACTAATTCCATCTTTCCCACGATATTGGTTTGAAATTAGTATACATGATCAAAACCAAGCGCAGATGTACGTAACATAAATTGGCCGACCTTGATATATCCTTACAAGGTTATGGCCCTTGAACTCTACAGCAGTAATAATTTTGGAAAATTCTATGGAGCGAACTACTTTGACATTTCTTAACCCTTTGAACACTGGTGGTATCTTCCATATCAGTTCAATGGCAGCAATTGGATGAGTTCATATGTATTATTTGGGGTTAGACCAATTAATATTTTCAACGTGCAGCCTTAGGGCTGCACGTTGAAAATATTGATTGGTCTACACAACTCATTACCTTGTATCCATTCCACTTAATGACATTATGACGTAGCTTGTGACCCGGCCGGAGAAACGGCCTCTGGGGTTCAAAGGGTTAAGATATCGGTTTGAAACTGTGTGTAGATAGTCAACATAAGGAGTAAATGTGCGGGTATGAATTTTCTGCGGCTCGATTTAAGCCATACGTATTTATTGCCCTCGAACTAAATCACAATCACTGATCCCAATACAACTGGATTGCTGGAACACTCACGAAAAACGTCACAACTCAATCTACACCATCAACATAGCGTTAAGTCAACCAAAGCAATAACTTCTCTCATCAGTAATGCTTGAAGACGTCAGGGGCGGACTGGGCAGAAAAAAAGTTGTCGTGAAACGTACCAAATGGTCCCTGGACCCGGACAAAACTTTGATTTTTCGAAAAAAAAAACCGCTACTTTCTCAATGACAGTCCACATATAGGGCATTTGTGACGGCATTTTTGGATCATCTTTGTCTCTCATTTGGCAAAAATGGTTGCACCAAACAGGGCTCCGAATTCATCAGGCCGACTATAGTTCGGCCCAATGGGAGAACATTTTGATTTTTCAAACCGAAAGAACGCTGTTTCCTAGCATCTGACCGATCAATGCCGGACTAGACTGTTGATATATCGAAATGCCCTCTATGTGCACTGCCAATGGCAGTCCACAGAAGGAATTTCGATAAACTGACAGTCTATGCAATCAGATCCATTTCGCCTTTTCGTAATTTTCACGAAATTTCACGAGCCAACAGGAGTTGCGCATCGTAAATTTTGGAGGCCATGGGGGTGGGGGTGCTCCCAATAGGGGGCGGGACACCGGGAAATTTCCCGGTGGATCCCACGGCCAGTCCGCCTCTGGAAGAGGGGAAATCTGTTACGTTTGGCAGCCCAACAGCTTTCACATCCAACATTAAACAAAAGCCTGGCACGTAAACAGGTAACATGCCAACAACTTGTCAATCTAACCATTTTGTTTTGTGTCAATAATAACTATAACATGTTGTAAATTTGTAAATATTGATTTTGTATTGCCACGAAAAATAGGCACATCATCAACATGTTCATTTTTAACAAACATCTAAGTATATTCTTTAACCCTTTGAACCCTGGTGGTATCTTCCATATAAGTTAGAAGAGTCCATATTCATTATTTGGGGTAGATGAATTAATATATTTAACGTGCAGCCTGAGGCTGCACGTTGAACATATTGATTGGTCTACCTCACACATTTAATTTGCAGCTTTCTGCTTTGGGAATCCAGGAAGTATCACTATCCTGGACCGAAAAAATGTCTTTAGGGTTTAAAGGGTTAACAAGCGATCGCCTATTGAGAGGCGTCTGAAAACCTGTTTGGTTCGGCATGATTTATTTGTCGGGCCAATTGCCCCACTCCCCAAGATGCCGGCAGGTGACATCCTTTTGTATATAGGACCAATAAGCGTTCCATCAAAGCAGTTGTATTGAGTTCAATGATCAAAATCTGTCGGTCTGTTAGAAATGTGTGGGGCGAACTTCTTTTATATAAAGTGCACATACAGTACGCCCGCCGTGCACTGGTCACTTTTCACGGGTGGGCAATATTTCCACGGTCGCAATAATATTAGATTACAAACACCAATTATAGGAATAATCATCAACAAATTAATAAATGAATCTCCGGTGCTTCATTAATTAAAATTTTGCCGTTATAATTTTTATTGCCCGGTAAAAGGGGAACGTGGTGGCTCAGTGGTAGACTGTTGGACTTCTATGCTAGAGGTCCCGAATTCCATTCCCGTCCGGGACGACCCGCGTTGTGTCCTTGGGCAAAGCACTTTATCCCGGTTGCCTACTTGGGGCATGATAACGCCGTGTACTAAGGCGTACTGCACGTCGATGGTGAACATGTCTTCAACCGCTGTAACCCTGCTTGAGCGAAGCTTTAACAGAGTTCGAATATTGAGGAGCTGACAGTTGCTCATCGATGCTCGGTGGTTCTCTCCGGGTACTCCGGCTTCCTCCACCCGTAAAACTGTCACGGTCACGATTAGTCATTGTGCATAAGTATGTGACCTTAAACACCAATAAATAATAATACCTGGTAAACGCATGCGTGGACACCACTGCCTACGTGTGTATTATGACCAGTCCACGACGGCTGTACTGTATGCGTGACATTGATTTGCTGGGGCTCGATTCAATTTCTTCTTCAACTGATGTGTTATTATTGCTTGATGCATGAAATTACTGTGTGAAGGATCTTGGTGGGCTTGTGAACTAATTCAGGTCAAAAGAAAACGTGTTTAACAAATTAATCTTGCTGAATGTAAGACTTAATATTGAATTGCATATAAAATGAACAAATTGCAACCTTAAATACTGATGAGGGTGCTTACCATCTGAGCTGGTGCACACCAAGCCTGGATATTTTCATTTTTTTTTTTTTTTTTTTTTTTGGGGGGGGGGGGGGGGGGGGTCGTTCAAAATGAAAGGTACAAACTGACTCCTGTCGGACATTTAGAGACCCTGCCGGACAGAGGTAAAATCTTACCGGCAAAGAATAAAAGAATAGGTGCTGAAATTAGCTCCGGGTTTGACATTCTAATTATAATTAAGAAAATATAACACATACCTTTAAGGGTTTATACCATATCATTGATAAGTCAGTGTGACGACAGTACTTCGATTGAAAACACTGCATTCGGGTTGCTTTTGAACGTTTCAAAGGGTTAATATAAAGCAGTATATACAGATTTATTGAAATCTGATGTTTATTTTTGAACTAATCACATAAATATTGCAAGTTCAAGTAGAATGGAACTGACAAAGGGCAATAACTCCCTGAAATTTTCGTCGTAATTTCTCATCTTGTCCAGGATATTATTTTAATACGGGGCTCGGTATCAAAATTTATTGAATTTAGATGTTGAATGTTGAAGTTATTGCATAAATATTGAAATTTCCAGCAAAATTGAACAAATGTCAATAACTATTTTGATTTTTAAGAAATGTTCGTAGCTTTGGAACTTGTCCAACACACTTTAAATATGAAGCTGTCTGTCAATTTGAAATGAAATGTTCAGTTAAAATTCAACAAAGGGCAATAACTTCCAAAATTTTCACCGAACGATGGTGGTTATCGAACATGTCAAAAACACGATTATGTTGGAGAAAATAAACGGGCCTAAAGAGAAAGTATTTATCTGTATCAAACACCAAACAACATTTTAGATACATTCAAGTTTTCGATCTGCCCATCATCAGGGTACAAAAAAAATTAAGAAAGACCTACACGAATATTACAATTGATGAGATGAACTTATATAAATGGCCTTAGAACAAAAAAAAGTGTCGTCGCAAAAATTCAAAATTATTGACGGAAATGCTTCTGAGCAGGTAACAAAAAGTACCCTTCCTCCTATTTAGCACGACGCGATCACAATGCTTCCTTCGAAAACGCTCGAGAAATCAAGAACTATTGAAAGGTCTCGTTAAGATCTGTAGGGGCTAATACTGTAAAGCTTTTACAATTGTATTTTCTAGAATTGTACTTTCTAGTTATGACTTTAATTGGGTTAAAATTAAAAACCATCAGCATTTTCAAAGATCTGGGAATTTGCCAAGTGGCAAATTGCCATATCTTTTAAAATGCTAATGATTCATGTTAGTCAGTTATATTAATAGGTAGAAAATACAATTCTAGGAAATACTCTTGTAAAAGTTTTATAGTATTGGTCCCTGTATGTCTGTTGATCTAAAGTTGTTCAACCCAAAATATTTTTCCAGAAACCCGTTCAGTTTTACTCCAGTCAGGCTTAGTGTCAATGATATATGCCTGAGATGAAGTGAATAGGAGACCCGTGAACATGATGTGTGGCGTGGTGGCTCAGTCGGGTTCCATCTTCTTGAATGACCTGTGTTGTTCAGACGTTTATATATTTGACCACATCCTTCTCGAATCAAGAGCATGAAGTTTGAATCAGAATACAGTGAAAAACCTTTTAATAGGATATCTCTTAGCCGAATAATCTTATTAATTATATATAAATTCCAAACACAATACTATTTTTAAGCTTATGTGCTTTACAAGGATTGGCGAACAAGTTATGCAACTATTTACCATACCTTCAGTAAAATTTGGCCTGTTAATTGCATATAGGTTATAGTGTGAACCTATCTGATAATTGAATAACAAATCTTATAACGTTTGGAAAAATAACTCTGACAACAACTAAATTCCCCTTGTTGATAGACCTATCTGTCCACAAGTACTCCCGATATAAGCATTTAATCTATTATATCTTGTTTGACAGAGCTCCCAGAGCTCTGTCAAACAAGATATAATAGAATAAAAAAAATCAGTTTATCCCAGGACAACAAGAAAATGAAATGATCCAATTCCTGTTGATTGAATACGCCTGTTAACTGAATCTGGATATCTTTGGTTAACAAATCGGATATTCAAATAACAGGGTTCAACTGTAGAATTGAATGGTGAAGTGGGCGCGTTGGTTTGATGCGAGTTATCTTTAACTCTTGTATAACTATATTTGTATGGCTTCCATTCTCGTCTTAGCGAACCCTTTTACGCTAATCGCACGTTGTTATTGCAGAACATATCTTCAAAGAGAGCAGAAATTGCGTAATGCTTCATTTTAATAACCATTTAAGTTTCCTTTGATCTACGTGTTTTACTGTTTTTAACCACTTTATAGATTTCACATAAAAGTACGACATTTACAATCATTTCACATTTATTTGTCAATTAATTATTATATTACATTGACATTAAATTTTCACAATCTCATACAAATCAGACGTAAAACAGACGGTACTTCCGCGGGTTTATCCCACATACCCTTGTGGTGAAGTTTACAACAATATAACAATAACATAACTTTGGAGGGCATTATGGTTTATTAACGGCCCAACATGTGTGAATAACAGCCCGACAGCTTATAAAAGGCTCGAAACGAAGTCGAGGGCTGTTAATAAGCTGAACGGCTGTTAATTGGGCCGTTAATAAACCACAAGGCCCGACAAAGTCATGTTATTACTATTATTACCACTGCGATCCCGAGAAAGTTTTGACAAACAGCCAGTTGGTAATCATTCAATTCGCTCGATTGAGACATTTTTAACGTTTTCAATTTTGGCAGGTGATATCGTCTGTTCTCAAATAAACTGGTGTCACGTGATTATCACCGGTCGGTACCGTTCGTCTTTCAGCTGCAACGAAGTTAGAAAACTTAAAAACAGACTCGATATTTACCGCCTTTAAGTCAGGAATAAAGGCTTAAATTGTCCTCAGACTTACTTACAAAATGCAGCTGCTTGTTCTAATGGGACTAACTTTACAGGACATTTTACATATTTAATAATTTAAATAAAAATCACATTGTTTACTAGTTGAAACCATTTCTGGAAACTGTTTCCATTTTCGAGTGTACGACAGCGGGGAACAAAAGTCACTTGACGTGTCTGGCTGTTAATGAGATTTTTAACTCATTAACGGTCTGACACATCACGTGACTTTTTAAGCTGAGCGTTACATTCTTGTGATGCCCTGTTAATCTTTGTTAATGTACTAGGAAACGCCCTGTAAAGTGGTAATAATACAAAATGAAAAGCATGCCAAATATCAAATTTGTTCTTTCTATGTAAATGTTCCTCCATGTTAAAGTTTGCGAAGAGTGTGTTACAGACACTGATCTTTATACATCTAGATTGCTGGGAAAGCCCACTGGTCATATTTTAAGAAGTGTCTAAATTACCCTCATTTTAATAAAGAATTCTGAGCAACAACAACAACAACAACAAATTTTGTTGAAGGTTTTAACTTTTATCTCGCAATCGCCGGTCCCCTTTAAAGAATATACTTTGATGTTTGTGAAAAATGAATATGTTGACGGTGTACATATTTTTCACAGCAATACAAATTGAATATTTACAACATATTTTAATTATTACGTGACAATCTAATTATGTGATCTACAACCTCACCTGTGTTAAATGTAATCTGCAATATGTTGGACAGACAATCCAACCTTTCAGTAAACGTTAGTAGTATGTCATGTTCCCCTACACCTCTAGGTTGCAGGACCTCGGTGCAGGACCTCGGAAATGACGTCATGTCACGTGACCTAGTGCCGCCACGGGTGTTTAAAAAAATGGGATTCCATGGGATATTGCCATTGGATATAGATGTGATGAGAGTCGGATACAACTTCATTGTAATAAGGGGAGATAACTCTATACAATTAAGTACAGGTTATGGGGAATCAAGCAATCTGATTGGTTATAAATGATCTAGATAAATGAAACAACAAGGGTACACGGAATACGGTCAGAACTAACAAGAATAGAGCAGAAATAGCTAAATATAGTAACAATAAGCAAAGCTGTTCCAACTGATAGGCTCTCCTACGCTACTGGAGTATACTCTAGAATAAAGGAACTTGGCCAAATAAACGATAACTATTACATATATAGATAGAAGCAGAGAATTCTGAAAGTATTCGAAATAGTAAAACTTGTCGGGTTGTTTGTGGTTATTCTACGAATCGGGGAAAATACTCCTGTAAAAAGGAACATACCCTCCGAACATACCCCGTCTTATTGCAGAAAAATTGGGTAACATAGCAACCACGAGCTACCATAGAAACCAAAATGGCGGCCTCCAGTATACAAAATGGACGACGGAAACACGTATCACCCTAACAACACGCGCTGTGCATGCGCACTCACACCACGTGTCACTATAGAGATGACGTCACAACATGGCCGCTCACGCGGGTTACCATGACAACACAACATGGCGGCACTGGGTCACGTGACATGACGGCACTTCCGAGGTCCTGCACCGAGGTCCTGCAACCTAGAGGTGTAGGGGAACATGACATACTACTAACGTTTATCAGGACACAGCCACAACATCAAATATAACAAAACTGAAAAAGCACCCCATTTCAACCAACCTGAACATCAATTTAAATGTTACTTGTTACAAAGAATCCCAACTCAAGATAAAAAGAAGCTTAACATTGCAGAGTCTATCTGGATTCATAAACTTAATTGTGTATGGCTTAATGGTCCTAATGAATATGACCCAACTGGCTGTTGACAGCTCAATCTCTGGCAGCTGAGAGCACTTTATGAGAACTGTTCATTATGATATCTTTTAATCTTTTATGCTTGACTGTTTCATAAATTGATCCCTGTTAAATATATATTCAATCTCACCGTGTGTCATTTCACTCTTGATGAATCTAACATTGTGTTGGTGAAACGTTGAGTGTTGTATATTTTTATGGATGGTTTTCTTGATAAAAAGGTTACCTTAGATATTTGATAAAAAAAAAGAAATGCTCTGATTAGAGAGGTGATACAGTATTACTAGTTTTTGTGCTAGGTAAACATCACGACGTTTGATGAAGCGAAAAGCTGTTACGCTGTGACTACAGTCACAGCGTAACAGTTTTCACGTCATCAAACGACATCGACCGTGAGGACGGACGTATCCCGTTGATTGATTTGACGCCATCGTGAAGTGGGTGGCTGGCAAATTGAGTTGCGTCGTTTTTCGCTGACGTTCCAGCAATTCAGTTGTATAGAGGTCAGTGGCAATAACATATATAATGAAAACATCTGATCTATACAACGATAGTTTTCTCTGTTTAAAGATTTGAAGTTTGCGCTAAGTGATTTGGATAAATATGTGTCACGGCGGAATACTTGCCCCATGTTGCGGTTCCCTTGAGTGGTATTGTCATCTGTAAAAGTGTCATTTGATTGCGCTTTTCTTTGTAAACCCGCTTTTCGTAATTCATCGAACCAATTGAGGACATTTGGTGGTTGCTTAATTCTTTGACGCCCATTATATTTCAATTACGATGCACTAGTTCTTCCGGGGTAGAGGACATGGTTGTAACGCAATCGTCAGTTCCACTCTAAACGCTACATGATTTTTGGTGCTCGAAGTCTTCAGAAAGTATTATATGAAACTTCCAGGAATAACTCTTTTTATCTTACAACAAATAAAAATGTTTAGACAAAATACAAATCTGTATTGACGGCAGAAACTGCATGTACGATCATTCGATTTCGAGAGAGAAGGTTTTTACCTGCACTTATCGAAAATAGATTACACATGTCGAGGCCACTGTATTAATAAAAGTAATAAAATGACATATAAATTATCAACTCAGCGAAATAAATTCGATTGGTTCATTTTTTGCCATGATGATATTTTTATATAGGTTACCATGCATTAACCCCCCCCCCCCCCCCACAAAAAAAAATAAATAAATAAAAAGCGGACATCTGAACACTATTGTAAACTTTGGCGGTTATAGTACAAGTGAAACAATGAACAACGAACGGAACGGGGATTACGTCATGCATAGCTGAAGAACGTAATACCATGACGTTACGATCTGCATTAATAAAAAAGCAATTCATAGACACTGAATAATTGTGAAAATATTGTCAAACAAGTCAAGAAAGAGAGGAACACTGTAAAATAAATTGGTTATTACCCCCAAGTGAGTATCCGAGAGGGTGTATTGAAGTCTCGACCTCCTCTCTGGGTCATATATCGACTCGTCCTAACGGACTCGTCCATACATGCCAAGAGACGACGTCTCGACTTCAGTACGCCATCTCGGAACATTTCTCCAGGCTCAGCATATGTGGGTTGGTCCTCAAATGAGGCTTTATTTCGAATAGCAGATTCAAACACACGCCTTATGCCTCAGGAGCATTTGATTAGTTAACAATTGTAGTGGAATCCCCCTTAAAACACCTCTCTCCTTGTCGGGAGAGAAACTAAGCTGCATAAATCTCATCCAAAGAAATGAAATACTGATATAAATGCCATTTTAGACAAAGGTAACAATAATGACTTTAATAAGCTGTCTACTCCAACCAAGTGTAGTCTATAATATCTATATCTTTGGGATGACAGGGAGAGAACCAATCTGGTTATGCTGCCCCCAAACAATGTATAATTAAAGTTTTGTGTTTAGATATTTTCATATTTATATTTGTACTTGTTTATTGTTAAATAAAATATTTATATTTAGAAATGTTACGAGACGGCCTTTCATCCCCCCCCCCCCCCAAAAAAAAAACAAAACAAAAAAAAACTACTGGCCTAAAACCCTTTTCAACACTCCTTTTTCGTTAGTCCACACGCTGAGAGTTCCTTAGCCTGTCTTTCAAGAGTGGTGTGCAAAATTCTTCAGAAACCCACAGCCAGAACAACTTACCTTCCTACCTCCACTGTCTTGACCGTAGATACTGATATGAGTGGTCACAAGAGACCCGCCACAAGCAGATATCTTGGGGCCTCCGATGTCTCAACTATATTAGTAGAAAATGCGATGCAATTGTAATTGAGAGCTGTTATGAAATTATGAATTACGTCGGACCAGTAAATAATTATCATTTAAGTTCATTATCGCGTATACCAATTTAAATTGCCCAGTTTCATTCTATAATATCCAGTTGTTTTTTCTAAAACATATTTTATAAATTCTTACCAGAACGAGCACGTCGGGTTGTTTTAATACTAGGACCCTGTGAAACTTCGATTCAATTTCGAACCTCAAGTTGGTATTCGGTTCGATTCGAAATCGGCTGCCCGATTCGATTCCTCACGAATCTTTTTCACGGGAATATAGCTTAGTATCAGTCATGTTCGTCGTTTCACAAAAAGTATAGTTCAGATGGAAATCATACATAAATAATGTTGAAATTAACCCTTTACCTAACGAATCCCCCGTATCCTCCCGCGTAATATGCAAATTCAGCAGTTGAAAAAATTATTATTTTTCAAAAAATTTCAAGAAAACCATATCATGTGACCCCTCGTTGGAACGAGCTCGTCGAGCTCGTTCCAACGAGGGGTCACATGATATGGTTTTGCTGAAATTTTTTGAAAAATTAAATAAGATGATATTTAAAATAATAAATTTTGATATCGTCTGCGTTGGGTAAGGGGTTAAAGACTTCTGGTACATTAACATAAATAACATCAGCACTCATGCCATCAGCCATGCTAATTCCAGTATCACTAGTCCCTACCACTGTTAACCATTTCAACAGGGGGTGCATAAATTTTGGCGTGAAGAAAATATTGGTATTACACGAGCAGACGATATAAAGATATAAAGAGCAAAACATCTGAAGCGAGGATCGGTAATAATTTAATCCAACACTCGCCGAAACTGTTGGATTAAATTATTACTGAACCTCCCAACAAACCAGGATGTTTTCACCCATTTCGCCGTTGACAGTATTGACTGAAATGATACCTTCCACATCGCCAGTGTTGAAAGAGTTAAATGAAAATTTAAAGTTTACAAACTATGTCGACCGTGAACTATAATCCTTACAGGATAAAATCCAACTACATCATCAAGGCATGCCTTCGACGAAGGCATGCCTTGACGATGTAGTTGGATTATTTTATTAGACGGACTTGTACAATCACAGTCGGGACAAAACAGGTTTATAGTACCCCAACCCCTATCGGTCATCTTCAAAACGCCACTTATTCGATTCGAGGTTCGATTCAGTTTAGAATAACAGCCGTGATTCGATTCGAGATTCGACTCAAATCGAAAATGTGTGATTTGCAGGGTCCTTTTCAATAAGGATTTTTTAAAAGTTTGATTTGAAAGTAAAAACTTGTATTAAACTTTTAACAAGAGTAACAACCAGATCTGACCATCGTTATATAAAAATATCGCTATTCAATTTTTTTCTGTATTTTGAATTTTGCCTCTAAAATATAGCTTATGGCAGTATATTTTGGGGGCAAAAAAAAGGTTATTCAAGATTTGTCCTCTTCTTACTTGTCTGGTAAAGGGTTGAACAGATTTTCCAGATACAGTTAAAACTAGAAGTCCTGTCACGAACTGTGCGCTTATCTAGGCTTAATTATGCGTAGGAATTGCACGCAATTGCCATATCGAACGGCATCCAAAGCACGGCAGGTTCTCCTGTTTCCTCACAGCAAACACAGGCAATGTTTCTGCCAATGGACTTCCGGGTTACCCGGAGGTCCATTGGCTGAAACATTGCTTGTGCACAGGCCATATGTACATAATTTGCTAGCCTTACTATGGTCCTAACGCGTAGATTAACGCGCAGGTCGACGTGCTATTTGTGCGCATTTCATGACAGGACTTCTAGTTTTAACTGTATATGTTGGTACTGCTTTTAGTGTTTTAGAAAACCTGTTGGGAAGCTGGGAAAGGGATGTCAGTGAGATAGATTACAGTTGAGGAAGATGTATGATATATTCTCATACTCGACAACGTAATAGATCGACGATGTCTGGAATCATGAAGTCGATTCCATCAATGTTTATTACAACTATATCTTATTGAACGCCCGTTAGTTACAGTTAGTCGGCCGTATAGCCGCCTTCCTAATTGAATACCTCACTTAGAGGCAATCCTTCTTGTCATACGCGAAGTCTAACAAACTCGCCTATCCATTCAGCTTCACTGAATTAATGCCTTCTGAAATATCTCCGCTCTAGCATCTGTATTCAGTCAAACAAAATAATATTGCTTAAGAATTGGTTATGAAAACTACAAAGTGGCAAACCCTTTGCCCGGTATTACAATACCATGTTGCCTAGTAGAGTTTAATCCTTACAATAAAATATATTTTTATAAACAGGAGTGAGCTTTCAAACGATAATTTCTTGATGCCAGACAATTTTAAATTTCTCGTAAAATCAAGTAATTGTCAGCGCCTCAACATTCTAACTCTGTTCAAGCTCCACTCAAGCAGGGTTACAGCGGTTGAAGACATATGCACCATCGACGTGCAGTACGCCTTAGTACACGGCGTTATCGTGCCCCCATGTAGGCAACCGGGATTAAGTGCCTTGTCCAAGGACCCAACGCGGGTCGTCCCGGACGGGGATCGAACTCGGGACCTCTAACATACAGTCTACCACTGAGCCATCGCGCTCCCCTTTTTCGAAAATTCCCCAATTCGAAAATAAATGGACGATGTAATTCCTCACAATAAATGATATTTTTTGTATCCACCACATATGATACTGGAAAAATAAACTGGTCCACACCACACTTTAAGTGGCTCCTGATACATTGACATTATTTTTGAATCCATCCTATCCAAGCAACAGAAATTACTTCGATTGCTTAATCTTTTACCCAACGTAACGGCCAAAACCGGCCAGCGCTATTCACAAAAATCGCCAATTAATTTTCAATATTTCTTATCATTTTTTTGTCTCAAAAACATAGGTTATGACCCCTCTTTGGAACGAGCTCGTTCCAAAGAGGGCATAGATTATGCCCCTTCTTTGGAAAGAACTCGTTCCAAAGAGGGGTCATAACCTATGTTTTTGAGACAAAAAATGAAAAAAATTAGTTGTTCAAAAATTTTGTTTGCAAGTGTCGTTTGCTTTTCATGTTAGGTAAAGGGTTAATTGTGGGCGATTCAAAGAAAGGTGCAGGTATCTCTGAACATGCACATTCAATACAGACCGAACGTTTCATAATTTATAAAAAGTCACTAGAATGGAACCCCTGCTCAACTCCGTGCCAGAATTCCGAAAATAACCGAATACTTTCTGTTGGTTTAGATAGTGAAAAATTTCAAATGCAAAAAGAAATAAAACGAATCTAACACACTGGTACACTTACCAAAATGCAGCCCTGGCATTTTTAGGGGAGCGATTTATACGGTCGCCTACTACTTGCCTTAAAAAAATTAAGGAGGGTGAAACAAGCTCCACCCCACTGGCCTTAGAATAATGATTACCACAACAGCCTATTCTTAAAACCCACATCTTTTCAGATCTCTGATTTGTTAGTGGTCTCTGAAAGACGCCCATACAGCACCTCCCACACCTCCGGGCCTTGTCAAGGCCCGGAGGTGTGGGAGGGGCAGTGTTCGCGTCTCACAGAGACTACCTTGTTAGCAGCACCCAATGAAATGTACAAAGCCCACTAGGCGGAATCCATTAATAGTGAAACTTCATTTTGCCACTGTAGTAACCTATGAAAGTAAACCGGAACTGTTCTTGTTCCATTTGGGAACTGTTAGACTATTGTGTGACAAGGGAACATGTGAGAAAGGAGTACGGAAGCAGGAAAAAACACACTATGATAATAATGTAATCAAAATGTCCAATTATTAGATGGTACTTTGTATCAATTATCATCTATCATCAACCAATATTCAGACATCACAGCCACTTTTAGCCATGCAAGGGAAGCGGTTTTTAGCCCTCATGCATTTTTAAGAATGACAGGCCTGAGAATGCTTAGGTTAACATATATACTACTCAAAGTTTGCTAAGCGACAAATATTTGACGCATCATTGTGAAATTTGCTTGTGACATATTTGTGATATTTTTGGTAGATATGATTGAGGAATGTATTGAGATGGTCCCCAGTGTTTACATTAGCTCTCTTGACAGACAGACTTTTCGTGACAGTTCTGGAAAGCATATACCCCTTGATTTTCTTGATGTTTTCGTGTACTGTCTACATGTACATGACATGTGTAGGGTATTCAATCTTCATTTCAACACAAACCATTGTGATTTAATGATTGAATATGGCAAATGCAAATGTAAGAAGGCATTTGTCTGAAGCAGAAATGTGGCGGGCTGTAGGGATGGTGGAGCAAGGGGCTACCCATCGCCAGGTTGGCGAAGCCCTTGGTGTGCACCAGATGGCATGGTGGTGGCAGAGACAGGGCACCATCTGCAGCTGAAGACCGGTTTTTGATCATTCAGGCCCGTAGGAACCGCTTCGGCACAGCAACCAAGCTTCGCGGTGACCTTCAGAATGCATCCGGGGTAAATGTTTCGACGCAGACTATCCGAGCAAGGTTGCACGAAGGTGGTCTGCGATCAAGAAGACCATGTATTCGCATTCCGCTGTCCCAGAACCACCGCCAGGCACGATATGAATGGGACATGAACCACGTTGGATGAACCAGAGAAGTTTGGCGACCTGTCCTTTTTACAGATGAGGAGTCAAGGTACTGCCTAGACAACATAGATAGGCGTTCTAGGGTATGGAGAAGACCAGGAGAGCGATTCCATGCAGCCAACATTGCTGAGCACGACCGCTATGGTGGAGGGTCAATCATGGTCTAGGGCGGAATCAGCAGGGATGGACGTACAGAACTCTGTGTCCTTGACCGTGATACATTGACTGCACAGCGGTATATTGATGAGATCCTGGATGGCCACGTCAGATTGTATGCAGGTGCAGTGGGTGATAGATTCATTCTGATGGACAATAATATTAGCCCGTCCTCATGTTGCCCATGCTGTCGGGGAGTACCGACAGAGGGAGGGGATTGAGCGTATGGACTGGCCAGCAAGATCCCCTGACCTCAATCAAATCGAACATGTCTGGAATGAGTTGCAGCTTGCAACCTCAGCCCGTCCAGTCCAGCCAAGAAGTGTCCTGGAGCTTGGTGCCATGCAGGTTCAGGAATGGAACAACATCCCACAAAGGACCACCAGGAACCTGATTGGGAGCATGAGAAGGCGTTGTCAAGCTGTAATTAACAGTAATGGGTCTCATACTCGATATTGAACCCATACCAGTTCGTTCCGTCAACTTTTTGGCAAATTGAAAAATTTCTTCTTTTACCAATAATATCCATTTTCCATGGTTATCGTATTCAAAAGCTAAAAAATAATGTCCAATACAAATAAAAACTTAATTTCTGTACTTTAATCATTAAAGGTGTAATTAAATAAAAATATATACACTTTTCTTCACAATATTTCATCTAAAACGTAAAACAGGTAGTGGGACATACTTGGTGCTTAGCAAACTTTGAGAAGTATATTTTATTTGCAAAATTAAAGCAAAAAGGTGTACAGGATTATGATTTCTGATGATGTATTAAAAAGGCCCTCCTAAACAATGACAGTTTCCAAAGGGGTACCATTGTTGTTGTAGCGGCTGTCAATAGGAGACAGTCTCCTCAGAATAACTGAGAAAATGACAGAACTAACCACACATTCTATATTTCATGAGTTGCATTTATCGAAATAAGGGCACCATGCATTAATTTTGTATCGGCTGTCAACAGCAGTCTCCTCGGAATAATTAAGAAAATAACAGAATTGACCACACTTTCCACAATTCCGAAGCTGAATTTAGCGGAATATCATTCACATTTGTAGCTTCCCATTTGCACCAAATTATTTTTTTACTCACGGTAGCTCAGAGGCTACGGCATTGGACTTCATACCGGAAAGCAGACGGTTCAATCTTCGCCAGGGGTAAGTGCGTTGCCTCCTTGAGCAAGGCACTTAATCCCCACTGTTCATGGATGGACACGGTGGCGCTGTGCAAGGCGTACTGCACATCGATGGTGTAGTTGTCTTCAACAAATGCTAACCATGCTCATGCGGAGTGAGTACGCTGGGGAGTCTGAAATTTCGTCGCCTGAGTGCTAGAATGACCTATGTCCCCTAAGGGACATAGGACATTCTAGCACTCAGGCGACGATTTGCTCCCCGCTGCTCGGTGATTTTCTCCGGGTACTCAGGCATCCTTCACCCGTAAAACTGTCGGATACGAGGTGATCTTGACTATCGAAAGTGTCGTTAAACCCATATAAATAAATAAATAAATAAATAAATAAATAAATAAATAAATAAATAAATAAATAAATAAATAAATGCTGTGATTTACAATTAAAATGGTATGGAAATATATAGAAAACTCGAGTCGTCTTCAAAGTACATATATTTGAATAAACATAACTTCTAGGTTTGATCTGAGTCTGAGCTTGTTTGAAAATGTCTCATTAATTGATAAATACTCCCTTTTCACATGTGGTCTTTAATCCGGACGTGGATGTATCTAGTATTTGGAATGCTGTTGATATGAGCTGAAGGCCATCGGATTTTTACATGGTGTTTAGTGACCTTTAGCGCTTCTAATATGTGGAGATGATAGCTCAGTTAACCCTCCCTCTACACAATGATGTCGATATATCAACCGGCAGTGTTTTCCCATAATGCAACAAGTATGTACCACAATATAGCGAAATCCCCCGCTCTGCGAAGTGGGAAGTGGATCTAAATGTTTCTGAAAAAAACAAGATCTTCAATTTCCAAACATCAAGAATTATGGAAAAGGGGCATAACTCTCACGAATATTGACGAAATTATCGAACTCATTCGAGATATTCTCATAGATAGTTGCATCTAAGCACTTAATTCTGCGAACTGCACCTCAGAAGAAATCAGCGACAGTACTTGTCTTTTTCAAATTTCTCGGATGCAATAGAATTAAGAAAGGACGCTGGTTTTGTTTACATTGGCATGGCGGGGGTTCGAACCCACGCCGAGAGAGTTTCCTTCGGCACCAACCGCCTAGCGAAACTATACTGAACCACGCACACCACTCGGCCATCGACAGACCCCTACTGAACCACGCACACCACTCGGCCACCGACAGACCCCTGTCTGTCGGTGGCCGAGTGGTGTGCTTGGTTCAGTATTGTTTCGCTAGGCGGTTGGTGCCGAAGGAAACTCTCTCGGCGTGGGTTCGAACCCCCGCCATGCCAATGTATTCTCATAGAGTGTGCCCATACCAAGTTTCGGCAAAATCCGATTATATTAGTTCATGTTATCGCGTTCACAATAAAAAAAAACGCACGGACAGACGGGCAGATCCCATTTCTTTTTCCCCCGCAAAACTCAGTTTTGAAGGGAGAATTAGGAATTTAACCCATTCAAAGAGCTCTATTAAACAAGATTGAATGGGTTAAACAACTAATTGTATGATGGAGAAATTTTGCTTCTTGAAAAAATTCAGAATTTTAATATCCATGTGCGGGGGTGGGGGGGGGGGGGGGGGGGTAGTCTATCAAATAATTATTACTCGATTACACTAAACTTTCTTCTAACCAAGTATCATGTTGCCTTGTCGGAGAATAGTAGCATATACTCTCTGTCGAACTGCAACAAAATTTTATTATTAACGCAAATGTATTGTAAAAGAAGTTATGCACTATAAAAGTACACTCAGTTCAATTAATCATTCAAAATCAATTCAAACTGAACAGAAAATCAGTCCGTTTCTGAGAAACGTGCTGATTGATGCATGTCTTTATAATTTAGCAATAATGATGGATGAAAAAAGTAACACGATCTCTAAAACCGTTTCCAAAGACGTTGGTTATATTTTTTTATTTTCTGAATACATCTAATTTCGATAATTACAGTGGCCCTGTTAATATTATCAATCAATCATTATATGTTGCATGGTGGTCTTTTATATCCTCAGACTGAATTCCTCTTACTGGTTGAGCTAATAAGTCTCTGTGACTATTGAACCGATAGCCTGTAGGGGAATAGAAGTGACGTCAGAGAATTACCAACAGCAGGGCCGGACTGGGCCAAGAGAAGCGACCGGAGAATGCATCAGGAAGGGGGGCCCCAGCCTCGGAGAAAATTTTGCTTTTGCGGACCGAACGAACGCGGCTTCCATGCATTTGAGCGATCAGTCCGACATTTCGATGACATTTTTTGTATCATCTTCGTCGATCGAAAATGGTTCTACCGGATGGGGTGGGGGTGGGAGAGCATCGGGAAAACCACAGTTCGGGCCAATCGGAGAAAAATTTGATTTTTGAAATCGAAGGAACGCTGACTGCTTTCATCTGAGCGATTAATGTCAGACTAGACTGCTGGTTTATGGAAATGTCCTCTATGTGGACTGCCATTGGCAGTCCACATACACTCTAAAATAGGTTGGGTTAAAAATCAACCCAAATCGACTGGGTTGAGTGAATATGAACCCAAATTGGGTTCATATTCACTCAACCCAGTCGATTTGGGTTGATTTTTAACCCAACCGATTTAGAGTGTAGAGAACATTTCGATATACCGACAGTCTATGCAATCAGATCCATTTCGCCTTTTGATTATTTTCACGAAATCCACGTAGCAACAGGTGTTGGGCAGCATCAGTTTTGAGGGCCCCAGGGGAACCCAATAGGTGACCCACCGGGAATTTTCGCGGTGAAGCATACGGCCAGTCCGCTCTGGCCGACATTGAAGCTTATTTTGAGCGCACATTATCAAGAAAAAGTTATCTCTTCCTTATTTGTTGAACATGTAAGTAAACATAACGCTAAAATACCATAATGTTATATATACAAAACATTTTATCATCCGAGTGCGCATCGTTAAAACGCGGCTACAGCCATTGCTCTCACGGGTAATATTTTACTAGTTGTTTCTCATATGATTCAAACACATGACTGGTTTCCTCCACTGAATCTAATACAGGCAGCCCACGATAAAAACAATCTCAACAAACCACATCCAGTTTCGATCTTACAGTTATCCTATTGTAAATGTACGTTTGATGTGAAAATATTACTGGGGGTTAAAATTGGAAACCATGTATCTTTCTCAATCCTTAAAAACTTCCAAAAAACGACCCCTTTGCTTCGATTGTCAAGTGACAGTTCGAACAGCTGTCGTGACAAATAATAGGAATCTTTCTCAAAAGTTATTTTAAGTGATAAAAATAACTGGGAGGTTCGAGGGGTCAAAATATCACAGCCCCAAGCAGTTGAAGAAACATGGGGTGGAGGTCAGCTATTGACAACTCACTGAGACCAGCGATACGCGCTTGTTCCTATGAGAGGTTATATATAGAATATACCCATAGTAGCTTGGTGTACCAAATGTTCACCACGAGTGGTGAACATTTGGTACACCAAGCTACTTTGGGTATATTTTATTTATACCATGATCGTCAGATTATTAAGAGTCGCTGTTATTTTTTCTCGATTTTACTGAGCACCAGACGTTCATACGTGCTACTCTCTTTTTTTTACATGAGCATCGGTGGGCGGTACTTCCGCTGTCAATTTTATCACCGGAACGAAATGGAAAATGAAACGGGGCCTTTTTCATTTTATTAGCATAATAACATACCATTTCGAGTTATGAATGCTTTATTAACATGAGACAATGCATGTTAAGTTTTGGTGTCTTATGGGGTAAACTCATTTAAAAACGTAATAAATACTTGACGCTTTCATTTCACTGTTCGTGAGGTGACGTGCGATACATTTAGACAAGTTGCATTCAGGTCGACGTCACCAAAGGTCAGCATGGATGTATAGTCTGTGTGAAAGGAGTTAAAGCATCAGAAATAAACAAAAAGGAAAGAGAATGTACGGAGGCTTATTTTTTTTTTTTTTTTTTGGGGGGGGGGGGGGGGGTGGGGGGGATATTTTTAAAGAAATCAGAAATAGGTTTTCGTTAATAGTATTTAAAGATATTCATATAGGAATCAGATAAATTTTCCAAGAAACCAGAAAAAGCATATATGTGCACATCATTCAAAGAGTTCGATGTAGGAATCAGAAATTGACATTTTTTTGCTCTGACGCCTTATTTGAATGATGTTTAGAGCAGTAATGTGTGTATGGAAAGTGCTATGATTATTCTCACATTGCATGAAAATCTTTGGAACCTACACTGAAGTTATTTATTTATTGGTGTTTTAGGTCACATACTTATGCACAATGGCTAATCGTAACTGTGACAGTTTTACGGGTGGAGGAAGCTAGAGTACTCGGAGAGAACCACCGAACATCGACGAGCAACTGTCAGCTCCTCAACATTCTAACTCTGTTCAAGCTCCGCTCAAGCAGGGTTACAGCGGTCCACTTGAAATTTTGTAAACAAGTATTAATGTTGAATAGAAAAGCATCTAATCACGCAACACGGGGAGAGTTGGGTAGATACCCTATTGTGAACGATGCTATCTTATATCTCCATAAATATGTCGACAAATTATCTTAAATTGCTGGCGATAACATACTCTCCAACTCATCCAAGGAGTCACTCAATGTAAACTTCCGAAAACTTGGATAACTCAGTTATGTCGTTACAATATCAAAGTTTCCGATGCTAATACGTTAACCAATAGTAAGGGGAAAATGCCTGAAAGATATATTAGAATCTCAGCATAGAGACATATTTACTAAAGATATGTTCAATGATGACAAAATGAAAGGCAATAATAAGTTACGAACGTATCGATTAGTTAAAAATGAACACAAGCTTGAACCTTATCTGAAAATCACCAAATCTCGACAGGTCCGCGAACTGTTTACTAGACTTAGGGTTAGTAACCATAATTTGGAAATAGAAATGGGTAGACATAAGCAACCCCCAACGCCCCTAAATGATAGGTGATGCCAGGTGTGCGATAACGGTGAAATAGAGAGCGAAAAACATTTTGCTATGTATTGGGAGGCATATGTCGAAATTAGGGAAACGGGGTTCGAAGAAATTATAAAAGAAAACAAAGAATTTGAACGATTAAATGATTCGGAGAAATACTATTATATATTGAAAAACTGTGATAGTAAATCGATTAATATTATTTCTAACATGATCTGGTCATTCTTCTGTAAGCGAGATCACCTTGTTAAAGAAAAAAAGTACTTTATATTACACATCATGTTTACTAATTCTTCTTACTTGTTATGTTTGTATTGTGCAACTGCCATTATGGTGTAATGCATTAAACTATTAAACTAAACTAAACTGTGCACCATCGACGTGCAGTACGCCTTAGTACACGGCGCCATCGTACCCCCATGTATGCAACCGCAATGGATTGCCTTGCCCAAGGACACAACGCGGGTTGTCCCGGACGGGGATCGAACTCGGAACCTCTAGCATAGAAGTCTAACAGTCTACCATTGAGCCACCACGCTCACTCCACAGTGAAGTCCTGAGATGGTTAAAAGCATTGAACTGAAGAAATTATACTTTATTTCCTTGTAAGGCAAAGGGTTTCTCTCAACTTGGTTTGCTGAGCTGACATCTGATTGAAATTTCAGATAACATTTAATGTTTGACAGCTATCTCCACTTCTGTTTACATTGTCTCCAATGTGAATAAATACAACATAGTATTGCTTCAGGAGAGTTTACTGTTACGGGAAATTGGAGGCTGTGAAAACCATGTGGCCGACTGGGACATACTCAAGGGCCCTAGCGACCTGAAAAACATAGGGTGCCGAGAACTTGTGACTGTCTGCCAGCATGCCAAACATCAGAGAGATAGGGCAATTCGTTTTCGAGTTATCACGCGGACAAGGAAGTGGGGAGAAGACAGAAGACAGGAGAATAACAAAATAAGAAGAAGAAAAAAAAAAGAAAGCGTACAAAAACTATAGTCTGTGTGTTTCACACAGACTAATTAAAACAAACAAACGCGACACAACGACAAAGACTCTTTATACATGATCATAAAACAAAAACCAAAAATTCTGGAATAATCAAATGATCGTTTTGTGTTTCAAAAAAATAGTTTATGTCTCTTCACTGGAACGAGCTCAATGAGCTCGTTCCCATGAAGGGTCATAAGCTATGTTTTTGAAACAAACATTGAAAACAAAATTAAAACATTTTCTTTGGATTTGATTTTTTTTTTAAAATAACACTGGTTGGTTATTAACACTTTACCCAACGCAGACGATGTCAAAATTGATTAGTTTAAAAATAATTTTTTTAAATTTTTCATAAAATTTCAACAAAACCATATCATGTGACCCCTCTTTGGAACGAGCTCGTCGAGCTCGTTCCAAAGAGGGGTCACATGATATGGTTTTGTTGGCATATTTTGAAAACTAGTATTTTTTCAGCATATTACGCGGGCGGATATGGTCGATTCGTTGGGTAAAGGGTTAACACTGCGTTATGTCAATGATTAAGAAGGAAACTCTTCAATTTGAATAAGTTTCTATTCTTAAACCTTCTGAACTCATTATCCCTGTTTTGGTGTTAAAACATTTGTGAAAGCTCAAGTAATTTGCCGAGAACCGAAGCGAAACATGTAAACAGAAATGTCGTCTGCATCATTACATAGACGATCGATGTGATCACATATGCTCTTTTCGCCAACCATCAATACATTTATCGATTATGGAAGCTGTAAAATCAAAACTCTTATTCTTTTCTTCCATATGTGCTATAGGGTACTGTTTCAGATGTATTCTAATTTTTTTCTTTGCCGTCAATAGGTACTTCATTCGTAAACCAATCCTATTTATCTAATGAGAAAAGACTATTGCTTTTAGCAACGAGTAGGCTGAGGGTCGTCGCTAAACTGATCAAGCAAATAAGAATTAACAGTGTCAAAAGTAAAGTGAATGGTGGTAGAGTCAGATTAATATGTTCCGTAACGTATTGGCCATTTCCGTCTAGCGCCATACACAACCCCCCCCCCCCCTCCCCCCACACTCAAGTTTTGTTTATTTCCGTATTCCAAAACATAGCTTGTAGGGAGCGTGGTGGCTTATTGGTAAGAGTAACAAGGCCGAGATCGAAAGATGGACTCCCTCCCAGCATCCTCTGCGTTGTGTGCTTGGGTAAGACACCTAATTCCGGTTGGCTAGACAGGAGTTTTGTGGAACTGTATACTGAAAGTTTCGTTAACCCCCCACAGATGAACAAACAAACAAGCACAGCTCCTGACTCCTTCTCGGGCCGAGTTGGATACTAACATACAGGGCACGACGAGGGGACACTTACATTTCCGGTTCTGTTCTATGAAAATCCTGGGTATCGACATTGATTTTCAGAAACGAGAACCGGAAAATACTCGGTATCGTGACTGTGTTACAAAAACGAGAACCGGGAAATTCCAGTTCCCGCAATTAAATCACAGTTCAAACAATGATAGCCCTGCTCGTGCTGTGTTTGTAAGGTGAGAGTCTGACATTGATGTGCAATTGCTTGCTGGTTCTCTTCAGGAACTACGACTGCATCCACCGTAAAACTTCTGACGCAATATGACCTTGGCTTTTGAAGGTGTCGTTAAACCTCAGTAAACAAACAGCTTTTACCCCTCGGAACGACCCCTTCGACCTCATTCTAAGGAGGAGTTGCAAGCTATGTTTGAGAAGTAAAAATGACAATTTTTATCAATCTTTGGAGAAAAACATTGTAAGGTTATCAATTCATTGTGTTAGGTGAAGGTTAAAATAATAGCCGGTGTGACAGGAATGATAGTCCGTAGGAAAATTAGTCCCTCTGGACTATTATTCCGCGGAATTATAGTCCTAGGTCTAACATTCCTAGGAATGTTAGACCTAGGACTATAATTCCGCGGAATAATAGTCCAGAGGGACTAACGTTCCTGCGGACTATCATTCCTGTCACACCGGTATTCCGTTTCTATGATTCAGAACATCCGCAGTGCTGTGAACAGAATGAGAAAAAAGTAATTAATGTGGTAAATCCTATTAACAAACTGTGGTGACTAACAATGGATCGAAGACATTGTCAGAGGAAACCGACAAAGAGTAACAGGATATAAGTCAAGAGGATACGTTTTACTGATAAAACGAGATTCCCTGGACGTATCCTGTGATTGAACGGTCTGACACTATCACCGAGGCGAAATACTGAAACCAAACAAATGATGAAGTTTTTTTACTCGTCTTTTCTGTTTTCAGGCTTCTTTATTTTAGGAACTGTCCGTTACAAAATCACAATATGAGAATATATATCGAGTTTTCACTGTAAGATACCAGAGGCCAATACTATAAAACGTTTTACAATTGTATATTCCGGATTGTATTTTCTATTGTTGAATATAAATGACGGAAATGAACCGTGAGCATCTCAAGATATGGCAATTTGCCAGTTGACAAATTGCCATATCTTTGAAACTGCTAATAGTTCATTTCAATTAGTTATTTCATTAAATAGGAATACAATTCTGAAAAATACAACTGTAAATGTTTTATTGTATTGGCCTCTGCAGTGCAAGTGGTATTTGGAAAAAAAGTCGCTCTTGTTTCCGTCGTACAAAAGTTATGGAACAGTTCTCATAACATTAGGAGATTATTTGGTTCCATATGGTAGTTTTTTAATAATACTTACAAAAGCACCTCTTTCCTCTGAAAACCGTTTCTTTTCTACCAAAGCTTTTGCTTCGTACAAAAGTTAAAACAGCTTTCATAGCAAGGTTATAATTTAGCGAAGTTAGAAGATCCGTCTTTAATGATAAGGATCTGAATTTTCTTAGCCCTACCCTGCCATTATTATCCATAATCCGTATTATTTTTTGTTATTTTGTGATCTTTAGCATTTGATCTTCAGACCACTCAGTTATAAAAACACAATCAATAACGTGCTGTTCTACAAGCGACTTCACTATTCTCTGTTGATATTCGTCGCAAATTGATGAATTATGTAATTTAATAATACATCGCACTCAAATTTCATTGGAAACAGTGAATGCGTGTAATGGAACGGCTGGGTCTGTCTTCAAGTAAATTATATTTAGGTAGTTATTAAATGTGCATCGATTGTCTAAAAGGGAACGCATTTTCTTCATTCAATAGGACAGACTCCATTTATTACACAAGCATTATTCAAGACGTCAAAAAGACCAACGTTAACCCTTTACCTAACATGAAAAGCAGACGACACTTGCAAACAAAATTCTTGAATAACTAATTTTTTAAAAAATTTTGTCTAAAAAACATAGGTTATGAAACCCCTCTTTGGAACGAGCTTGACGAGCTCGTTCCAAAGAGGGGCCATAACCTATGCTTCTGAGACAAAAACTGAAAAAAATAATGAAACTTTATTTGGTGATTTTTGTGAATAGCACTGTCCGATTTTGGCCGTTACGTTGGGTAAATGGTTAACAGCTACCCAGACTGAGAATGATTTTTATTTCATGCTTAGACCACCTAAGGGCAGTAGAACTTTACTGGGGGACAACGTCCCCTTACCTTTACCCAAATGGGGACGCATTTTCCCTACAACTTCAAAACTTCGAATGGATTGATCTTCACACGAATATCCAACACAGCAATAACCCACTCGACATTCTAGCTGCCAGAGATAATTTTTGGTATCTACAGGGGTTGTTTATGGGGCCCTTTCCCGATGACATTTGGGCTTGATTTTTCCCAATTCTTAACCCTGAATTTCCCAATCTCACTCAAACAAAAGTCTAATGCACAAATGGTGCCCTGAACAGGATAGTCATAAGGTCTCAGAAAACCATTGGTTTTCTGAGGCCTTATGACCACCAAGTCCAGGACACAAATTATACATTAAATTTTAATTGCTTGCCTAACAAAGTCCCTAAATTCAAAGACGAAAACAAGATCTTTAGTAGTAAGAAAATAATTTAATAGAGATTACAGAGATTGTGTGAACACGGCTGCATGTGACTGTTTGTTACAAAACTTACTTATAATATACATACAGTTACTCAGGTTATCAGTCTGTTCGATTCTGTTGTAAAGTTTCTTAGTCTTTGTGTGTTTTTCTCCTCCAAAACAAAACAGTTGGAGCTCCCCCAACTCCACCCCATGAAACAAATTTCCCCAATCTAATGGGCCCCGACCCTTTCCCAAAGAAGGCAGAATAATCCCTTTCTGTACTAAACTCTGTTGTATGTAACTCCGGCAGCCCAACCCAGACAATAATGCCCACATCTTTTGAAGAGTTTTGGGTACTACATTCCAAAAGTTCTCCCGACGTGGACCTCTACTACGAGAAGAAAGGGGGGTGGGGAGGGCACAGCTGGCTGGGGGTACAAGCTATCAGAATTATTTACGAGCCACATGAGACGAATGTAAAGCTGGAAGTTAACTTTAAAATAATGGTTATGTGTCCACTGTCGATTAGGGCTTAATTCCGGGAACGGGATTTTCCTGGTTCTCCTTTTAGAAACACAGTCACAGAACCGGAAATCAAAGGTTGCGTTCCGCAATTCTAGTCTATGAACTTCCAGGGCTTTAAGGCTGATTTTTGGAATCGGTAACCGGTAAATTCCCGTTCGCGAGATTAAACTGTAGCTCCAACTGCTAAGTTGGTCTCGGAAGAAGTTGATATTCGCCGTAACCTCATAAACTGTAAAACGTTAACAACCGGAAGTCGCAGAGCCATGAAATTCCCGATTCCGGGACTAAACCTAAGTGTCGATACCGAAATTATTTTTCGACAGAGGACAAATGAAATGCTCCATGCAACAGTTCGAAAAGTGTAGATTTTCTATTCATTATATTTATTTCTATAGCTTTCTCTGAGACTAGGGGAAAAACGGATCGTGAATTCATCTTTGAGGCGTTAACCATTTACCTTAAACGATGAGGAGATGTTCAAACAAATTTCTTGAATAACTAACATTTTCATGGTTATGAGCTATGTTTTGGAGGCAAAACTTAAAAAAAAATTAAGGGTGATGCTTTTAAATAGTTCCGGTCGAATATGGCGGTTACACGAGACAGGGGTAACGACATTGCTGGTTCTGTACTGTTGTCTGAAGCAATTCTTAAACTGTTTTATAGTGCCGTCGTTGTTATGATTCGTCAAATTCGTCAAAACAAACCCAAAACAAATTAGCAAAGTTTATCGCAATGTCAATATCGAGTTAGTCAGACACACAGATTGCTCGAACGATAGCTCATTGGTCAGATGTATAAATGATAAAGAGTCTGCACCATTGCAACATTATGGGATGAGGGTGGGGGGGGGGGGGGGGGGGGACGCAGATGCTGCTATAAATAAACTGCGATTATTGTTTTGCTCGAAAGTATAGGGCTTCTCTAGCCAAACCACTTCCGAACTTGCTTGTTCTTCTTCGGTGGCATTTAACCCTTTATGCAAAGTAACGACCAAAACCGGCCAGAGCTATTCTCAATAATCGCCAATTAATTTTCATTATTTATTTCATTTTTTGTCTCAAAAACATAGGTGACCCCTCGTTGGAACGAGCTCGTTCCAACGAGGGATCATAACCTATGTTTTTGAGACAAAAAATGAAAAAGATTAGTTATTCAAGAATTTTCTTGCAATTGTCGTCTGCTTTTCATGTTAAAAGCAGAAATGTTATCTATTTACTTACTTGCAATGTTTGCAAAATGCTGTAGGTGGGGGAAACAAAAAAAGGGAATTTCGCGTCTGAATATTGGAAAATTCTATGGAAATCAACAAACAACACGATAAACCTGTTTGTAAACATTCATGAGCCGGCTCACTCAGCTGACAACATGGACTTTTGTATTTTAGACATATTGGGTGGTGACTCGAACTTGAAGCGACCAACACACGAAAAAAGTACTACACTGGATATTTACGCTTAAAACATACACCCTTATAGTTTGAACGAGCTCAGCTTTTAGTCGATTTTATTACTCTTTATTATTTTTTTATCAGCTTGTCTAAAAAGACAACACATCCAAGACTTTTCTATAAACAACCACAAGCCTACACGATGCAGACTGTAAAAAGTGAAGCAAAGTGTATAAAAATCCCAGTTCTTGCTTCTTGTAGAATTAATATCTTTTCTGTTGCAACTCAAATTTTACGAAGCATCAACTTCATTTTTAATTCGGCAAGTTAGATTTCTCCAACGATTTTCATGAAGGTTTTCAAGTTACCGATGTCTCACACTCGCCGATCACTTGTATAAAGAGTATACTTTTGATGTTTGTGAAAAATCAATGTGATGATGGTGTGCACATTTTTCGTGGCAATGTAAAATTATTTATTTATATTTATTTATTATAGAGTTTAACAACATTTTAACAGTCAAGGTCATATCGTGTCGGTGACAGTTTTACGGGTGGAGGGAGCCGGAGTACCCGGAAAGAACCACCGAGCAACGACAAGCAGCTGCCAGCTCCATAACATCGTACCCCGCACTGCAGCAGAGGCAGGGTTAGCGCACCATCGACGTGCAGTACGCCATAGTGCACGGCGTCATCGTGCCCCCAAGTGGACAATCGGGTTTAGGTGCCTTGCCCAAGGACACAACGCGAGAGACCGAATCGATCGTCCAGACGGTCACCTATCAAACGACTAACCGGGCTCGACGTTGCTTCACTTCGGTGATCTGACGAGAACCGGTTACCGCAACGCCACCGCGTCCTCTAGGCAATGCAAATTGAATATTTCCAACATATTTTAGTTATTATTAACAGAAAATAAGTGTCGAGATTGGAAAGTTGATACAATCTTATTAGTTTTCGTGCTAGGTAAACACCATGATGTTCAATTCAATTTCAATTCAATTCAATTCTTTATTTAACGGTATGTAAAATATAATAATAGATACATTTACAGAATAACATTGTGATACAAAAACATACCGTTGTTAATGAAGGGAAAGGGGTAACTGCGTTGTGTCCTTGAGCAAGGCACTTAATCCCGATTGCCCACGTGGGGCCACGGCGGCGCAGAGTACTAAAGCGTAATGCACGTCTATGGTGCACCTGTCTTCAACCAATGCTTACCCTACTTGTGTGGAGTTTCTGTGTTGGGGTGTCTTACAGTTACTTGCCGCTGCTCGGTGGTTCTCCCCGGGTACTCAGGCTTCATCCACCCTTAAAACTGTGCGACACGAGGTGATCCTGGCTATCGAAGGTGTCGTTAAACCATAATAAATAAATAAATGAAGTGGAAGCTGTTACGCTGCGGCTGCTGTCAAAGCATAACAGCTTCCACTTCATCAAACGTCATGGATGGAGTTGCCGCGTTGATTGACTTGACGCCGTCTTGGGTGGGGGACGTTTGAGTGGCGAAGTTTTTCTCTAAGGTTCCATGTATTCACTTTTATAGAGAGAAGTGGCTATACAGTATTGTAATTATAAAAACAGTGAGAGAATCTGGACTGGATCGCGATCTGTTTGATATTTTCTCTATCCGCTTTCCTCGCCGCAAAACTGTAGAATCTCACCCGATTAAAAGAGGATGTGGGAACTTTGATCCAAGGTGCCATTTTCATTTGTTTTTCTTGATGAGGTCTTGATAATCCGTTGTATTTTGTTTATGAAATTTCGACCCATTCGTGTAAGTATGCCGCGATCTAGACGCGATCTGATCGCGAAAGAGTTCCCCTTTTGTCATCACAGTAGTATAGGCCATTGGTTCATCTAATTTCAGTCTTTTATATAAATGGGGAGTCTATGATACAGATAATCAGTCAGCTTGAAATTTTCCGTCTCGTGGGCGGAACGCCTCGTCCTGGGACGCGGGGGTTCCATCATGAAAATAAATAACAGGAATTTTATAAACCGCGTTTATCTTAAGAAAAACTACAGTACGTGGGGAGTGGATTGTAACTAAATCACCCGCAGAGTGGAGTTATCACCCAAGCTATAACTTTCAAATTTTGAACATATCGACAAAAAACACAAGCAATGTTTCAGCCAATGGACCTCCGGGTTTAACCCGGAGGTCCAATGGCTGAAACTTTGCTGGTGCTGGTTGTGCTTTGCAACAAATTTGCAATTACTGTTCTGGTGGAGTCTCCACTCTGCGGGTGATTTAGTGATAATACACTCTCCACGTACTGTAACTCCTTGCATTTTCACTTGTGAAGATACGATTTACCTTATTTTTGTGAAAGCACGCCTTAATTCTTGGGCTATTGGCATGTAAAAAGATAAAGGTAAGCTTTCCTTGGACTGACAATTTTATTATATAATATATCATTAAGACATTACATTCTCTCTCAAAGCCAGCACCAAGCCGAAGTTTGCGGAGATTCGTTTCGCCTGTCTTTTGGCGTCCTTCAGCGTGCTTATTTGTGTGTGTGTGTGTGAATTAACTCATCAAAATCGAGAAGCGGAAGAGCCAGACTTGCTTCACTATCTGCTGAGGATTTATTGTTTTTTTGCGCTAAAAATATCACAGCTATGTAAGACAAAATGCTTCGTGAAGTACTTCCATTAAAGTGGAAATTTAAAGTCTTGGTGGTCAGTATCTCAGTATCTCAGACAGGGACGTAGCTAAGAGGTTTGCAACGGGGAGGGGGGGGGGGGGGGGGTATAGATCTATGAAAATTCCAACTAGGGATTGATACTTAAAGGGGTGCTCCTTATACTCTCTCCCTGCAGAGTTTTTTTTTTAAATCTTGACTCTGAGTGACTGTACCGGTAGGTTTTAGGGCATTCTGAGAATATTTCCAACCAGTTTAAATGATTGCTGCTAAATATCTAGAAACATAATTTGACGTTTTAACCCTTTACCCAACGTACCGTCAAAAAGGGCCAGCGCTATTTTCAAAAATTGCCAATTAATTTCTATTATTTTTTCATTTTTTGTCTCAAAAACATAGGTTACGACCCCTCGTTGGAACGAGCTCGTCAAGCTCGTTCCAACGAGGGGGTCATAACCTATGTTTTTGAGACAAAAAATGAAAATATTTTGAAAATTAATTGACGATTTTTGAGAATAGCGCTGGCCGGTTTTAGCCGTTACGTTGGGTAAAGGGGTTAAACTCCGCTTTTTGGATTTCCTAATTTCGCGCTGAAGTGACGTGTAATTATGTCAACGGACAAGTCAATGTCAAATTAACCAAACGAATCTGTGGTGCTTGAACCTGAGGTGCTTGATTCAGTTAACAGTGAGATATTTAGTCAACCGGAGAACCAGATGGATACTAGTTCAGAAAAGAGGAAGGAGCCAGAGGATAGATCTCCACATGAGCTCAGATTACTTAGAAGGCGTGGGTCATGCAGTGACTTATATAAAGCCAAGCCTAAAGTTGGCGAGGTCAAACTTGGAAAAACTACTTACAATTTTCCTCAACTTGTGTTTTCAACGCTAACTGATTCTGAAATAGTTATTCAAGAATGTTTTTTGCAAGTGTCGTCTGCTTTTCATGTTAGGTAAAGGGTTAAGGCAGCACAAATTGACAATTTCTCGTGGTACTATAGGCTGTAAGTAGATCCTACCTGCCTTCAGTAGGCGTTGTGTTAATTGCATGAATGCACATGTATGGAGAATGCTTCAAAAATCAGTATTCAACCAATAATTTATTAGTTAGTCATTTCAAATGTGAGGTCATGCTGAGCAGTGAGCAAACTGATCTTGAAATGAACTCCATGACTGACAACCATTCATTATGCTTACAAAGTATGAGTAACGAATTATCAAACTAACTCAGCCAATATGTCACAATATGTGTTTGTGTGTTTGATATTAATTCATCAATATCAAATACAAATCAAAATTTTCAGTCTGAACATATCGTTCTTTCATGAGAGTACAGATCCAAAGAAAAATGTGCACAATTTTGGTAGTAACTTTAAAAATTCCAGGGCACTGCCTGACAGGGGCACATTTTGAGTCCCGATACAAACTACAGTCTGCGAGTGTAGTGCATATAGTTATCATAATGTGCCATGTATATGTACTGGCCTTATAAATCAACTGCTTATGACTACTGGGAGCAACAAATTGACCAATTTGTTTGTATTTTTGCAATTTCTGATATAACAAGTATTATTCAATAATCCAAATGAAAACTCCTATGTACATGTTGGGGGGGGGGGGGGGGGGGCTCAGTAGGAAGAGGTGCAGGCTGCAAGCCGAGAGGTCCTCTGTTCGAATCCCACCTGCGGTAACCGCGTTGCGTTCTCGGGCAAGATGCTTCACCTCCATTGCCCACGTGGGGGCACGATGTCGTTGTGTACTAAGGCATACTGCACGTCGATGGTGAACCTGTCTTCAATCAATGCTAACCCTGGATGTGTGGAGTTAGTATGTTGGGGAGCTGAGAGTTGGTCGCCGTTGCTGGTGGTTCTCTCTGGGTACTCTGGCCGTAAAACTGTCGTGGTCATGATTAGCAATTGTGCAGAAATATGTGACCTTAAACACCAATAAATAAATATGTACAGGTGACAGTTTTACGGATTGAGGAAACCGGAGTACCCGGGGAGAACCACCGAGCAACGGCGAGCAGCTGCCAGGTCCCCAACATCGTAACTCCGCACTGCAGCACAGGCATGGTTAGATTGGTTGAAGACATGCGCACCATCGACGTGCAGTACTCCTTAGTGCACGGCGTCATCGTGTCCCCATGTGGACACCCAGGGGTTAAGTGCGTTGCCCAAGGACACAACGCGGGAGTCCGAATCGATCGCTCAGATGGTCACCCATCCAAGGACTAACCAGGCTCGACGTTGCTTAACTTCGTTGATTTGACCGGTTACCGCAACCACTCAGCGCCCCACGACCACGGTTGTGGAATTAACCTCAGAGAGCCCTCTGAGTGGTCAGAGAATCTTGCGATGCTCGATCAGAAATCTGTCTGTTGGAGTCGGCAGTTTTCATGGAAATGTAATACCACATTCGGAAAAAAACCTTCGTTACAACAATGCTTCGAATTTCCAACTGTTGGAATTTTTGCCTGAAAAATTTCCCACTACCTTGATTGTTGGACAAATATTGGGTGCTGGTGGTGGTGAGATCTCCCCAATGAACCCCCAATCCCCCACCCCCACCCCCGTCCTCCACCCCTATAGCTGCTTCCCTGGTCTCAGGTCACAATTAATCCGCGAGGTTCCTGTCCTACTTTAGAAACTTAACGCCTCAAACTTACTAGCACACTTTTGACGTGAACAGTTGGTATCAAGTAAACCACACATACACACACAGAGAACACAATTTTTTACAGCGAATCTTCCACTCAAATTGTACCATGAACTTGGAACGAATTGACTCGATAAGTCTGCAATTCAACAGAGCAGCCCACTTTTTAAGTCGACCATGATCGACACACATTTAAATTCTTCTTCCAAAACCATTTATTGAAAGAACCAAATTTGTACCGATCATACATATATACCTGTAACTCATTTTTTAAGGCATGACTAGAAGATTGCCAACTATCTTTAATTGCAGAATAAGAATAAAATCATATGGACTGGAATGCTAAGATCAGCAATAAAATGTTTTATTCTTTTGTGGAATTGGCAGGAACACGGTATTCTTAATATGCCATCTCCACACCCTTATTTTGCTCTGGTTTGTGTACCACATAATATAGTTTTTGAATTAGTATACTTTGGAATCAAATGAAAAAAAACAATACTTGTAAGATGATTTCATTTCAGAATGCAAGAAGAATTTGACTGATGTCTTACGTACAGTTATAATGATGCAGTTGAATTTATTTATTGGGGTTTAACGACACCTTCGACTACCAAGTCAGTTTTACGGGCACAAAAAACCGGAGTACCCAGTGAGAACCACCATTTATCTTCATACAACTGGATTGTTGGAACGTCACTGTCACAGAACTTGGGTACATATGCGTATCGTCTTGGTAAGGGTGAACTGTGGACATCAGATTCTGGCCATAGTAGGTTTCACTTCCCACGGTAAATAGAAATTAGATCCACCAACTGGATTATAGCAGTGTGAATCTTACCAGTCAGCATTTTATTCCATGAGAAATTTTATGTTCCCACGGTAGACTGAAAGTGGACGCTTGAAAAGTGCGAGAGGGAGAATTGTTTTGACCATGGCAGGGTAGAGACGTGAAGAACTGTGGTCTGCTGTTCGCGGCGGTTGAACTGTTTTCCAGCGAGAATGGACATGTAACATCATATATATACAACGTTTAATTTGTGTTATGCTTTCATGAAACGAAATGTGTCCAGTTCGCGACCTCCAGACAAAATGAACCTGAAGTTGAGGGATAAGGAATATGCTCATTCCAGCGACTGACAACTGGTGTACGCGAGATTGGCAAGGAATAGAAGAACATTGTCGTCAGAGATGTCACCTGTGAATGAACATTTTATCACGATATTGTCCCAGGGACAAAGCTTGCAGCACGGCACGAAATAACCCAATAAGGAGCCCGACACCGTTTCGTCGTTAATTTCAGCCCATCATGCAGAAGATTCCTACAGCTGCGATACACCTCTAATAATCACCACCTAGCGCTAGGAGGAAGTGAAGGCCTTCATGAACATTATAACAACGAAATGGACAGTGTAGGTTGTGCGCGAGGTCGTTTGTGAATAGATGTGAGTACGTAGGTTCAATTTATAAAGGTATCATTATTTTTCTATCTGTTAACCCTCACAAAATTTCTCATCTTTCAACTTTATTAAATATTATCTTCTTGAACACTTTATTTTATGGGTTATACTAAGCACAAAGAAAGTGCACCTAAGAAACATCTGGAATCCCCCAACTTATTCACCCGTCACGGGTTGATTTTAGGATACGTCCGGTTACATATGGCGAGGCTACCACGATAGTGATCCATTCCAGGAAACTCGTACGGCTTGCAGTTTCTAGTAGGTTTACTCATTAACCCATAAAACGAAGGTTCGGGAACCAATCATTTTGAAATTCTGCTAGCGCTGATACTGGGAAGACCTGCTGTTATCTTCCAACGAAAGTGTTAAATGAGTGTTCTATTTGAACTAATTACGCGGAAGAAACTGACGTTCCTGGTTGAAAGTCGATATTGCATGTTCATTAAATATGGAGACTGCAACTCAACTAGTGGCTTTAGGGGAAAAGATGGGTCTGAGTGGTACGGAGTTATCAGATATTGTCCAGAGGGAAAGGGATGCCCAAAAGGAGGAACTGCAGAGGCAGACGACTTTTAAACGGGAGGAGGCAAAAATTAGAAAGGAGGAGGCCCAGCTTAGAATAGAGGAAGCTGAAAAGGAAATGGAATTGTTGAGGTTAAGGTCTGAACTTGGGGTGGGTACTACAAGGTCGGAGCTGGCCAGGGCTCCGGAAGTAAAGGCACTGCGCCCTAAAATTGCTACATTTGCAGAAGGCAAAGATGATATGGGCGCCTTTCTAGAATGTTTTGAAAGGTTTGCCCAGGGTCAAAATTGGAACGAAGATCATTGGGCAATTTCTCTTTCCCCACTTCTCACTGGGAAGGGGTTAGATGTGTACACCGCACTCCCGCCATCTGAAGCGACCGACCACACTGTTTTGAAAAGGGCACTTTTAAAGAGGTATGAATTGACCGAAGAAGGGTTCAGGGTTAAGTTCCGTGAAGTCAAACCCGAGAGAGGGGAGACTGTTTTTCAGTTTGTGGCACGGTTACGGCGATTTTACAGTAGGTGGATAGATCTGGCTGGGGTTGAGCAATCGTTTGAATCTCTGAAAGATTTGATGATCAGAGAACAGTTTCTGTCAAGTTGTTCTAAGGAAATGTCCTTGTCTTTGAAAGAGCGTAGGCCCAAAGACTTAGAGGAGCTAATAGATTTGGGGCAAAAATATGTTGAGGCACACGACGGGTCGATAGGTCCAAGCGGACATGTTCCGCCAAGGTTCAGTAAGGTAAGTAAGGAAGCGTCGCAGATAGACAAGCAAAGGGGAATTCCCCAAAGAAACCAGGTGCGAGATGACCGTTTATGTTTCGTCTGTGACCGAAAGGGTCACGTGGTGAAGGAATGTCGGGGAAGAAAACAAGTAGGTTTTAAATCAGATAACAGTAAGAATATCATTAATAATAGAAACCACATGAGCGCTGCATGCATTGATATCAGGAACAATATTGAGAATGGCCATTTATTATTAGCTGATGGGAAGAGAGTCCCGTTTATTAGTGGTTTATGTCTAGAGCCAGAGGTCAGTAAAGGAATGCCAGTAAGTAAAAGTTTTGTTGGTCATTCACAAGTCGATGTGTTAAGAGACACGGGTTGTTCTGGTGTTACAATTGATAGATCTTTGGTGAAAGATTGTGAATTGACAGATAAGGAACAATTTTGCATACTAATTGATAGTACTGTGAGGAGATTTCCTGTGGCTAGAGTAGAAGTTGATACTCCTTATTTTAAGGGTACAGTTGAAGCCATGTGTATCAAGAACCCGATATATGCTCTTGTGATTGGAAATATTCCGAGGGGTCAGGGACTCCCCGGATAAGTCATGGCATTGTAAGGGGGAGTGGAGAAGCGCCCCCAAGACATGACGGCTGACAGGCAAAAAAACGAAAAGGGTCGTGATTGCACTCCTGGAGTGAAGGTCGTTCGCCAGGTTGAGAGGAACCCGGTTGAGGAGGTAAGTAGCAGTCAGCAACAAGGGCAGAATAATGTAAATGTTCAGGTTGCAAATGAGAGACGGGGGATGTCGGGGACAATTACAAATCGTCCATTGTCAGAAGTCAAGGAGGCTTTTGCAGTTGTTACACGGGCCCAGACTGCCAGGGAGAACCAGCCAATTAGGCCACTTGTAGTTCCACTTGAAATGGTGGGAGAGGTCGACGTTGAAGAGCTGAAGCAAGCCCAACGGGATGACGAGTCTCTAATTAAATTATGGGAAGCTGCCAATGAGGGACAGGCTATGTTTACCAAGAGAGATCACAGGTACAGATTTGAGGTAAGGAAAGGTGTGCTGTATAAGGTTTACAGTCAACCTAGGGGTGAAGTGCAGATTGAGGTAAAGCAAATTGTGGTCCCTGAAAAGTTCAGGAGACAGGTCATGTCCTTGGCCCATGAGGCCATTGTGGGAGGACATTTGGGTCAGAAGAAGACCCTGGATAGGATTGCAGCATGCTTCTACTGGCCAGGAATGAATGGCGACGTGAGTAGATTTTGTAAATCATGTGATGTGTGTCAGAGAATGGTGCCCAAGGGCAATGTCCCTAGGGTACCGTTGGGTACAATGCCTATTATAGAAGAGCCATTTCAGAGAGTGGCGGTAGATCTTATTGGGCCAATCAGTCCGGTGTCCGACAGAGGCACTAGGTATATATTGACAGTTGTGGATTACGCAACACGATACCCAGAGGCAATACCACTCCCCAAAATCGAGACGGAAATGATTGCAGAGGCACTGTTGGAAGTGCTTTCGAGGGTGGGATTTCCGAAAGAAATACTGAGCGATAGAGGGAGTCAGTTTACATCCGACGTTATAGCTGAACTGTGTAGACTGGTGTCGATAAAACAATTATTTACGGCCCCATATAACCCAAAGTGCAATGGATTATGTGAGAGAATGGATGGGGTGTTGAAAGGGATGGTGAAAAAGATGTGCCAAGAGCGACCTAAGGACTGGGACAGGTATCTACCCGCTGTACTTTTTGCTTATCGTGAAGTGCTACAGTCCAGCACCGGGTTTTCGCCGTTTGAGTTACTGTACGGTAGGTCGGTCAGGGGACCGTTACAAGCCTTGAAGGCATTATGGACGGAAGAGGAACCTTCAGATGTACGAAACACGTACCAGTATATTCTTGACCCAAGAAATAGGTTTGAAGAAACGTGAAAATTGGCACGAGAGAGCCTACTGGAGGCACAGGGTAGGTACAAACACCACTACGACAAGCGATCAAAATGCAGAAAACTGAAGGTAGGACAAAAGGTCATAGTTTTATTGCCAACAGACAACAATAAACTGTTGCTGCAATGGAAAGAACCATACTCGGTTAAGGAAGTAGTTGGGGACAGAGATTATAACGTAGATGTAGCTGGTAAGGCAAAGATTTATAATGTTAACCTGCCCAAGCATTATGAAGAAAGGGAGACAGAGGAGCAGCCAGTTGCTTGCAATGAAACAGTAGTCGCCGCCACCGCCATTGCGGTTATTGAGCCCGAGGACGAGGAAGAGCCCGGGGTGGTAGACAATGAGAATTTACTAGAATTGGGTCATTTGGGTGGCGACGAGACGTATCGGGATGTAAAGGTAAGTTCCGAGTTGCCGGAGGCTATGCAAAGGCAAGCCCTGGAGCTCGTGTATGAGTTTCGAGATATTTTTACGGAGAACCCCGGTACAACTGACTTGGTTGAACATGGAATTGAGCTGACAACGAAACAATCAAGGTAAGGCCGTATGGTATTCCGTATGTAAAAAGGGAGACCGTAAAGAGTGAAATAAGCAAACTGCTCGAGGCGGGAATTATAGAGCCGTCTCACTCTCCATATAATTCGCCAGTAGTCTTAGTCAAAAAGAAGGATTCCTCAACACGGTTTTGCATCGACTTTAGGCAAATAAATGCTGTCACCAAGTTGGATAACGAGCCGATGGGTGATACCGAAAGTATCTTGGTAAAACTCCAAGAGGCTAAATATTTTAGCAAATTTGATTTTAGCAAGGGATATTGGCGGATACCCTTGAAGAAAGAGCATCGGCCAGTGACGGCTTTCACCGCGCTAGATGGCTGCTTTCAGTTTTGTAAGATGCCATTCGGTTTGGTGACCGCCGAAGCTTCGTTTAATCACATGATGCGATTATTATTGAACGACAGTAAAGGAGTTGAACACTATGTCGATGACGTTTTAGCCCACGCCAAAGACTGGAAACTTCACTTGGACAGTTTAAGGGATTTATTTTAAGAGAATAAGGGAAGCAGGATTAACCATAAAACCCTCGAAGTGCTTGATTGGATATCATGAGGTAGACTTCCTGGGGCATCGGGTCGGAAAGGGGAAGGTCACTATGGATGACGACAAACTGGGAAAGATAAAAAAGGGCAGAGCCCCCAAAAACCAAAAAGCAGGTACGTTCGTTTTTGGGGCTGGCCAGGTACTATCGAAAGCTCATACCCAACTTTTCGGAAATTGCAGCGCCCCTGACAGACTTGACAAAGAAACAACAATCGAATATAGTTAAATGGGGCTCACCACAGGAGAAAGCATTTCGGTCGTTGAAGGAGTTGTTGTGTCAGGCACCAATTCTAAGGCTTCCGGATTTCAGTCGACACTTTGTAGTACAGGCGGACGCTTCAGAAACAGGGGTAGGTGCTGCTCTTCTACAGCAATACGAAGAGGATCTCTTCCCCGTCGCATATGCCAGCAAAAAGCTTTTGCCAAGGGAGAGAAACTACTCGGTGATAGAAAAGGAATGTCTTGCTTTGGTGTTCGCTGTAAAGAAATTTCAATATTATTTGTATGGTAAGGATTTCATTCTACAAACAGATCATGCCCCACTGCCATATCTAAGGGATTCCAAAACTCAGAATAGTAGGCCACTGAGGTGGGCAATGCTCCTTCAAAATTACAATTTCAAGGTCGAGGCAATAAAAGGATCTCTAAACGTTGTGGCGGATTATTTGAGTAGACAGTAGGGACATGAAGTTATATTCCAACAGGGCTCATGCTGATGGCATGGTTGTACATAATTGTTTGTGTTTTGTGCTTTTAACGATATTTGGTACTTTATTTACTGTGTTAGCTTAGGCTTCCGTATTTACCCATCGGGCCATGGTTTCAGAAAGTTCTGGTTTTTTTCGAATGAACAGAGGACGTTCATCGTAAGTAGGGGCGTATGTCACAGAACTTAGGTACATATGCGTATCGTCTTGGTAAGGGTGACCCGTGGACGTCAGTTTCTGACCATAGTAGGTTTCACTTCCCACGGTAAATAGAAATTAGATCCACCAACTGGATTATAGCAGTGTGAATCTTACCAGTCAGCATTTTATTCCATGAGAAATTTTATGTTCCCACGGTAGACTGAAAGTGGACGCTTGAAAAGTGCGAGAGGGAGAATTGTTTTGACCATGGCAGGGTAGAGACGTGAAGAACTGTGGTCCGCTGTTCGCAGCGGTTGAACTGTTTTCCAGCGAGAATGGACATGTAACATCATATATATACAACGTTTAATTTGTGTTATGCTTTCATGAAACGAAATGTGTCCAGTTCGTGACCTCCAGACAAAATGAACCTGAAGTTGAGGGATAAGGAATATGCTCATTCCAGCGACTGACAACTGGTGTACGCGAGATTGGCAAGGAATAGAAGAACATTGTCGTCAGGGATGTCACCTGTGAATGAACATTTTATCACGATATTGTCCCGGGGACAAAGCTTGCAGCACGGTACGAAATAACCCAATAAGGAGCCCAACACCGTTTCGTCGTTAATTTCAGCCCATCATGCAGAAGATTCCTACAGCTGCGATACACCTCTAATAATCACCACCTAGCGCTAGGAGGAAGTGAAGGCCTTCATGAACATTATAACAACGAAATGGACAGTGTGGCTTGTGCGCGAGGTCGTTTGTAAATAGATGTGAGTACGTAGGTTCAATTTATAAAGGTATCATTATTTTTCTATCTGTTAACCCTCACAAAATTTCTCATCTTTCAACTTTATTAAATATTATCTTCTTGAACACTTTATTTTATGGGTTATACTAAGCACAAAGAAAGTGCACCTAAGAAACATCTAGAATCCCCAACTTATTCACCCGTTAAGGGTTGATTTTAGGATACGTCCGGCTACAGTCACTGAAAGACGTCGCCACCCAAACGGTCCTCCATCCCTAAGATGGCGTCAAGTCAATCAACATAATAAGGTTCCGCTGCATAGTTTCGCACTTCTACACAGGGGGGAAATTTGAAATAAAAGGCCTGTACTAAATCTGACCCCACATAAATGTGGTCTGCATTTTAGTATAAGGTATTTGAAAGCATGAGACAATGTTTTAGTCATGGAATGGAAGCCTGGTGCATAGTGCCATGACAGCATGGGATTTCTGTGAAACAGTGGTTCAGGAAATGAGGCCAAATTTTCAGATGTCCTTTTTACACGGGATTGTTTACAGGTGTGAAGCCAAAAAAATGAGACGGAAACATGGAATTTTTTTCTCTCACTTTTTAGTAATTGGAGATGATTGCTCCAGGGATGGGTAGGTGCTGAAGCTGGGAAAATTCTGCTTTTGTGGCTGGTTTTGGCAAGTTTTCATTCAAAATTAAGGTCGGGACTTCATGTTGTACTGTCAGTTATGTCTCCCACAATTATATGTACCGCTTATATCTTATCAGACTGTATTCACTAGTTTCAGTCAATTTAGAAAATGTATACATGTCAGGAGTAATGAAAATGAGTTTAGCTTTATTCGCAGTGGAACAGAGCACATTGCACATCATTTTTGAAAATCCCCTGAAAACTGGAGAGCGGAACCAAATTCATTTCATCCCACGACGTTAGATAAAGTGAAAGCTGGGTCGCCAAAGCGTTTACCTTGCACGAAAATTAATAACACTGTGTCAACATTCCATTCTTGGCGCTTGTTTTTAGTGAATAATAACTAAAATATTTTGTTAATATTCATATATATTGGAATTGCCATGAAAACGTGCACGTAATCATTTATTTGCAGATACCAAAGTATATTCTTTAAAAAGCGATCGACGATTGCGAGGCACCTGGAAAATGAAGACCTTCAAAAAATTTGTTTTATTTTAGCATTGCTTGTTTATAGAAATGTGCACGCCTCATAAGATGGCGGCGATGAAGACACTTTTCTATGTGTCATCAATGAGCGTTCCAGCAATCAAGTTGTATATAAAATTTATTTATTTATTTATTTATTGGAGTTTAACGACACTTTTGACAGCCAGGATCACCTCATATCTGACAGTTTTAAGGGTGGAGAAAGCCGGAGTACCCGGACCGGAGAGAACCACCAAGCAACGGCGAACAACTGTCAGACTCCCCAACGTATTAACTCAACAGAAGCAGGGTTAGCATTGGTTGAAGCCAAGTGCACCATTGACGTGGAGTACGCCTTAGTACACAGCGCCACCGTGCCCCCACAAAGCAGTCACCCCTGGTGGGAATCGAACCGTGGAACTCTCGGTTTGAAGTTCATTGCCGTAACCACTCAGCCAACGAGCTCCTAATCAAGTTGTTTGGAAATCAGTGTTTGCCACACATTGACTTTTTATTCACTGCGCACAGCTAACAATTCTCTTCTTGCTAACAACCTGCCGTAAGGTCTGTTCGTCGTTCGATAGACAATTCATCAGTTTCGTTCCCAGAGGCTTTATCGCGTCCAAATTGAACTGCTTGATTCCAATGATTAAAACATTTGAAATGGTCCGATGAATTGTTCAATTTTTGGCGAATTAAGCTGGCTGGCCGCGATAATGAAATTCGATGAAAAGTGTACGAGGACTGAAATTGAATCAGTACATTGTAGCGTTCGATTTCGTTTCAAATATATTGAAATATAATGAAAAATCTATCTATCGTGTGCCGACGTGTGTTTATTTTAGATTTTCTTTGTCCGCTTGAACATGAACGATTTCCTTATGAGATGACGTATAAGATTTCTTTTTGTCAAAGTCGAATCAGCAATAAATATTTGTTAACTCTCATTTTACCACGCCTATACTACAGTTAAAACTAGAAGTCCTGTCATAAAATGCGCACAAATAGTACGTCGATCTGCGCGTTAATCTATGCGTTATGACCATAGTAAGGCTATCAAATTCTGTACATATGGTCTGTGCACAAGCAATGTTTCAGCCAATGGACCTCCGGGTAACCCGGAGGTCCATTGGCAGAAACATTGCCTGTGTTTGCTTTGAGTAACCAGGAGAACCTGCCGTGCTTTGGATGCCATTCGATATGGCAAATGCGCGCTATTCCTACGCACAATTATGCCTAGATAAGCGCACAGTTCATTAAAGGACTTCTAGTTTTAACTGTATAACATCTACGTAGGAAGAAGCATGCACAGTCAACTTAGAGTTTTTTTTCATGTGCAGCAGGGGCGGACTGGGGCAAGAAAAATTACCGGGGAATGCACCAAGGAGGGCCCTAGAACCGGAGAAAATTTGGATTTTGTGAACTGAACCACTGCGGCTTCCTTGCATCTGAGCGATCAATGGTTGTCCGTATAGAGGACATTTCTATGGCATTTTTATATCATCTTCACCGATCGTGCGACAAACATGGTTCAACCGGGGAGTGTGGGTGGGGGTGGGGTAGGGGGACCCATCTGGAAGACCATAGTTTGGCCCAACCGGAGAAAATTTTGATTTTTGAAATTGAAGGAAAGCTGTTTCCTTTCATCTGGGCGATCAATGGCAGACTAGACTACTGGTTTATCGAAATGTCCTCTGTGTGGCAGTCCACATAAAGAACATTTCGATATACCGAAAGTCTATGCAATCAGATCTATTTCGCCTTTTGATCATTTTCACAAAATTTCACGTACCAACAGGTATTGGGCTGCATCACTTTTGGGAGCCGTAGGGGGAACCCAACAGGAGTCCCACCGTGAATTTTCCCGGTGGACCATACGGTCAGTCCGCTTCTGATGGACAGAACTATTTAAAAAGTACCATAAATCTGGGGCGTCGGTAAGATGACCGATTGGGAATATTTGATTTGTGCCATCCCAAGTTCCGACTGATAAAATATCCCAACTACATCATAAATGCATGCCTTCAGCGAATAATGGTGTAGTTGAAATATTCAGTCGTCTGTCAGTCAGTCTTGGAATTAAAATTATTTGTAGAAAACTAAAGTATACTAAAGATAAACTAAAATATACATGCTGTATTCGTAGCGCAACACGCACAGTACAGTCGCCGTGGACTGGGCGTAATCCACGCGTGGGCAGTGATATCAGCCAATCAAAATCATCGTCAGCAAAATTTTAATTTATGAAGCACCGGGTTGTACCCTGTGCTTCATTAATTGGAATTTTTGATGATTATTCCTATAATTAGTGTTAAGAATCTAATATTTTTGCGCCCGTGGAAATATTGCCCATCCGTGGAAAGTGACCAGTCCACAGCGGTCGTAGTGTACCATACCCCAAATTGGTCATACTGCCCCCCCCCCCCCCTAAAGACCTTCATTTGTACGGTTCACTATATGTGTGGCATATGTCCCGGGGCTAATACTATAAAACGTTTACAAGTGTATTTTCTAGAATTGTATTTCCTAGTTATGACTTTAAATGGGTTAAAATGAACCATTAGCGCTTTCAAAGATCTAGCAATTTGCCAACTGGCAAATTGCCAGATCTTTGAAAATGCTAATGGTTTACTTTAGTCAGTTATATTAATAGCCAGAAAATACAATTCTAGAAAATACAATTGTAAAAGTTTTATAGTATTGGCTCCAGGTATCAAATCTTGTCTCATAAGAAGGTATATGATTAATACTGTAATCCAGACGACAATGTCCAGACTGAAAAAAAATGGGGGTGTCACACCTCCTCAGCACCCTTTCCGCTGCCAGAAATCGTTAGATTCACATGTAAAGAATACATTTTTAAGTGTAATTGTTCATCTTTTGAAATACTTCAAACAGAAGTCGAGAATGTACAATAGTATTACCTGTTTATTTTTTTAACAAATTGACGTCATTAAGTGGAAAATACGATGGCTTCTTGCTCTGTAAAACCAAGGTTCCATCACTGAACATGGGCTTTACACAGAAATATATTTATTGCAGCCTTGTCGCCAATTATGTCATAACGCCTTTTTCATCTCTGGTATAACGGATTCTTCAAGTTAGGCAAATGGCATGTTTTGGTATATAGTAGATATTAAATAGATTCGAATGATCAATGAATTTTTCGAATCCGCGACCTTTACCTGCACGTCAAATAATACTAATTCACTGAGAACCATTCATTGTTACACAATTTAAACATGTTGAACACCTGCAGAAAATTTGCCCAAAACAAACAATAAAAAATGCTATTCCTCATAAATTGCCCTCAATGAAAAACGTCTGATCCGGTCACAAAAGTGTAGTAATTGTCAAACCAATATAGTGGTTTCGATTTAATATTAACCCTTTACCCAACGTAACAGCCAAAATCGGCCAGCGCTATTCACAAAAATCGCCAATTATATTTTCGTTTTTTTGTCTCAAAAAAATTGGTTATGACCCACTCATTGGAACGAGCTCGACGAGCTCGTTCCAATGAGTGGGTCATAACCAATTTTTTGAGACAAAAAATGAAAAAAGTAGTTGTTCAAGAATTTTGTTTGCAAGTGTCGTCTGCTTTTCATGTTAGGTAAAGGGTAAAATCACTTTGCTTCGACTATGCATTCAAACATTTAAATATATATGTGTAAAAATCAAGGGCTTTTGAACTAGACACCTTCAATGTTATTCTAGCTATATAATATTGAACACACAACTTTTTAAGGTCCTTGCAAACCATGGTTCCTGAAAAGTCTATGGTGAGCGACGGGTTACAAAAAAGTACTTTTGTACGCTCGAGGTGCGTCATGAATAAACTATAACCAAATAATGAAGATTTCACGAAACATCTGCAACATTTTCCAATAGCAACATATAAAGATATCATGACTACTGAAGTGGATACTGAAATTACTTCACGATTGGAGACGAAAAATACAATCAGTGATTCCAGTATCCGCTCAAAAGGTATTTTGGAGTAAACAGCAGATCTTGAGGTATGGCATTCCCAAATTGGAGGCCATACCAGATAGTTTCGTTTATTTTCTTATGCTTTTTGATACAATTTCCGAATCAGAAATTTAACCCTCAAAGGCCTGGAATTATTATAGGTTTTTGTTACACCCTGACAATTTAAATTCCATGGCTTTGTTGTTGTTTCTTGGAAGTCTTGCTTACTTATATAGGCAGTCAGGACATGCCTAAAACAACTGCAAAGGTACTTCTAAGATAACTTCGTGTTTACTCAGAGACTTCATGTTGGTACACCTAATTTGTTGCAGTGATCAAAATTGGAATTAAGCCCCTCAGGTTTAATAGATATTCTAAGCCAACAATCAAATCACGAGAAGCAAAAAAGAAAAAAAATTCCTAGAAGGCATGACTTGATGATGTTGTTGGAATATCACCCAGGAACGAATGTGAGATTTACCAGCACTAAGCTCTGCACAGGACTAGCCGCTAGTAAGAGCTCATCGTCTACATTTTTTTGAAACTTTAACGTTCTTTTCAAGAGTGGTAGAGACTAGTCAGATTGGCATTAGCATGGGAGGTGGCATGGGTCAGAAGCTTTTTATGTTAATAAAGATGAAATTACACTGTTTTTATTTTCAGCATTATTTACACACAAATTCCATTTGAACTATGCGTTTTGTGAGACAATGACAATGGCAGATACCAAGCTATATTCCAGTGTAAAGATTCGAAAGAAAACAAATCGGGCAGGTGATTTCGAATCGAATCCAATATCAACTTGATATTCGAAATCGAATCTCGAAGCTTCGCCCTAAATGTCATACGACACATGAAATGTAAACAAAAAGCCCCAGAAATTATGACTCAGAATGTTCAGCATAAAAGAATAGTCGCCTCGAAAAACTGCGGACGTCAGAGTACTTCAGCGACATCACGTGCACCTTGTTTGAGACAGGGTTGGTATGGATTTGGAAAAAAATGAGACTCTCGTTTTCCGTTGAGCCAGAATTGACGGACAAACTACAGAAGTGTTGAGCAGCCATTTGTTGGAGTTCTGTATTTTTATTTGTAAAGGTGTGGTGTTCATTTCACCAATATTTTACACAAAGTTATGGTATTTAATTTATTTTTTATATTTTTTATTTTAATTTTATTTATGGAAAAGCTTTACAGAAATCACATTACTTTAGATAACTCAAATTGAAAAAAGAGTATCAATATGTTTATTTTCTTGTCAGCCGAAGCCTGACCCGTGGTCTTCATTGTAATGAGATCCTCATTGAGCAGAATGCGATGATTCAGAGGCAAAATAAGCGATGGTTTGCAACTCATAATGAACATGCAAAATATGTATCTAAAAAGATTCTATTTATTTTACGAAACCAATTATTTCAAAAACTGTACACCAACATTGTGTGAAGAAATATTTTGTGGTTGTATAACCCTTTACCCAACGTAACGGCCAAAACCGGCCAGCGCTGTTCTCAAAAAATCGCCAATTAATTTTCATTATATTTTTATTTTTTTTGTCTCAAAAACATAGGTTATGACCCCTCTTTGGAACGAGCTCGTCGAGCTCGTTCCAATGAGGGGTCATAACCTATGTTTTACTTTTTGAGTCCAAAAATGAAAAAAATTAGTTATTCAAGTGCAAGTTGCAAGTGTCGTCTGCTTTTCATGTTAGGTAAAGGGTTATTGCCCCAAAAGCCCTCATCCTCCTAATATCACTGCGAGAGCAAATTACTTGAAAGACTGAGAAAACAAGACTAACGATGACCACCCGGCCACGGATGTCCCCGAACAATGGCCAAATGGCCTATAATACTGAAATGAAAAGTTTTCTGTTCAATTTGGTGTTCACAATAGTCCATAAGGTTTCGAATTTAATAAAATACATCTGAACACATCAGCCAAAAGCTATATTGATCTCATTTCCATAAGGTCAATACAACCACTAATATGTTGAAACTTTCTCAACAGAACCATACACATATGGATGTCATTTTAATTGGCATACTGTACGAGTCAAAATAAAGTTGTAGGATAACCTCTATAAACTATGTATCTTTCTCTTCCTATGTTGATAAGACCAGAAACAAACATCACTTTCTGGAAAGCTCTCACAGAGAGCTTTCCAAAAAAATATGTCAGATTCTGGTCTTATCAGTGCACAAGCAGCAGTATACTTAGTTTAATTTACTTATGTTACAACTTATTTCGACTTGTACTGTAATGTGTAAGTTATTTTGACAACGATATCTGAATGGTTTTATTAGAAATAGAGATAAAAGTTTTCCTTTCATGAGTGGAATTTAGTCTAAATTTTTCAAAAACACTTTCTTGGTTAGAGAGTTATCTGATATAGATTAACCTTTTAAACAATAGAACCCTGCACACAGGGACTGGAAATGATGAAAGTGTGTAAGCAGATGACAACTCTGTCAGCCGAGCATCATACAATTATGGCTCCGGACGGACAAATACAGTCTATGAGAGAATTAGGTTTTCCCAATCCTGTGATCTTGATCTTTGTCACTCAAGCACGATGTTGATGTGCAAAAGACATTCCATTAGTCTCAACCCTTGTACAAACTTTCATAGAAATCCACAAAGGCATTATAGAGTTATGGCTTCGGACGGACAAATAAAGCTGGACAGACGGACCGAATGACGGACGGACCCGGATTTAAGATGCCTCCCTTAAATCCAGGTCCGTCCGTAATAAAAACAAAATCCTTTAATGTCTTGCAGTTCGGCGGCAAAATAGTCACTGGGGGTTTCCCTTCTAAAAGCTTTCTTTAAATTGATGTTTAAACAAGGTATTAGGTATCACGGAACTAAATATTTTCCCATAGGCGACCATTATAACGTTCAGGCAAAAAAAAAACATGGAGTTATCACCCAAACTATAACTTTCAAATTTTGTACATATGGACAAAAAACACAAGCAATGTTTCAGCCAATGGACATTCGGGTTTAACCCGGAGGTCCATTGGTTGAAACCTTGCTTGTGGTGTTTATGCTTTGCAACAAATTTGCAATTATTGTACGGGTGGAATCACCACTCTGCGGGTGATTTAGTGATAATACACTCTCCACGTACTGTTCACTGAACAAATATATAGTATACAAAACATGAAATTCATTGCAGTGACATTTCGTGCAATCTGAAGAACGAAGATATAATCCCCGGTACTGAATTAGTTAACCCTTTACCCAAGGTAACGGAAAACCGGCCAGCGCTATTCACAAAAATCGCTAATTAATTCTCATTATTTGTTTCATTTTTTGTCTCAAAACATAGGTTATGACCCCTCTTTAGAACGAGCTCGACGAGTCACTGGAGGTTTCCCTTCTAAAAGCTTTCATTAAATTGAGTTAGTTATTAAAAAATTCTGTTTGCATGTGTCGTCTGCTTTTCATGTTAGGTAAAGGGTTAATAAATGATAATGATTCCAAACGGAAAGATAATGTACATTTTAGCAGCATTAATCACAAAAACGATAAGATGATGAGTGCCTAATGAAATCACAGGCAGTCTAAAAATCACATCACACACGCCAAATACAACACTAATCTAGAAATATGATTTTCTAATGCGCCTACATTGCTTTCTATTAGCGATCATTACGCGGAAATCCAAGTTATTTAAGTTAGCAAGCAGTGTTGTGTGGACGATGTGAAAGCTACCAACAAACCATTTCGTGTATTTTATTGGATTATACAAACAAATTAGCCGGAATAATTTACAAACTCTAGTGTTAAACGACAATTACATATGTGATTTACAAACGAACAAAACTTTGGCCTAGGTTCTTGTATTTCTTTTGTAGTTTTCTTTAACGTTTCACCACACAAACTGGAAATCCATCAATCTTTTTTCGCGAAGTTTTGGTGGTCACATGTTGAAATATGTACCTGACTGAACCAGTAGAAACTTGAGAACTCACAAACAAATTCACTGTTCATCGATACTGGGTGGTTCAGTGGGTAACTGCAGGCTTTCCGCCAGGAATAAAATGTTGAGACCGGTAATGGGGAATCCAAGTATCCGACGGGGCGACCATGGTCGCCCCGTCGGAACCTTGGATTCACCATTTCCGGCCTCAGGATTTCATCTGTCTAAAATGCACTCCTGAGACGCCCAAGTGGATGAACTATGCCTTGTGCCTGTTAAATTGGCTGTCCTCAGAGTATACACAAAACTTACCAATGTGAACTAATGGAACCCAACCCAAATCGTGCGCGTATGCCATTTAACCCATGACCAGGGCCTGTCGTTCCATAATCACGGTTTTTGCAACTTGCTAACAAAAATTTTAAGTCTGGTTGATGTTTTGCTGTTCATTGTTCCCAATAAATCTCTACCTTTGATGCGAGCCTTATACGAGTGTCTTTGCTGAGCGCCTTACGAGTACCTTTTGGGTAGGGGAAAGTCAGCGAGAGGAATAGGGCCGGTGATGGGATCCCATGTCTGCATAGCGGAAACCCTGGTAACTGGCAATGTTAGCCTTTGGACACAAAATGATACTTAACGTTTTGGGGTTTTTTTTATTTAAATTACAACTAATATTTATTCCATTTATTATTTGCAAATTATTTTACATGAAAAATTAAAACCACTCAAATATTTACCTTTTATAATGTTGTGCTGTGGCTCGCTTTCTTCCTTGAAATCATGCGACCGTCTATTATCGGTAAAAAGTGATGCAACTGTGCTTTCGCAGATCGTGCTGAGAAGTGACACACGTTGGGGCGCATAACCATTATACCTGATAATAATAATGACACTTTGGCCGGCCGCCAATTTATCGCGGTTCTCAGATGGGAAAGTCTTGATTACCACCGAGCTCCCCAAATCCTCCCTAGCCCGCGCCTCTTCTCTCCTCCCCAAAACCAAAAACGAACTGTTTGATGACACCCCATACCCCATTCTTCCCAATTGGTCTGATAAGCATACCAACCCTTTTCTTACTGTCAGCCAATACCAACATAACCTCCATTCTCCCATCCAACTTCCTCATTAGGCTCCTTATGAATCTTATTCTGCTATACTGGTATTTTGGACATCCTAACAGAATGTGTTCCAGGGTATCCACTGGTCCTAAAGTACCATTTGGCATTTTCACTGTCTTTGCCCATTTTCCAACGACCTCAGCTTAAATAGTAGTGAACCCTCAATGCGACTCAATGTTACTCTTCAAAACCTGGCTTCTCTTCATCGCACATGCCAACCAAAGGCCTCTTTAATTTGAACCCCTCTTGCCAATTACGGTTTACAACCTTGCATGACTCTTTCTCTGTTGATTTTTAAACGTGGGTTGTCCCCACTCCGAAGTCCGAGATCTCTATTGAATAGTTTGACGTTGTGTTGAGGGTTTATTTGGGTTTACTGACATGACAACCTTTACTTAGTCCCAGTTCCTTATTCTACCTCGTTATCAACCGATTTTATCGGCTGATAACGAATGTCGAATAAGGAACTGGATATAAGTATCGCTTTTCACGTCCCTTTGAGTTTTGTTAGAGTAATGTTGATTTTCTTCATCTACTTTGTGGTTGTATGGTTCAGCTCCATAGGCGTAGGTATGTGCTATTGTGCTCCTATATTTCCTTCCACTCTTCATTTGTTTCTCAAAAAAATCCTGTAGTCTTTATCAAAAAACAGTAAGTTAGAAACTGGTTTTGAACGTTCTGACGAATCATCAGGCGCGGTAACCCAATGTGCCAATTCGAAATTTTTGACACACCCAACGACTGCTGAGATCTGCAGTGTGTTCCAAAGTCGAAACCCAATTTTGTATTGCATCAACGATTGTAATTTTCCCTACTCTCAAAGCAGGTGCCTAAATATATTCGCGGTATGGGTTAACCATGGAACAGCATGTCTTCTAGGTGGACAACCCATTTCACATTAGTTACAGCACAGTTTTTAACTCCGTGCCCTTTTTCAATTCAACTGCTCATCGGTGTTGCATTTCTATCTGATGGTTAGTGCTGAAACGATCAACCTATTCCGGGCGGTTATAAGATTTTTTCGGTTACAATTTTCGCTTCCGGTTAACTCTTCTCTTGGGACTGCAGTGCGAATACCTTTTGTGTTATTGAAGTAAGACAAGGATAAACACACAGGATGTAACTTATTTAAATCTTATATACAGTACTCGGATCTGGTCATCAGACCCGAGTATTTTAACCCTTTGAACACTGGTGGTATCTTCCATGTCAGTTAAATGGCAGCAAGTGGAAGAGTCCATATTCATTATTGAGGTAGACTAATTAATATTTTCAACGTGCTGCCCCAAGGTTGCACGTTGAAAATATTAATTGATCTATCACATACATCCACGTAGCAGTCATCCTACTTAACCCTTTACCCAACGCAGACAATATGAAAATTTATTATTTTAAATATGTTTTGAAATTTTTCAAAAAATTCAACAAAACCATATCATGTGACCCCTCGTTGGAACGAGCTCTATGGTTTTGTTGAATGTTTTTTTAAAATGATATGTTTTCAATTGCTGAATTTGCATATTACGCGAGCTGATGCGACCGATTCGTTGGGTAAAGGGTTAATGAAATTATGAAGTATCTTGGTCCTGGCCGTAAAAACGGCCCCTCTCTTTCAAAGGGTTACCCAAGACCGTCATAAGTTACATTCTGTCAGACCCGACTACAAGTATGACTCAACGAAGAGCTGCGCGTTTTGTCTGCAAAAACGATCGCAGAGACTGCAGCGAAAGTAATGTGCTCCGTTCTCTTAACCCTTTACGTAACATGAAAAGCAGACGGCACTTGCAAAAAAAATTCTTGAATAACTAATTTTTTTTTATTTTTTGTCTCAAAAACATAGGTTATGACCCCTCGTTGGAACGAGCTCGCGAGCTCGTTCCAACGAGGGGTCATAACCTATGTTTTTGAGACAAAAAATGAAAATATTTTAAAAATTAATTGGCGATTTTTGAGAATAGCGCTGGCCGGTTTTGGCCGTTACGTTGGGTAAAGGGTTAATTGGCCATCCCTGTAAGAGCGTCAGAAGCAAAAACGCATACAGACACTTGACAACATCATCTCCGGAAGTGACATCATCCCAAGAGAACTATACATTCAAAATGGCTCAAGGAGCAACAACAACATGAAACTGGCCGTGTACCGAACATCCACTGAGGAATTCAGAAACTCCTTTCCACGCGCGATCGCGAACTGGAACGCTAGTACCAGACCGCAATTCACACCACTTGTGGCAAGGTCGCAGAGCGAACTAATTGTCACCATCTTTCCATCCTGTGTTAAAATACAAGACCTCGCGGTGTACACAGTAATCCTATTCAGATTCAGATTTTCAGTACTCTGTGCAAGTTTTGCAAATTTACATGTTCAGCTTTCTCCCATTGTCAGAATCCACCTACACAAAATATTTCCATATAGGTCCTTACCACATTACTGTTGTGCTTCACAACATATTTCTCTTCTCTGCTGCAAATTAATGGGTTGTTAATGGTAACGGACCGGTTACACCTGAACGGTTAACCGGTTTTTAGACTTCCTAACTGTTTCAGCACTGCTGATTGTCTCAACTGTCTTTCTGAATATTGGGAGAGAATGTGCCCATCTTAAATTAGAATATTAAAAAAATGCCTGTCTGAGAGGTGGGAATTTATTGAATTTGACAAATGGCATTTCTTTTAACGTGATTGCACCGTCATGTGAATAAACAAACTGGTCAGGGCTCTAAGTTTCCAAGAAAAATACGTGTTGCAAAATCACGAAAGAACTGGAACAAACATTCCATCTGAGTACCTGCTAAAATTGGTCCTGGCATCTGCAAGGTTTTTCAACAGAAGATATCTGTTCATTTCGAACGGTTTTCCGCACCGGTAATTATGCTTCCCCAATTGAACCTGGTTTCTTTATTGTCGGATGAAGCAACATATTTTCTAGAATAACTCCACTAATTGAATCAGCCAAGTACACATCTTGCCTTGAGACATTACTTCCCAATTAATCTCCTTCTTACCCTGTTGACTCAAACGTAAAACCAAACGTACCCTATCAAAATAAATAAGTGGTCTGCAAAAATGAAAGACGTCAATTTTCCAGAAGAGATGGCAATAAGTTAGTGTTCGACCATGCACGCGACTAAGATAACAACTGGATTCTGGTGCATACGCGAAGTAGAAGTCATGTATTCATTACATTTATCGATCTGTCAGGCCGAAGGTTGGGCTTGGTGATGAGGTGGAATTAACCCTTTTGATAACAAATGCGACAAAACCACCTACGCAATAAACAGAGATAGCCAATCAAGTTCTGTTATCATTCCATTATTTATTTTATAGACAATAAACATATAGTGTGTTTTTATATCTGTGTTATACAACGAGTTGAAATATGGTTTATTTTTTCGAGGCTTCGCCGAGAAAAAATAAACCATATTTCAACGAGTTGTATAACACAGATATAAAAATACACTATATGTTTATTGTTTTTATCTGATAACAAACAGACACCCGTCTCGTGCGTCTACCCGACTTATATATGCTTCCCACGGGCCTCCAAAGAAAACCAGTCTACGAGACAAAAGAAATAGGACAAGACGCATAGAGTTGTGTCCCTTACATTACAAAATCGATGACGGCGATTGTAAAGTGCGATTGCACTTCTTGCATCATGTAACTGCGCTGGAACAAAATAAATTTCAACTATTTTATTAACAGTAACAAAACGGTGTTTCAGTAGAGTTATTCTTTTTTTGACATAGTTCCAGTTTTCTTCCGTGTTTTATGCTGTAGTCCCAATATAACAAATAATTTTGCGTTTGTTTACAATTTTTACGAAGTGGTTTTTTTTCAGGTAGAGCAGACGAACTTTTAATTAGCGCAGCTCCGCGAGTACTTTTGATCGAGGCCGTGACTATAAATAGTTCGCAGTCGCCGCATACTAATTACTATTAACATTCAAGTAATTTCTACAATGTTTTGAAGCAAAATTTTAGGTTGCCTTTATTGAAGCAAAATAAATAAGAAATGACACCATCAGAGGATTTTGACAAAGTGCAATAAGCGTACAATTAAAACCTGCCCTGTGATATAACGATGTTTCATGAATGAATGAATGAAAATGGAATTGAAAGAGGTCAGAGGTCGTTCGCATAAATTATAATTATATACAACACCCGTTGTATATACTTCAAGTATATACAACGGTTGTTATACTCTATGGTTATCAGATAAAATCATTTACCTAATGAATCGGCTACATCCGCCCGCGTAATGTACAAATTTAGCAGTGGAAAAAAACCCAAATATTTTTTTTAAATCCGCAAAACCATATCATGTGACTCTCATTGGAATGAGCTCGTCGCGATCATTCCAATGATAGGTCACATGATATGGTTTGTTGGATTTGTTTTAAAAAACTGAAATAAATGATATTTAAATATTTATTTATTGGCGTTTAAGGTCACATACTTATGCACAATGGCTTATCATGACCGTGACAGTTTTACGGGTGGAGAAAGCCAGAGTTCCCGGAGAGAACCACCGAGCAACGACGAGCAGCTGCCAGCTCCCCAACATCGTAACTCCGCATAGCAGCAGGCAGGGTTAGATTGGTTGAAGACATGTGCACCATCGACGTGCAGTACGCCTTAATACACAGCGCCATCGTTCCCCCATGTAGACAATCTGGGTTAAGTGCCTTGCCCAAGGACACAACGCGAGAGTCCGAATCGATCGCTCAGACGGTCACCCATCCGAAGATTATTATGATCCCCAATGAGTCTGGAGGTGGGATTGGGAAATCTCACCCGAGGGGCAAGATATTTGAACCAGACCCGAGGCTTGCCTCGGGTCTGGTTCAAATATCTTGCTCCAAGGGTGAGATTTCACCATTCCCACCTTCAGACTCATCGAGGATGATTTTTCTGCCCCCCCCCCCCCCCCCACCCCACCACCATGCAGGGATTACGTTAGCCAGAGGTAATCGGGAGTCACGTGCTGATTCAATCAACTCATTTTGTATTCGTTGTTTTGAGAAACTGATAACACCATCGGAAAGAGCATGCACAAGTTATGTATATACCAAAGGTATATACCACGAAATCGGTTAGGAACGGTGGCAGCTTGAGGATTGAAGAGTTTTAGAGCATCGAACTTTGATCACACTGCATTCCGATGACGTCAATATGAATTAGTTGGTAGCAAGAAACTGATACGATATGCATAACGTCACAATAACGTTATAAATGTAAAACGCCACGTGGGTGGGGTGGGATTATTATAATCCCTGATGGGTACGGGTGTGGGATGGGAAAATCCCACCCGAGGGCAAGATATTTGGGCCAGACACAAGGATTGCCCCCCACCATACAGCGGTTACGTTAGCCAGAGGTAATCGGCGGTCACGTGTTGATATAATCAACTCATTTGGTATTCGTTGTTTTGAAAAACGAATGACACGATCGGAAAGAGAATGCACAAGTTATGTATATACCAAAGGTGGCATCTTGGGGTTTAAAGAGTTTTAGAGCATCAAACTTTGATCACACGGCATCCTGATGACGTCAATGTGAATTAGTTGGCAGCAAGAAACTGACACGATATGCATAACATCATAATAACGTTATAAATGTATAACGTCACGTGGGTGGGGTGGGATACAGCTGTCTCTCCCTGCTATCTCACCCTGGACAGACGTATGTTACACATGCAGTGGGGGGAGAATACACATGCAGTGGGAGGGGGGGGGGGGAGAAACATCTGTCTCTCCCTGCTATCTCACCCGGGACACACGTATGTTACACATGCAGTGGGGGAGAATAACCGGGCTCGACGTTGCTTAACTTCGGTGATCTGGAAAGAACCGGTTACCGCAACGCCACCGCGCCCCCATTTAAAATAATAAATTTTGATATCGTCTGCGTTAGGTAAAGAATTAAACTACAGTTTGTTACCTCTCAACAGAACAAGCTCACTGAACTCGTTCCATTGAACCAGAAGCGACGGAAGCTCGATAACAGTGGAGGTGCACAAATTTTCAAGCTCACCATAGTTCGACCCAGTGGAAGAAAAGTTACAATCGTATATCAGTACATAACACAGTATAGTCTCTCGTTCAGGTGAGAATGCTGCGGTGTGATCTCTGGCCTGTCCATTTGTTCTATTTCAATCATCTTCCAAGTTGGAAGTTCCAACCCGAAGGCTAGCCTTCGGGTTGGAAGATGGCTGAAGTAGAAGAAACGAACAGAAGCAACGGAAGGTGAGATTTTTTGGCCAAATATTATTGTTTGGATTTGCAAAGGTAATACAGGAATGCCTGTATATTGATACGTTTGCATGCACCCATCTTAAATCACCGTGTAACCGCGTAATATGTCTGGAAAAAAGTGGCGGGGAACGTGTCCCCTGTGCCTTCCTGATTCCGCATTGAACGGTTGTTAGCCATGATTTCGAAAAAAGAATTTTTTTTGGAATTGACAAAACGTTAAAATAAGCTCAACAACCGGCAACCCAATCTATCTCTGCCCAGATGGAGGCAGACAGGGCAGGTGCTGATAATCCGTGCTGCCACTGCTAGCGATGCAACTTGCTATGTGTTACAGCCATTTTGGGTGTTTGAGCCGCCAAGATATTTCAAGGCATTCCACTTAGGGATAATCTCTTGAAAAAGTCGACGAACGAATCATATGAGAATAAAAGAAACACATATCTATCTCTTTTATTACAACCTTCTCAATTTTACATGCCAATTGAAAAAGCTAACGAAGAAATTATCCTCAAACTGAACATAAAGTTATTCTCTCTTTCACAGTAAAATATCGAGACAAGCTGTGGGCGAAGGATTTTCAGACAGTGAGTAATGCAAGGCAATGCCCTCCACACTGTAAACATCATTACTGCTAAAACTACGGTTGAGGTACTGGCAGCTGTTACTGCTTAAAGTTTGATCATAAGAAAACTAATAGGGAAGTGCTCATATACAGTGTAGAAAAGAAGACTTTATTGGAATGAATACATACAATACAATTCTTACATACAATTCTTTTATTTCTTCTTTTGCAAAACATCGTCGTCTATTACGAATGATGTCTATTTGTAGAAGACACAGTTTTTAAGGTAGACCAATTAATATCTTTAACCTGCAGCCATTGGGCTTTAACCCTTTACCTAACATGAAAAGCAGACGACACTTGCAAAAAAATAATAAAATAATGAATAACTAGTTTTTTTCATTTTTTATCTCAAAAACATAGGTTATGGCCCCTCATTGGAACGAGCTCGACGAGCTCGTTCCAATGAGGGGTCATAACCTATGTTTTTGAGACAAAAAATGAAAATATATCGAAAATTAATTGGCGATTTTTTAGAATAGCGTTGGCCGGTTTTGCAATTACGTTGGGTAAAGGGTTAACCTGCAGCCAACTGTGTATGACCAACCAACAGCCTTCTCGTACAGAGAAGTGAAATAAAACATCAGTTTCTACGATTTTGTTCAAGATTTTCACCGTTATATTTTACGACAGAAGTATCGGCTACTGGATTGCCAGTACTACCTTATTATTAACGGTAATTTATTACAGAGTAATTTCCACTCTCAATTACAGACTAACGTTTTCACTCTTCTGAAACCCTGGCCCATTAGATACTTTATGCAATGCACTCCGAACTGTATTAACTGGAGATATCGCCCAGTTAAGAAAGAATGGGCGTAATTGCGACGCATGTATGAGTGTAATGAACAAGAACGCAATCCAATGGATACCAATCACGGCAATTCACGGATAATAATGCATAGTATTGAACCAGATTAATAAAATGAATTTGCATCTTATTCAAGGCGATATTCAATGTTATACAATGGACAACAGATGACCAATTTGAAGACAGATTTGCAATGGGAGTTCAGTAACTATATCACTTGAAGTTAAAGGTAACATCCACTGTGAGTTTTGTATTATTATTTGTACGGGGGTACATAATGTTTGTTAATGTTGGATCATTAAATATAAATTTTCACATCTCCGAGCTGAAATATACGTAGATGCATTCACACACAAATTACGAGCTTTGACCTGTTTGAGGAAACAGAATGAGACAATGTGTTCTCCTTAAAACTTTAAAAAAAAACCACACACCTTATTCTCCCAAGAGTAGTGGCGGAGACTCGTTGACCAATGTGGTACCAGAACTCCAGATGTATAGAGATCAGTGTGGGTTATTCCCGCCATATATGACGTGAAAGATATTACACTGTTACTGTAATCACAGCATTACAACTTTCACTTCATTAAACGTCATGAAGTATACCTTACGCGGAAACTAGCTACAAAGTATCAATTTTCCAATAACTTGTTTTTGTCCATAATAACTAAAATATGTCGATGGATAACAGGGACGAAAAATGCTGCGTCACTAGAGACAATCAGGGGCGAGCTTGGGAGGATGAGGATCAAGGACAGGATAGACTTAATCAAACTCTGTTATTTTAACTATATGGAAAATCTCCCCGACAGCCTATGGTGTAAAGTAATGTTCCAGAATATTTGGAATTCTAATCTAATACCAAGACAGGGTGGATGCAGTGGCTAGAGGTTTCCGATTGGGAGATGGGTGTAGCGTAGTGAATTTCCAACTGGGGGGGGGGGGAACCCCATTCCGGTCCCTCCCCCAGTTGGAAATTAACTACCGAGAAAAATTTAGAAAATGAAGGCATGCAAGGGGGATAAAATTGATTCTAGTAACTGAAATGCCAACACATTTATGATATAATTTTCAGGTTATTATTATTTGGTATTATTCTGGGATTGAATATGTGCTAAACAAATGAGAACTTTGAGCAATTCACACTGTCCTAACATTAAATCAGATCTTATGGAGGAATGATCAGTTTTTGACGTTTCATCATTCTGTAACTGTGAATGATGGAATTAACTCAGGATAACGATTTTACATGATGCGATTTTCTTGAAGTGCATTTCGAGGATTTTTTTATTACGGTAAGTAAACGTACTGTAGAAATCTCGTACCGATTGACATCATGCATACTTATGAAGCTCGATATTGCGTACACTATAGTTGTAAATAGTAACAGTTGAGGGGAGCGCGGTGGCTCAGTAGGTAGAGGTGCAGGCTGCAAGCCGAGAGGTCCTCGGTTCAAATCCCACCTGCGGCAACCGCGTTGTGTCCCTGGGCAAGACACTTCATCTCCATTGCCCGCGTGGGGGCACGATGACGCCGTGTACTAAGGCGTACTGCACGTCGATGGAACGCATGTATTCAACCAATCTAACCCTGCCTGTGCTGCAGTGCGGAGTTACGATGTTGGGGAGCTGGCAGCTGCTCGTCGTTGCTCGGTGGTTCTCTCCGGGTACTCCGGCTTCCTCCACCCGTAAAACTGTCACGGTCATGATTAGCCATTGTGCATAAATATGTGACCTTAAAACAACAATAAATAAATAAATAAATAGTAACAGTTGGAATTTTTGCCGATTTGAAGCCGAGTTGGTATTTTGGGAAGTAAAGGAGACATCACAAAAGAAGCTCTAAAATCCAGATAGATGGAATTTCCAACTACTCGTGACTTGCCCTCCGAATTTCCAACTATAAGAAAGTTTGGCCAGGATTGGGAGGTGACACCCCCCCCCCCCCTCCCCCTGTCGCCACGTCCCTGGGTGGATTGAGCAAGTGAGGGAGTAAATAGAGAACTATTCAATGGGGATCTCAGACAACACAGGGTAAAAAAATCTTCAGAGGTAGTGTCATGGAGGATTGTAACCGGAACCGGCGAATTGGGGTCAACGTGGAGGTAGGTCTTTGCGTGGCCCGCATGATAAAGAGAAGATAGGTTTTGATGGCGCCTTTGATGGTTGCTGCTGTTTAACCCTTTCCCAACGTAACGGCCAAAACCGACCAGCGCTATTTAAAAAAATTACCATACAATTTTCATTATTGTTTTCATTTTTGTCTCCAAAACATAGCTTATGACCCCCTCATGGGAACGAGCTCGTTGAGCTCGTTCCAGTGAGGCGTCATAAGCTATGCTTTGGAGACAAAAAGTGGAAATGTTTAGTAATTCAAGAATTTTGTTTGCAAATGTCAAATGTCTTTCGTGTTTGGTAAAGGGTTAATCGGAGGTCGAAGTAGCTGAAGCTTAGGCGGGAAATCAGGAAAGCTAGTGAAAAGGAATGCCAAATATGTAATTTGGGAGTAATGGAGACCGTGGGGCACGTTCTCATAGAATGTCCAAAACAGAACAGCATTCACGATGAGTTTTATGCGGAAATGGGGCGGGGAAACGGATGAAAGGTGGGTGGTGAGTAATACAAAGGAGAAGGTTAGAATGCTGATAAGTGAAATTGGGAAGAAAGAAGTACTGGATAGGCTGAATAGTTCGGTTCTGGCTGTTGAGACGAGAAAAGAGGTGGGGAGTAACATTTGGGAGGAACACCAGTGAGTTATTATTATTATGTTGCAAATATTCAATTGGTATTGGTACGAAAAATACGCACATCATCCACATATTGATTTTGCACAGTGATCAAAGTTTATTCTTTAAAAAAGGTGGCGATTGCGAGGCTTTTGGAAATTGAAAACCTTAGAGAAAATGCTTGTTGCTGACCAATATTTATTTACTGCAACAGCGGAGGGCGGAGATTTAGACACTTTCCTATACGTGACCAATCAGTGTTCCAGCAATCCAGCTGTGTAGAGATTAGTGGTGGAGCTGGGCGGATTAGATTAGCTGTATAGAGATTAGTGGTGGAGCTGGGCGGATTAGATTAGCTGTGTAGAGATTAGTGGTGGAGCTGGGCGGATTAGATTAGCTGTGTAGAGATTAGTGGTGGAGCTGGGCGGATTAGATTAGCTGTGTAGAGATTAGTGGTGGAGCTGGGCGGATTAGATTAGCTGTGTAGAGATTAGTGGTGGAGCTGGGCGGATTAGATTAGCTGTGTAGAGATTAGTGGTGGAGCTGGGCGGATTAGATTAGCTGTGCAGAGATTAGTGGTGGAGCTGGGCGGATTAGATTAGCTGTATAGAGATTAGTGGTGGAGCTGGGCGGATTAGATTAGCTGTGTAGAGATTAGTGGTAGAGCTGGGCGGATTAGATTAGCTGTGTAGAGATTAGTGGTAGAGCTGGGCGGATTAGATTAGCTGTGTAGAGATTAGTCGTGGAGCTGGGCGGATTAGATTAGCTGTGTAGAGATTAGTCGTGGAGCTGGGCGGATTAGATTAGCTGTGTAGAGATTAGTGGTGGAGCTGGGCGGATTAGATTAGCTGTGTAGAGATTAGTGGTGGAGCTGGGTGGATTAGATTAGCTGTGTAGAGATTAGTGGTGGAGCTGGGCGGATTAGATTAGCTGTGTAGAGATTAGTGGTGGAGCTGGGCGGATTAGATTAGCTGTGTAGAGATTAGTGGTGGAGCTGGGCGGATTAGATTTTTCAGATTCGGTTTCGGTTCGGTTGCGGGAAAAACCTCGGTTTCAGTTCGGTTTTTCTATGTGCTAAGAGTATATAATAAATAAAATTTCAGGCTCCTCAACTTGGAAAAAAATCTGCAATAATTTGCAGGACACCACTCACCACAAAAGTCATGTTTGCAAGTACAGTTAAAACTAGAAGTCCTGTCATGAAATGCGCACAAATAGCACGTTGATCTGTGCGTTAATGTATGCGTTATGGCCATAGTAAAGCTATCAAATTCTGTTCATATGGCCTGTGCACAAGCAATGTTTCAGCCAATGGACCTCCGGGTAACCCGGAGGTCCACTGGCAGAAACATTGCATGCGTTTGCCATGAATAACCAGGAGAACCTGCCGTGCTTTGGATGCCATTCGATATGGCAATTGCGCGCATTTCCTACGCGCAATTAAGCCTAGATAAGCGCACTATTCGTGACAGGACTTCTAGTTTTAACTGTATTTCCATTGGGTTCAGTCTAACTTCCCTTTGTTCATTCTTGGGTGTTCTAGGGGACCAGTTCGTCCCCTGAGTTCCAATGTGTTCTATGTGTCAGTAGGCACGAGTTGCTTAGCCTATTGAGTCCGAAAAGACAAATTAGGGATGAAATTAATAAAGTTCATCTAATCTATGTTATGTCCTGATTGTCACATTTCGTCCTTTATTGACTCGCCCGGTGTACGAGTCAATAAGGGAGAAAATGTGACGATGAGAACACGACATATTCGCCCATTCGCCGGATAGACTAAGTAACGAGAATCCATAGTGCTCGCTCGTCTACTTCCCTTCCAATAAGATATACTACTCAATGTTTGCTAAGCACCAAATATTTGACACATCATTTTGAAATTTGTTTGTGACATATTTGCGATATTTTTGGTGGATATGATTGAAGAATGTATTGAGATGGTCCCCAGTGTTTTCATTAGCTCTCTTAACGGCCAGACGTTTCACGACAGCCATGGAAAACATGTACCCATGCGGCCAAGCAGTACCGACAGAGGGAGGGGACTGAGCGTATGGACTGCCCAGCAAGATTACCTGACCTCAATCCAATCGAACATGTCTGGACTGAGTTGCAGCTTCCAATTTCAGCCCGTCCAGTCCAGCCAAGAAGTGTCAGGGAGCTTGGTGCCATACTGGTCCAAGAATGGAACAACATCCCACAAAGGACCACCATCATTAAATCATTAAAGATATAATTAAATCAAAAATATTTTCATTTTTCATTTCAATATTTCAACTAAAACGTAAAACAGGCGAAAAACCGCCCAGCCCTAATTAGCGGACTGTGAAGACAAAGGTATACTGCGCCTCCCCATGAATACAAAATAGAGTCTCTGTTTCCCGCCTGAAGGTTGCCCTGTTCAGGACATTATTCTGGGTTGGGCGTAGTGGTGTAGATATAGAGAAGCATACTCATATCTCTATTTGGGTTTTTGGTTGAAATTTTAGGTCCTTTACTTACACGATGGTCCATTAACCCTTTACCCAACGTAACGGCCAAAACCGGCCAGCGCTATTCTCACAAATCGCCAATTAATTTTCATTATTTTTTCATATTTTGTCTCAAAAACATAGGTTATGACCCCTCATTGGAACGAGCTCGTCGAGCTCGTTCCAATGACGGGTCATAACCTATATTTTTTAAACAAAAAATGAAAAAAATTAGTTATTCAAGAATTTTTTTTGCAGGTGCCGTCTGCTTTTCATGTTAGGTAAAGACGTAACGTTAAAATAATTGCATGCAAATTTCAAACACTGATTATACCATTTAAACATCCGAAACATGTGAAGAAAAACTCATAATTAGGAGAAAGGGTACCCCTTTGTTTAGACAGATCGAGGCCGCTGAATTTCCCAAAGAAAATAGCATCGATGGCAAAAGCATAAAAAATTGGACATCGGCGTTGCAAAAAATCGTTGCAGGCCAGTTCTCGGAAATAGTAAGGCCTCCTCTCCTCAACCGAGAAAGAACTACCTGCGTCCCTGATGGGACAAATCGACTATTCCGCACAGACAAGGCTATATTGTAGCAATGGTTGGCATACGTTAAATCGACAGCAGAATGAACAGAACTTGCCATTCACCATAGTATACCAGGGTATTTGGGTACAATCACACAGCAACAGTTGGCTACTGCAATAGTGTCAACTCTTCGAAACAACTGGTTGATACTCTGGAGCAATTTCACGACACCTCAAAGACAGAAACGACAACATCATTATACGCGATCGTCGTTTTAAAACAAAAAAAAGTATTATATGGATTTTTTTCATAAGGCTTTGAAGTTGATGAAACACGAGAACAATTAATCACCGGGAAATCCTAATCGGCCAGGAGTCGAAGAAGGTTAATCCTTTCAACACTGAGCTCCTGAATGATGTATATAAGTTAGTTTAAACAATATTTATTTCCATTAAACTTGTATAGTATGCACATGGGTAAAATAAATTCGATCCGACAGTAAGCTTTAAGCTTTTTCGAGTTCGTTTCCAGATAGAATAAAATTACAAAAATAGTTGAATGATGACAGAGGTATCAGGTATGTTCACATTCGCTTCTGCATGTAACATATTGGTGTGATGACGTCACACACTGATTACAGAAATGATATGGAAAAAATATACGTCAAACTAAGTTCTCCATAAATGAGAGAGAAAGAGTCGGAAAAAAGAAGGTTATCACTAATCTTTCACAAGTTTGTCTGCAGCTCTGACATATCACTGAGCTAGCGAGCAGATTATGAATATAATTATAAGCCAGGAAAGGGGGCATATTTCCTCACACAGGTGATCTTCCAGTAACAGAGGGAATAACGATAACGTATGTGGTAAAGTGGCCAGTTTGTAATATATAGTCATGGACTGCTTCAAAAGCCATATGGTTCTCTTCTGTATTAAGACGCGTGGAACCAAATAACAAGGCATCAAAATCTACACCTTGGAGAAGCATACCTAACGTGTCGTTACGTAAAAGATGCATGAAGTGGACATACCAATAAGAAGTGTCTTGTTGTCTCGAGTTCCCCACCTCGGCAATAAGGTGAATTGGAAAGGTGATTACAGAAGAGGTGTGCATTAAGCAAACTGCATCCAAGCCGTAATCTACAATGATAGATCTGAGGTCAGCACGATTTCACTCCACCGAAGAAGGAGGGCGGTCGGCGCTTGTCCTTGTTTAAAAACATCATAAACTGATATACAGAGTTATTATTTCGTACATCTGATGGGATATTATTCCAGTCACTTGTGATTTTAGGAATGAAGGATGGTATAACTGATTGTTGCAGAATGAGACACGGTAATTTGTTTTGTTACGAAGTTGGTAGGACTGACTGACGGCCGATATCAATGGGGGAACCTTATTGGCAAGATATGGTGGCGTCATGTGGTAGTGCCTGTGGAAGTATTGAACAAGTTTGTGTTTTTTACGCCTATCTTGGAGAGTTTCCCAACAAGTTTCAGTGTATAAAGTGGCTTTACTAGCACAAATAGTCGCATCCGTAACTAATCTCGCTGAAGTGATTTGAATTTTTTCTCTAAGTGTGCGATATTATCTTCCGTGCAGTTATCCTACACCGTGTCCGAATATACAAGAAGAGGTCTTACATATGCAAAATAAATTTTCTCCAGTACCTTACAGTCGAGGAAGTATTTATGTTTTTTCATCATATCGATTCTTGATCATGATTTGGATGTTATGTGTTTGATATGATTATTCCAAGTACAATGATTGTTTAAAATTAGACCTAGGTGTTTATGTTAGGTCACTTCACTTATTTCAGTACTAGCTAAATAGAGAGGGGGGGGGGGTGTACAGTAGGTTTGGTCTTACGTGATATTAGCATGGTTTGGGTTTTCTGTGGGCTAAATTCCACTAACCATGTTTGAGCCCATTGTTCAATTGTGGATAAGTCGCGGTTAAGCAGTTCAGAGGCATATTGTGGGTTTTCAACAATTAAATAAAGTGACGTATCATCAGCGAATAATCGTATGCTGCTAAGTAGATTGTCAGTAAAGTCATTTATGTAAATTAAAACAAAACGTGGGCCTAATATTGAGCCTTGAGGAACACCAGAGTAAATGGGCAACCAGTTAAACGAATTAGATAGACCCTATTTCGACCCGTTGTGTCCTACCAGAAAGGTATGGTTTTAGAAAGTTTAACAAGTCATCTCTAATTCCAATTTTCTCTAGCTTGTGAATGAGCCCCCTATGCTGTACCTCATCAAACGCCTTAACGTTTATATAATTTACAACAAGTATGCGAAACTATTTTGTATTCATTGGGATGTACAGCAGTAATTTAATACAGCCTACTGATCTCAATACAACTGGGCATATAGAAAAATGTCTCAACCACAGCCATCTCGGGGGGGGGGGGGGGAGGAGCTCTTGCTATAAATAAATAGTGATCAATTACAAACATTTTCTGGAAGGCTTTCAATTTTCTGACGCCTTGCAATCACCGATCGCTTTTTAAAGAAAAGACTTTGATAATAATAATAATAATAATAATAATAATAATAATAATAATAATAATAATAATAATAATAAATCTCCTGCCTTCAGCTGATTTAATATGGTCCTCTAACGAGGTATTCCTTCCCCCACTCTCCCTCCTAATCTCCCAGCATTCAGTCAAAAACTGTTTCAAAATTCCCCCATTGGCCCTTTCTCGATCTCCCCAACTATAAAATTTACCCTTTTCCTCGTGTCATTCCTCATCCATTTTTCCATTAGTTTCTCAAGGAGTCTTGTTCTACTAGGCAAATATTTGGGGCATTCTAAAATGAAATGTTTCGGGGTCTCCGTTTCACCTAAGTTCACATTTGGAACACTCTTTCCTCGCCTTTTCCAATTCTCCCCCTCGGCTCCAGTGACTTGGATCTCACTTTGAACAACAATGTCCACCCCCCCCCCCCCCCCCCAACTCCGAAACGATCCATCCAGGTACTCCTCAAAAGCTGAGATAATTGAACAGGAAGATGATATGCACATTTCTCGCCGCAATATAAACTGAATATTTATGACATATTTTAGTTATTATTAACAAAAAAAAACCCATAAAAAACCCAAAACAAGTGCCAAATTGAAAAGCTGATATCGTGTAACTAGGTTTCGTGCTAGGTAAACACCATGACATTGGATGAAGAGAAAGCTGTTAAGCTGTGACTACAGTCATAGCGTAACAGCTTTCGCGTCATCAAACGTCATCGATGGGAAGGGAGGATTTTTGACCTGACGACATCTTGAGAGGGGGAGCAGACTGAGTTGCGACGTTCGCTAACGTTCCAGCAATCCAGTTGTTTCGGGATCAGTGATACAGACCAAGGTGCTACAGGATTAAAATTATTACTGAGACTTCTTACCAATTTATTGAGCATTATGTGTCATCGATTGCTACTATTATTTTCTTTACGCAAAAATGTATGCATAACGGGCTTGAACGGTTAATATTTTGGAAAGTATGAGAACATTTAATCAGGGACACTGAAGATGACCACTGAACCACATGAAACAGGGATGATATATCAAAAAATTGTCTCGAGGAAACTCACATTTTCAAGACGGCGGTGTGTGAGGAGAGAAAGCTGAAAGAAAAACCCAGGAAATTTCAAACAAAAAGGGGCGTAATTCCTACAAAAGCCGAGGAAATTTGGGGAATACAGAACACGACCAAGATCGCCTCACGATGTATGCCTATAGCAAGTTTCGTGAAAACCCGATCACAATAATTTGAGTTATCGCTTTCAGAAAGTAATTTTATTGCACGCCTATTCTTTTATTTTCATAAAATACACGCTTTTTTCTGCAAAAACCGAAGCGAGCAATAATTTTTTTTTTTTTGCATTGTCCTTGAACAATACGGATCACGTGTGCGGACTATTTAACTATTTCTTTTTTTACGTTTGGGTTATTTTTGGCAATAATTTGCGTTTTTAATAATTTTTAGTAAACTGTAGGCGTGCAATAAATACAGAACAGCATACGCGTTCGAATTGTTATTTTTTTCCGCACTCGATCGATTTGGGCGGTTCGGCTTCGAGTTCAATATTATCCCTCCGCCCAATTCGATCTCGTGCGATAAAAGGCAGTTCGAACGCGAATGCCGTTCTGTCTATATCAGACAAACACCAAATTTCAAACAAAAGGGGCATAACTCCTACAAAAGTCGAAGACATTTGGGGGATGCCAAACTTGACTAAGATCTTCCCACAATGTATGGTTATAATAAGTTTCATGAAAATCTGATTACATTTATTCAAGTTATCGCGTTCACAATGTCATTATCAGACAAACACCAAATTTCTAACAAGAAGGGGCATAACTCCAACAAACGCCAAGGAAAGGTGCTAAATATTGAACGCGATCGAGATCGTCTAACAATGTACGAGTATTCCAAGTTTTTTGAAAATCTGATTACATTTGTTCAGGTTATCGTGTTTACAAAAAGACGGACTGATAGGACCCATTTCTATATCACCGCCAAACTTTGTTTGGGTGGGGGATAGTTACTGAGAAAAGTTTTCTTGTCAACATTGGATGATGTCAGGTTATCACGAAATTAGATGAAATACAGCGGTTTGCACCCGATGGGAAAATGTCTGACTGATTTATGCACTATACATCCATAAAGGGTACTCTATGTAATAGCTCATGCCATGGTGATTTAGGGGTAATCGGTTAGAATTTTAGTCAAGAGAGATATGGGATTTGCTAACATTTTGCTTTTTTTTTTACTGTTATTTTGTCGGTGTTATTATAAAATACTGGATTTTATTACTTTCCAAAGTGTGATTTACTGGGATTTCTCGGTTTGAATATAAACGATGACTTCACAAGTGAATTATGCAATCAACAATTGGGTCATGTATCCTTGCGCGCAAACGAAGACGCTTTGCCGTGGGTGTAATGGGGACTTCATTGTTTTTTTTTTGTTTTTTTAACCCTTTACCTAACATGAAAAGCAGACGACACTTGCAAAAAAAAATCTTGAATAGCTACCATTTCCGCAACGTAACGGCCAAAACCGGCCAGTGCTATTCACAAAATTAACCATTCAATTTTTATGATAATTTCATTTTTTTGTCACAAAAACATAGCTTATGACCCTTCATTGGAACGAACTCGTTCCAAAGAGGCGTCATACGGTATGTTTTTGAGGCAACATAAAATAAAATTAGTGCTTCAAGAATTTTATTTGCAAGTGTCGTTTGCTTTTCGTGTTAGGTAAAAAGTTAAAAAAAACAAATTCATGTTCGTAAACAAGACTTCAGTCAAGATCTTGATTCATCAACACAATACTAGCTACATTTGTGGGGAAGTTCAGTAATAATTTAGCCGTATGGCTCTGTAGGGCTGTATGTTTGATTTTTTTTTTTTTTTACTGAATCTTAAGTTACCTTCTGTTTAAAGTCGTGGGAAGGCTTTTGATTGGGCCCTCCGACGCTGGTGGAGGTGGCAAGAGTACGTAGTTACATTACTGACCAGGTTTCATTCATATAAATAAAACCCTCTTGTTCCAGTGTTTGTTTTCCACCGGTCTTTCCTGCATCGTGGTGGTCGCGATTATCTTTGGAGAGAAAAATGCACCATACACACAGAAATACGTGTAATAAATTACCCAAAGTGTTAGGAAATTATCGAGTAGATATTGACAAGAACATGCAGGAGAATGCTTCTCCTAGCACCAATTTAAATAAAAATTCCGGTTGAGGACACCGAGACCCCTCCCTCCTCCCCAGTTATCGCTTCGCGCCCTCGGCGCACGCATGTCCCCTAACGCCCGTTCTTCACGTTGTCCCGTTGCCCGTCCTCGCTCTCCGCGGACCTCCAAGTAGTTCCAGGCCATAGCAGCGTCGAATTCCTAACAGAATTGTGCTGGTCTCTGATGAGTGACAGTTTGTAACTCAGTTACAAGAGGAACCCCCCAAGCTCTCAGACCACCAGGCTCTCAGACCCAAGCTCTCATACGCTGTATTTAATTCTGTTCGGAATTCGATGCTGTTATGTACTGTATCTTTACCCATTTTTTGTGGACATTTGGGGGCAGACGACCGTTGATGTAATGTGATTCGCCTTTACTTATAAGGATATACAGGTATTCCTTCCTGTCCCGGCTATAGATATTCCAATCAATAAGTATTTAATTCCTCTTGAAAACTTCAAAATATTAACAGAATTTGTGGAGCTATGTGGCGTAATCACAAAACTACAGCTGTGGTGAGTCCTCCTTTCTGATTGTTATGCCATCAAAATGTCGATCAAATAACGTTTCATATTTCTAGCTTGGATTCACAGACAATGAATCTTAATGAAATATATCAGATTCAGTCATTCGGATATATCAGTAGGTCTGAAAAGCGAACTACATGTTCGCTTTTCCCACCAACTGAAATATTCATGACAAGTGAATATAAACATTGTCGATGGCCTTTAGGGCCGGGGACTAGACTGGTCCCAGGCTATAACAGCATCGGACTGGTGGTCCGAGAGCTTGGAAAACCCATTAACTAGTTTACTTGGATTTACCTTACATTTAAAGCAGTGGAGTTCCTAAAGAATATTTGGTCAACTCTGCGTGTTTGTTGTATTGATGAGAATAAAATAGTTTCCTTCACACGAAACGTTTCATGCTGTCCAGAACAGAGCAATTAGAATTATTCATAGACGGGGACTGTCTGTACTGGAGTTAGTGGTAGATAAATCGTTGCTCGCTAATAATGCTGGGGTTGAACTGTCTGCGACAAACATTCAATTTATCCACTTAGCAATCATTCACAGATAAGAGGACTCATCTACCAAACATTACGGCGAGAATGGTTTAATAGATTTATCCAAAGTCCTTAACAATGGTACCATCTCACATAATCCCTAAATAATCATACCCAATCATCGAAAGAATTGATGTTCTTCAGAGTAATAACCCAGCTTGTAGTCTTTTGACAAACGTCATTTTCGTATACTGTGACGCTACTTCGTTGAGGCGGACAGATAATATTTCTTACTGTAATGTGGTGAGTCGAGACATTCAAATATGTATTCAACAATAATTTGATCAAACTGCATTTTGTATGTTAAGTTCTTTTTCACTTTAGCGGTAAGAACTGGTGTTCACCCCTGATTGTACTCATAGTTGTATTTGAAATCTTTAACACTGAATTCCCAGAACATTTCAACATTGTTTCCCCATATTTTTGTCAATACCGAACGGAAAAATGTAATTTTCTGGAATGCTCTCTCACAGATCATATGAAGCATTTATGTCCAGTTTATCAAAAGTGAAATCAGAATTAAAATTTTCCCTTGATTTCCAATTAATGAATTCAGAGGAAGAGAGATGCTTGCCCTTTGAAGTAAAAAAACCCCCGAATTATATCGCCCATTGAATGTATCAAGGCGACATCTGCTATACTTAAACATTATAGATGCCACCTTCTTGCAAGCAAGGGACGACGATGAACCCTTTTTGCAGACAATCATTGGAAGTGAAAAAAAGACTTTGGGTATATCATGGTTTCTCTGCTCTCTGCATTCTATGTTTCCAATGAAGGGTGATTGGAAACTGTGCACACAACTGGCGACATTCGGAACATCGGTTAAAGTATATGTTTTATGGTAGATATTTTTTTAGATATTTTTTTTTATTCACCAGTATACCAAGCAAATACAGAACTGACAAATGTGTACAAATCTACAATATCCAATTTACAATAATAAGGCACATACACAATAAGAGATAATATTAATTTTTAAGGTATATACTGGCAGGGAAAGGCATAGCCAGATTGGCTGTCTTCCTGCCTTTCCCTATAGGAAAAAAACATAGAAGAGTAAGAGAGAACAAAGAAGATGAATAATTATGGTAAAAACGGGCTTGGCATTATTAGGGTAAAAAATAGCATTTTTCGAAAGATATCGTCCAAAATCGGGAAAGACCAATTAAACAGCATTAAATACTTATTATTGTTTTCTGAATATTAATTATATTTCAAGCAAACAACGAATGTTAGACGAAATGCGTATTAAGAATAAAAAGTGATACAATAACAGCAGAAATTACCACATTACCTTTGAAACTTGATTGTATAGTCCATGCCAATTCAGAACCATCTAGTGGTAGAGTCTATATTTGTTACTGGGGGAGGGGGGGGGGGGGTCAATCAATATTTCCAACGTGCAGCCTTGAGGCTGCACGCTGAAAATCGTGATTGGTCAATCACACGAATTCACTGACCAACTATCTACTTTATGAATAAATAAAGAAAATGAAAAGATATCCAAAGCTGTGCAAAAATATATCCGAGACACCCAATGTTTCTCTTTATCCTAGATCTAAACTAAAGTATAAATACATTAGACTGAATGGTCACTCAAAGAAGAATGTACAAATTTCGATTATCACTATTGTCCGCTGATGTTTTTCTTCTTTCTTGGGACATGGAACCCATGACCTGCTGCTTGAAAAAGACTTATAACTCAACACGGCCTTACATCATCATGAATCATTTATGTCTGAAGACAAGTATCTTAAAACTTGGTTTTAGAAACTAATCCGTGAAAAAAAAAAGTGTATCTGCTCGCGTCAGACAGGGAGATTACTCGTGTGTTATCGTAATCCATCTTTTCCCGCTTCCTCTCTCCTTCTCTTTCTCTTTCTTTCTCCCCGTTCTTCTTTCACTCTCTTTCTCTCACTTTCCATTTTTGTTATTTTTGAAAACCAATTTTACTTTATTGTTAAATGTTTTTGTTTGCCAAGCAGTTTATGTATTTCAACTTTGTAGGAGAGGAGGGTGAACTAAGTATTTAACACTTGTCCTTCAATCTAATTTGCACTAAGTGTAACAAATAAAATATGTTTAAACTAAACTATTTTATGAATTCAAGTCGTATCACGACCCTGGACCAAAAGGAGGGCATTCGGGTTCAAAGGGTTACCAAACTCCATCACGATTATTTATTCCTCTATAGTTCAGTGATGATACAACATGATTATAAATTGAAAACGGTTATTTTCAGTTTGAACTCGTTCGTTACATTTGTTAATAAAGCCAGCGTTGTAGCCTAGCTCTCTGGAGGAGCATTCTGGCATCGGTCGTGATAACGCAAATTTCAATTATTTTGAAATCACTCGAATAACAACATAACGGATTCATTACACAAACCACGCGCACTTCAAATGAAGTACTGTCAGGTGCAATGTACGACTATCACGAGTTTGCAATTGCAAGGTTATCTTCACATTTCGTTTCCACCAACTGTTCTCGGAACTAACAAGGTTTCAACCGCAAATAATAAACAGAGTATCACCAACGAGTCACCAGTGCATAAAGAAATTTGCGAAACTCAAAAGGCTCCGTTAAGACTTAATTTACTGGATGAGTTTCGTGCATTTAATTATAACTGAGGAACGAGTTGAAGATTCCATCTACCATTTCATCTATCATCCTACAAAGCTTCGAAATTCGATTCAATTCGGTCGTTGATTTGGTTCGATTCGAAAATTTTCAAATCATCGAAATATTCTCAGCATCTTATCAAGTGCCTCCTCTTGAACTCTTCTCCTATCAACAAATCTCCTGTGCAGGAGACAATACTATAAAACTTTTATAATTTCTGGAATTTCATTTTCTATCTATTAATATAGCTGGCTAAAATGAAGCATTTTTCCAGAAAATGCCAATCGTTCATTTTAACCCATTTAAAGTCATAACTAGAAAATACAATTCTAAAATATACAATTGTAAAAGTATTATAGTATTGACCCCTGATGGTAGAAGAAAAGTTCAAAGAGGTTCCGCTTCCGAAACTATTTTGATTCCATTCTGAATTCCTCTTTTTTGATTGACCTGCCTGAGTCGCCGTTGAATACAATACTTGAGTGGAGACAGCCGGTGGAGACAGGCAATATTTACAATTGTAAGAAGGTGCAATATTTACAAGTTTGAAAGGCCGTGAACTTCGATTGGAGATTCAATTCGAAATACTCTGCCTGATTCGATTAGATACTTGATTCCACGTGAAATTTACGATTCGCGTGGACCTACTTTGATCCAAAAGAAATTATAAAACCTTCCAAGATGGATTGAGAAACAAACAACGCTTCCAAAAGGCCTCGAATTACATTACCGGAAACAAAGTTTTGACAGAGAAAATAGTCTCCAATGACGAAAATATTTTGTCGCATTTTATTAAAATAACGGTTCAAAACTAAAGAAATATTCTCAACCGACGAATGCCAACATAGGCTCATACGGATATCGTAACTTGCGTGAATACAATTGCAGCCTCGTTTAGAGACCCAACATCTGATACGCAATCTGAAAACCACTGTGTACTTTTTGGCGATTAAGATTTAATAGTATGCATATGATGAAAAAAGTTAGTTGTATCGACGCTACTCACACAAAAAAATGATCTTGTCTTCAAGATGGTGGAGGGAAAAGGAAATTTTCAGATTCCATATTTTCTCATCTTTAGAACGTTCATGGATCAGAGGTCATCACGTGTTATATCATCTATAAAAAAATTATTCGCAATGACAATGCTCTTGAAGTTTGTGAATTGAATATTCAAAAGATGCGCAATTTCACGAATTTTGGATACATGGTTACTTGGCAAGTGAATGTAACAATTACAAACCTTTTATTATATGCTAGCATGTGAATTATCGCAAGTTATCTAAAAGATAGTTATCGATATCCATCGACTCGATGGATATCGAAGAATATCCCTCAGTAGCTTCCTAAATGACGTCACGCTACGCCGCATCCTGTCGCCTTAGAGGAACGATCAGCTGATCTTTGTTGTTGTTCTGAAACGTACGCATCTGGGGTCGAATTGGGCTGAATATTGTGCAATACATTGTTTCGAAGCATAAAATAAAAAAAGAAAATCTACTCTATTTTAGTCAATATCAGGAATTATTTCATGAGTGTGGTCCTGGACGTTTTATTTTTCACGAGCGCTTGCGCGAGTGAAAAATAATACTTTCAGGTTCACAGTAGCTTCCTAAACGACGTTACGCTTCCGCACATGACGTCGCCTTGAACGTCGCCTTGAATGAACGATCAGCTGATCTTTGTTATTGTGTTGAAAAGTACGTGTTTGCAGTGAAATTGGGCTGAATATTGCGCAGTAAAATTTCACGTAGCATATAAGGAAACGAAAGTCTACACTATTTTAGTGAATATCGGGAATTATCTCATTCGTGTGGACCTGAAAGTATTATTTGTGACTCGCGCAAGGTCCACACTCACTAAAACAGCGTTGATACTCTCTATGTATTCAATTTGAGTAGCGTCGATCGTGATACTAGAAGCCCCATCTAGTTGTCAGAGTAATCGATTGACATGTAGGACAAATACAAAAAGTATCACAATACATTACAAACAACGCAAACTAGTGCGTTCATCTAGATTTTAAGCTTGTTAACCCTTTGAACCCTAGTGGGATCTTTCATGACAGTTCAATGGCAGCAATTGGAAGAGCCTTGGAGATGCACGTTGAAAATATTGATCGGTCTACATCACACATTCACTTAGCAACCACCCTACGTAATAAAATTATGAAGTATTGTGTTCCAGGGCCCCAAAAAGGCCTCTCGCTTCAAAAGGTTAAAGATAAACTGATCGATAAATCAAATTGTTTAGAAAATAGGGAATGGCAAACTAGCACGAAAATAAATATAGAAGTATTCACCTTTTTCTGCAAGCAACTGCAAGCAACACATCTCCGAAACTAATTTTAACCTTCTGTATAATGCTATCAAGATATCAAACAGTGAATCTTTCCCATAATGCAACTTGAAATTTAACCAATTCAATCTTGTTTGACAGAACCAAAAGACCTCTGCCAAACAAGAATAAATAGGATATCATAGCTAGAACTATAGAATTCAACTCGGCTTTCGTTCCCGTGGAATGAGCTCAATCCATGAAAGGATTTTTTAAACCTTTCGACATCAGGCGTCAAAAAAAAGAATCTTTCCAGGTAATTTTATTTTAAGAAAGGAAAAACCTCACTCGACGGATTTATCTTGTCAGAATCTAGACAGTGAGGGACATTAAAGAGCAAATGTATTAATGTGTGGAATTATAAGGATCAACATGGTAACCGGTAACGTCGCGAAAAGAAAAAAGATGTATTTAGGTCTAACGACATGATCGGGATGGAAAGTTCTTCGATGCCGATATTTTCGATAACATGAAAAAGAAAACTGATGGAATCTCTAAACGAGTATCAACACGAGGGTTGAAACTGGACATTTCGAGGAGTTTTGAATTTAGCGATTAACACATACAAGTACGACCAGTTGCAAACTCCATCATATATAAAATTACCCTTCTGTATATATGAAAAACAAGCCATACGCAACGTCGAAAATGAACAGACAGTCAATGCTTCAAATTGGCAGTCACGTTTGTCGTGCATCTCTTTGAATCAAAACAAATCATCCACAGAGAGTATAGAAGTACCGGGAGACTTGTGATAAAGATTTGGATCAGTTGGGAATAAATTTTCCCAATGGAGTGACGAGACATTGATCATTTCGAAAATCGACATCCCACCACTGGTATAAATGCCTTAGAATACGACGATTCGAATCGAAAGACATTTTCACTGAGCGTGATTTCGCACAAGAGTCAGTAAAAAAATCAATTTAATGCTGATTTCAGGACGTCAGTCAACATTACTTTTGGATTAATAATTTACCTCTTTGAACCCCAGTGGCCACTTTTCCGGCCAGGAATATGATACGTCATAACGTCATTATATAGGATGGCTGTTGAATAAATATTGTGGGGTAAACCAAGCAGTATTTTCAACGTGCAGCCCGAGGCTGCACGTTGAAAATACTGGTTGGTCTACCCCAAAAAATGAATATGGACTCTTCAAATTGCTGTCATTGAACTGGCATGGAAGATACCACTAGAGTTCAAAGGGTTAAGTCAGCTGCTGTCGAATAAGATTAACAGGCATCACGGAGATCAACTCTTGTTGCAACTGTCTGAATTTATTCAACTGTGAAGAAACGTTAGAGCGTCACAAGGAACATTCCAATGGAAATCAATGCGTCGCTGTCGAAATGTCTGAGCCTTATACTTTCGTCAATTTTGTACATCACAGCAGAAGATTGAGAGTATCTTTTCTTGTGTATTTCAATTTAGAATGTTGCACGGAATAAATGAGTAAGTGGCAGCTCCACGATAGCCAGAGCTCTACCGAAAAATATCAAAAGTATGTGCCGTTGGGATATTGTTACTACATAAAATGTTCTTTCGACGATCGGTATACCTCGGGTCCGTTCACATAGACGAAATGTTCCAATAACGACGACGTGGCCCAAATGTTCGTGGACAATTTAGAATCTCAAATCAAAAGGTTAGACGAGGAATTCAAAACTCCCGAGAAGATGATCATCGCACAAGAGCAAGAGAATGAATTTGAGAAGACTATGGGTGTAAGATATGTAGTGAACATTCAAAACCCGAGTACTGGAAAGTGAGAGACCACTATCACTGCACATGCAAATTTCGAGGTGGCGCACACAGTAATTGCACTCTAAGATACCAAGATGCCAGGCTTTTCCCAGTGATATTTCACAGCCATCTGTTCGTGAAGAATCTCGGCATTAGCGAGGGAAATACCCGATGTATCGCGCAAAGAGAAGAAAAATACATTTCTTGCACGAACTGGACAGTCATGGATACGATCAAAAAATAGTAGAGCTGAAGCGGTTAAAGGGTTTTCTTGATCGATTAATCACATGGATTAACCTTGGTTAACCGATTAATCACTTGTCTTAGTAGGTAGCTGAATTACTGCCGCACCGTTGATGATTTATAACATTAACTCTTTACCCAAAGTAACGGACAAATCCGGCAAGCGCTATATATAAAAATCTCCTTCACATTTTATTATGTTTTCAATTTTTGTCTAAAAAACAAAGCTTATGACACCTCATTGGAACGAGCTCGATGGGCTCGTTCCAATGAGGGGTCATAAGCTATGTTTTGGGGACAAAAATTGAAAATTTTTAGTAATTCAAGAGTTTATTTTGCAAGTATCGTCTGCTCGGGCAAAGAGTTAAGAATGACCATTTCCAGCTATTGATACAGTACAATGATCATGCAAGTGAACAGGTATGTCTGCACATAACTTGCAAGCTTTAATCTGTCTCATAATAATTGATACAAGTCAGTGGGACATGTTTGCTTGTTTTAGAGCAAGTTTGTTCCTTTGTTAACCCACTGTTAATACAGTAGTTTAAAGCAACAGTTAATCGATCAATTACTTTTTTTGATCGATCAAGACGTTGACCATTGGTTAATCGATTAATCGGTTAACCGTTTCAGCTCTAATACAATCCCTTGAGGTATGCTCTTCTGCTGCGAATGTTATGGACTATACATTTGTGTAATTCGTCTGCTAGTGCATTATTGAATTCTATTGGGCTTTATTCATTTCCCATTCTGAATCATACTACCGATTATCTTACCGACTGTCGAAAGTTCGAATTTCTCTCTCAACGTGGGATTCGCTATATTTTCTAAATCTCTCAGCATCTTCTTATCGAACATGTCGTTTCGCGTTTTCGTATCTGGATATTTCGTGAAACAGAGATCGTGACTCTAGACCGCACGATCCACTCTCTTGATAGGTTTGCGCCACGATTTCAGTGCCAGATTGGGATTCAATCTCCTATTAATTTTATACCGGTTTCCGTAAATCGATGTCCCTGCAGATGCATTTTGAAAGGAATATTATTGACGAGTCTGTTTACTGCAGCTTCGCCTTTTTGACAAATAGAGTTTTGTTGACTGCACTCGTTACAATACATATGAGCAATACATTTCTAAAAAAATTTTCTTTGTTTTAAATTTGTTTTATATTTTTCTTTATTTTTTTATTTATGTAAATTATTTTTTTTACCTTCTTTCCTAATAGTCTACGAAATGATTCGCTAGCTTCTTTTTTATCAGGTCTCTTTTCATCTCCTCTTTGAGAATCTGACGCATCTTGATTCTTATGTCTTCTTTCAAAACGTTGAATTTATCTTTTTCACTGAGAATGTGAAGATACTCGTTATCAGAAATCCATTCATCTCTCAACACTTTGGATATCATGTCGCATGCGAACTGAAGTTTCACTTTTGGCTAAGGCTTTAATCTTTTCGTATTTGTCAGTTTTCGAAGATAATTTTATTTATTATACGCTAAACGATAGATCATTGAAGAAATTGCGGAAAGATAGAAATCGTATCCCCCACTGTGAAGATATAGAAATTTTCACTTTCACGGTATCAATCAAACTGGCAGCTTTCAAAGCATCACTTCAAGATGAATACGACGCAAAATATCCCTGGAAATGATCAATTTGTTCTCGAAACGTATAATGAAAAGAAAATCTAGTATTGTTGAGTGGATACCGATCATTTCCAGCAATAATTCAACACGTATTCACCTTGAATTGATGCACGAAACCCGCTAGTCCAAACATGACCTGAAAGTCCGTGTCCTTAATATAAGTTTTTGGTTTGGAACGTACCAAACCAAAAACTTATATTAGAGACTTTCAGGCCATGTTTGAACTAGAAACCCGTCAGCTAAATCAGATTGCAAGACGCTATCTGTTCGGAGTATCGATCAAATCACACCCGCGTATCAATGATTCAATGCGCTGTTTACTTTCATGCATCAATTCAAGGTTGAAACGAGTGGAATTATCAGATTCTTATAAAAAAAAAAAACTTATAATAAAAAGAAAATCTAATGTTTTTGAGTGGATACCGAAAGTTATCTAACTTGTGACCGAGACAAACGGTCATTTTCGCTCGCGCAAGTGCTCGCGAAAAATAAACATTTGTCTCGGTCACCCATGAGATAATTTTCGGTTCGATCCGGTGTTTCATTAATTACATTTTTGATGATAATTCCTGTAATCTGTGTTTGGAATCTAATATTATTGCAACGGTGGAAATATTGCCCACCCGTGGAAAGTGACAAGTCCAGGGCGTAGTACTGTAGTATACTAAAAAGGTTAGTATGTTTTTCTCATTGTACTGAATGTCCATTAAACGTTTTAAAATTTTCAAAAGTTCTCAATATTTTCATTTCTGACATCTTCGAACGCCATCTTCCTATTGTACTGATGTTTGAGGTAGCAGTAAACTGCAGAAATGATCGGTGAGTGCGGGCATTAATTTTCTGTATTCGGTTTGTTTCTGGGAAAAAAGTGATCACAGAAGTGATGCGAAGATAACTGACGAATCAAATTTCCAGAATTTTTTTATGAAGTATAAAAAGATGCATCTTTTCGTCTGGAAACTTTGACTTCAGATACACAGATACAAATGGCACCTGAATATGCTACACTCTAAAATCAGTTGGGTTAAAAATTAACCCAAATCGACTGGGTTGAGTGAATATGAACCCAATTGGGTTCATATTCACTCAACCCAGTCGATTTGGGTTATTTTTAACCCAACTGATTTTAGAGTGTAAAGAGTAAACTTGACTAATCAAAATCCGTAAATATCAACTACATATTCAAAAAGGTTCCCGTCTTTCACTCTAGTTAATGTATAAACTTCGAGCTTTGTGAGTTGATCATGCAAGGATATGAACAAACGTAGACCCTCGTTGTGTCCTAGGGCAAGGCACATTATCCCGGTTGCCTACATGGGAGCACGATGACGCCATGTACAAAGGCGTACTACACGCCGATGGTGCACGTGTCTTGAACCGCTGTAACCCTGCATGAGCGGAGCTTGAACAGTTTGAATGTTGAGGAGCTGACAGTTGCTCGTCGATGCTCTGTGGTACTTCGGCTTCCTCTACCCGTAAAGTAAAACTGTCACGGTCACGATTAGTCATTGTGCATACGTATGTGACCTTAAACACCAATAAATAAATAAATAAATAAATAAATAAATAAATAAATAAATAAATAAATAAATAAATAAATAACGTAGGCATGGCAATCTGGGGTTGGATGAAAAAACCTATTTGAATATACGTGTTTTGACTGCCAGTAAAAGTGAAGCGGTGCAGGTATTTTCATTTTTCGGATTTAAGAAATTTATTAGTAATCGGAGATGGGTGTATTCGACTTTGGGCTTCCAGGTATTAAACCTTGTGGTATCTCCCATGTTTTTTTTTTCAATGACAGTAATTGGAAGAGTTCATATTCATTATTGCGAGGTCAGGAACGTGGCGACGGGGAGTGGGGGGGGGGGATCCCCCCCCCCCCCAATCCTGGCCAAAATTTCCTGTAGTTGGAAATTCGGAGAGCAAGTCACGAGTAGTTGGAAATTCCATCTATCTAGATTTTAGAGCTGCTTTGGTGATTCTGATGTCTCCTTTATTTCCCAAAATTCCAGCTCGGTTTCAAATCGGCAAAAAATCCAACTTCTACTATTTACAACTACAGTGTACGCAGTGTGGAGCTTCATAAGTATGCATGATGTCAGTCGGTTCGAGATTTCTATAGAACGTTTACTTATCGTAATAAAAAAAATCCTCGAAATGCACTTCAAGAAAATTACATCATGTAAAATCGTTATCCTGAGTTAATTCCATCATTCACAGTTACAAAATGATGAAATATCGAAGACTGATCATTCCTGCATAAGATCCGATTTAATGTTAGGAAAGAGTGAATTTCTCAAAGTTCTCAGCTTGGGCATTTGTTTAGCGCACATATTCAGTTCCCAGAATAATACCAAATAATAATAACCTGATAATTCTGTCATAAATGAGTTGGCATTTCAGTTACAAGAAGCAATTTTATGCCCCCTTTCATGGGTTCATTTTCAAAATGTTTCTCGGTTGTGAATTTCCAAACAGGGGGAGGGACCGGGAGGGGGATTGTACACTGTACATTTGTACACTGAGAGGGGTAGGCATGGCCAAATTGACTGCCTTCCTGCTTTCACCGATAAAAGATAGAAGGAACAAAAGAAGGAAAGATCTGGAGGAAGGGTGCATAGGAGTCAAATAACAAGGTCAACATCATATATTACAGTTAGTAAGTCGAATGAGGTCTCACTTCCGATTGAACGCAAATTTTAACTCGCTTTATAAGAGGTAGGACAAAAAGACACTCAGTAATTATTGGATACCCACCCAATTTTCTCTGTTTTACAATCAAACCAGGAGCTGTCATGTTCTAATTAAAGCAGTTTCCTAAATTACCTGTGTCGTAGAACTAATTTTCAAACGCAAATTTAACTCACACCTGGCGACTACAGGTCTAGTTCTTACATTGTCTTGTGACCAAAATATCACGCCATGACATGACTTTCCATTTACACCAAAAAGCCACTCCTTTTCATTAGCCAGCAACTTTCTCGGCACGAATGGTAGCCAACGGAAGGAGCGGGCTCATAGAAATTTCGGTGGTGACCCAGTTACCCAAACGCCCCTTTGTCTTACGAAATATATTTTCGTGTTTTCGCCCGACAAGGGGGGGGGGGGGGGGGCGATGGCTCAGTAGGTAGAGGTACAGGCTGCAAGCCGAGAGGTCCTCGGTTCGAATCCCATCTGCATCAACCGCGTTGTGTCCTTGGGCAAGACACTTCACCCCCCCCCCCCCCCCCCACTGCCCACGTAGGGACACGGTGGAGTTGTGGACTTAGGCGTACTGCACGTCGACGGTGCACCTGTCTTCAATCAATGCTAACCCTCCTTGTGTGTTGCTCGGTGGTTCTCTCCGGGTACTCCGGCTTCCTCCTGCCGTAACACTGTCGTGGTCATGATTAGCCATTGTGCAGAAATATGTGACTTTGAACACCAACAAATAAATAAATAAATATTTAACCCGACAATTTCATTAATTACGAATAACCCAAAGAATACCCAATGCGCAAGTTATACATTAATGTAAAGTTTACTGTTTCAACTTTCACTTGATACCAGGTATGCGGGAATACATCAAGTGGTTCAAACTTGAAAGAATAGAAAACAGGTCGGTTGATTTGTTTTAATACGGCGAGTTGTATACCTTGTTATAATTATATATCTGTTAAGGGGTTGAAAAGCATCGACGAAAAATTATTATTTTTTCGAGTTCTAAGCTTATGGCGAGTGTAGGTAATACCTGGGGAAATTTGTAACTTTTGAGGCAATTGGTTAAGGAAAAACTTATCTTGAGAAGCAATTACAAGAATTTTAATTACGGGATGGTAATGCCTGTGATACGTTGTTTATCGATCTCGAAACTGTTGTATCAGTTTTTGTTTGCGATGAACAAAAGACCATGTTTAAAGTAAACGAGACACGGTTTAACACCTGTGACTCAGAAGTCGAGACTTCTTTCCTCGATGATGTGTAATAAGTGATGGGAGACTGGCCCTTCGGATAACAGTGATCACGAATAGCAACAAAGCGATGGAAGGGCCCTTTGGAGGTGTGACGTCATAGTCACGTGACCCAGTAGTTACGGCATGTGTGGTTGTCATGATAGCCAGCCTGAGCGGTCATGTTGCGACGCTATCAGCATTGTGACGATACGTAGAGACAGCGCGTGTTGTTCGGGTGACACGCGTTTCCGTCGTCCATTTTGTTTACTGGGGGCGCCATCTTGGTTTCTATGGCGACACGTGGTCGCTATGTGACCTACTGGCGTTCAACAGAGCCAGGTATGTTTCGATGGTGCTTTCGATTGAATAGGAGTAAATCTTATTACTCAAACAGACCGGACAATTACTCCAAATTACCAAAAAAGACCAAAAACTTCCGAAACGGATTTTATTCTGTTCGGATTCCCCAGAACCATTTGCTATAAGGCGTGTTCAATTAAACTGAGGTATATCCAATTATTACTAACAATCAAACAACTGTTTATCTAGTTCAGATTCCTTCAGAATCCTCCATTTCCAACTAGTCTGCCAACTCGCACCCCAACATTTCTGGACCTGTACTACCTACGCTATGACGTTTATCTGCTTTACCCTACTCGATTGTTCCGGAGTCTACTCTAGAGCGTTTTGGTGCTATTTTTTAGCATTGCTGGTCCGTTTTGGCCAGTTATAAACAATGGTGTTACTTCGTTTTGTTCTTCTGGGGTACACTCTTCCAAACCTAGTCTGCCACTACTTACTATTATAGACTTTATTCTCGACGCTCTAACCCTAACAGTCTATCTAGTGTTATTTATCTCTCATTCCTATCTTTACCATTGATCAAGTCTCAAAATGTCTAACCAGATTGCTTCATTTCCCGCCATCTATATCTACGCTTGCAGGGTAATATCCCTTGTGTTTAACTAAGTCCTATATGATTAAAAAATCTGAAAGACAGTCGAGCTGGCACAGACATTGCTCAAATTTAATCCAGCAAATAAGCTATCGAGTAGTGACTGGAACAAGCATTGCTCGAACAACTTGAATGTCATCGCGCAAATAAGCTATCGAGTAATTATTCGAACGAGTGACTTCTCTTACCCACATCTGTGTATTGGAGGATTCAAATTCAGTTTCCGATTCTTTGTTCACAAACATGTAAAGTGGTTACAAATACACACACTGCACAAATATATTGCGTAATATTATATCTCACGTGACTTCCTTGCAGTCTGATTGGCTGAAAGATGATACCCTATTTCGTGTAGTTTGCATCCACAGAACTGACCAGGCACTACACCCAGGCACTACACGTTTTCTATTTTTAGCACACTACTATATCAGTTTTCTTTTCATACTGGCCGAATAAAACTGATCAGCCGAAATTTAAAAATCGATTCACAGAGGCACAACATCCACAAAACGACCCGGAAAGAAATCTTTGTGGAAAAATTTATCGCTTTTCCATTGTTGAAGTCACATTTTTCGAGGCGTTCATTTTATTCTTTGAGAAGATGATCCATATCTCGATTCGAAGAGAATGATCCATACCTGGGTGCAACTTTCATGAGAACGCGTCCGGATATGAAAAATCGTTTGTTTCGCTGCTCATATTATTTCGCTATTTAATTGTATGTTTTGGACAGTTAACGAATAAATAATGGAATTCAATTGAATCTTCGGAGTTTGTATCCCCTACTTACCCATTCGGTAATGTATATGTGTGACAAATGTGTGGAAATTATCAAACTGCGTTGTCAAATTTCGAAAATTTTAGTTTTCATTCGCGAGTTGCGCGATTCTAGAATGCACAGTTTCGTTGGGGGGGAATGTTTTGTTTACCCTTGCCGGCCGATTCAAAATCTGTCTTCTGCTCATATCAATAATCCAAGTTAGCCGTGTTTTGGAAGAAGAAAACGTTTTTTAAAAACTACATGGTATTTTTTCTATATAACGCTGGTTGGTAGGGCTGCTACCTTGGTAATAGATTAACAAATCGGACAGATGTTTTTCTTGATGGGTGTTCGATATAATATAAGGATTAGTGCATGTCTTGTCGTTGACTACGCCCATATAGTGCCCAGTGAGGTGGTATAGTTCCCTCCGCTTCGCGGCGGGAACTACACCACCTCACTGGGCACTATATGGACGTAGTCAACTCCAAGCCATGCACTATTTCTTAAATGTGGCATAGCTAGATGGACCGTCTATGTGTCACCCTCCAAGAGAGAGAGAGAGAGAGAGAGAGAGAGAGAGAGAGAATGATTGCAAACAGACTGTAACCAAATGAATAAACTTCGAACAATTTATGTGACGCGTAATAGGGAATGGAGATCGAGTTATTTCATTTCCGGCGCCAAAGATATGGTCCATCATAAACGCCAGCGGAAGTTGATGCTTCAGGGATGGCAAGAAACAACCTGCTTATTGAGTTCCCTCAACTAATCTGTATAACACCTGAGCCAGTGGCCGAAGGGTCAAGCAAGTGGTGGGCCTGTGAGGGAGAATCCCATTTCCCCAGATTGGAAAATCTAGCTCTCTGAGTTAATATGGGGTAAAATCTGTTTCTAACTGGCGGTAATACCGAACACTGTCAGTGGTTTTGCCTAAACCTGGGTGTAACATGTGATAGATGGGTGAAAATAGTTGAAATGGGGTTTGAATTTGAGGTTGGAGGGTTGTATTGAGATTTGGCGGTGCCTACCGCCCCCCCCCCCCCCCTACCAAGGCTCCCCAGTGCTTCGCCACGGACTTCAGAGTGACACCAAGTACCATCGTGGAGTTGATGTCGTTCAGACTTCGACAAAGAGATAGGTCCTTATGTTTCAGCATGGAAGTCTATGTCAGCTGGCACACCATGGGGTGTTGAAAATAATGAATTAACCCACAACAATAAGAGCGAATGCACTCGTGACAGATCACCTGTTAAGATGTGTCAGATAGATTATTGATCTAATTGTTTAGATTATTGTTAATTGATTCTTAATTGCGCATGCACATACATGTGTAGCAGTTTACATGGTGTTAATAAGACAACCGGAGAGAAGAAAAGCAACAGGCTGCACAGAACGACGGTTCCAAATTATGACACAGAGGCTCTGTGACGGAGCATGTCTATTTCGTGTAATTTAGCGCGCGTGCGTCGCGTGTATATTAGGATAACAATTGCCCCAGCTCACGCGGTACTGAATTCTCAGGTCGATTCAAATGACTTGGAAAACAATGAAAAATGGAACCGTATATATACTGGATCCAGTAATATGCGGAATTCGTTATTCAACTGGGATTCATCGTATTTAATGTTATCAATATTCGTGTTGTGTTATGCCACCGCCAAAGTATTTTTTAAAACCATTTTTTGTTATGATACATCCACCCCCGATTACATTAGATGAGATGCTTGCGTGAATATTTTCTCCCAATTCGTGGAGATCTTAACCCCCAAAGTGTACCCCCACCCTCTCCCCCCATTTCTAATAACTTAGCAATTCTTTAAAAATAATTTTCGAGAACCAGCACTGACAATACTTGGAGATTATGCCGATGCACTTCCTCTTAAAATCACCTGTGCACGGGCATTTCCCCAAGTCGAGTTTCGTACCGTGACGATGCGTCCAATAAAGCTGATATTTTTTTATTTTTATTTTTTTTTTTTTTTGGGGGGGGAGGGGTGTTTGTGTATGGGAAGGATGCCCTTTAGTTTTTGAAGGAAGATACTAGCCCCATAGCCTGGAACCTTGTCCAATAAACTTGAAATTATTTTAAACTAATTTCCTCTGAATCACCAGTCACAATGCTTTCAGATTTGGTATTCACCTTCTTTTAGTGAGAGAGATTCAACTTTGTTCTCAGAATGTTTCTTGTTTATGTTCTAATACGAAGAGATTGCATGATATATAAGAATGTTTCATGAACATTTTCTCACGTGCTTGTGCTTGCACAAAACGTTTTCTTGTTAGAATATGTTGGGATTCTTGATGGTCGAGTATCACTGACGATTTTCATGATTACGAAGTGCTGTAGCGATTATCGCAACAACTGGAATTTTATTCCTAAACATGCTTCAATTACTATTACGAGTTGTGTTGTCTAGAGCGTTTCGTGGTTTCAGGAAGGTGTATAGAGGAAGTTTAGTGGTCGGATCCACTGGAGTCGAGGCGGGAGGAGGAGGGGGGGGGGAGGGGATAAGGGATGCAACTGTCCCGGAGCTCAGGATTTTTGGTGTTTTAACCCTTTACCTAACATGAAAAGCAGACGACACTTGCATAAAAAAATCTTGAATGACTATTTTTTTTCATTTTTTGTCTCAAAAACATAGGTTATGACCCCTCGTTGGAACGAGCTCAACGAGCTCGTTCCAACGAGGGGTCATAACCTATGTTTTTGAGACAAAAAATGAAAAAATAATGAAAATTAATTGGCGATTTTCGTGATTAGCGCTGGCCGGTTTTGGCCGTTACGTTGGGTAAAGGGTTAAAAAAATGTAGTTTGACCTATCGATACGTCTGAGCTGAAAGTCGATGGAACGGGGCTCTGATGCTGGTGGAGGTAGCAAGAGTACGTAGTTGTATTACTGATCAGTTTCCATTCAGATAAAAAAAACTCAATTCGTTCTAGTTTGTTGGTTTTCCACCGGTATTTGGATGGCGATTATCTTTGGAGAAAAAATGCACCATACACACTGAAATACAGGCAACAAATTACTCAAATTGTAAGGAACGAATTGAGTAGATTTTATCAAGAACAAGAGAATGCTTCTCCTCGCAATAATTGTACGAATTTTTAATAAAAAATCTAAATAATTGCATTAATTTAAAAAAAAAATTCTGGGCCAGGATCGCCAGACCCACCCGGTTATCGCTTCGCGTCTTCGGCGCTAGCAGGGCCCGTAAAACCCGTTTTACACATTTCCCGCTGGTTCGTACTCGTTCTCGCTCCTGGCGGCCCTGTTCGAGAGCGTGTTTTTTCTATGTATCGGAGACTATCTTTCAAAGAAGCCGGTAATCTGTCATTTTTTCCAGCCAAACACGAACAGCAGAGCATGTCGTTTCATCCTTTAACTAACGAATCGCCCGCATCCGTCCACGTAATATGCAAATTGAGCAGTTGAAAAAATTAAATTTTTCAAAATATTTCAACAAAACCATATCATGTGACCCCTCATTGGAACGAGCTCATTGAGCTCGTTCCAATGAGGGGTCACATGATATGGTTTTGTTGAAATTATTTGAAAATTTAAAAAAAACATTATATTTAAAATAATAAATTTCGATATCGTCTGCGTTGGGTAAAGGGTTAAACACTTCATCAACCTTGAGTATTTTATTTTTCTTGAATAAGAGATCTGTATGGCGATTGCACTTTTTGTTATTAATTATTCGTAATGATCGCGTTTGCATCGCAACTATTTTTTTTTATAGCCATTCAGTTTCCCCGTGCCTGGATTCCCTATAGGAAATTGTTTTGTATTTGGATGTAGTATAATGTTTTGGAGATTTCGTGTAGGAGAATACTTTTGACTTTGTTGAGACTATAGTTTGTCCATAGAATAGAATTCTGTGATTGTGCATGAACTCTCGTGGGTATTCCCCTTCGTTAATCAAAAACGAGAACGTTTTTTTACACTTCAAAATTTTATTGAGCTCAAATTATGTCATATAGTTCAGCCTTCGTGCTGTTCATTTCTATCTTCGATCTTCGTTGTTTTCAGTTCGATTTTCGTTGTATTCAGTTCGATATTCGTTGTCTTTAGTTCTCATTGATCTTCCTTGTTATCATTGGTTATGTATCTTGATCTATTGTGAATTTTTATTGTAGAATTCTCTGTATTGTTTAAGATTTGGTTATACTGAATTAAATTCTCGTTCATGGTTTGATATTCGTCCTTTTTCAGTTCAGTTCTGAAGCAGTTTATTCGTTCGGGTCTCCGTTGATTGCTATAATATAAACATATTTCATTTGCCACCCTTTACAGCAAAAAGGATTGGAGGATTACAACTTATAAGACTCCTCTCCTTGAAAACCAATTAGTGACATAAATACATCAAAAGAAATGAAGAAAAGATAATTCAAAAACAAGAGTGAAAGATGAGTGAAAAGTTGCCGTTATCTAAATTAGCCTGCTGACAATGAGGTATTTTAACCCTTTACCCAACGTAACGGCCAAAACCGGCCAGCGCTATTCTCAAAAATCGCCAATTAATTTTCATTATTTTTTTCATTTTTTGTCTCAAAAACATAGGTTATGACCCCTCGTTGGAACGAGCTCGTCGAGCTCGTTCCAACGAGGGGTCATAACCTATGTTTTTGAGACAAAAAATGAAAAAAAATAGTTATTCAAGAATTATTTTTGCAAGTGTCGTCTGCTTTTCAGGTTAGGTAAAGGGTTAACACTGCCATCATTGCATCAAATAACCCCTCCCCCATCTCACCTCCTATCTTTCACAAACATGTACTTGAGTACGGACTGTCATTAAAATTGGGTTCAGGTTGAATTTACTCAAATCAAGCAGGTGATAAATAAATTACTGGACTTTCCTCAATATAATTTCGATCTGCTTCATGGCTAAGCAGAGTTTCCCTTAAAGTAGTTCATCCACATTTGTGATGTCGTAGCCAACGAATGCATTCAGCAGAATCAGTCTGTTGGTATGATAGTATGGCCGTTGAAAAAAAAACAAATGGTGTGCATTGTCTCTGGGAATTGCCACAACTACAATATGGGGTGGTGGAAATATAATTAGTGAATTTGTAATGGTTTACATTGATGCAAACATTTCGCAGTCTGGAATGGAGAACATTTCTTTTTCTATTTCTTGTGTAAAAAAATATTACAGGATTTGAATAGTGTGTTTGATAGAACAAGATTGCGTTTGAATATCGTGAGAGGTGAGGCCGTTTTTATATTAATAAGGAGCTCGTTGCAGATTTTGGCGGTTGAGGGAAAGAAAGGATTAAAAAATTGTTCCGTTCTTGTTTGATACATTGATAAGTTGTCAATATTACGCAAATGGTAAATTGTTAACTCTCGTACCGTAGGCGTTAACAATTCTACAAGATAATCAGGAGCATGTTTGTTGACTACTCTGAAAATGTACATAGTTTGTGGTGGTGTCATCTCTTGTGGTCTCGGTGAGTGAGCGCCAGCCAAGTTCTAAGAGTTGACGCTAAGATGAAACTGATCTTGTGATGCAAGATGCTATTCTAGCTGCACCATGGTGTAGTCGATCTAGTTCCTTTAGTAAGTGTACAGGGGCGCAATCCTAAACAGTATCGCCGTATTCCAAGAGTGGTTCGATGAAATAGAAATATATTTTTCCAGCGTTTTTCTTTGGAGTTAAACTTGAGTTTCCCGAGTTTAGACATTGAGTTTTGTAAATTTCTTCTACATGGCAATCCTACTTCAGATTTTATTGCAAGATCAGACCAAATTTATAGGAGTGTTGTTATAAATCAAATCTGGGGGACTGATATTGAAAACCCAGGAAAAGAGCAACAACGCCTTTGTTTTGGATGGGTTGAAAGATACAAAAAACCTTTGTGACCAAGAATTGATTTTATCCAGGTCGTGATTTAGCACGATTGTTAGATGATAAATCGGACGATTTCCGTTACTTAGGCATGAGTCTTCCGCGAATAATCTTGCAAGGGTTTCTGTGATGTTGCGATATCATGTGTGAAGACCAGAAACAGGAACGGCCCCAGGACAGATCCTTGTGGATCTGTATTTCTAGATGAGGAAAATAAGTATTGTTCATTGAAACTCTTTGCTTGCGATTTTTAGATTGCTCTCGAATCATTTCAACAGAAGACCTGATATGCCGAAAATGCTCTGATTGTGACTTTTCATTTGGAAGTTCGGGAGCTGAGAATTTTCATTGATTGTGCTGTTTTTTGATAAATGTTTTATTCAGAAGAGTAACTCGTCAGTAGTTAGATCCAGTGGATCAGAAGAGACACAACGATAAAGGTGTTATCATCAGTTTTATCGAGTAAATTTCTAATTATATTACAGAAAAGCCCTGGGATTGGAGGCGTTAGACAATTCCTTTTGGACGTTATCTTCAAACATTTGCTTCGCATGTTTTTTATGTTATTCACTCAATTTCTTGAGTGCCTGTACTAATTTCAGTGTTCAATTTTCCTTGTCTTTCTGCTAGGACGGTCTCTCTCTCTACGTCTGATTTCGAGTCGGAGTTTGGAACTAAACCAATGTTTGCCTTTGGGACGTATTTGGACTGTTGATTTGGCGACCGAATCATTTCCATAAACCATCGCAGAAATTTTTGGTGGATATATCAGGATATATTTACATATTCAAGATTTCCAGTTATTGTTTTCGAGTCTTTTGACTTTTGCAAAATCTGCTTTTTTATAATTTCGCAGCGTGCGATAAAAAAACTTGCCTATTATGAGTATTACATGAGACATAGGTATAAACTGCATTGTGATCGGACAACCCCAGATCACGTGTGTCAGCCTCTTGTGAGATCACGGAATCGCTGGTTATTATGAGATCTAGAAGAATTTAGGAGGGCGGAGTAACCCTTGTGGCTTAATGATAAGATTTCGAAGGTTCTAACGATGTAAATATCCGTTTACCTTTGACTCTGGACTTTTTAACATCTGAGGTTAAGTCCCCCTATTATTATGATAAACTGGTGTATATCTAAAGGGCTTCCAATGGAAACATCGAGCAGGTTTCAATAGCCATGATCGGCAAACTGTTGGGATCTGTAGGTCAACGCCATCAGTGTATTATTAGAATTCGATGAAATCTCAAAACACATTTTTGAATTACTGAATTCTAACTCCTGTCTTTCCATTGTAAACAAGATTCTTTGAAAAATAGACGGCGATCCCTTCCCCCAAAATGGGATGAGGATGTTAGTGTAACTGTAACTAACGTGAAGACGGGGCTCGGTGAAAACAAAATCACGTCATTCTCTTGTACTACATCTTCAATTAAGTTTAATTTTGATGGAATGCTACGACTATTGCAATGAAAAATATACCGTGACTTCTGTGTTTTTCCATCGGTTTTGTTAGATGGGCCAGGATTTAATTCTGTATCTGCACAACCAGAGAAGATCGGAGACAGAGGGGGCAGTTTTCCCCCTGCCTTCGGACCACGGAGGCGAAAGGGAGCAGACAATGCACTTCCCAGGTTCGTCACTCAATTTGTTTCAATGATTTATTCTCGAAGTAACGCTACAATACACCCCAAATCCGTTCTGGGAGCTTTCGGAATTCAATGGGGCAGTTGGGTGAGTTTGGGAGGAGGTGTCCCCTCCCGATGGGAGGGGCCACCTCCTCTCAAACTACCCCAAGCCGGGCCTTCGAACTTCGAGACATGCATGGTTCGGTATGTTATGGCGGGGCTGCTAGTGCCAGTAAACACCCTTTTCCCGAAGTCTGACACCCCTCCTCCCCACCCCTGCCCTGAAGTGCTTTCGGAGCCCCTATGCATAACCAAAAAGGCAAGGTGCGGATAGACCTAAAAGGCTTAGGGGTACAAGATGGACGGTGGAAGATTTTGTGAAAAATTGGGAATTATGCTACAAACTCATTTGACGCCTCCTGTTGATAACCTCCTTGGATATTATGTATTGTCGTCGTGCCATACGACTCGGTACATAGCGCCACCGCGCTCTCACAAAAGAAATTGAGATGAAGTGTCTTGCTCCAAAACATAACGCAAATGACATAGGTCTGGATCGAGCCGTCGACCGTTCGGTCTCAAGTCCAATGATCTAACCAGTGGCCGAATGAATTATTTGATGATAGTGTAATATCTATATCTTGAATTTGTTTTAATTATACGTCATGGGAACGTGGTGGCTCAGTGGTTACGATATTGAACTTTAAACCGAGGCATCCGCGGTTCTATCCCCGTCGGGGTTAACTACGTTGTGTCATTGGAGAGGCTCTTAATCCCGATTACCCAGCTGGTGGGACGGTGGCGCTGTGTACTGAGGCGCACTGCTCGTCGATAGCGCCACTGCCTTCCACCAATGCTTACCATGCTTGTGTGGAGGTACTACGTTGGAAAGTCTGGCAGTTGCTCGGCGGTTCTCTCCTGGTACCACGGCTTTCTCCACCCGTAAAACTGTCCGACACGAGTTGACCCTCGAAAGTGTCGTTAAAATCCAATAAATGAATAATAAATAAATTATGCGTCATAAGTTATATTTTGGAAGGAAGAAAACGAAATAAGACAACTAGTTAGGCGGTATTGTGTGTATTGTTGGGCAGTTTGTTAGCGAATTATCTAACACGAAAAGAAAATGACACTTGCAAACTATTTTTTCAGGTTTTGCGTCAAAATCATAGCTTATGAACCGCCTTTGGAACGAGCTCGACCAGCCCGTTCCAATGAGGTGTCATAAGCTATGATTTTGAGAAAAAAGAAACATAATGAAAACTGTACGGTGATTTTTGTGAATAGCGTTGGCCGGATTTGGCTGTTACGATGACAGGTTAGGCAAAGGAAAGCACGACTTCCCGGAGACACCCAAAATAGGATCTTGTTTCAAACAAAATACAGGTGATTTCTGTAACTGGAGGAGCGGTGGAAGCCCATATTTGGGTTCCATATCTGAAGTACTATTACCCCAACCCAAAGGTTTCATATTCTTTTGCTCTGCTTTAAATCATCGTTGGAAATCATTTCATTTGTATGGGTTTGCCATGTTACTGTTTGTTGGAGAGTGTGCCTCTAGGCCCAAAGCTGTATATTGTAACAATGCAAAGACATGTGAACAAATTACGAAGTTAAATCTAATTTAGCACTGGACCAGTTAATTCTTTCAACTCGGTGTGCATAAATGTTTGCGTGAAGAAAAAATTGATAGTGGACGAACAGACGATAAAACGAGCAACAAATCTGAAGCGAGGCTTGGTACTAATTTAATCCAACAGCTCGACAGAGCTGTTGGATTAAATTATTACTGAACCCCCAACAAACCAGGGTGGTTCGCTCATTTCGCTGTTGATAGTATTGACTGAAATGATACCTTCTAGGGTGCTTGTGTTCAAAGGGTTAATAGCAGACAACATTTATTGAAAGGTGAACTTTATAGGCGTTTGAATGACCCCTGAGATAAGTGAGAGATGTAGGGTGCTCTTGTGTAATCATTTGCTTTGTCACGGAAGGACAACAGGACAGACAACGGTAATTGTTTTTTTGTTGTTTTTTTTTTTGAAAGTATAATTCTTCAGCACATATAACGTGGCATTTATAGACCTATATCTGCTTTTACATCTTAAAACTAACATCTTAATATTCTTGGAGGTTCCCGTTAATACTTTTTTGACATAGAATATTCACATTTTGTTTAAACTGAAAAAATTTGGTTGATTTGTTTCGGAGAGATAATGCTTACCATTCTGTGGGAACGCATTGCTAGTTCAAGAGTTAATTTAATAAATAAATCAAGCAGGTTATTTTGTCAGAAAAATTATTTTAAAAATCCTACCTTTCACTGTTGACTCTGGAACAAAGGCGAATATCTTCTCTTAGATCCGACAACAACGATCTGTTTTGCAGCAAAGAAATATCAAAGTGAACAGAGATCCGATAGAGGAATCAATGTTAAAACGTATCGGAGAATGTGTCGAGTGATCCGAACCTATTCTCTTCCGATAATAAGTTGGAGGAAGTGAGAGGGCAAACATGGGTATGTTATAGCAATATATTGACTGCTCTTCTCGAGTGCTTTCCTTCAACGCTTCTAATTGAGTCGCCTGTTGTTACTTTGGCGTAAAGTGACGTTCTCGACTTGGTTGGGATATTTTCGAATAAAATAAAGTTCAGGAAATGACGAAAAATGAATTTATTGGCATTCTGACAAGATACTTAAGAGTTCTAGGTGTCATTGAGTTGAGTGATATTTTAAGTAAAGAGAACAACAAGGATAATTAACTTCAGTATTCGGTCATTTGTTAACAAATGACCGAATACTGAAGTTAATTATCCTTGTTGTTCTCTTTAAGGATCTGAAATGAGTCCCTATTTTATATGGAATTTATAAACATCTGTTTATTCGTGATGGTCCAATTTTTGTGGGTTTTTTATGGTTCATCACAACAACGATTTTAAGATCCCTGCGAAAAATGCAGACAGAAAATGGTGAAGAGAGTCACAAAAGTTCCCACTGAAATTAGCGTTGCAATGCAATTTTACAGTCTCGCTCATCACCAGGAAAAATACCTACGCCACTACAGAAGCCCACGCTATATAATATACGTTTTACTCCTTGCAGTGCTGAGTTGGATGTTGATATAGCCGGATACCCACCGGTCAACATCTGAACACCGTATTGACAATGGCATGCTAATTTATACTCAGTCAGCGTTAATGTCTTCTGTTGGATAATCACGAATTAAATTTGTGTAGTATGTTCTGACCAACGAATTGACGAACCGAGGAAAAGGTCTTTTTGCCAAACCACGAAAATTGATACCAAGGAAACTGAAGCATTTTACCTTTATTACATTCGATTTAAGCCATGGTTTACCGAGACTCAAATCGAATTTGATGGACGAGTATCACACATTCCGTATAAAATGGGACTTGGGATTTATACATTCTGTATAAGATAGAACGAGTTTGATATACTTTTTATCACATGGTCACGTGAGCAACACGTGACGGAGCCTCGGTGTGGACAGTTCTCTAAGTGTCCGAATACGCTCTGGCAGTATCAAATGTGTGGTGGATGCTGTAACAGCGTAAGCCTACTGTCCTATGAGATGGAAACGTAAATTGGTTGTCCCCTGTACAGAGAGAGAGGGATACACACCATGCAGGCTAAAGATCCTTCGTAGTATTTGAGAGTGAGGCCACGAAGTTGCCACTATAGAGTTCATCACACATACCTGTGCCGTTGGGTCAGCTGTATAACTTGCTCGCTGATCCTTGTGAATAAAATAAGTTGAAAACTAAACATGCGCAATAGATCCAATTGTGAGGGAGGGTACATACAGAACTGTGATTACAAAAATAGCCTTTTCATGATCAGGTCGCGATCTGATCGCGCCACACCTACACCAGAGGGGGAAGATTTCATCAATAAAATATTGCCAACTCAAGACCGAACTTAGAAAAATAAACGAAAACTGCATCTGAAACTGTATGCTCTCTAATTTCTTTTTCAACAGCTGATATTCTGCAGGGTAGTGCGGACAGTGAATATTGACCGGATCTCGACCCTAGTCGCGACCCGATCGAAATTCTTAGCGCATTTATAATTACAATACTCCATATTATTGTAACACTCTTCATCAAGCACACAAAGAGTGTCTTGACGTCTAAAAACGCAGTGGTAGTAAGCTCATCTTATATTCTGGAAAATGACAATGGGAAATTGTATAGGTTGCAATCATGTGATGAGAAAATGTTTTGTGGAGTGGCAGAAAACACAGCATTTCATGGCCGTTCCAGAATGTTAACAGAGGGTGGCGCAAATTTATAACAAACAGGAGATACGTTGACATCATAAAGTGCCCAGAAACTATTGATTTGTTTTTGCTGAAAATGTTCAAAATCACTCTAGAAATTTGCTTTTGTATATTTTGTCGTTTAGACATGTTTATTATAACGAACATGGCAACCGTTCCTTATTCCTAGTTTCTTATTCAGCATTCGTTATCAACGGATTTTATCGGTTGATAACGATGTCGAATAAGGAATTGGGAATAAGTAAAGGTTGTCACGCCCCCTTTATATATTGTTCATATTTGTATTCTTGAAAATAGAGAGGCGCGGTGGCTCATTGGTAAGAGCATTGAACTTCAAACAGAGGGTCCACAGTTCGACCCAGACCAGCGGTAAGTGGGTTGTGTCCTCAGGCAATACACTTAATCCCGATTGCTCACATGCGGGCTCGGTGCCGCTGTATATAAAGGCATACTGCACGCCAATAGTGCACTTGCCTTCAACCAATGCTCACCTTGCTTGTGCGGAGTTAGTTTGTGTGGAGCCTGACAGCCGCCCGCCTCTGCTCGGTGGTACTCCGCTTCGAGGTGACACTGGCTGTCGAAAGTGTCGTTAAACCCCCAAAATAAATGAATTCTTATTTACGAAGTCCAATAGTAATCTCTGATATTTTAAGGAAAATACTACTGATAACTATCGGCTGCACTGAGGTTACCACTGCAGGTTTAAAATGAAAATAAATAGAGCATCCCCGTTGAAACCTAGGGAAGGGAAGCAGTGTTTGTTTACTGTGGTAAACCAAGACTGGTAAAATAGAACCCGGTAGTTAATCAATACCTGTGGTCGAAGTTCAGTAAAAAATGGGCAACATTATAGTATAAACAATTGGCTTGACTTGACTTTATATCCATATTGCGGTCACGATTGGTCATGTGAGTAAATAAATAAATAAATAAATAAATAAATAAATAAATAAATAAATAAATAAATAGAGGCATTCCATCAGATTGGTAACAGCAAATCATTGGATGCAACGAGACGAAATGTCGTGTCTTTTAATTCGCCTATATGACCTTGTCATCGAGACGGAATACCTTAATCTTGACCACATTAAAGGTGCTATATAGGTAAGGAAAATTAGTTTACTTTGAAATTCCCAAGTATGATATTCCAGTAATATAAATTAAATATTCACAAATTATACAACAAACTGTAGGTTATGGCGTATAATACACCACAAATATATGCAATTAAATCACCGAGTTGACAGCAGGCATCACTGGTTCCTAGAATTCCGCTGCCGTATTTGTACCAGAACAAATAATGAAACAATATTTCATGAGAACAACTCGTGGCTAAATATGCATTATATTGGATATCAAAGAACAACGCTAGGAAATTAAAATACTTCAAAACGCAGCAACGGAGATTCGTGGGAGTAAAAAAAAAATTCCAAACCTCTTGGCTTTATTATGTTTTCCAACTGTTTATGTTTCGATTAAGGTCAGCAAGGTCAGAAAGCATCGATATACAATGCCGTTTAAAAACAAATAATAGACTGCTCGCCTTCATACTACAGATTATTTGGGGAATGCACAGTTGCCATATTATTTGCAAGGTATCATGACACCTCTTTGAATTTCCTAGAATTACGAGACTATTTTTAGATTGAAATTCGTGGTATCACGTGCCATGCACATGTCCGTCGGCCATGGACCCCTTCAATAAAAATGCCGAGGCGGACTAGCCGTAGGGGCCATCGGGAAATTTTCCTGTGCCCCCCCCCCCCCCCCCCCTTCCCTGTTGGGAAGCCTCATGGCCCAAAAGTTTAGGCAGAGCAACACTTGTTGGCGTATGGAATTTCGTGAAAATGATCAAAAGGCGAAATGGAACTCGTCGTATAGACTGTCAGGCTATCGAAATACCCTTTATGTGGACTACCAATGGCAGAGGATATTTCAATATACCAGCAGTCTAGTTTGTCACTGATCGGTCAGATGCAAGGAAACAGCGTTCTTTGGATTCGAAAAATCAAAATTTTCTCTCATTGGACAGAGCTATGGTCGGCCTGATGGGGACGGGCTCACCCTTTTGGTGCAACCATTTTTTTCCAAATGAGCGACAAAGATAATACAAAAATGCCATCGAAAATGCCCTTTATGTGGACTGCCATTGATCGCTCAGATGCAAAGGAGCAGTGTTGTTTTCAGTTCGAAAAATAAAAATTTTGTCCGGGTCCGAGGCCCCCCTGGTACGTTTTCCGCAATGTGTTTTGGCTGAGTCCGCCCCGGTAAAAATGCAGATAGTGTTGGCCTTTGCCAAATCGGGACAATGTTTTTACTCGATAATATAATCCATTTTCAGAGATAACTGAAGAGATGAACCAGAAAGTTAACTCCGTTTTCTTACGTGTTCCACCTGAAGAAGTTAGGGTAGTCCACCTCAAGCTTCAGATCAGAAGAAAAGACACCTCAAACTTGAGAGGGTTAAATTACCTCAATGAAGAGGTGATTGGAAGTAGGGAATGATGCTTCTTATCTTATTTTCGTAAAATATAACAAGAAAAAAACGGGTAATCGCGAGAATAAGTAACAATAATAAGCAATAATTTATATTCCGGTCTTTTTTTATTGAAAGTAAAAACTTAAATTGACTCCTTGTTAAAACACTGTAATTCCTAACATATTTATTAGTCTAGTGGAGACAACCAAAGGTTATTTTTTTTAATGCAAAATTTATTAGCCCAGTGGCATGGATACAGAGAAGAAGATGACCCCCTTCTAAACGCAGACTATACTTGACTTCGAGGTTTCGAGTGTGGTGGTTGGGGTGGGGGTTGGGTGGGTCTATGCCACTGGGATACTTGATAAAACAAAAATACATGGTCATAGGGCACCCACATCACCCCAGATTTGTATATTTCAGTTCCCCGTGTAATGTTATTTGAAATACCCTTGCAGGGGAAGAACATCTGTCTATTTATATTTTAGACCACGATGACTAGGAATATAAATGCGAGTCTAAATTGCGTAGACACAAGCGTGCTTGATCTTAGTGAATTTACATTTACGTTGCGCTACGGGTGACGATAACAAGAAATGCTATTGATCCCTACTGGAGTCAATGAAAAGTAACCAATGGGCCTGGTGATTATGAAAAGAGAGGCAAAGTTTAAGTGGAAAGGAACGACAAAAGACAATAATTGACTTGGTACTCAATAACCCAGAGCTATGGTTGGGGGGGGGGGGGGGGGGTCATAATCATGGAAATAGACGACGAACCGAATTCCCAGTTATCAAGTGATGACATCTCGATTGATAACTCTTATGGTTAGGGGCAATAGAATAGCAAAACGAAGGGTGGTCTTTAACCCCTTACCTAATATGAAAAGCAGACGACACTTGCAAAAAAAAATTCTTGAATAACTAATTTTTTTCATTTTTTTTTTTGTCTCAAAAACATAGGTTATGACACCTCGTTGGAACGAGCTCGACGAGCTCGTTCCAACGAAGGGTCATAACCTATGTTTTTGAGACAAAAAATGAAAAAAAATAATGAAAATTAATTGGCGATTTTCGAGAATAGCGCTGGCCGGTTTTGTCGTTACGTTGGGTAAAGGGTTAAGAACATTTGATAGGTAACTGGGAAAAGAAACAGATTTGGAGCACTTTGGGGGAGAATTTAACATTCAAGCTAGAAATGTGTTAACCTGAGATAACGTTCAAGAGTTGGTCTATTCATCAGTGAAAAATCTAAAAGATGCTAAGGATGAAAGCATAGGGATTTAAACAGACGACAAATGAACTAGGATAAAGATTAAATAATGAGCTCAAACACGCAATAAGAGAGGGATAGGGGTAGAAAAAATGTTCTGCATTTAGAAGAAGAAACCTTAAGGTGGTAAATGCTAGTCTCTAAAAGTGCCAAAGAAGTATATGGGGGGAGGGGGGGGGGGAGGGGGCAATAATAAAGGCCAAATTAAGGACAAAAATAGGAAAGTTCGAAATATACTACTCACAGTTTGCAAAGCACCAAGTATAACCAACTACCTGTTTTACGTTTTAGTTGAAATATTGTTATGAAAAGTGTATATATTTTTTATTTAATTATATCTTTAATGATTTAAGTACAGAAATTAAGATTATATTTGTGTTTGATATTATTGTTTAGCTTTTCAATACGATAACCATGGAAAATGGATATTATTGGTAAAAGAGGAAATTTTTCAATTTGCCAAAAAGTTGATGGAGCAAACTGGTATTGGTTCAATATCGAGTATGAGACCCATTACTGTTAATTACAGCTTGACAACGCCTTTTCATGCTCCCACTCAGGTTCCTGGTGGTCCTTTGTGGGATGTTGTTCCCTTCTTAGACCAACATGGCACCATGCTCCTGGACATTTCTTTGCAGGACTGGACGGGCTGAAATTGCAAGCTGCAACTCATTCCAGACATGTTCGATTGGATTGAGGTCAGGGGATCGTGCTGGCCAGTCCATAGCTCAATCCCCTCCCTCTGTCGGTACTCCGCGACAGCATGGGTAACATGAGGAAGGGCATTATCGTCCATCAGAATGAATCTATCACCCACTGCACCTGCATACAATCTGACGCGGACATCCCGGATCTCATCAATATACCGCTGAGTGGTCAATGTACCACGCTCAAGAACACAGAACACTATACGTCCATCCCTGCTGATGCCGCCCCAGACCACGATTGACCCTCCACCATAGCAGTTATGCTCAGCAATTTGGCTGCATGGAATAGCTCTCCTGGTCTTCCCCATACCCTAGAAAGCCTATCTGTGTGGTCTAGGCAGTACCTTGACTCATCTGTAAAAAGGACGGGCCGCCAATCTTTTCTGGTTCATCCAACGTGGTCCATGGCCCATTCATATCGTGTCTGGCGGTGGTTCTGGGACAGCGGAATGCGAACACATGGCCTTCTCGATCGGAGACCACCTTAGTGCAACCTTGCCCGGATAGTCTGTGTCGAAACATTTACCCCGGATGCATTCTGAAGGTCACTGCGAAGCTGGGTTGCTGTTGCAAAGCGGTTCCTATGGGCCTGAATGATCAAAAATGGTCTTCAGCTGCAGATGTTGCCTTGTCTCTGCCACCACCATGCCGTCTTACTGGTGTGCCATACTGCTGAAATCTTGCCCAGGCTCTGGTGATCACGGTATGGTGCACACTAAGGGTTTCACCAACCTGACGATGGGTGGCCCCTTGCTCCACCACCCCTACAGCCCGCCACATTTCTGCTTCAGACAAATGTCTTGTTATATTTGCATTTGACATATTCAATCATTAAATCATAAGGGTTTTGTGTTGAAATGAAGATTGAATACTCTACACATGTCATGTACTTGTAGACAGTACACGAAAACATCATGAAAATCAAGGGGTACATGCTTTCCATGACTGTCACGAAAAGTCGGCCTGTCAAGAGAGCTAATGTAAACACTGGGGACTATCTCAATACATTCCTGAATCATATGCACCAAAAATATCGCAAATATGTGACAAGCAAATTTCACAATGATGTGTTAAATATTTGGTGCTTAGCAAACTTTGTGTAGTATAGTAATCTCATTAAAGCAACAAGAAAGTGTGTGTGTGTGTGTGGGGGGGGGGGGGGGGGGGTCAAGTTCCTATTTATTCTGGAAATGGGTATATACAACTAACAAAGGCAATAACACACATAGTATTAGGTTGGATGACAAATTCTCAGACGACCGGGATATTATATCAGCAGAAAAGGTCAAGCATTGAGAAAATGTATATGATAGAAGATAGGGGGAAGGGGTCCGTCTCTCCAGAATGTATGATGGAGAGCACAGAGAATTTAGGATGGCAAAGCATCAGGCAATGACGAAGTTCACAACGAGTTTTTAATAAGAGGAGAAGATCCATTATATGAGCATCTTACGGCACTATTGAACATAGCAATCACAAAGCAAGAAGTCCTGACGGGGTTGAATGAAAGCGTGGTAATGCATATTGTATTTATTAATAGTGGCGTCAATACAGAAACCACCCCCACCCCAACAAAAGTTTTTAGTAGCGCAAAATGTATTGATTCAAAGAGAGGGAAACTGGGAGGAAGACTTCCTCCCACCACGAAGATCATAGACTTCGAGAATTGGGGTGGGGTAGGTGGGTGGGTGGGGGCTATGCCACTGGGGCACTTGATAGTACAAAAATACAGGAGCATGGGGCACTCACCATCAGATATGTATATTTCTTATAATGTAATATTACCGGGAATGTTGTGCCAGAAAAAAACATCGTCTTTTCATGTTTAAGCTTACAGAGAGGTACACGAAAGCACTTTCTGGTAAATTAAATCAGTTCATCAATTATGTCCCGGTTGGTCCATCACTCAGTGCATCGTCTCATTCATTTTCAGATGACGACTTGACTTAACCTTGGCAATAGATTCTCCTAGCCATTAGAAGACCCATTTTAAAGCCCTCTCGTAAAGTATTCTAGTTCATTTTATTTCAAAACTATGTTTATCGAGTGCGAATGCTTTGAAATGAAAACTCCTCATTTGGTTCTCAAAAGATATTGCTCATAGAGGTGCATTAACCCCAGTGGTATCGCCATGTCAATTCAGTGGCATCAAATGGAAGAGTCCATATTCATTATTGGGTGGGGGGGGGGGGGGGGTCCAATTAATATTTTCAACTTGCAGCCTTGGGGCTGGACGCTGAAGATAAGATGTTGACTGGTCTATCCCAAATGTTCACTTAGCAGCCATCCTTCTCAATGAAATTATGACGTACCATGTTCTTGGTCCGGAAAAAAAGACCTCTAGGGTTCAAAGGGTTAAGTTCTTTGTAAAATAAGATTATCTGATTTTATTTATTTATTTATTTATTTATTTATTTATTTATTTTATTTTATTTATTTATTTATTTATTTATTTATTTAAGGTTCATTATTTGTTTATATTTATTTGTGATTTACTCCACATCAACATCTGGGGCCATATAGTGACGATGCAAAGTATTTTGAAAAGGTGATTGTCTTCTTTGAAATAAAGCGAGTTAAAAAAAATCGGGAAATAACACGAGGAATACAAATAAGTAATGAAAACTGTAATGCGAAAATAAAACCAGGTGTTTAATCCTTTACCTAACATGAAAAGCAGACGACACTTGCGAAAAAAATCTTGATTAACTAATTTTTTTCATTTTTTGTCTCAAAAACATAGGTTCTGACCCCTCGTTGGAACGATCTCGGCGAGCTCGTTCCAACGAGGGGTCATAAGCTATGGTTTTGAGGCAAAAAATGAAAAAATAATGAAAATTAACTGGCGATTTGTGAGAATAGCGCTGGCGGTTTTGTTTTTACGTTGGGTAGAGGGTTAAAGAATACCGTGTAAATAAACCTGTTGTATCGAAATGAACGTTGAGAGCTTAAAAGAAAAACAATTTAAAATCTATTAAAAGGTTTATTTCCTTGATAAAATGGCAGAAGTTCCTCTCTTTGTCCATCCATTGTTCTGTGTTACTGAATTTCCCTTAGTTTAGTTTAAACAATATTTATTTCCGTCCAGTATGAATACATATATACTAGTTATTTATTTATTTGGGTTTAACGACACTTGAATATATATATACACATGTAACAAAAGATATACACATGTTTACAATATAAGCCTGAAAGTGGGTTCAGCAGTCCCAGATGTGTTCTAAGGGATTCAAATCGGGGCTCATTGCAGGCCAAGGTAGTGTTGTAATAGCGTTGTTCTGAAGGAATGCTCTCACAGCATGGGAACGATGTAGCCTTGCATTGTCGTCCGTGAATACAGGGCGAGTAGCCAACGGGTGGTTGTCAAAATGAGGCAACCGGATTGAAAATGTCCCGGATAGATAGATATATCTTTTTATTATATTTATATTTTATTATATTTTATTTATCCAGTCGCGGTCCCTGGAGCTGAGGGGAAAAATTGGGAAAAACAGTGAAAAGGGGTGCCAGATGTGTAACTTGGGCGTGGTGGAGACCCTGGAACACTTTCTTATAGAATGCCCAAAATACCAGTCTAAAAGAACAAGATTCACGGGGAGTAAAATAGGGAAGTGGGATGGGAGAATGAAGGAGATGTGGTTAGGGGGCGACTCAAAGGAGAGGGTTAATCTACTAATCGAAGAGATTGGGAAGAATGGGACAAGGGATGTCAGGCAGTTCGTCTCCGAGTGTAGGGAGGAGAGAAGAAGCACGGGAATAGGGAGGCAGTTGGTAGAACATGGGTAACCAAGGCCTTCTCATACGAGAACCGCGACAAATCAGCGGCCGGCCGAAGTGTTATTATTATTATTATTACACCCCTAACGTCTAATTATAATAGGAATCGGTAAAAAATAAATTGCGTTCTCCCCTTTCCAAGTGAGATCAAACACCTCGGTGATTAACATTTCCTGTGAACTTGAAATTTGCAAATGAATTTTCACAAGCGCAAAACAAAAGTTGTTCTCGCTCCACTGGTGAGTATAACACAACATCCAATGTGATCTGTGTCAGTGGAAACAGCGATCAGCTGATTGTGTAAACAGATTTCTTGCATGGTATGGGCGTCGGTTTGGATCGTTTCATTTGAAGCTTCAATTGAAAGGGGTATAATAAAAAGAACATCTAATGTTTTCTTGTGAATACCGGGATTTATCTCATGAGTGAGTGAGAGAATTCGTATTTTCACGAGCAGCTTGCTCGTGAAAATACGAATTCTCTCAATCACTCATGAGATAAATCCCTGTATTCACAAGAAAACATTAGATATCCTCTATATTCTGCAGTATACTGGTACATTAGCAACAATATTTAAGGAATAGTGCATGGCTTGGAGTTGACTACGCCCATATAGTGCCCAGTGAGGTGGTGTAGTTCCCGCCGCGAAGCGGAGGGAACTACACCACCTCACTGGGCACTATATGGGCGTAGTCAACGACAAGACATGCACTAATCCTTATATTATATCGAACACCCATCACGAAAAACATCTGTCCGATTTGTTAATATATTACCAAGGTAGCAGCCCTACCAACCAGCGTTATATAGAAAAAAATACCATGTAGTTTTTAAAAAACATTTTCTTCTTCCAAAACACGGCTAACTTGGATTATTGATATGAGCAAAAGACAGATTTTGAATCGGTCGGCAAGGGTAAACAAAACATTTCCCCCAAACGGAATTGTGTATTCTAGAATCGCGCAACTCGCGAATGAAAACTAAAATTTTCGAAATTTGACAACGCAGTTTGATATTTCCACACATTTGTCACACATATACATTACCGAATGGGTCAGCACGGGATACAAACTCCGAAGATTCAATTGAATTCCATTATTTATTCGTTTACTGCCCAAAACATACAATTAAATAGCGAAATATTATGAGCAGCGAAACAAACGATTTTTCATATCCGGCGCGCTCTCATGAAAGTTGCACCCAGGTATGGATCATTCTCTTCGAAACGAGATATGGATCATCTTCTCAAGGAATAAAATGAACGCCTCGAAAAATGTGACTTCAACAATGGAAGAGCGATACATTTTTCCACAAAGATTTCTTCCCGGGTCGTTTTGTGGATGTTGTGCCTCTGTGAATCGATTTTTAAATTTAGCCTGATCAGTTTTATTCGCTTCAGTATGAAAAGAAAACTGATATAGTAGTGTGCTAAAAATAGAAAACGTGTAGTGCCTGGGTGTAGTGCCTGGTCAGTTCTGTGGATGCAAACTACACGAAATAGGGTATCATCTTTCAGCCAATCAGAATGCAAGGAAGTCACGTGAGATATAATATAACATTATAAATTACAAGAACATAAACTAGTATACAGCATGGAAATGGCATAGCCTGAAAGACTTCTTTCTGCCATTCCCACAAAACATATATCAAGTCTTTTTGGCATCAGTGTGATGAAAATTCTTTTCAAAGACAGGAATATCTGATAGTTCGTTTATGATTCATGGGGCTAGGCGAGATCAAAATATCAAATGTTGGGAGACGGAGGATGAGGATGATGAGATACCAGAGGGTTTGGACGGCTGATACAGTCGAGACATGTTGGGTTGTCGTATTTGGAATTTGGACGGGAATAAGTGCTTAAAGCTCTGTGGATTAGTTATTTTTTAAACTTGGGTCTACTATGTTGCTGAGTTAGCGGTTTATACTATTCCAAATTCTTGGGAAAGAGTGGAAGGGCATTTCTGCAGAAAATTGGGTTCTTGGTTTGTGCGTTTCTAATTTACCGGTCTGCCTTGTATTCATCTTCGAAGGGTTTTTGTCGACCTGAAAGGTGCCATCGAATGTAATAGGAAGTGTCGTGTTCATCCAGTCATGCATAAAAGGGGAGATCGTTAAATTTCGCAGTCTCTGAAAAGAGGGTCTGTATGTGAGTTTTATGCTTTCCTAGTTATGATTCGGACGGCTCTTTTTGTAGCTTGAGAATTCTGTTGGTGTAAGTTGAATGGTCCCCAAACCTGAATACCTAATACGAGATGGCAGGGAATCACCTAAAAATACAAGGTTTTCATTGCCTTTGTGGGGAGAATTTCTTTACTCTATTTAGGGCGAAAATTGCACTTGCCATTCTTGAGCATGCCACAGAAATATGATGTTTAAATTTCATATATTTTCATCTATATACACACCAAGACAAGAAATTTTAGAGAGGTTTGATCTTGTTCCTTACCAACGGCCTCAATGTTTTTATTATTCAGAGATAATTTAACGTCGTTTGCACTATATGAACCAGGATGTACTGATGACCACTGAGATTCCCACGTACAGTCACCATATCAAGTTTACAATTACGAGAGAGGCATCCCCAGATCATTACTGATCCGCTACCACAAGGAAGAGTAGGTCTTATGTTCATGTGCACGTAAGCAGTACTTTTATGCCTTCACACTCTCATGCGACCATCTGTGACGTGAAGCAGGCACCCACTCCGTCTGACCAATGGACTCTCCTCCACGTCCCGAGTTTCCAATGTTGTCGTGCCATACACCACTCCAAACGTCGTCTTTGATGCTGATCGGACAGAACTGGATGCTTGATGACCCTTCTGGACCTCATACCCAATGCTTTGAGACGGTTACGGACAGTTCTATTGCACAAACGCCTGTAGGGGAGCCAAAGGCGTTTCAAAACCCCACCTCAAGCAAGGGGTTCACGCCTAACTAGGCGTGCCAGACTCCGATCTTCCCTAGGAGATGTCTTTCGGGGTTGTCCAGGCCTTGGTCGGTCTTTAACATCGTTGGTTTGTTGATGTTTTCGGACAAGTCTGCTGATGACAGAATGACTATTGCCAAGTTGTCTTCCAATAGCTTTGAATGACATGCCTGTTACATGCATGCCAACGATTTGCCATCTTATTGCCTCTAGCAGTCTCCTCCGTGTCAACATTTATTGATAAAAGAAGTGACAAATTTTATTTTTTTATACCCAGATATTGCATGTGGATGATAGTGTTCTTTGTGCCATTCGTGGGAAGCAAGCTTCACGTGGACGAGGGGGGGGGGGGGGGGTGTTTGGGGTACGCTATCAATCAAAATGTACTGCAAGACATAGCAACTAACAGCAACTTCACTGTCATGAAACATTTCAGGGGATGCTTAATTAAATTCCAGGTGTTTTTTTTATATATGTTGAGTGAGAATGCTTTTGAAATGAAAACACCTCATATGGTTCCCAGTAGATATTGCTCATGGACGAGTATTAAGTTCTTTATAAAATTTTATCTGATTTTCTAGTTTGTTTTTCTGTTTCAAGACCTGAATTAGTCAAAAGCGTGAAACATTTGTTAAGCAAGAGGCCCTGGACAGCCAACCCTCAAAATAGTGCAAACTAAATTTAATCATGCTTGTCCTTCATGTTAGTGAAAAATTCACTTGCTCATATCGCAATTAAATTTTAGGATTTGTGGTTAACCCTTTACCCAACGTAACGGTCAAAACTGGCCGGCGCTATTCTAAAAAATCGCCAATTAATTTAAATTATTTTTTGTCTCAAAAAATAGGTTATGACCCCTCGTTGGAACGAGCTCGTCGAGCTCGTTTCAACGAGGGGTCATAACCTATGTTTGCATATTTGCTTGGTAGATAGTGAAGTTTTCTCTGGTCTAGCCAGTCATGTGGTGTGCTGATGTACACTTACAAGGCAGCTGAGTATCACATAACCCTATCGATTTTGTAAAATCAGCAGTTGTGTTTTGTAATCAATATAATCATTTTTTCAGGTAGCTGAAGTGAGGATACGACATAAACCGTTAGTAGTATGTAATGTGGTTTTGAGGGATGGTTTGCCGGACCCCGGTGCCGGACCCCGGAAGTGACGTCATGTCACGTGACCTATCATGTTGTGTTGTCATGGTAACCCGCGTGAGCGGCCATCTAGTAAATAAAGTCAATTTCGGTGATTTTGGGTGGATTTTGGTGATTTCGAGGGATTGTCGGGTTGTTTGTGGTAATTAGCTTTACTCCGATTCAATCGAACATACCCTCCGAACATACCCCGTCCCATTGCAGAAAAATTGGGTAACATAGCAACCACGTGCTACCAAAGAAACCAAGATGGCGGCCTCCAGTATACAAAATGGACGACGGAAACACGTATCACCCTAACAACACGAACTGCGCATGCGCACTCACATCACGTATCACTATGGGGATGACGTCACAAGATGGCCGCTTACGCGGGTTACCATGACAACACAACATGGCGCCACTAGGTCACGTGACATGACGTCACTTCCGGGGTCCGGCACCGGGGTCCGGCAAACCATCCCTCAAAACCACATTACATACTACTACCGTTGAACACGTCTTTGGTAGCCCACCTGAAGAAGTTCTGGTAGACCACCACAAACTAAAGATAAACAGAACTGGTAACCTTATCCCTGAGTGTGGAAATGTGCCAGAGACGAGATGAGTGCAGCAAAGAATAATGGTGCTGGAGGGGCCTTGCCGCCCCTTTAAAATGTTCCCTTCCTACTTCAAAACACTTGCCCAATACAAGTTTCACACAACATTGAGCATGGAAATGGTATCCAATATATACGTGTTATACATTAGCTCTAAGAGCACTACATTTTGCGAAGATTTGATCGAGAATGTAGGGCAGCCCAAAGTATGACCCTGTGGTCGTTGCCCCCTCCCCGCGGGGAAGTGGGAGAAAGGGAACGACCGGAGGATCGTAGTTAGGACTATGGGAAGAGAGAGCACTGATGTGGGGTAGTCCTAACTAGCACCCTCCGGTCGTTGCCCCCTCCTCCCACACCTCTCCCTGCAAAAAACTGGGCTGGGAAGGTCTCCCCCTATTAAAGAATCCTGGCTATGCGCATGTCGCCAATCGCGGGTATAAGGAGTAACGATAAAAATCAAAAATAGATAAGTAATTTATATTCCGATCTTTTATTGAAAGTAAAAACTCAAAATAAACTCCTTGTGAAAAGATGTGTAAAGCATAATGAGGTTATTGAGGACTCCACTCTTTTCACCATTCAAGATTTTGTTATGACACAATCAAATTAATATAACAATGTAAGCAAAAAAAGTACGGACAGCATATTTTCGATAAAAAGTTGTCTTTTACAGAGAAATTATGAATAAGACTGCAGTTTGGTCGCCTCGGTCCAATGTTGTTTTGGTATAGTCTGTGAAAACGCCAAAAAAAAAAAAAACTCCCAAAAGCCATGTGTGATCACAAATACAACACAACATAAAATTGCATTTAATACTAATAATTGCGAAATTTAGGACTATATGCTACGTGGCATTTTACTGCGCAATATTCAGCTCATTTCGGCTGCAAACAGTTTCAAGACAATAACAAAAATCTGCTGATCGTTCCTTGAAGGAGACGTTCAAGGCGACGTCATGCGCCGAAGCGGAACGTCATCTAGGAAGCTACTTGAAAAAATTCATCGTGTGGATCTGAAAATAGTATTTTATTTTATTAATAAAACTTTCAGGTCCACACACATGAGATAATTCTAGATACTGACTAAAATAGAGTAGATTTTCATTTTTATTATATGCTAGGAGACATTTTATTGCACAATATTTAGCCAAATTCGACACCAAATACGTACGTTTCAAAATAATAACAACGATCAACTGATCGTTCCTTCAAGGCGACATGATGCTGCGTGGCGTGACGTCATTTAGGAAGCTACTGGGGAGATATTCCTCGATATCCATCGAGTCGATGGATATCGGGAAATATCTTTTAGATAATTTGCGATAATTCACAGGATGGCATATAAGAAAGCAATGTAAGACGAGGCTGACGTGAGAAGGGGTGTGACTATGGCACCCCAATATTTTTGCAGTCGAGACATAATCGTCTGCATGGAAGTGTTAGATATCAATTCGCTCTTGATGCTAATGATGTACTCTCTCACGGGATTAGATTTTCTGCCTGGACTTATGCCACACACGCAATCAATCCCATGCAGATGGAAGTTTGGGGTAATTGGGATCCCAGCATAACCAATTTTGAGTCCGATACGTACTAGTTAAATAAAAGTTGGGAACATCATGACTTCTACATGTATTCATCCACAAACACATTTCCTGATTGTTTTTAACCCTTTACCTAGTGTGAAAAGCAGACAAGACTTGCCAAAAAAATTCTTGAATAACTGGTTTCATTTTGTGTGTCAAAAACATAGGTTATGACCCCTCATTGGAACGAGCTCGACGAGGGGTCATAACCTATGTTTTGAGAACTGCGGGGGAGCGCGGTGGCTCAGTGGTAGACTGTTGGACTTCTATGCTAGAGGTCCCGAGTTCGATCCCCGTCCGGGACGACCCGCGTTGTGTTCTTGGGCAGGGCACTTTATCCTGGTTGCCTAAATGGGGGCACGATGACGCCGTGTTCTAAGGCGTATTTCAAGTTAAAAAAATAGTTCCCCATAGAGAGCAACCTCACATACAGTATAGGGTGAACGAGGAATTACTTGAAGTGAAAACAGACTTTCCTTTATTTGTGGAATTTTTTTTTCCAAATAAGTCAAAACATTAATTTTTTTCTAAACCATATTTCTCATCCTTTAGTGGAGCTAAACCAGACCGTTTGTTTGCATTGAAGGGGTCATCAGCAATGAAATGAAGCCAGCCATTCAAATAAAAGTAATAAATTTTTAAATACCGTTATTATTAATAACGTCGATAGGTTTCTATTGATTAGCAAGGTCATGGGTGCAAGACTCGGTGACTCAAAGTAGATCAACTGAAATTGTATTCTAAACTTTAATATAAGTACGTTGTGGTGTGAATAATCTAGATAATTACCAAGCTTTTTCGCCAGCGATTTTTAAAAACCCAAAATTCTGAGATCATTTCCGTCTTTGCTTGTTTTGATTATTATACTGTGTAGTGCGACAGAAGGTTAATTTTTCCATTTTTCTTTACATAATGACATTAGTTTTTTCGGCGGAATAATCGAATCTTTCGGTCGATTTTTCTTCTGTTTATATAACAGAACACGATGTCATTAGACTTGATCAGACAAACAGTTTATTGACTGGTGGAAGCTATTGATTATGGTGTTTTGTTGTAACGGCCCCACAGTGGGTTCTCCAATACCTCTGTATCGGTATGTCTTACCAGTGTTCTTAATACAATACTGTTTCTCCAAGGAATTAAAATAACCTGTCTAATCAACGAAGCTTTTCCAGCCAGTCCCAGTAAAAGATATATCGATTTCGAAATTTAACCCTTTCAACACTTCCGCTCTGGAAGGTATCATTTCAGTCAATACTGTCAACGGCGTAATGGGCGAAACAATCCTGGTTTGTTGGAGAGAGCTGTTGGATTAAATTATTTACCGAGCCTCGCTTCAGATTTTTTTCTCCTTATTTTTTCTTCGTGCAAAAATTTATGCACACCGCTTGTATCCAAACGCAGAAAAATTCCAAAGAATCGGGGAAAGATGGGAATCTTGATAAAATTATGTTTTTATAAGGTACACTCTTAAATCAGCTGGGTTAAAAATCAACCCAAATCAACTGGGTTAAGTGAATATGAACCCAATTTGGTTCATATTTACTCAACACAGTTTATTTGAGTTGACTTTTAACCCAACTGATTTTAGAGTGTACATATATGCATTTCTTCGTGAGTTATTCGAAGTCAAGGGTACTGCGGCCTCCTTCATTCGTCTAAATGCCCCACGTAAAACGACCGTGGTTGTCAAGTGTTGAAAGCAAATAAATAAATAAATGACTTCAAACTTCAATAGAGTGTTACGAATGAGGCACTGAACCTTGTGACGTTTACACGTTCACTACAAAATAGCAAATGACAGTAGGCATAACCCTTCACCCAGGAGCTCATCGACTCAGTGGTTAGAGCATTGGACCTCAAACCGTAAGGCAGAGGTTTCGTTTCTGACTCGCTTAATCTGCGTTGTCATTGGGCGAGACATTTATACCGATATGTCAATGTATGTGTGTGTGTTGGGGGTGGGGGGGGGGGGGGCTGTGCACTAAGGTGTACTGCACACGAATGGTGTACATGCCTCCAACTGCTGCTAACTGCAGGGTTATAAGTTGCAGAGCCTGATAGTTGCTCGCCGTTACTTGGTGGTTCACTTGAGTACTCCGGCTTCCTCCACCCGTAAACCTGTCGGACACGATATGACTCGGGCAGTTGTGTATCGTTAACCTTCTCCTCTCAAAACAAACAAACAAACCCTTCACCCGACATGAATAGCACAGGAAACTTGTAAAAAAATTCAGTTATCGTCTCAAAAGCGTAGCTTATGACCCCTTAAGAGTGTATGTGGGTGTGTGAGATGCAAGTTTTTTATGCCCCCGTCGGGTGATATACAGTGATTGAAGTATATGTGTGTGAGTCAGTGTGTATGTGGCCGAGCCAATAAATCGAAAACTGTCGAGCCTAGTCATTTACCCTCACACATTTATAAAAGACACATCATGGCCACATCGGTAACTTCAGTCACATTTCAAGGTTATGCTTAAAATCTGTCGATATTCTTGTCTCAGTCGTAACTCAGAAATGAATCATACTGCAATTATCAAACTTCACACAAATGTTAGATAGACAGAAAGTGTGTCAAATATAATTGCTCACACAAATTCAAGGTTACGAGGTCCTACTTGACGTTCTTGTGTGTAGGTCACAACTGGTGTCTCAGCATAACTCAGAAACTACTAGGGCTATAAGCATCAAATTTTACACAGTTATAAAGAACAATGGGAAGGTGTGTCACTCGCCGTAGCTGGCTTCGTAATTTCAAGGCCAAGGCCTTATTTCAAGGCCACGCTTAAAATCTGTCAATATTCATGTCTCAGTCATAGCGTAGAAACGAATCAAACAACAATTATCAAATTCCATACAAATGTTGAAGACAGTCTAATGCTGTGTCGCCTATGATGGTTTCTCGCACATCGTGAAGATCAAGGTCAAACTTGCCCTCCATATGCTCAAGGTCACAAATCGTGTCTCAGAGTTTAACTCTTAACAGTCAGAAAGGACAATAGCACACAATAGCTGGGCCTGTAACTCCGAGATCAAGGTCACACTTAAAAGATGTCAATATTCGTATCTCGGCCATGCCTCAGAGACGAATCAAACTACAATTATTAATCTTCATTTTAATGTTTACAGCAGTTAGAAGATCCGTCGCATATAATAGCTGCTTATGTGTCTTCAAGGCCAAGGTCATATTTGACTACCATATGTTAAAGGTCACAAGTCATGTCTCTGGCAACTCACTAACTATTAGTACTATCAAACTTCAAATAATTTTAAAGAACGATGGAAGGATGTGTTACGTACTCATATATGGATGCGCATTGCGAGGCCAAGGTCAAGTGTCACGGTCACATTTAAAATCGTTTTATATCCGTGTCTCTGTCATAATTCAGAAATAAATCACACTACAATTATCAAACTTCGTACAAATGTTAAAGACATTCAGAAGGTGTGCCGCGTATAATAGCTGCTTGTCTATCTTGAAGTTCAATGTCACATCTGACTTCGTTAAGTTCAAGGTCACAAATCTTGTCTCAAGCATAACTTAGAAACAATTGGGGTTACAATCATCATACTTCACACAGTTATAAAGGACAAAGTGTGCTATAACGGCCATATCTCGTACAATACGATTGCGATTTTCTGTATTGCTCCACATGTTGTGAGCCTGCCATAAAGATGCTACTAAATTATATATGCATACATTCAAATGTCCACACCACCAGGTGGAAAAATGACGAATGGTTTCATGAAAATCCAATTAAGCGAATTTCACTTTAAATTTAAAAAAAAAACTGTGTCATACTCTACTAACGTCTGCTTCTGATCTGCAGGAATACTAATTCACCGTAGCTCATGAAGATCCTGAAAACCTCGAAGGAAAGTCACACCAGTCCCGCTACTTAATTCACTCAATAGTACAATTAAGATAAACTAACTCGGCAATCCAGCTTTCAGTCTTTTGAGGTCACAAAACTTTTGGGTTATGCACGCATGTTTTCTGACATGACCACGAACAAATCCAAATGTTCGTACTGCACTTTTGTTTCTGCCCGTTTCGATACAATTCCGAAGCGATACAACTCACTCGCTCTCTGACCATCTTAAGGTCATCACCAATATTAACACCCCACTTCATTTCACTCTGGTACGAACCCGCTCCCCCCCTCTCTTTCTTATATTTGAAATTTTAACAATTATTTCTACTTTCACTATATCAAAGAAACGATATTGCCGCAAAGTATACAAGAATCAGCTTGTTCTTCAGTCAGATGGTACACCCGTCTGTTTGACTGGATGGGAATTCAATAACCCGAGCGATAAAACGTATGGCCTAATACAAAGTACCCCCTCAGCCCTTGAGTGATATATTCCAAGCTGGACCACAAACTCCCTACAGCCAAACAACTAATGGTGGAGTAAAAGGCACATTGTATATTGATTAGTCACACGGCCGCCATTTCTGAAGGGAGGGGGGGGGGTGGAATTTCTAAATCTGCTGCGTGAAATCTTAACATGTGATGTCACTGGACTGCGATTTTACCAAAGATAATATGTATTTCGCTTGGGATTCGCATTGAGCGACTGAGTTGTATTTTCTCGGAAGAAATAACAATACCCCAGCTGTGACAGTCTATTGACATAGATTGAATAATTTGTTAAAATGTGTTATATACAATGTTCTTATGTTACATTTTCTATTTCTTGCTATAATTTGATATCGCTATCCTTTTTAGCACTTCGCGCCCGTGGTCCAGACTGTTGTGAATTCTCCTCAAAATGGCGGCATTGAATAGGAAAATAGGTGAGATTCAGGAAAACGCTCAACATGATTTCCAGGCTGTTCTTAATAATATAACATACGCGGATGCAACAGATGACCCTGAAACCCCATTCACGATAAACAACCATTCCTGCAATTATTACACCCCGGATGAATTCAAACGGAAAATCGCGTCCACAAGTCAGGGGAAATCGATCTTCCTCTTGAATTGTCAGAGCCTGAGTGCAAATTTTGACTCCATTGAACACTTGCTCGGTGAAACTATCAGTGGGAAAAACACTTTCAACATTATTGGACTCACAGAAATGTTCAAAATAAGTGATTTGATGAACTATGATTTAGACGGGTATCACCCACTTCAATATAGGACGCGAACAGTCGATGCGCGTGGGGGTGTGGGTATATATGTAAAAGACGACATCCCATTCATTACTAGAGAGGACCTAACCGAATTTACTAAGCATGTCTTCGAATGCTTTGTCATTGAACTCCATCCTGGCACTAAGCACTCATCAATAGTCGGGTGTATTTATCAACCTAACACAGCACCCCACGCTGATGTTAATGCTTGCCAAAAGAAAAGCAATAATCTCATGAACAAGGTAAGCTCGAGCCAAAAGACGTCATATATATTCGGAGACTTTAATATAGACGTATTGAATGTTCAACACCACTCTCAAACAAACTCATACACCAAAAATGTATTCCACTGTGGATTCACCCCTGTCACCACTAGACTAACAAGAATCACTGACCACTCAGCGATCTTAGTTGACCACATCCTCCGAAATAATTATTTGTACCACAAAGCCGGAATTTTAATAACTGACATCTCTGTTCACTTCGGCACCTTCTTTGTCGACCGGTGTAAAAGGAATGTAAGTCCGTAGGAACGTTAGTCCGTCTGGACTATTATTCCGCGTAATTATAGTCCTAGGTCTAACATTTCTAGGAATAGTAGTCCGGCGGACTACTATTCCTAGAAATGTTAGACCTAGGACTATAATTCCGCGAAATAATAGTCCAGAGGGACTAATTTTCCTACGGACTTCCATTCCTGTCACACCGGCAAAACAACAGAAGCTATAAGGCATGAACAGACTAGGAAAATAATTACTGTTGATATTTCCATGGGACTGGGTCCCCGCCACTGCCCCAGCCCTTGGCACCTACATCATGTATAGGGACTCAGGCGTGATTATTACCCGTGAACTCTCTAACAGGAAACCAATTCATAGCTACTATGAATTGGTTTCCTGTTACCTTATTTGAAGCATGTTTATTGTATTGTAGATATAAATTGGTTTTTTGTTTTTTTTGTTTGGTTTGTTCTTGTATATTTTGTTAGCTGCCATTGAATGTTTTAGGAGAGGAACTTGTATAAGTTTAATAACTTGTGTTCCAATCCTTTTGTCAGTTTTCAATCTAATGACAATAAAATATGTTTAAACTAACTCTCTAACATACAGTTAAAACCAGAAGTCCTGTCACGAATAGTGCACTTATCTAGGCTTACTTGCGCGTAAGAATTCGGCGCAATTGCCATATCGAATGGCATCCAAAGTACAGCAGGTTCTCCTGGGTACTCATAGCAAACACAAGCAATGTTTCTGCCAATGGACCTCCGGGTTACCCGGAGGTCCATTGGCTGAAGCATTGCTTGTTCACAGGCCACATGTACAGAATTTGACAGCTTTACTATGGCCATAACGCGTACATTAACGCGCAGATCAACGTGCTATTTGTACGCATTTCATGACATGACTTCTAGTTTTAACTGTATGCTGCTTTTTGGACATGGGAATGGAACTGTGCGATGTGATAATCGTATATTTTTTTCCAGGGGCCAAACCGTAGCATGTGTCAGCTTAATAGACAGACCTCCTCTGCATGCTGCCTTGATGGGGGCTGGGATCCATTGTGACCATTCTTGTATTGGAGCTCCTAAATCCTGTTAATCCACCACAAACTCCTGTTAGCATTCATTGGTATTTCACTCTTATTTGAATAGAAATCTGGACCACGGCTGTATGCCAACAACTATAGTGCATGAATATTACATGTACATTAGTATTGTATCACGGCGCTTTGCATCATAAATAGTTGTTTTTTCTTCTTTTTTTTTCTTCTTTTTTTGTTGTTTTTTTGTTTGTCTTTTGTTTTTTGTTTTTTTTTTTTTTGTTTTTTTTTGTGGGGATGGTAGGAAGTGGATGAAATGACTTGGAATTTGGAACCGAGCTTCCTTTTGAGGTGTAGAGTCAAGTTTGTTCAATCGGAGTTTGTAGAACAATATTTGCCTTCGTAATGGGAGGGAGAGGGGGGGGGGGGGGTCGAAAAATGCTGAGTCAGCTTATTTGATTTTTTTTGTAAAAAGTCTTCTCCAGAACCACTGCTCAGAATCTTTTGATATCTAGTATACAGCATCCATAGGAGAATCAGATACAAGTTTGTTAAAATTAAGCCCACTCGGTTCATATTTGGGATCAATACAGGCGCCTGAATTTTAACTTATGGCAATATGAGCCTATTATGAGGAATAATCTTTAAAAATCTTCTTCTTCCGAACTACTAGTCAGAATCTTTTAATATTTGGTATACATCATTGTTGCGATGGCCAGATTCAAGTATGTTCAAATCAAATCCCTCAGTTAATATCTGGGCTTCCTATGGGGGGGGGGGGGGGGGGATTTTAACTTAGTGCAGTATGGGGAATAATTTTTAAAATCCTCTTCTTCAGATCCACCAGGCAGAATGTTTCGATATTTAGTACATTGCATCCTTAGAGAGTCTAATAAGAAGAATAATCTTTAATACATTCTTCTCCAGAACCACTAGTTGAAATCTTTTGATATATGGTACATACAGAATCCTTACAGGTGGTGAATTCAAAGTACTTCGGTTAATAACTGGGTTCTCTGTGGGAGCCCAAATTTTAACTTAGTGCAATATGGGAAATAATCTTTAAAAATGGTCTTCCTCAGATCCACCAGTCATAATCTTTTGATATATGGTATATTCCGCACCCCTGCGTGAATGAGATTCAAGTTTGTTCAAATCAAGTCCTTTGATTAATATTTGGGCTCCCTATTGGAGCCCGAATTTTTACTTGGTGCAATATGAGGAATACTCTTTAAAATCTTCCTTTCACGAACCCTCAGTTAGAATCTTTTGATACATGGTATATACCACCCTTGGGGGGGGGGGGGGGGGAGGAGGATTCAGGTTTGTTAAAATCAAGTCCCTGAGTTAATATCTGAGATTTTTATGGAGCCTGATTTTAAAAAATCTTAAAAAATCTACTTCTTAAGATACAATCAGAACTTTTATGCCCAAACTCTCACAGAGAATGGGGGTATACTGGATTACAAGCGTCGCTCCGTCCGTCCATCCGTGCATCCGTGCATCCGTCCGTCCGCAGCGATATCTCAGCAGTGAGTGGATAGATTTCAATGAAATTTGGCATGAGGGAGCCTTGGTCTAGCAGCTGTTATAAAAAAGTTGCCCGCATATTTTTCATGAGAGTTATGGTCTTTACTTTGCCAAAGGTCCAACACTGCAATGGGAGTATAAATTGATTTCAGCAATAGCTCTTGTTTGATATTTGGTATACAGCATCCTTTGTTTGTTCAGATTCAATTTGTTCAGGTAAAGTCCCTGGGTTGATATTTGTGTTCACTATGTTGGGGGACAAATTTTGACAAAGTGCTACATTGGTAATATTTTCAAATCTTCTTTTTCAGAACCACCAGTCAGAAGCTTCTGATATTTGATATACAACATCCTTGGGGAGGGGCAGGGGGCAGGGGCAATTTTGAGTTTTTTCAGATAAAGTTCCTGGGTTAATATTTGGGCTCCCGAGCCCTAGTTTTAAATTGGTGAAAAAGGGAGAATGTCTGTTAAATCCTCTTGACAACCACCATTCAGAATGTTTTGATACTTGGTATACAACATCCTAGCCGGGCTCAAATTCAAGTTTGTTGAAATTAAGTCTCTGGATTCAAATTTGGGCACCCTATGGGGGGGGGGGGGGCAAATTTTAACTTAGTATGATATGACGAATAATACTAAAAAAATCTCCTTCTTCAGATTCACCATTCGGAATCTATTGATGTTTGGTATACGACATCCTGGAGTGGAGGCAGAGGGGTCAGATTCAAGTTTGTTTAAGTTAAGTTCATGGGCTGATATTTAGACTCCGTTGTATTTTATCACTGGAAATCTAGGAATCATTTTCTGTAGTAGCATCCCAATACTAAAAAAATGACCTGGCATGGACAAGAGAGTTATAAATAATTAAATAACTCCATTTCTCTTAAATACTTCTTTAAACAACTTTAATCAGGTGAGCACCTCGGGCTCATAGGGATCTCTTGTTTTAAATGAACTTGTAAGTTCCATAAGATGCTAAAAAGGAAAGCATCCAATTTTTTTTATACATTCTGCTTCATATGTACTGCAGTGCAGAATCTTTTGAGATTTGTCAAATAACATCACCAGGATCTATGAAGAGAAATTATGTTTATGGAAACTTTGGGGAAGAGATGGAGTTGTGTTCACGCTTCATAAAAAGCAGATATTTTGTCTCCTGTTTAAAGCCTGGTGGTTTTTGTTTGTTTTGGTAACACAATACAGAATGTTAATTTCAACAAGGTCACATGTACGTTTACATGGGTAGAATGGGGAGAGACCAAGCTGCATAGCATTGGGTCCAAAATTGTTAATACTTTTAAAAGTATTTTTCAATAGAACCACCCAACAAAATATTAATGTTTTGTTTGTAACATTTTATTTGCGGTGGTAGATACAAGTTTGTTCGTGGCATTTTGGTTAGAGATATTGACACTCTGGACTCTTGACAACCATGATCACTTTTTGCCTATCAATTTTGGTTATTACCACCATATGGTTTTCCGAGATGGTGCATTGAAGTCGAGAACTAGTCTCTGGGTATATATTGACGAGTCCGCTAGCCCCAAGGATGTACGTTGAAAATATTAATTGGTCTTCCCCCCAAAATGAATATGGACTCTTCCATTTGCTGCCATTGAACTGACATAGAAGATACCACCAGGTTTCAAAAGGTTAATGTTTTGGTCGAGAGCTTTTCAGGCTTTATTAAATACTTTTTGTCATGCATTTGCCCGCTGGATAAAAAATGGGTTTAAGAATTTTTTCTGCCCCCGAGTGAGAATACACAAAGGTATTATGTTAAGTTGCAGGCAATGGCTCAAACAATTTATTCGTATGTTTAGTTAAAATTAGATTAGAAAAGAGCTGTGTTCTGTAGTAGTTTTCCTGTATTAGTGAAACTGACTGAATTATATTATTTTGAAATAATTATATTTGTGATGTTGCTATACATTTATAACACTGTTGCCGGATTGATGTAATTCCTTGCAATTATGCATTTTAAAAGTGTTCTTTAATTAAACATTTCAATCCTTTTAATTGAATACCTGCTTTGTCTGTAAAAAAAGAAGCAAGCAACAAGAAATTCAATTAAGCAGAATCTGGTCATCATCTTGAGCTCAAGTGAAAAATGTATATTTAACACATTAGTACCCTTGTGTGAAGCAAGTGCAGCAGTGCTTGTTCACTGTAGTAAACAAGTCCTGATTAACTAGTAACATAGAACAATACAACTAATTCCTGGGGGGGGGGGGGAGGGGGGTCCTCTAAAGAGGGTTGCGTTGGTATAAAGGATTAGCCAAAAACTCCACACTTTTGTATACAGGCAAAGGGACACGGTGGCTCAGTGGTTATGGTATTGATCTTCAAACTGAACTGTCCACGGTTCTATCCCCACCAGCGATAGCTGCGTTTAATACCATGATCACTTACGTTACTACCTGTGAATAGCCCGTATGTTAAATACTAGCTTTCAACCACACTACCGTTGTAAAGCTTCTGCTGCGGTTAAAATGTTTTCAATAGCAATTCCATTACAAAAAGTTGCACCTTTAGTAGGAACTACATCCAACTTAACTTTTGACATGATCCAATTTGTCAACTTCGATACATTCACACTTCGCAATGTTTCATTCCAAAATTCGACGTTTTGCGGTACTATCTACTACGTGCAATGATTTATTAAATTTAAAATACCAACAATTAAACATTTAAAATAAAATTTAAGAATTGTTAATAATAATTTGACGATGTGTTCAGCTGTCAATCAAGCAATCGAAAGTACTGCCCACCAGAGCAGATGTAAACAAAACAAACCCATATGTTTGAGATAGAAAGTATCAAAGTCGATTATTTATTAAGAGCATGGTATAAATAAAACAAATAGGTACTGGGGCCGGTGTAACAGAAATGGAAGTCCGTAGGAAAATTAGTCCCTCTGGACTATTATTCCGCGGAATTATAGTCCTAGGTCTAACATTTCTAGGAATAGTAGTCCGCCGGACTACTATTCCTAGAAATGTTAGACCTAGGACTATAATTCCGCGGAATAATAGTCCAGAGGGACTAACCTTCCTACGGACTTCCATTCCTTTTACACCGGTAATCAGATTTAAAGCAGTTGTAGAAAAAGGGTTTTCACCACTCGGCAGAGCCTCGTGGTTGAAACCCTTATCCTACTCGTGGTTTAAATCTGATTACCGGCCCCAGTACCTATTTATTCTACACGTGTCCTTGGGCAAGGCACTTAATCCCGATTGCCCACGTGGGGGCACTATGACGCTGTGTACTAAAACAAAATAAATGAAAAGTATTCAGGCAGCTAACAGTGATGTAAAAACACTGACAAGATAAATGCAGCCCACCACCAAAGTTTTTAAGGTACAATACACTAAGTAATTCTTAAAAAGCTGTATAAAAGTGGCAGTTTAAGTCTGTATGGGGACTTAGGGGTTAATATTATCTTTAACACTTTATTGTAACACGTTCTTATGTTACAGGAGAGTGCCCATAGGCACTTTACAGGAGAGTGCCTATGGGTACTCTCCTGTAAATTGCAACAAAGTAAATCTTTACAGGCTAAATAATCTCACTTCAAAAATGATATGAAACACACCCACAGAATATGAAGCCTTTAACTTGTGAATGGTTTTGTGTTTAACAATTTTAGGCAATTTACTGGTTGGGTGGGAATATTTGGGCCTTGCTGGAGAATTCTGTCACAGCAACTAAAAGGCTTCGCATTCTGTGTGGAGGTCTGTCATTTTCAAAATGGAAGGAGAGCAATGGCAGCTGAAATCAAGACTGTTTTGTTCAAATGGATTTGACGTGTTACAATTTCTAAGACAGTGTCCGCAGGCACTATTCAATAATTTGTAGCAAGAAATACAATTAACCAAAATCGTACTACACATAATTATTTAGCAGTCTACCAATGGAGTTATTCCATTAACCTGTGTGCAAGTAACTAGCTGGGTGCTGGAAGCCCATATATGGGCCCCATGCTTAAGAGTAGGTACGACATATTAAAGGTTTCGTATTCTGTGGATTTGGTTCACATTATCTTTGAAGTGAATTTATTTCATCTGTTTTCCCCTTGGGAACCCCAGAAAGTGAAGCAGTGCTTGTTTACTGTGGTAAACAAGCTAAGTTTTACAGGTAAAATAGAACCCGTTAACCAATGCCTGTGGTGGACTTCTCTAAAATGGGCAACATGGGTTTAAACGATTGGCTGGACTTGGCTTTATATTTAAGTTGCGGTCACGATTAGCCAGTGCGTGGAAATAAGTGAGTAAAATAGGCTTTCATCTGTATGGATTTGCCTTGTTACAATTTTAGGGTGAGGAGTGTCTGTAACAACGCAAAGACATGTGAACAGAATACAGCAACCAACAAAAATTTGAACACTTCCCAATGTATACATATCGAATTCAGAATGGATTTTTCTTGTTTCTTTGGATGATTTTTTTAAGATATGTTTTATCTATGTAATTGTCGTGTGTCCCTTTATTTTCATCTCAGTCTGATATTAGCTGCTAGAATAGACCACGAGAGACTATACTTTGTTGAATTTTGATCATCCTGTACGTGTTGTATTTATTTTCCAATAATTTATTTTGTCTGGTTTCTACGGAAGCCTATTAGGGACATGATAAAAAATACTGTGTGTATGTGAAGCTGTTGAAGAAAAAGATCGTTTGGTTCCAGTTACATACATTAGAAAAATAGGGTCGGCCGGTCGGTTAAAATTTTTTATGTATATTTTATTTTCTTGTAGTCGCTTAACCTTTTACCTAACACAATGACAAAAAACTGGCCAGCGCCATTTGCAGAAATCACCATTCAAATTTAACTATTTTTTTGAGGCTCATTTATTTTACTCAAAAACATAGCTTATGAGTTCTCATTAGAACGAGCGAACTCAGCTCGTTCCAAAGAGGGGTCATAAGCTATGTTTTCACGCAAAAAAAGATTTTTTTTAGTTATTAAAGATTTGTAAAGTGTCGTAAAATATTTAGGATAGATGAAGGGTTGAAATGTGTCCAATGGGAACCCAAAGAAATATAACATGGCGTGTATAAATTTGTAACGAAGTTCTGCTTTACTCGTAAAATAGGACCCGATAACTGAGGCCCTTCGAAACTTCCAGATTTGACACGATTTCGATTCTTAACCCTTTACCCAACGCAGACGATTTCAAAATTTATTATTTTAAATATCATTTTTTAATTTTCTTCAAGAAATTTCAACAAAACCATATCATGTGACCCCTCTTTGGAACGAGCTCGACGAGCTCGTTCCAAAGAGGGGTCACATGATATGGTTTTGTTGAAATTTTTCGAAAAATAATATTTTTTTCAGCTGCTGAATTTGCATATTACGCGGGCGGATGCGGACGATTCGTTGGGTAAAGGGGTAAGAAGATATTCGGTTCGATTTGAAATCAGCTGCTCGATTCCTTTCCTCTCGAATCTGTTCATAGGTTTATAGCTTGGTACCAGCCATCTTAATCGTCTCACAAAACGTATAATTCAGATGGAAATCGTACATAAATAATGTTGAAATAAAATACTGAGTGTAACTTCCGTTGCATTAATATAAATAACATCTTTACTCATGGGGGGCGCGGTGGCTCAGTTGGCAGAGGTGCAGGCTGCAAGCCGAGAGGTCCTCGGTTCGAATCCCACCTGCGGCAACCGCGTTGTGTCCTTGGGCAAGACACTTCACCTCCATTGCCCACGTGGGGGCACGGTGACGTTGTGTACTAAGGCGTACTGCACGTCGACGGCGCACCTGTCTTCAACCAATGCTAACCCTGCTTGTGTGGAGTTGGTATGTTGGGGAGCTGACAGTTGCTCGCCGTTGCTCGATGGTTCTCTCCGGGTACTCCGGCTTCCTCCACCCGTAAAACTGCCACGGTCATGGTTAGCCATTGTGCAGAAATATGTGACCTTAAACACCAAAATAAATAAATCTTTACTAATGCCACCAGCTATGCCAATTCCAATATCACTAGTTCCTACCAATCGTCCCCTGAGTTCCAGTGTGTTCTATGTGCCTACTGTTAAATGCAAATTTAAGGTTTTCAAGTAATGTCGACGATGAACTATAATCCTTACAAGGTAATACTCCAACTACACCATCAAGGCATGCCTTAATAATGTAGTTGGATTATTTTATCATTCGGAACTTGTGCCATCACAGTTGGAACAAATCAGGTTTATAGCACTTCAATTCCCATCGGTCATCTTCAAAACGCCACTGATTTGATTCGAGGTTCGATCCGATTTCGAATAATAGACATGATTCGATTCGAGATTCGATTCGAATCGAAAATGTGTGATTTGCAGGGCCCTACCGGTAACCAACGCCAGGATGAAAGTTCCCTAAAGGAGGCAGCAGAGGTATGAATGATTAGCTAAACTTAACTTGAATTTGTACTTGCACTGTGACCATGAAAAAGTCATACAAGCTGGAAAGTACCTTAAATGTCAATATATAAGTAGTTTATAAATACATTTTATGAATTTTTTTTCATAATTTCAGATACTGATACTAACTAATTTTTTAGATCATTCACCTTCCATTATACTTTGACAGTTATAATGATAAACTGAAGTACCCTTTAGTATGGAGAGTGAAGAACCATGTCGTAGATAGTTTCTACCCAACATATCGAGAGTTTCGTAGAAAAAAAAAACACATGAAATCCAAACAGACTTTAGGATAATGTACTAGCGGCAGCAGCCCAATGCCCTATTTAGGCCACGACATTTTTTTTAATTTGTTAGATTTTCACCACTGCCTGCTCCGATTTTTCAGGCACACCTCGACATATTTTATTCATACCAGACATTGCATGACATTAGTTAATTCATTCTACAGCACGAATATTGTTGGTTTATTCTTTCTTTTTGGCAAGCTTTGGGACTTTCGAGTGGTTGGGGAAGGTATTGCCTTCCTTAACCATTCGAAGGGCCATGAGACTGCCAGATAAAAGAATCAGTCAAAAAGCATATTGAATGGTCGAAGACTCATTGAATAAAAACAAATATTATAAACTATTATTTTTGACTGATAGAACATCATTCATTTCACAGAAGCACAAATATATCTTTATTGTGGTTGAACGACACTTTCGATAGCCGGGATCACCTCGTGTCGGACAGTTTTAAGGGAGGAGGAAGCCGGTGTATCCACAGAAAACCCCCGAGCAGCGACGAACAACTGTACTAAAGTACTAGCAGGGTTAGCATTGGTTGAAGACCAGTGCACCATCGACGTGCAATTTAACACAGAATAATTGAAGAAACACAATAAAAAATCTTGCCTTCACAAACGGGTGTGATAATGTAAGCATATTTAATTGTGATAATGTAAGCATATTTAATATACATTATTGTCTTGGGTGGTTTCAGTGGGGTTTTTGTTTCTCAAATCAAACCCCTTGGGGTCATATTTGTGAATGGAATAGGGCTTCACGTTGCAATGCAATGGGGGAAACATAAAAAACCATCTGGTTTAGATGCTTTTGAACTCCACAGATAACAGGCATAGATAATGATTTATAAGTTTGTTTAATTCAAGTGCCATGGGTGATGTAAGGTTTGTGTGTTGGGATGGAGGAGGTGGGATAATCGAGTAACATTTAACACTACTGGTAATAGAGAAAAATCTCTTCACTAAAGAGGTGGGCCAAAACACTTTTGTATTTGAAATACACATTCCATAATTCAAGTTACAAATTTCTTCATAACAAATCCTGGGGGTCGGATCACATTTATGGATGTAATTGACTTCCATATTCTTGCCTTAAAAATTGTCCCAATTCACGAGAATCGGCTTTGATTCCTGCAAACCCCTGCTGCGAGAATCAATTTTCAGTTCTAAATTTAGAATTTGAGAGTACTCTCATACCCTTGTCAGCATTCCATAGTACATGTAAAACAGACCTTATATTTATTTTGCTACTAGAGATTAACCCTCATGGGTCAAGTTCCAATTTTGTTGAGTTCCCTGTCTCACAGAAGCATGTAGAAAACGTGTGCCAACATATAGTCTTTTGGTGGCGTTGTTGGTTGAAGTTACAGTACTTTGGTGGTTTCTAATGAATTCTTGGCTGTCTGAGTAGCCTAATAAGACTTCACAAGACATCGTCGCTAAGACAAAGTGTTACCTTGTAACGGGGGAGCAAAACATAAATAGAATCGTCCAGTTATTAACCCTTTACCTAACATGAAAAGCAGACGACACTTGCAAACAAAATTCTTGAATAACTAATTCTTTTAATTTTTTGTCTCAAAACCATAGGTTACGACCCCTCTTGGGAACGAGCTCGACGAGCTCGTTCCAAAGAGGGGTCATAACCTATGTTTTTGAGACAAAAAATGAACAAAAAATAATGAAAATTAACTGGCGATTTTTGTGAATAGCGCTTTGGCCGTTACTTTGGGTAAAGGGTTAAGGCCACATTCGAACATTTTGCGAGAAGTTGATTATCGTTGTTTTTCTTTGCAAGAATTGATTATGATTCTCGCAAGACTTTTAAGCCATTGTTTATTTATTTATTAATGTTTAACGACACCTTAACAGCCATGGTCATATCGTGTCGGTGACAGTTTTACGGGTGGAGGAAGTCGGAGTACCCGAAGAGAACCACCGAGCAACCGCGAGCAGCTGCCAGCTCCCCAACATCGTAACTCCATACTGCAGCTCAGGCAGAACGGCCTCACATTTTAACTCTATTAGAAAAGATGGGAAACACAAGATCTACACGCCACTACTTTTTGTTTTGGTACTCATTCTCCACCGTTAAACCTATCCAACAGGATATGATTCTTGCTGTCGAAAGTGTTAATAACACTGTGAACCATAGTGGTATCGTCCATGTCAGTTCAATGGCAGCAATGGAAAGAATCCATATTCATTTTTGAGGGTAGACAATTAATATTTTCAACGTGCAGCCATAAGGCTGCACGTTGAAAATATTGATTGGTCTACAGCAAATATTCATTTAGCAGCCACCCAACTTAAAGCGACCTCTCGAGATCAAAACCCCAGTAAACAAACATGAAGATCCCTTTACAAACTGATGAGCTGAATGATGTAGTAATGTTTAACCCTTTGAATCCGAATAGCCGTTTCTCTGGTTTAGGGTCGTGATGTGACCTGCATTCATAAAGCAGAAAGTTGCTCAGTGAATTTGCGTGGAATACCCCAATCAAGAGTTTCCCAAGTCTGCACGTTGAAAATATTGATTGATTGGTCTTCCCACAAGTAACGAAAAAAGACTCTACCAGATGATGGCTCTGAACAAGTATGGAATATACCATCATTATTCCAAAGGTTAACATGATAATTTTGCACGATGGGTTTACCGTTTGTTAAAACTGCCACTTGGGTAAGTGGGAAAGTATTTGATAATCCTGTTCTAACAAAGAACGAGTCGAAATGTTTCCACTCCTGTTAAAACTGACCCCCTAAGCATTACCACTTTAGTCATTAGGGAAGTAATTGATCATCCGCGGGAACGAACCCTAGGAAGTGGAGCAATGTTTGTTTACTGTGGTAAACAAGTTCTGCTTTACTTGTAAAATAGGCCCCGAAACCAATGCCCAGGTGGAAGTCCTCAAAAGTTGGCAGCACAGATATAAACAGTTGGCTACCTACCCCCCCCCCTTATTGAAGTCATCAGATAGCCAATGCTGCTGAAAATGACCTTAAACATCAATAAAAAAGTAAATAAATGCGATATTCCTGTTTTAACATATCACTGATCAACATGTTTCTACACTTGAGATACGTTCGTTGTGATGTTTTACAAGTTGTATTTTTAATTGCGCCCCTGTGATCATATCAAGGGCTTTGCAATGAGGAAACTTTGGAAGTGTTACCTCCTACAAGATGCCGGTACAAACGCTTGTTATACTTATAAGTATAACATTGGCGTCATGGTGAGTTTTAGGTTAGTTTAAAACTTCAAATATTGCCTCTTGGGCCTAGAGTTGAAACGGTTAACCGATTGATCGATTGACCAATGGTCAGCGTCTTGATCGATCAAAAAAGTAATTGATCGATGAACCGTCACTTTTGAACAACTGTATTTTCTGGGTTAACAAAGGAACAAACTTGCTCCAAAACAGGCAAACATTGTCACACTGACGCACATCAATTATCTGAGACAGAGTAAAGCATGCAAGTTACGTGATCATAAAACTGTATCAGAAGCTGGAACTGGTCATTCTTAAGTTAACCTTTACCCAATGCGGGTAGCAGACGACTCTTGCAAGACAGATTCTTGAATTACTAAACATTTTCAATTTTTGTCTCAAAAACATAGCATATTATCCCTCATTGGAACGGGCTCAACGGTACGGCAATTATTCAGCTACCTATAAGGGCAGGTGATTAATCGGTTAACTATGGTTTATCCATGTGATTAATCGATCAAGAAAACCCTCTAACTGTTTCAGCTCTACTTGGGCCATAGGTCTCCACATCTGAATACTGCTGAAAATGAACAACACCAGGGTGTCGTCTGGTCACAACCCATAGTTTAAGTCTTCCATAGTTGGCATATAGCATCTTCGTGATATAAAGAAAGTTCGAATGGAGCTTCTTGTCAAAGTTAGTTTTATATTTTAAAACTGATGGAAATGGGCCAAAAACAAGACGATGAACAGACTTAACTTGAAATGTGAAGATTATTTAACTTGATATGGCTGTATATTAGTAAAGATTTATCCCCTGGGGTCATGTGTAGAATTCTCTTGGGATGTCAACCTTTCAACAATGTGTTTGTGCAAAAAATATAAATAGTATAGCCAAACTGCTGGTCTAACCCTTTACCCAACGCAGACGATATCAAAATTTATTATTTTAAATATCAGTTTTTGAAATGTTTCAAAAACTTTCAACAAAACCATATCATGTGACCCTTCAAATGATATGGTTTTGTTGAAATGTTTGGAAAAGTAGTATTTTTCAGATGCTGAATTTGTATATTACGCGGGCGAATGTGGCCGATTCGTTATATAGATATATTTTTGTAGTGACGATTTACAAGTTGTTCAAATCAAGCTCCATGGGCTGTGCCCAGAGTGGCATGAAGCTTCTGAATTTTAACACTATAGGATGGCATGAAGAAGAGCTGAAACGGTTAAAGGGTTTTTTGATCGAGTAATCACATGGATAAACTTGGTTAACCGATTAATCACTCACCCTTATAGGTAGCTGAATAACTGCCGTACCGTTGATGATTTATAGCATTAACCCTTTACCCAAGGTAAAGGACAAAATCGCTCAGCTCAGTATACAAAAATCTCCATTCAGATTTTATTATGTTTTCAATTTTTTCCTCAAAAACATAGCTTATGATCCCTCATTGGAACGAGCTCAATGAGCTCGTTCCAATGAGGGATCATAAGCTATGTTTTTGAGACAAAAATTGAAAATTTTTAGTAATTCAAGAATCTATTTTGCAAGTGTCGCCTGTTACCCGCATTGGGTAAAGGTTAACTTAAGAATGACCAATTCCAACTACTGATACAGTATAATGATCATGCAAGTGAACAAGTATGTAATCACGTAACTTGCATGCTTTACTCTGCCTCATATAATTGATGTGAGTCAGTTTGACAATGTTTGCCTGTTTTGGAGCATGTTTGTTCCTTTGTTAACCCAGAAAATACAGTTGTTCAAAAGTAATGGTAAATCGATCAATTACTTTTTCGATCAATCAAGACGTTGATCATTGGTTAATCGATTAACCGTTTCAACTCTAGCATGAAGTGAGTTTTAACACTTTTGTCCATTTTGATCTACATTCTCTTTAAACCTGTACCCAGTGTTTGGTAATCCCAAACCTGCACCATTGGTTCAAGGGGAGGCGTTAATATAAGTTACAAAACTTGCTAGCCAACCCTTGTAAAAGAAACAAGGTGCAAAGCCACCGGTATCCCCCGCCAACTGAGTCAGTCATGTTGATAAAAGCGGTACAAGGCCCATAACTCTAGAAAAAAATGGACAAAACCTGTTACTTGCGAATATCCTTTCTCTATGGTGATCTATCAGCATACCAAAGATCATTTAAATCACATCCAATGATTAAGATATGAAGGTCCAAAGTTGTTACGGACGGATATCCCCCGAAAACGTCGTTTTGGCGGGGGATAATAAGTTTAAATGAGAACAATGCTTTAGCCCACGGGACGCTCTGTTCTAAATGGGCTAAGTATAGTCAGCCAAGGTATGTATATGAACAGAAACCAGCACTGAATAGGGTAATGTTCCAACTGTTTCGGTAAAACATATGGACGGAGGCATTGTAGATGGCACTTTGATGTTCTTAAAGGGCGGCTTTCTAGCAGCCCTCGAAAGCTTCATCGCATTTTGTCCTTAACTGGTAGAGTGCTAGAAGCCACTATCAGGGCTTTAATATGAAGAGCAGGCACCCCAGCCTAAATGTGTCATATTCTGTGGATGTGCTTCATATTATCTTAGTAGTGAAATTACTTAGTCTATATTGGTTTGCCTCGTTACAATTTATGGGAGAGTGCCTCTGGGCACTCTCCCATAAAGTGTAACAAGGCAAAGACACATGAACAAATTTTGATGACCAAAAATAACTTAGCACTCTACCAGTTAAATGCCATAACAACGTTAAAAATGTTCTATTCGCCGTTACTACAATGAAACATTGCCATAGCATGAACATTGAATGTTCCTTGAATTAAGTCACGAGAACATCAGATATTATACTCGACTGAATAATTAACTTACACCGATAATCAGCTTCTGACGTTGAATATCGTAGATATCCTCAAAATGTTATGAGTGATGCTGTAGTTTACATGTAAGTGGTACGCATATAGTATCACTGAACTAAATATTTTAAAATTATTTTGAAAATTTATATGTTCGTCACAATCAGCAATAAAGGTTATATATTGTCAAAAATGAGGCTTTTGAAACAAGTCAATTATCAACTTGGCCACACTCAGCTTTCAGCAACGCACAATAATCTCCGTGAAATGCCAAATAACAGCGCAATCAACCCTGTTAAGAGAGTGATGTAAGCTATGCTTTCCTACCGTACTCTAGGGGGTAGAGGGTAATTCCAACCTGGCAAACCACCACCCAAATCACCACACAAGAATACAGACAGAAAACCTATATTATACTTCCAGTTACTGATATTTGGAAGTTTTCAGAGACGGTTTAAGCTAAAAAAAAAAAAGAAGTGGGGGTGGGGGTCTCACCTTTCTGGGTAACGCAAGGGTGTAGGATGGGAAATAATTTTTCTTCGGGGGGGGGGGGGGGGGGGGTGTCAATGGTGGTGGGACGGGGTATTCATGCAAAGCATATAAATTTATATACGCTACCCCTCACTCTTGAACCCACTCTATTTAAGACACTAATCTCAGCGTATTTATTTTGTTTTGTTTAACATAACCCATAGAACCCTGGTGGTATCTTCTATTCCATATCAATTCAATGTCAACAATAGGAAGAGGTCACATTCATTATTTGTGGGCAGACCAATTAATATTTTTAATGTGCAGCCTCAGGGTTGCACGTTGAAAATATTGATTGGTGTACCCCATACATTAACTTGCCGGCTATCCTACTTAATGAAACTATAAAGTATCATGTTCATGGGCTAGAAAAGCGGCCTCTCGAGTTCAAAGGGCTAATCATAACTTTGAAACCGTCCTTGGAATTATTACGCTTCATTTGGAGCTTTGTATGTTTATTCAATAAAATCTTGAAAATCAATGCGGGCATATATGTATAGGTGATGTGTTGCGACCATAGGGATTGTGTATGTTATGTTGGAAAATGCCGTTCGGGTACCAATAATTAGTGAAAAAAGGGGGGTCACTTGCCCTCTGTGCCCCCCCCCCCTCCCGACACCACTGCCCCTGGAAGTTTTTACCAAATTATGGTGTTAAAAACTCTTTAAAAACACAGTTGGGTGAAAAATTGGAAACGAATGACTTGATAAAATAACAAATATAAATTTGTGCACAGCTGATCAATATAGTTGAAGGGAACTATACAACTCAAAGTTTGCTAAGCACCAAATATTTGACACATCATTGTGAAATTTGCTTGTGACGTATTTGCGATATTTTTGGTGGATATGATTGAGGAATGTATTGAGATGGTCCTCAGTGTTTACATTAGCTCTCTTGACAGGCAGAATTTTCGTGTCAGTCATGGAAAGCATGTACCCCTTGATTTTCATGATGTTTTCGTGTACTGTCTATATGTACATGACATGTGTAGGGTATTCAATCTTCATTTCAACACAAACCTTGTGATTTAATGATTGAATATGGCAAATGCAAATGTAAGAAAACATTTATCTGAAGCAGAACTGTGGCGGGCTGTAGGGATGGTGGAGCAAGGGGCTACCCATCGTCAGGTTGGTGAAGCCCTTGGTGTGCACCATACGGTGATCACCAGAGCCTGGGCAGGATTTCAGCAGTATGGCACATCAGTAAGACGGCATGGTGGTGACAGGGCAAAATCTGCAGCTAAAGACCGTTTTTTTGGATCATTCAGGCCCGTAGGAACTGCTTTGCCACAGCAACCCAGCTTCAGGTGACCTTCAGAATGCATCCGGGGTAAATGTTTCGACGCAGACTATCCGGGCAATGTTGCACGAAAGTGGTCTCCGTTCGGGAAGACCATAAATTCGCATTCCGCTGTCCAAGAACCACCGCCAGGCATGATATGAATGGGCCATGGATCACGTTGGATGGACCAGAGAAGATTGGCGACCTGTCCTTTTTACAGATGAGTCAAGGTACTGCCTCGACCACACAGATAGGCGTTCTAGGGTATGGAGAAGATCAGAGAGCGATTCCATGCAGCCAACATTGCTGGGCCTGACCGCTATGGTGGAGGGTCAATCATGGTCTGTGGCGGCATCAGCAGGGATGGACGTACAGAGCTCTGTGTCCTTGAACGTGGTACATTGACTGCACAGCGGTATATTGATGAGATATTGGATGCCCACGTCAGATTTATGCAGGTGCAGTGGGTGAAAGATTCATTCTGATGGACGATAATGCCCGTCCACATGTTGCCCATGTTGTCGGGGAGTACCGACAGAATCAAATCGAACATGTCTGAAATGAGTTGCAGCTTGCAATTTCAGCCCGTCCAGTCCAGCCAAGAAGTGTCCATGAGCTTGTTGCCATGCTGGTCCAAGAATGGAACAACATCCCACAAATGACCACCAGGAACCTGATTGGGAGCGTGAGAAGGCGTTGTCAAGCTGTAATTAACAGTAATGGGTGGATCTCATACTCGATATTGAGCCCATACCAGTTCGCTCCTTTGGCAAATTGCAAAATTTCTTCTTTTACCAATAATATCCATTTTCCATGGTTATCGTATTCAAAAGCTAAAAAATAATGTCAAACACAAATAAAATCTTAATTTCTGTACTTAAATCATTAAATAAAACATGTATACACTTTTCATTACAATATTTCAACTAAAACGTAAAACAGGTAGTTGGATAAACGTGGTGCTTAGCATACTTTGAGTAGTTTATATCCCCGTCCGGGATGACCCGCGTTGTGTCCTTGGGCAAGGCACTTAATCCCGATTGTTTACATGATGACACAATGACGCCGTGTACTAAGGCATACTGCACGTCGATGGTGCACATGTCTTCAAACGCTGTAACCATGCTTGAGCGGAGCTTGAACAGAGTTAGAATGTTGAGGAGCTGACAGTTGCTCGTCGATGCTCGGTGGTTCTCTCCGGGTACCTCGGCTTCCCCCACCCAGAAAAACTGTCACGGTCATGATTAGCCATTGTGCACAAGTATGTGACCTTAAACACCAATAAATAAATAAAAATAAATAGAACGCAACTATTATTGACAATTTTGCCATGTTACGCTACAAAATTGCAGTAACGGATGTAAAATATTTGTCCATCTCCAATTTCAGAACCAAATTATGCTGTTAACTGGTAGAGTACTGGAAGCCCATTTTTGGGCTTTATTCTGAAGTGTAGGTGCTTCAACTTTATTAAATGCATAATTTTTGGTGGATGAGCTTCAAACTACCTTAGAAGTTAAATAGTTTTATCTGTTAAGATTTGCCTTATTACAATTTATGAGAGAGTGCCTGTAGGCACTCTCTCATGAATTGTAATGAGGCAAAGAAACACAAACAAATTTTGATGACCAAAACTAATTCAGCACTCTACCAATTACAAGGTGTTAGAAAACATTTTCTTCACCAGTGAGCATTTTTGGAACACAATGGGTGGAAAAATTGAAAACAAATGACAATAAAATGACAAATGTAAATTTGTGCATAGCTATCAATATGTACTGAGTCAAAAAAGAAAGTATAATAGAAACAAATGTGAAAAATAGCATAAAGGATGAAATATAATAGTTCTAATGTTGGATGTTTGTGGACAAGAAGTCATGCAAAGAGTTTAATGATATGTTGTTGTTGTCTACCCAAACGTATACAATTTTGCTACGGATTTCAAAATAGAATTTGCAACTCGAGAATGTCAAATTGAATGGGTGACCAACGATTTTCTTTGTGTTATGTTGTGCTAGAGAGCCTGGGTTATTGAGAAAACACGCTAGTTTTTGTCTTTCGCCATTTTAAAAAAATGCCAAGGTTAACCGAAAATCAGAGGTTGCGTGCCATTGGTATGCATGAGGCTGGGATACCTCCAGATGAACTCGCTGCTGAGTTCGGAGTCACTGTGGCCACTATTTGCCGTCTCATTGGAAGGTATAGAACCACTAGATCTACTGCCGACCGACCGCGTTCAGGTCGATAAAGAGTTAAGACCCCTGCACAAGACCGACCCATCAGAACGTCTCTTGCGGGATCGCTTCCTTCCGGCGACGAGGACAGCGGCAATTACTCCTGGTAGAACTAACAATAGAATTAGTGCACAAACTGTCCGCAACAGACTCGCTGAACACGGCACCCGAAGTAGGCGCCCATACCACGGACCAATCCTTCCCCAACGTCATCGTACCGTCATAATGGAATGGGTGCGTCAGCGTGTTCGCTGGACTCAGCAGCGTTGGAGCACAGTTCTTTTTAGTGATGAAGCACGATTTTGTCTACGGTGCGCTGATGGTAGGGCAAGAGTGTATCGCCGACGAGGAGAATGTTTTTCTGATGCTTGCGTGCGGGAATGCGACCGTTTCGTCGGGGGGTTGTGTAATGGTTTGGGCATGAATTTCCTTTCACCATCGGACGCAGTTGATCTCCATCGATGGTAATCTGAATGGACAGCGATATAGGGACGAAATTCTTAACGCTGTTGTTGCCCCGTTGTTCAACGCTAACGTCGGTTTGCAGTTATTCCAGCAAGGCAATGCCCGATGTCACATGGCCCTCACTTTCGCCAGATTTGTCGCCAATCGAGCATCTTTGGGACCAATTGGACCGTCGGGTAGGACTTCATGATCTTCAGACGTTAGGCGATTTACGTAATGTTCTAAGGCAGGAGTAGGACACAATACCACAGGGTGACATCCAGAGACTTATCAGGTCCATGCGCCGTCGATGTCTTGCTATCCAAGAGGCAAACGGTGGACATACACGCTATTGACTGCATGTGTGAATTTTTCATTTCACCCCATGTCTGAATTGCGACGTACTGACGTGACGCTGGCAAGAGTAAGAACGTGAAATTATGGAAATTCATGCAGCTAGACTCGAAATATGAATTTACAATAATTTGTTTGGGATTAAAGTCGATAATACTAAAAAAATAGCTCCTCAAAGTTTATTATACTTTCTTTTTTGACTCAGTATAGTTGTAAAGTACTATTGCTGTCAAGTTTGTCATGTTACACTACAAAATTGAAGTAACAGCTGTGAAATATTTTTTCATTTCTGGAGGTACCCTCCAGCCCCACCCCCACCCACACCCCAAACTCGACCACTCAGCTCATGAAAACCCTTAGACAAGACTGTGAATTGTGTTTTCTGAAACTGATTTTAATAGCTAAAGCTTTCTGTTTTATATGATTTGCTTTGGGCTGTAACACTCATGGTCCACTTAGATTTTCTGTCTGATAGCCTTGTCCTGGCTCTTCTCATTGCATTTTGCCTTGTATGGTTGTCAATGTTCTTATTTCTACTTCCAAAATGTGTGACTGCTTGTTATGACTGTCTATCTGTCTGTCTAGCATCTAGCTTGGGGTTTTTCTACTAAAATTACACAATATTCATCAAACGCAATCTAAAATCTTTCAGAAGCCAGGATGTGATTAAAAAACTATCACAAATGTGAAATTTAATTTTACAAGAAGCTTTTTTTGTAAACATCATTTAAGGAATGATCGTTTCTTTTTGTCTATTTCTTGAGTTATGAACCCCAAAAAACAAAGTTTTTGGGGGTTACGCCCATTTACACAGTTTGGACTTTGTTTTTGGGGGGTTCATAACTCTAGAAATAGACAAAAAGAAACGATCATTCCTTATAATTAAACGTTCGCGACCCAAATAAATAAATAGTGTTAGTCGTCCTCTACTTCAGCGAACAAACACTTAAAAACTAAAACTGGTAGACATATTATTTTTCTGGCATAAAAGAGGGCGCATATTATTGAAATGCAGGTAGCAATTGACACACTTTCCAAGTCAAATGCACTTATGTCATTAAATTTTTTATTGACCAATGAATTACGTAATGCAAAGAAAACGTCATAAGCCACGCCTCCCTCAAATTTCATTCAACTGTTCACTTCACGTAAAAGTTACGTTCCGTGGTAGGTGGAAGTAGGCCATCAGTATTACATTGTATTTTGGTTTTGACCGTTTCCCGAGAACTGAAAAACACAGTTTGTAAAAGTGGAGTTAGATATAAAGCCAGATGACATGAAATTAGTTGAATTCAATGTCAGAATTGTCGTATTCGTCGTGACCAGCCATTGTTTACAATCGATTTGGGTAAAACGACGAACGCTGACGATCACCCATGCGTAAAAATTGAAATGTCAAATAAATACAGTTGTGAAGAAAAAGAAAAATTGACCCACCACGGTCATTTAAATATTTTATAAATAATTTCATGGTGATAAATTAGTAATATAAATTTATTTTTCTTTTTCACATTCAGAACGTGCCAGTGTTCTAACTTCTACTGATTTGATACCATGTTGCAACTCCGAAGACTGGTATTTTAGGGGCGTGGCTGGGGGCGGACCTAATTGTGTTTTTTCGGTTCATTGAGTTATGAAAAGAAAAAAACATAATCGTGTGAGCCAATCGTTTTATCTGAAAACGCATGAACCGAAAAAAAGTTTAATTATTTGAATGATGAATTATATTATAGTTTTTGATGTGTAGCGGTTCTATAATTTTGGCTCCTATAACTAGAACTCAACATTAGAATTACTAGAAAGATTATTGGGCCTGCTACACCCAGCCTCATTTATTTATTTATTTATTTATTTATTGGGGTTTAACGACACTTTCGACAGTGGTACAGTTTCAAAGAGTATTTTAAACTGGTGTAAAATCTCATTCCTATTGCATTATGAATAATTACTAATACTGCTTATAATATTTTTGTCACAATATGGGTCACTACATTGCCATATTACTTCATAGAAGAAGGTAGGAATGATATAACATTTAAGTTACCCATGTCCTGGAGCTAAGAGAACGTTCTACTGAATATATACATTCAGAACTAACGATCTAGGAACCAGGACTGTTATGACAGACAAGTGAGTCGAACCAAAAACAATCAGGTACCAGGTACGTAAACTTTGTCTTGCTCTCCGTAAAATGCTTAGTCGTAGTGTAGTATATTTTATATAAATAGAGGATGTCTATTTTTACGAGGGTTTGCTCGAGTTAAAAATAATACTTCCAGGCCCACATGAATGAGATAATTCCCGATATTCACTAAAACAGCGTAGATTTTCTTTTTATTACATGCTACATGACATTTTACTGCGCAAAATTCAGCCCAATTCGACTGCAAACAGTTTCAGGACAATAACAAAAAGTTGCTGATCGTTCCTTCAAAGCGACGTTCAAGGCGACGTCAAGCGCCGAAGCGTAACGTCATTTAGGAAGCTACTGAAATAAATTCATCGCTTGCGCTCGTGAAAAATAAAACTTTCAGGTCCACACTCATGCGATAATTCCAGATGCTGACTAAAATAAAGTAGATTTTCTTTTTTATTATATCCTACGAGACATTTTTTTGCACAATATTCAACCCAATTTGACCCCAAATGCGTTCGTTTCAAAACAATAACAAAGTTCTCAGCTGATCGTTCCTTTAAGGTGACGTGATTCAGCGTAGCGTGACGTCATTTAGGAAGCTACTGAGGGATATTCCTCGATATCCATCGAGTCGATGGATATCGAGAAATATCTTTCAGATAATCTGCGATAATTCAAAGGCTAACATGTAATAAATTAAATTCTTTTAGTACCTCGGAAATATAAAGAGCCACAAATGTAATTTGTATATAAATAAATTTGCCATATAATTTTTTAATTTTTGAAAAATAAAAAGAAAATGCCAAAGATAACTAACAGCAGATAATTTCAATACATTTTATAAAATTTAACAAACTTAGCACTTTAACAAAAACATAGCACCAACGTTTACAATCAGAAAGAAGCTTCACATTTAAAAGTTCTTGAGGTTCGTTAGAAGGAACATGGCCTGCCGGGAGCCTTATTCTGGTCTATATTTTTATTATGTCAATAGGTGGAAGAAAATGTTACATTAATTGTTATGATAATATGAAAGAGCCTATTGATATTGGTGAATTATATAGCTACAATCCAAGTTTTTCAAAAATAAGTTTTTTGAGATTCATGTTGTTTTGAGGGGTTTGGAACACTATTTTTCTTGCAGCATTAAACAAGGCAGTTTTTTTAAAAAAAAAGTATTGTGTGCTTGTGCAGATTGTTTTAGTTTCACGAGAGCATTAGATTTATGTTCAAAGGAAGCTGTGAGCTTTTATCCATTTCCGCTTGCTCAATGGGCTACAGAATAGAACACTCTACTGGGGGCAGTATCAATTTTTTAGGCCCATTTCCTATATTGAAAGAACATATTTTCTATATTTTTGACTCATTTGGATCCAAAAGTTGAATTTTAATGCCGAAATGAGTCTTTTATCACACGAAGCAGGTAAATACATTTTAGGTAGGGTTGGGATGATTATAGGTATCACTGTACGCAATATTTGGTTGAGAGTTATCTGTCGTGAAATCTTGCACTCAGATATGATGCAGTATTCGAAAATAAGGTCCCAAGAAAAAATCCGTATTGCTTGAGAAACTGTTAGAGTATTTTATTGGGTTTTTACATCAATGCTGAATACTGCACAAGACAAAAGTGACGCTCTTAGTTTTATCTAGGCCTAAAAAGATATAGTTAACTGTTTGTGTATTTTTTATGGGAATTCTCAGAAAAAATTAGTTCAAAGCTGGCACTTCAATTTTTGTTGAAATTCTTCTCTTATTTGTTGCATGACTCCCCACTCCATATACTTTATGGGTTTTTTTTAAATATCCAATTTTAAATATTGCGATCATATTTTTTCACATAATTGTTGTAATGGTCGCGTATGGGAAAAAAGTTAGTACAGTGATACCTACAATGCGTTCGGCTTCCGTTGTCTTTCTCCCAGCCTTTCCTGCCCCTGTCTTTGAGTGAATTATGATCGCGCGAGATTGCTTTAGGATGTTTCTACTAGTAATGTCATCAAGCGAATAAGCCTTTTTCGAAACTGCCATTTTGACTTTTAATCTATGCAAGGTCACAGGTCGCGAGGTGTAAACATTTCAAGAAAACACGTAATAAGCAATGGGAAAAGAGAGCAGATGAAGTGCTTTGGTCCCCATTACGTTAATTAGTGGGAATTAAAAAAAAATTATCCGAGATTGCCATTGTTTAGGACAATGGCAATATTGTATGAGAAATTTAATTATTTCGAATTGAGTTCCTATCGACTTAAATGGTGTTTGGGTGCACGCTGTGTCATGACTCTGTGGCCGTCGGCACTGTTTCGACGACTTTCGGGGATTCCCACAAGCCGAGAAACTCAGTGCAACAAGAGTTTCCTTGTTGCCACTCAAAACAAATTATCGCATCCGCAATAAAAAGTATTTAAACATACGGTATCCCATCGTTTAAAGTCGTCTAGGGTTGCCTCTTCAGTTAATTCGAATGATGATATCGGTTCTACGAATTAAAACTTGATATTTCACAAAACTAGTTGTCTTGTCTGATACAGAACTCAACGCGAGCGACCTGTGACCTTGCATAGATTAAAAGGCAAGATGGCAGTTTCGAAAAAGGCTTATTCATGAGGTCACTGCGACGAGAGCACACACTCAGAATTGAATATTTTCTTTTGAGAAACAGCACATTTGTTTTTCAGTGTACACTGTTTGTGAGACACAAGCGTGTCACTTATTCAAGTTATTGTTGTGTTAATTTTTTGTTTTCTCTGAAACAAAACCCAAATATTTTTCACAGCCTACGGCTCGGCCTAGTGCTATTTATCACAATCTTTTTAAAGCCTTTTGCATTACTCCGATAGTTCGGTTTCTCATGTGAGATCGAACCGATCTACTCTACTCTGTGGTTTAGCCAATGCAACGGTTGGGTGCACTTCGGCTCAAAACCACATCATTCCATACGTTTCTTCCCACGTAGATTCGTCCCAAAAACTGATTTTTCTTTTGGTATGTGTGTGTAGTTGGTGGGAGAGGGGGAGATACCCTTTCAAGTGAGTGTTTTTGAATGAAAAGGATAACCCCACTAATTTAGAACCCTGTCCAATAAATTGGAATTATTTAAAAAGAATTTCTCGTGAGCTACAAATTACAAGTTTTAAGGTGTAATGTTCAACTTCTTTTCGTGAATGAGATTCAAATTTGCAAGCTTGCACAAACATTTTTCTTGTTATTTTCTGTAATAATAATCAAGAATGACGATTATGGATTTTCTTCGGTGTTCTTCAAGAGCATATTATTCGGTGGGAAAAATTGTAAATTGCGTCACGAACAGCGTGTTTTCCTCCGTTTAATCGGTGTCTCCTCATTAGCATGTAATAATGCATCTCATTTGCATTGAATTCGATGAGTCTGAAGTGTGACGTCTGTAATGCCATTACAGACGTCGCTCAACTGTCGCTCCGAATTTAATTCCAATTATGTGGTGTCGTAAACACGGGTCGTGAAACAAGCACGGCTTGTTAGACTTGTCTCCATTAAAACTGAATTAGCTCCCTTGATCTGTTTGTATTAATTCTCAGTTCAGACCAGAAATAATCACAAGTGAATTTTGAATACAATTTGTCATTTTTATGCTGCATAAACATAGCCACCATACAACAGAATCCTCACCATAATATCTGGCGACGAGTGGTTAAATTTTTTATGTAATTGTGTAAATAAGCAAACATTCTTTGTTCAAAAATATGTGTTTGTACCCGATCTTTTCCGCGCGCGTGGAAAGTGGATAACAGACTGACAATCTTCTTTTTCACATCGTCGGCATTGAATTTGCCCCGTATTTCTATCTCAAACTTTTGTTCGGTTACCATGTCAAGCCTACCAACCTTTGACAGTATTCGCGTTCATGAAGAACGTTGGACCGCGGTGAGCAAAGTGGCTTACTCATTTTAAAAGACTTTTTATTGCAATGGCAAGAAAATGTGCTTTGCTTTTTGCATTACGCCGGTACTGAAAACGAAGAAATCCTTGTCACCCTTCGAGACACAGGTGGTGAGAAGGATGAAACGGCATTTACAAAGTTGAATGATTATTTTCTATCCAAAATGAATACGACATAAGAAATTTACAATTTTCGCAAAATCAAGGCGAACAGTTAGCAAAGAGTGTGATTTTGCAGAAAGAAATGGCAACACATATTATTTTTACGTGTACAGCACACAGTCTTCGTTGTAGAACTCTGAGGGACAATTTAAATTTGGAACAATTACTTGATGTTCAATTTGTTGGTCGAGCAGAGGGGTGGCGAGAATCTCAGGTGGTAAACAAGCAATATGCGCATAATGTCACTAATCGGGAAGAAGTTCCCGTATTTCAACGTCGGTCACATCCGTCGTCTCGTTCGTCGTCATAGAATCGTTTTCATCGTTCAAAATCAAATGATCGACAAACTAGCATCAGAAGAAATGCACATTCACAAAATCGATCCATGTTGCAACAGTATTACTGATGTGACGGTACTTTCCCACACACCAACTATATACCAGGCCCTGCCAAATGACGGAAATGTCATGTGTGTGGTAAATTAAATCATTATGCCTCTGTGTGTAAGTCGTAAAATAAACTCCAATCAAAGATACATTCAGTTCATTCACATTCGGGCGACAATGATTATGTCTTCACTGCAATGCCAGTAAAAAACGTTCGCGAAAATTACTAAATTCCCAGGTGTGAAATTAAACTTGCAAATCAAACAGTTGAATTTATCCTTGATTTTGACGATACAATAAACATTATAGACTCCAAAATATTTAGTAAACCGAATGTAGTAAATGAAATGAAACTGCCACAAAGCAAAGTGTTTGCCCGTGTCTCAATCAAGCCGATTGGAATGAATGGTGTATTTAACCCTTTACCGAACGTAACGGCCAAAACCGGCCAGCGCTATTCTCAAAAATCGCCAATTAATTTTCAAAATATTTTCATTTTTTGTCTCAAAAACATAGGTTATGACCCCTCGTTGGAACGAGCTCGTCGAGCTCGTTCCAACGAGAGGTCATAACCTATGTTTTTGAGACAAAAAATGAAAAAAATTAGTTATTCGACAATTTTTTTTGCAAGTGTCGTCTGCTTTTCATGTTAGGTAAAGGGTTAACACAACAGTTTCTTATCGTTCGGTTGAAATGGAAACTGGCTTCCAGTCTTCAACAATGAAGTGGCAATGTTCTCAGAGCTGGAAAATTGCTGAAGCATTAAATTTATTGTGCATACCGAGAGCAGTGAACATATAACCAAAGACAAATATCTTTTTTTCTGAATTCGGTGACTTCTTTGAGAAAAAATCAGTCAGATTAAAGGTTACGAAATTAACTTACATATTGACCCAGATATTGAACCAAAAACAGCAGCCACACAGGCGAATACCTTTTCATAGTTGAGTAAAAGCTTGCAGGAACAGAATCCTAAATATAGTAGAAAAAGTTGAAGGGCCAACACCATGGGTTAGTCCTGTCATCGTAGTGCCAAAAACTTCGAATCAAGGTATCAGAATATACATCAACATGCGCGAAGCCAATTGAGCAATCAAACGTGAAAAACACACCACTCCAACCGCTGACCATTTAATCACAGACCTGAATGGTGCTCCTGTTACAATCAACTTTTATTCGGTGTTAATGTGGCTTCAGAGGTTTTTCAAAATGACCTATTAGGCGGATTTCCTGTGTGCAAAAATTTGTCAGATGACATTCTTGTGTACGGTTCTAATCAGTATGAATATGACAAAAATCTAAAAGCTGTTCTGACAAAACTCGGAGACAACAATGATGAACTCAACAAAGACAAATGTGAGCTCAACAAGAGTGAAATATTCTCGTATGGACACTTATTCAGTGCGGAAGGAGCTTGACCGGTGTGACAGGAATGGAAGTCCGTAGGAATATTAGTCTCTCTGGACTATTATTCCGCGGAATTATAGTCCTAGGTCAAACATTTCTAGGAATAGTAGTCCGCCGGACTACTATTCCTAGAAATGTTAGACGTAGGACTATAATTCCGCGGAATAATAGTCCAGAGGGACTAACGTTCCTACGGACTTCCATTCCTTTTACACCGGATCTAAACAAAAGTCAGGCAATTGTAAATGCTCCAGCTCCCCAAAATGTCACTGGAGTCAAATCTCTACTAGGCATGTCTCGGTATCTCTCTCAATTTGTCCCAAACCATTCAACTGTCACTGAACCACTGAGAAAGTTGACACAGCAAAACACAAAATGAAACTGGGGTGAGACCGAAAAAAGTGCATGTAAGGAATTCAAGATATTGTTAACCAGTACGCATGTCATGATGGACTTTTTTAACCAAAAAAGATTAACATCAGTTTGCGTCGATGCGAACCCAGTAGGAATAAGCGCTATTCTCACCAAGGAAGGCAAAATCAGCACTTATGCCAGCCGTGCATTATCATCTGTTGAACAAAAATATTCACAAACGGAGAGAAAATTACTTGCAGTAATCTGGGCAACTGGACATTACCATCTACATCTGGTTGGATCTCCAACGTTTCAAGTCAGACCACAATCTATTGTTAAGTATAGTAAAACTCCTGCAAGACTGGAAAGATGACCACTGCGTCTTATGCCTTACAATTTTGAACTCGTGTATTAGCCTGGTTGTGATGAAAGAAACCCTGCAGATTTTCTGAGTCAACATTCAGTTAATTTCTCTGCAAGTAACATTGCAGAAGCGATATTAGCTTTGAATAATACTCTTCCAGATGTAATCAACATAAGTGAAGTTCGTGAAGCAATTGAGAAAGCTGTGGCCCTACAAAAACTCAGTGTTATGGAGTCTAATATGTGGCACTTCAAAGACCCAGGCATTGCACCCTACACATCCGTTAAGGATGATCTGGTAGTTTGTAATGGAATAATTCTGCATCGTTCGCGCGTTGTTATCCCCGATTGATTTCAAGACTAGGTAATTGAACGTGCACGCCTTGGACATTGAGGTATTGTAAAGACAAAATGTGTAAAAAGTGAAAAAGTTTGTTTCCCCGGAATCGACAAACTAACTGAACAAACAATTAACACTTTACCGGACGTAACGGCAAAAACCGGTCAGCGCTATTCATAAAAATCAACATTCAGTTTTCATTATTTTTCATTTCTTTCTCAAAAACAGCTTATGATCCCTCAATGGAACGAGCTCAACGAGCTCGTTCCAATGGGGGGTCAAAATCTGTGTTTTTAATAAAAAAAATGAAAATATTTAGTTATTCAAGAATTTTGTTTGCAAGTGTCGTCTGTTTTTTGTGTTAGGTGAAGGGTTGAACAGTGAATTCCTTGCCAACGATCAATTAACTATCATATTCAACTGAATTAAACTCTGACTTGCATCACAGAATCAAGAGCAGTGATAATGAGACAAAAAGAATGTATCAAAAACCTACGCTGACAAACGCCACCACGTTAAACAATGTTTCATTCAACCTGGTGATGCTGTGCTTGTGCGTGAACGTAAATGAAATAAACTGTCGGTACCTTTCAGTTCTAAACCTTACAGTGTGAACCCCAGTGAGACGTTATCGCGACATTCAAGAAGGAAAGAAGAAGAAGAAGATTGGTTCGACCACATAGGGGACGACCCTGAAACCACAGATTTGCCAAATCAGGCTAAGGACTCTCCACGTCTAAAGCCATGCATCAGAAGCAAAGACACTCCAACGCACAGCAAGAAGTTACCCGTTCGATTCAACGATTATGTGATGAAGAGCTAAACTTTTCAAACTTATAGTTTTGTTATACAGTTTAAATTCAGGAAATCAGTTAACAGTGTAAATAACTTGTAAGTTTAGTTTTTCGAATTGACTTCAAATGTAAAACTTTGGTTCCAGGGTCTTTTCAAGAGAAAAGGGGATGGGTGTGGTTTCGTAAGCACGGGTCGTGAGACAAGCACGGTCAGTTTGACTTGTCTCCATGAAACTATTGAATGAGCTCCCTTGATTTGTTTATGTTAATTCTCGATTCAGATCAGAACTGATCCCAGGTGAATTTTGAATACAATTTGTCATTTTATGCTGTGTAAACAGAGCCACCGTACAACAGACTCCCCACCATAATAAATTAATCGAGTTTAATTCATAATTCGTGCTTCAACCCTTTACCCAACGTAGACGATATCAAACTTTATTCACACGATATCAAAATTATTATTTTAAATATAATTTTTTCAAATTTTTCAAAAACTTTCAACAAAACCATATCATGTCACCCCTCGTTGGAACGAGCTCCACGAACTCGTTCCAACGAGGGGTCAAATGATATGGGTTTATTGAAAGTTTTTGAAAAATAATTTTTTTTTTTAACTGCTGAATTTTCATATTACGCGTGCGGATGCGGCCAATTCGTTGAGTAAAGGGTTAATACAGATGTCACATTTCTGTCGCGTTTAATTCAGTTCTCTTTCCTATAAATCCCGCAGTGGACGCCCGAACAGGGGTGTTGAGTGCTGAAAAATACTCCCCATGTTCCTACCTAACGAAGTGTATCATGCGCAGATGTTATTTCATTCATCCTAAAACTCAACGAAAAGGAATCCTGCAACCAATTCCTTTCATCTCTTCTCAAAAAGCGAGGTTTTTAAAATGCATTTTATTTATTTATTTTTGGTGTGTGTGAGGGGTGGGGGTGGAGGTGGTCCATATTGTTTTTACTGACTGAACAATCATTTATTCGAGAGCAAAATGTCAAAAACACCACCTCCATCTCTTGGACACAAGCCTCTATTGTCAGATTATGTACCCTGTTGTTTTGGGGTTTTCCCCACAGAATGTACAGTTTATATACGAGTTCGCGTCATCACAGGCCAACAAAACTGGCATGGGAAGACGTGAAGACTTGTCTAGAGACAAGGACTCCGTGTATTGTTCTCATTTCTGGCATAGGCCTAATTTCTTGGCTAAAGCGAAAATGTGGCATCTCCACTTTTTAGATCCCACTTAAATTTTCTATGACAGTTATCGGAAAGTGCTATTCCTATGTGCAGACAGCAATAAATGTCATTGCAGAAGGTCAAGTGTCAAAAAATCCATCTTAACGTTACTAGGTATATATCCCTCCATTCTTATACTTGTAAACCAAATTACAAAACTGGCATGGGAAGACGTGAAGACTTGTCTGGAGACAAGGACTCCATGTATTGTTCTCATTTCTGGCATAGGCCTAATTTCTTGGCTAAAGCGAAAATGTGGCATCTCCACTTTTTAGAACCCACTTAAATTTTCTATGACAGTTATCGGTATGTGCTATTCCTATGTGCAGACAGCAATAAATGTCATTGCAGAAGGTCAAGTGTCAAAAAATCCATCTTAATGTTACTAGGTATATATCCCTCCATTATTATACTTGTAAACCAAATTACAAGACACGTTGCGATGCCAGTGGGAATGAGACGGGGCGGCAGGTGGCTCAAGAGGTAGAGATGCAGGCTGCAAGCTGAGAGGTCTTCGGCTCGAATACCACCTGCAGCAACCGTGTTGTGTCCTTGGGCAAGGCACTTAATCTCGATTGCCCACGCACGGTGGCGCTGTGTACTAAGGCGTACTGAACGTCGATGGTGCACCTGTCTTCAACCAATGCTAACCCTGCTTGTGTTGAGTCAGTACGTCGGGGAGTCTGACAGATGCTCGTCGTCGATTTCCGGGTACTCCGTCTTCCTCCACCCGTAAAACCGTCCGACACGAATTGACGCTGGCTGTCGAAAGTTTCGTTAAGCCCCAATATATAAATAAAAAAGTAATTTTGACGAATTGACCACGAAATCCCCGTTCTATTCATTGTACTGATTCAAGGGTGGATTTGGGGGAGGGATTTTTTTCTGTAACGCAATTCTACTCACTGGCACCAATGTGGTATTTACCGCGATAACATAAGCTAGACATCCACCACGAAATAGTGGATTGCCATGTGTTATCGCGAACAATATCGTACTACACCCACAGCCATACCTCCTGTGGGGTGTCTCCTGTTGTATGAGTCCTTATATATTGACTTTCCTCCCAGTTTGCCGCTACGCTGCCACCAATGATTGAACTTAGCTGCCCCCCCCCCCCCCCACCCCCTCTTCTTTGAAACCTAAAATCCTGAATCTCGAGATCCGCCATTGAAAATCTGTGCTTTACATGGTTGTGTATACATGTTTATACTTATAATGGTTTGAGGCCTATAAGTGGTATCTTTACTTCCCCCCCCCCCCCCCCATCCCCCAATCCCCCGACACGCACACACATACACTTATTGTCTAAATTAGCGCGTTGGAAATTTTAAGGATTCATGTAAACACTGAAAAAATTGTCCTATTTATCCAAAACTTTTGTGAGATATGGAGCGTCTGTGGTTCGACAGTAGTTGACTGTTCTGTGTCCATCAGTATCTGGAGCCTGCACGCAAATGGACCTACTACAGCTGACTGCAGGCGGAAACTCAGAGGTGATGTTAATAAGCTCTGTATTTAAATGTAATAATCATGCACTATAAAACGATTTTAGAACTCATCGACAGAAGTGTAGATATAAAGTTTTACCAGTGAAGATGGGGTGGTATAGGGGTGGTAACGTCCGAATTTTCTGACAGATCAATACAATTTTTCGATAGATTTCAGATTGGGCAACAAAACGTCCAATACCCATTGGCACCAAAAAATCGATTTGTTATTACATTCAGTACAAAAAAATTGTTTTTGCCAAAATATAAGTAATTTTCCATCCATTTTGAGAAATTTTACCAACAAAACCTGACAAAACGTTTCAAAGTTTTTCCAACTAACCGAAAATGTTCTGACAATATTTTTCGTGAGGTGCAGTAGTCATCGGCGTCCTGAACCCACTCACTCTCAACCTAAAGGCGCCGGAAGCATCAGAGGGCAGGGGCAGGAATATCAAAAAGGGCACTCGATTATGGGTGTGTGTTAACCCAATACCTAACGAATCCGCCACACCCGCCCACGTAATATGCAAATTCAACAGTTGAAAAAATATTTTTCAAAAAATTTCAACGAAACCATATCATGTGACCCCTCATTGGAACGAGCTCGTGCCAATGAGGGGGTCACATGATTTGGTTTTGTTGAAATATTTAGAATTTTTTTTAAAAATTATTTTTAAAATAATAAATTCTGATATCGTCTGTGGCCGGTAAATGGTTAAGACTCAGAGTTTACAACGTATCATAAATTGTAATGCGACTCTCAATAGTACGGACATTATATATATAACAAGGTGTCATCTGCAGTGCTGTAATGCTACAGCACTGTAGATGACACCTTGTTCCACTCCAGGGGCGATATAGGAAGGGATCTGTGGTGGCTCAATGGTTACGGCATTGCACTTCAAACCGAAAGGTCCACGGCTCGATGTAGGCTGGGGAGCTGCGTTGCGTCCTTGGCCAAGGTACTTAATCTCGATAGGACACATGAGGGTACGGTGTCACTGTGTACTAAGGCGTACTGCACGTCGATGATGCATTTGTCTTCAACTAATGCTAAACCTGTTTCGGTGGAGTTAGCACGTTGAAGAGTCTAGAACCTGCTTGCCGCTGTTCGGTGGTTCCTCCAAACTGTCAGCACACCCCCGGTGACCGTGGGTGTCGAAAGTGTCGTTATACCGTCAACCTAAATAAATAAGGTGCGATATAAAGCTTTGATATCATCTCACTGATTAAAAAGCTTCTTTGTTTGATGATTATTGACCAAAATTCGTCATTATACCTTACCCTTGGCCCACCCCAATGGCACTGTAAGGCACACGTCAAATACGTCGTAAATGATTCGAATAGTTTCTTTCAGTTCTCGGAAAGTAAAATCTTTTCAACTAGTGCGCATCTCGCGAAAAAGGCCATGCGCTGCCCCTTTGCCCCATAGGCTCAGACCATAAAGGCAGCAACCCCCATCTGCCCGATTGCATCCGGAGCCCTATCCCACCCCAGTATCCCCGTCATTGTTCACCGACAAGATCCCTCTTCGTTTTTATTTTCTGTAATAATAATCAAGATTGGAGGTACTGGATTTTCTGCGGAGTTCTTCAGGAACCCGATATTCATTGGTAAAAATAGCAAATTACGTCACGAATAGCTTGTTTCCCCGTTTAATAGGTATTTCCTTATCATTTTCATGTATTATATGTCTTGTTTGCATAAAATGCGACGCATCTGAAGTGCGACGTCTGTAACCAACAAGTATTTCAGACACATTATGAACTAAATTCGTCTGGCTCAGACGAATAGTTCGTCGGAAGATCGTCCACTTGAATTTATTTGATACAGATGTCGCACTACTTACGCATCGAATTCAGTTGTTGGCCTGGAATTAAATTCGACGAGACGGAAGTGCGACGTCTATAACGCTCCTAACCAACACGTGTTTCAGACGCTTTATGAATTAAATTTGTCTGGCTCAGACAAATAGTTCGTCTGCAAATAGTCCACTCGCATTTATTTGATACAGACGTCTCACTTCAGATGCATTAAGCCATTAAATTATATTATTGGCCTGGAAATGATTTCGACGGGACAGTAGTGCGACGTCTGTAACGGGCCTTACCTCCAGTTGAGATGAACGCATTTTGGACTAGTCTAATTCAGTTGTATCACATGCGTCTCCAGTCACATCTAATAATAATGCCTGTTGTTTCAGACGCACGCATTAACGTTGAATCTAATTCAGTCGTCCGGTATACTAGCGACAGTCTTCTTGGATTGTTAACACTTTCCTTGCAGTGCTGGCCCTTTTTATATATTACTTATCAACCCACCCACAATTGTTTACAACAAGCTTGTACAAAAGTGGAAGTGCCTAACTCGGAAGTATACTTTCTATTTTTTGTTCTTTCAAAAGCTAATTGGGAAAGAAAAAGTGGTGCAAAAGCACAATGAAAAATAAGCCAAAACACTGGGCTGAGTGCGACCGGCGCACACCCAGTAGGGGAAGCTTTTCTCCGCACCAATACCACGGCTGCCAGAACCAGTGCGCAGACGTGTAACAGAAGTGTCAATCTTTTTTCTTCCGGCATCTTCACAAGATGCGTTTTGCGATTGCTCTCATCGGTGATACCTCGACTGGTTTATTGAAGTTATTGTGTTCTGTATTGTGGAATCCTAAAGCTGCTGCTTCAGTTCCAGACATTCAGGGCTGTGTTTTTATTTTGTCTCTCGAATTATTCGCCGTTTTTTCGTGTTTATAATTTTCCGTACAGGTTTCGCGCGCGTGTTTCACGTGCCGTGCTTTTCCGGTCTCTCCTATATGTTAATCATTTGGGTGCTTTTGTATGAGTTAGGTGTTAGCGGGGGCTGTTGTGACCTAATTTCTTCCCTCGAGTTCGTTTCGGCTGTTTCGGGTGGATTTTGATGGTTTGGCGGGATTGCGGGGTTGTTTGTGGTAATTCTACAAAGTAAAGGAGGATTCTGCAGGAATCCGAACCAGAACACTACTCTTATACAAAGGAACACACCTTTTATTGAAGGAAAAACCGAAAATGGGTCTCCGCCAAGTTCATTTCGGTAGTTTAGGGGTGATTTTGATGATTTGGAAGGATTGTCGGGTTTTTCCTGGTAATTCTACAAAATAAACTAACCTGGAAACTACTCTCGTACAAAGGAACACACCCTCCGGAAATACCCAGGTTTTATTGTAGGCCTTTGGGTAACATAGCAACCACGTGCTACCATAGAACCAAGATGCCGGCCTCCACTATACAAAATGGACGTGTCACCCTAACACCACACGCAGAGCATGCGCACTAACACCACGTACCACTGGTAATGACGACACAACATGGCCACTCACGCGGTTTACCATGCCAACCAAACATGGCGCTACTGGGTCACGTGACGTCTCTTCCGTGGTCCTGCCCTCGGTTTCTATTCTGCTTCAGGTTCTCGCCAAGATACAAATCTGCAGTTGTCGAATCATTCTGATCGCTTCCCTGTCGCCTAAGAGGGTGTGGATCAATCAGCCCCGCCGTCTGATGGGGGCGGTTCCGGTACGTCTCCCTCGACCCGACATCATTGTGCCTTCACGCATATCTTTTGTCAGGTCCTGTTTCTTCTGTAGAGGTTTTTCGAGACGAGCAGTGTAGTGCATTTCTCCTTGTTTAGCCTATGCAGCTTCATGGAAGGTTTTCTGTCGTTGGTGTGCTGTGCACTCGGTTGATTATGCCAATCCTTCGATTGCACAGATTGCGGAGTTTCAGGTCTATCTGGGGTCTCCAACCTGTTACCATTAAGGGGTACATGTCTATGCTTTTGGTATGCGGGAAAGCTTCGTATCGGCACTAATCCCCATACCTCTCCAAGCTCATTCGGTACTTTTCTTTGAAAAAGGCCTAGAGTTTTGCGGCTGACCCCAGGTGGAATCTTTCTTGGATTCTGCTTTGCTGGGGTGGGGGAGGGGGGGGGTCAGACCTTTATCCCAGGTGGATATTTCCCACATACAAGACGGCTTTTTATGGCTTTTGCCTCCGCCAGAAGAGTTAGTAAGATTCACGCCCTCTCGGTTGATCCGGCTTTTTTCAGGAGTTCCGCCAACAATGTTACCTTTACCACTGATTGCTCTTTTTCAGCCAAGAATCAAATACCAGAAACATCTCCGCCTCCTATCTGTATCAGGACTCTTCCGTCGGTTGATGGCAGTCGCCCTTTGCTTTGTCCGGTCCGTGTCATTCCCATCTACAGTTACCGGACACAATTTATTAGAAAAGGCAAGAAGCGATTCTTTCTGTCCCTGATTCCTGGTCGACAGAAGATTTCTCCTCAATCCATCTGTAGATGGATTTGTCTTGCTATTAGAGCGTCCTACGTTCGTTTGGCCAGGGACGATTGTATTACCAAACGCATTTCTGCCCACGAGGTGCGTGTGTTGACTACCTCCTGGACTTCTGCTAACTCCATCGCGTTGCGGACGTTATGCAGGCAGCCTACTGGAGAAACGCTTCTACTTTCTCCCCCTTCTATCTGCGTTAGTTGCAGGGGCAGTCTGGGGACCTTTTTTTCTCTGGGACCTCTTTCTTCTGCTCAGGCTGTCATCCATCCTCGACCATAACATTTTCTGTCAACTCTTCCATTGTTGCAGTTTTGTTTGTTTGTTTTTTTTTTCTTTCCTGTTCTTTTCGCAGGATTCGATTGACTGTTATTGGACAATTTCGAATTTTTCAGGATCAGTTCTATACTTTTGTATTATTACTGTTCTTTCTGTCTGTTTGTCACTAACGACCACAGGTTACAACACAGTGTTTTTTTTTTACATTGAAGACAGTACAAACCTTTTTATCTCTCTCCACCTCATCAAGCACATTTTCGGAAAAACAACCCTATATCCACTAAGTTTATCACCTCATGAAAAAAATATACCAAAAAAATGTATTGGTCGCCATGGGATTTTTGCCTTCAAAATTAGTGCTTCCAGTACTCCTGTCCAGTTTCGCACTCAATAAAATAGACCTACTTTTACTTGCCCCCACCAAATTTTAATGTTCTCTCACACTTTCCAGAAGACAGTTATCACCAATATTTTATAGTTTTTTCAAAACATGCACTTTAATGTTTTATTCACACTTACAAGCTCAGTTCACTTTCCACCAATTGCATAAAGCAGGAAGCTTTTATCCTCCATTAAAGGTTGGGTGTCAACCACTAGAGGCGCTGTTTACCACGAAAACACTGTATTGTAACCTAAAGTTTGTCCACTTTTGCTGAAAATGTTTGTTTTTATGATGTTAAATAAAAGATACTGTATTATTTTATTAAATTAAATATTTTATCTTGTATCTCATTGTATGTGGTTTGAGATATCCACCCTGAATTCACTCCACCCCTGTTCCCAAAAGAGAATGAGTTTAAAAGGCCCTCTTCAGATTTTTTTCATGGCTTTCCCTTCTCAGAAAATTGTTGTCCAACATATTGTAATAAAACAATTCCGGTTCTGTACACACATCTCTAAATATCATGATGACAAGGTGTTTTGAATATTGAATAACTCCAAAGTATAATGTGTGGCAATCATATTAACCCTGTCCAAAACACCTGCATTTTTGGCTCAAATTGAGGATTTTCTCTGTACAAAACTGACTGTTTGTTATATTTATGGAGAATTTTTCATCCGTAGTTCAAACAAATTCATTTTTTGCAAATTTAGGTGTATCAACCTGTTAACTGTTGCAACAAAGATGCCATTAGGGGCGGGGGAATCACCCCTCCCTTAATACATAAAAATGGTGAAGAAAAAGACCCATCATTGATACAGGTGCCACCATTTTTATACAAATTACAATATCTCAACCTGGACTTATGTAATCAACTGTGGAGGGACTAAGAACCCTCCCAATGGTGATTAATCGAACATTTATAGACCTGTCTTTGTGGAGCAGAGATAACAGCTGGAGAAAAGAGCTCTTATTTCTTCACTTCTTTGACTGGTCTTCACATATTACCAAGTCACCAACTGCTACCAAGAAGGCAATGTAGCTACTGCAAGCACTACAAAGTTTGGATAAGGTTGTTGAATGTAGAAATAACAAAAACTCTCACAAATTTCTCTCTGTGAATACAGAAAGCAGCAAATTAAGTGACCAGATCCTGTACTGTAAACTGTTGACAAAAGTTCTTTCTGCCATCTGTTCTCCAATGGGGAAATTCAAGAAAGGGCATAAATTTGGATTTACCTCAGCCAATCAATCATCGCGTCTGAATATTAAGAAAAGTGTGTACACTAAGGGAATACATAAAAACTTACGATCAAGGACAGTTAGAGTTTCCTCGGATGCACCAAACAATCAGACACCAGCAACTTCTCGTTCACCAATTCAGACCAGATCGAAAACTCAGTTGTGTGATCCCACCAAAACTGTTTCTGTAAATGAAAATAAATGCAGGTAAATTAGCTTACCATCTCGGAACTTCTGACTATTTGCAACAACTACCCGAGGTTAAATGTGGAAGTGAGGGCACAGAATAAAAGGGATGGGGCTGGGTTAGTAGTTTTTCAAGGAAGAAACAGCACTGAAAATTCATCAGATGCAAGCTAATACATTCCACAAAGTGTGAGATTTCTTCTCTCTCACTTAAAACCATTCACCATACTTGTTCAATCTCCAATTAAATTTCCAAAACCCCCAATCAGTTTTCTTTGAAGGACCAAAAAAAAATTAGGCTGTTGAATATTACTTGAGTGAGCCTATGGGCTCATTCCAGTAAGATTCAACAGCCTATTTTATCGAATATTTTTTAATTTTAATAGGAGGTGGCATGGCCTGTCAGGTAAAATATATATGATTGGGATGGGGTCTCAGTTAAGTCAGGGGTGGGGGTGGAGGGGGTGGGTGGGTGTGGAGGAATATTTCTCGACAAAATGAAGAATGGAATTTGTATTCAAACCATTCAGTCTGACTTAGGGTTAAATTCTCTACCTTCCAGGAAGCCAAATTACCTTGGAGAGAGAGAGCAAGTGCTGTATGGAAGCGGGAATCATAGTCAAATAGGCTCGTACATATTGAGAGGAACTCAATTATGTGGAACACTGCATTTGATGAACATAGGATGTTTGCTCCCAGCTGTCGTGGCTTCCCGTACTGGGACATGTCTGCCGAACAAATCAGAGGTCTCGGGTGCAAAGAAAAAATGATTTGTACAAAGTGTAACTACAGTTCAAAGTTATTTAATCTCTATGATGAGGTAAAAACTGGTAAGAGGGGACCACCCTCCGCAAAACAAAACATTGGCTTAGCTGTTGGTCTCAGTAAAACACCAATCGCAGCAGCATCATTACAAAAAATCTGCCTGAGTGCTAATATGACAGCACCATCAACTTCGGGTATACAAAACACTTCAAATAAAGTTCTGTCAAAAATTGTAGACATTAATAAAAATGAAATGAAAATGTGTCGCCCAAAACTTATTGAAAAACAAAAATCATCAGGGCGCAAAAACCCTAATGTTCTAAATTTACAAAGTGATGGCTTGTATAACAATAGTTTTTACTCTGGAGTAGGAAAAACACCCTTTCAGCCGGCAACACAGGTTATATATACTGTTACTGAGAATGTAACCCCTAACCATGACATTGTTGGTTTGGTAATACACAATCAATTGTGTAGTAAGGGCAAGTATCTAAAGTCGGGTCATAAATGTTATCCTGATAAATGCTTTGCAACCATACCATTTCAAAAAAACATAGGCGATGAGCGAACATGGGCAAATGAAGCTAAAGGCTGAAAGTGATATAGAGGTGGAACATATAACTACTGATCCTGATAGTGCTGCATTTTAGCTGCGCAGGATTTATTTCATGAAGATGTGACTCAAACCCGTCCCATTCATCAACTAGATACTGCTCATGTTTCTCGTAATCACAGAAAGTTTTTAAAAAATCATACTGAATTATCGAAGCTTATTCAAGGCCGTACGGCTGCTATAGGAAAAAAAAATAAAAAATAACCTAGCAATAGATTTAGCTGAAAGGTGCCAAACTGAAATGAAGACGGCAATAGACATGTACACAGGTGACATTCCAACAATAAAAAACAAAATATCCTTCACAGTAGATGCGATAGTAAAATGTTACCAAAACAAGCATTCTCTCTGTAAAAGACATTCATTTGCATGTAAAGGTGGAAAAAAGAAAAACTGGATTAATAAATCTTCTTTTCTTGGCAACGATTTTTCATTAAAAAAAATAAAAGGAACGGCCGAAATACTAAGGACTTGTGTAAACTATAGGCTAGGTCCTGCAATGGTGGAAAAAAACAAAGTTCGACACTCAAAAAGTTGAAGCATTTAACAGGGCACTAAGAACATCACTTCCAAAAAATGTAACTTTTTCAAGAAATGTATTTGGCAGAGCACATTCTGTGTGTCACTCAATCAATCAAGGGGCAGGTAACTCTATCCAAAATGTATGTAATCAGCTGGGATGTCAAGTCTCTTCAAACAGTAAAGTTGACAGAGGTTTAAAACAGCCCCAAAGCAAGGAAAAGTTACTTCGGTCTTACAAAAAACAAAAGAAACTCGAAAGGCTCGAATTAAAAAGAGATCAAAATTGTATGGACTTTATGACAAATATCAAGAAGAGCTAAAATATAAAAAGCCATGATTTTGCCACCTCGTTTAAACCCCAAAGTTAAGGACCATGCTTACAGTGAAGAATCAAAAAGTAAAAGGGTTAAAGTTCGAAGATAAAAATTCTCACCTGCTGAGGAAGATATCAGTGCATTGTACATGGTGGTATGTGCAATCCGGAGCAACTACCTTCCATAAAGCAGTGGATCCTCTCCTGATTATGTTCATGTGTCTCAAAAACAAGATGCTGAGGGTTAATACAGGCTTTGACTGCACAGAGATGACTGCTCTCCATACCCCCAGCACCCCTATATTGCGGTAATTCCTGTCTTGTCAACCGATGATGCACCAAATATGATATTCGGTGCACCTTTTCCCTGCGGACACTTCCATCTGGCCAATGGACATGCATATATCCATAGCCAGATGAGGTCTTACCACCCCTCCACAATATAAGTCCCTCCCACCCTGCCCCAGACTCATATCACTCCTTTCCCTCAATTTCAAAAACATGTGGTGCCAAAACGCCTCCATTTTTGCAAGTATGTTGTTTGGCTGGGAAAGTTCAAAATCAGGAATTATTAGGGATTTTAGTATTCAGTTCAAATATTGTGAAAAACTGCTTTAGGTTACAATACAGTGTTTTTTTCTACATTGAAGACAGTACAAACCTTTTAATCTCTCTCCACCTCATCAAGCACATTTTCGGAAAAACAATCCTATATCCACTAAGTTTATCACCTCATGAAAAAAATATACCAAAAAAATGTATTGGTCGCCATTGGATTTTTGCCTTCAAAATTAGTGCTTCCTGTACTCCTGTCCAGTTTCGCACTCAATAAAATAGACCTACTTTTACTTGCCCCCACCAAATTTTAATGTTCTCTCACACTTTCCAGAAGACAGTTATCACCAATATTTTATAATTTTTTCAAAACATGCACTTTAATATTTTATTCACACTTACAAGCTCAGTTCACTTTCCACCAATTGCATAAAGCAGGAAGCTTTTATCCTCCATTAAAGGTTGGGTGTCAACCACTAGAGGCGCTGTTTACCACGAAAACACTGTATTTTAACCCATACGCCTCATCTCGCATCTTTTTGTATCGATGTTAGTGATGCGTTGGCTCTACACAACTTGAGATCTCTTCTCCTGCCCCACGGTTCCAGCGCAGTCGAGTTATGTTGGGGTTGGTTATGTGATCATTGGCCCTTATTGTCTATTCATCTCGTTGTAAACAATTGTGAGTAGATTGATGAGAAATATAACCTGTTTTTATTGCTGAACGTTATAAACGGATGCCTATATGGGAAAATATTTAGTACTGTTAAGCCAATAGGAAGTACATTTTTGTTGCTTCCAAACCTAATTTAATTATTATTTTGGAGATTATTTTACATGTAAATGCTCATCGGGGTACACACTCCTTACAATACTGTTCTGTTGTTTTGAAAAGCTATATTGTTGTCACAGTCAATATTGCGAAAATAAGATTGTTAATGCAAGCAAATTCACATCTTGAGCAAGTGTAGCCTCCAGGAGCACACTATAACCTCTGATAAATGCCAGATAACAGCCTATTGTACCCTATTGACACATTTATGTAAATCATGATTCTCCCTCATAGTACAAGGGACAGCGGATGATTCCAATCTTCCAACCCCCTTCCAAATCACCGTTCAAACACACAGCCAAAAATGCCTATATTGCACTTCTATTGACTGAAATTTAGAAGTTCTAAATATTATGCTGTTAAAAATGTTTGAAAACAATTTCTTCGTTGGAAAAATAACATAATAAAGTGACAAGTGTGAATGAATGGCATTTGTGCACAGCTACCAAAATAGTAGTCTATTACTAGTGCTGCCAAGGTTTTCATGTTACAGCACAAAACTACAGTAACAATTATGAAATATTATTCTGACCTTGAACCAAGTCCCCTTCCCACCCATACTGAACCCTTCAGCCGATGAGAAACATTTGGAAAGACGATTGACTGACCTTAACTTTATCTCCATGTTGTGGTCATGGTTAGACATTGTGCAGAAGTATGTGACCTTAAACACCAATAAATAATAAATATCTGTCAATCTTGTCCTAGCTCTTCTCGCTCCATTTTCATTGTATGCCAGACAGTACTCTTATACATACTTTTCAAAATGTGTGACCGTCCGTCCGTCAGACAAAGTGTTTCTTTGCTTTTCATTCGCCTGACTCTGCATTTTCAATAATTGGCAGCTGACTATCTTTCTCCTTCCACCCCTCCCCTCACAGATCCACCAATATATTAAACATCAAAGAGCACTATATTCTTGAAGCGAATATCTGATTTATCGTCTTTGGAAACATATTTTGTACAGCTTCACTCTTTTTGCCAGAATGGATATCTGTGGGGATTAAAACCAAAGTTGTGAAAGTGCATTTATAGGGACTTACAGCACAAGCACAGCACACTGCAGGGTCAATATGTAATGCTTTTAGGCATTGTCACAGTGTTGTGATATATCACAGGGGCAGTACTGGCTATACAGTTGGAAAGAAATCGGTGTTTTATGTTTTGTCAGTGCCATATGACTCGAGGTGTCTTAACTGAGAAAACTCGAGCTTTTTACAAAAAATGCAAAATATTAATCAAAGACAATGTGAACTGTCTTCAGAAGTCAGAATGTGATTTAATTCTTTACCCAACGTAACGGCCAAAACTGATCAGCGCTATTCTCAAAAATCGCCAATTAATTTTCATTATTATTTCATTTTTTGTCTCAGAAACATAGGTTATGACCCCTCGTTGGAACGAGCTCGTTCCAATGATGGGTCATAACCTATGTTTTTGAGACAAAAAATAAAAAAAAAAATAGTTATTCAAGAATTTGTTTTGGAAGGGTCGTCTGCTTTTCATGTTAGGTAAAGGGTTAAAACCTATGAGAAATGGGAAATTTAATATCACTACAGGTTTGTTTTGTATCAACATAAATTAATTTATGGACTATATGTTTGTTTGTGATGAATTGGTGGATATCGGGGGGGGGGGGGGGGTACATTCAGTGCTTTTGTTTCGTACATCAGTAAGTAGAAGAAAATGTGACATCAGTCGTTCGGATAGAATGGTGCTGTCTATTGATATTGGTGAATTATATAGCTGCAACCCCATTTTTTGAAAAAAGTGACATTCATATTGTTTCGTTGGGGTTGGAACACTGTATCTCTTGCCGTATGGTAAAATGAGACAGATATTACAAGGTGTATTGTGTGCTAATGAAGATTTTAGTTTTATTTTGGGATTGGGTAGTTTTCAAAAGAGACCTATTATCTTTTATCCCTCTCAGCTTACTCATTAGGTAACAGTTTCTATTTTAACCATGGCTACCTATTCCACTATATAAGAAAAGCCTATGACATAAATTTTAGCTTTATACACCAACTATTGTGAACACGCCAGGAATGGGATTTCAGGTATCGCGGAACTAAATATTGAAATTAGAGTGAACCGCCTTAAAAATGGAAATGACGCAATCTCTAAAAATAAACAGCCTTGGGAAAATCCATTGTTTCAATAATAGTTTGAAACATTCTATTGACATCTTGCATTATTGTTGATTATTCCTCTTAAAAAAGAGGGTGATTGGATGACTTTTGAACCTAAAAAATACAGTTTACTTTTTGTGTGTTTTTGTAGGGAATTCCCTGAAAAATATGTGCACGTGACCGGTACTTCCCTTTGTGTCAGTTTTTTCTCTCTTATTTGTTGCATGACCCCCTGTTTTCAGAGCAGAAAAAGTTGTCTGAAGGGCTATACTTGACAGAGATATTTGAATGTCAAAATTTTTTAAAGTGATGCGATCATATTTTTTTCCACCTGAACGTTATAATGGTCGCCTATGGGGAAATACTTAGTTCTGTGATATCTTCAGTAGTTACAGTGGAACTACATCCTTGACCTTTGGTCACGTCGACCTGAATGAGAACTTGGCTAAATTTATCGCACGTCGCCTCGCGATGAGAAAATTGAAAGTGGCAATTATGTATTACGTTTTTAAATCAGTTTACCCCCATAAAACACCAAAAATTAAGAAACGAGCTTTGTCTCATGTTAATAAAGCATCCATAACTCAAAATAGTATGTTATTATGTTATTAAAAAGAAAAAGGCCCTGTTTCTTTTTCTATTGCGTTTCGGTGATAAAATTGACAGTGGAAGTACCGTCCACCGGTGCTCATGCAAATAAAAACAGATTCGTACGTCAGCTGCTCAGTAAAATCGAGAAATAATAATAGCGACTCTTGATAATCTGTCGATCATGGTATAAATAAAATAAACCCATAGTAGCTTGGTGTACCAAATGTTCACCACTCGTGATGAAGTGGTGTTAACCGCGCGCCGAATGCTCGCAATTAACACCATTTCACCACTCGTAGTGAACATTTGGTACACCAAGCTACTATGGATATATTCTATATGTATGCAATACCAGTATTAAGCCCATTTGACACAGTTACGGCGATATTCTTCAAAACAAATTTCCCATGTTTTTGACTCAGCAGAAGGCGAGAATTGAATTCTAATGCAAAATGACTATTTTAACAAATGAAAGAGGTACTAGACTTTATGATTCTGGAGAATCATGGCTTTTCCAGATTTGATTCCAAGATTTTTCATGACCCCAGAGTGTCTGATGAATTGTTTTTAACTGTCTCACTGAAGTTCCTTTATTGATGTTATGAGAAAGTTGGGTATAGTAGTCTCAAATGACTCAGTTGGACAATAAAATGTTTAGGTAAAAACCATCATTAATGGTGGAGGGGGTTAATATCAATATCGTCGCCCAACAAGTTCATGACCGACAAAATAAGTTATGTTTGTTTGACACATACCCACTAAGTGCTGTGGCTACTTGAAAATGGCCCATTTTATCTCAAATATCCAAAATATTGATGTCTGGCAGCTTGTAGAGGGTTAACAATTGCTAAGAGGAATATTTTTTCATGCAACTTGTTATGTCACACCAAGAACTGCAAATGGCCATTTTTTCTTTAAAATCTACAAGATGTTTTCAGAGAAATCCAGGGAGAACATGAATTTTAAGGGTTAAGGGTTGTTTTTTTCAATACCCTTATTACTTCCAAAAATAATTCTCAGTGAATTCAAGTTCCACTTATGTTGATCTCTCCTCTTAACTTTGGGTGTTGTGGGTTCGCAAACATTTTATCAAAAGTTTGATGTTTGAGAACCTGCATAGGGTTAACAAATGCGCACTGGAATATTTTGTACATGCAACTTGTAATGTCACACTAAGATCTGAGAATGGCTATTTTTTCTTGATAATCTACGAGATGTTTTTAGAGAAATCCTCGGATAACATGAATTTTCAACCTTTTGAGGGGTATCAGTCTGTAACCAGCCCTAACCGAGTTAATGCTTGGTTTTGTGAATACCTTCATTACTTACAAAAATTATCCTCGGTGAATTCCACTTCCAATGAAGGAGGTTATGTTTATCTCGCAGGTACACGTTGGGTGTAATGGGTGCCTAAGAACACACCATTTTCTCAAAATGACTATGCTTGGCAGCCTCTGGAGGGTTAACAAATGCTTACCGGAATATTTTTTCCATGCAACTTGTAATGTCACTCCAAGACCTACGAATGGACAATTTTTCTTCAATTTTTTTTTGAGAAATCCACAGAAAACTGGAATTTTAAGCTTTTAAGGGGTATAAGTAGTAGAAGATGTGGTTTTTGACCCTATTCTGGGGGAGAGGGGCCGAGGGGGGACGAGGGGGGACGATGACGTCATCATAATTAAAATGTTACGTAAGGTAATTAATATTACTTAATGATTTTTTTTTTAATCACTTTAATAATTAATGTAATTAATGACTGTTGCATAATTAATGTAATTAATGTAATTAATGTAATTAGGGTTGATTATAATAATTAGTATATTAATAAATGAATTAATATTGACATACTGGACATATGCGCATGCTATCGGTTGACTGACCCGCACAGGTCATCACGTGTCTGGGTATCATTAAATCGATTTTTTCTTTTCAAACGCCAACTACTGACAGATGTTGAAGCAATTAAATCTATTGTCACACTTTAACGACCGGTCATAAATATCGTTAGACTGGACATGCTATCATGTATTTAAAAATCAATATATCACGTGACAAGACGTGTCTTGCTTTTACCTGAAGACTGTGAACGACTCCATTGTGGCTATTTTTATAGGTATAATTTGATTTAATAACTTGGCGTGATTCTTACATATTAATAATGCAAGTTTATTCTTCTCGTTTTTATGGCTGTCGAAAAACTCTCATAGACCAAGATATTCTGATTTTACCCCTCACGCGATAAAGTATTTTTTTAACGGTCCAATTTCTACGTTATGACGAGTTCTCAAAAAAAAAATCACAAGAGAAATCGCCATGAGACTACTGTACACGGGGGAGAGGATATACATGGCTGTACTTTATGCCCCAATACTTTGATGAATTAACGGATCATCTGAAAACCCACCAAGAAGGTGCTTTGAACTGTCAATTTTGTGTTTCAATAGCAAATTCAACAAAAGAGAGAGGCAGTGTACATCGATGTCAAGATGTTCCAGTGGACGTTTTGTCTGAAATCCTATACTAGGAAAGATACATTAGAAAAAAAAACATGGAGAAATGTCAAAACTCGACATTTAACTGCGCGATTTGCGGGTTTCAGCTGATTCAACTTAACCGTCATCGCGCCACAAGTAGCAGAAATGCACAACTCGATTGGCCGGTGGAGACGTTCCTCATCAAATAAGGGGGGTCAAACGAGGTTATGAGGAGGGGTGAAGGAGACAAGTGTGCGGTCATATGTTTAAAATTTTAATAACCTTAATTGCTATGACGTAATCTCCTTAATAAATAGCGTATATTCATTTAATATAATATATTAATAATTTTCGTTAAATAATTCATTTTTTATTCCGCACCCCTGTATCCCCTCACAGTACCTAAAACTTCAATGAACGCTCCTCCTCCAGGTCATCCAATACTAAAAAACTTTTGGAAACCGCTCTCCCCCGCCCCCACCATAATCTTAAAAAGAGTTGCTTTGTCACAAACACACACTTTTTTAACCAATCAGACACCTCCGTTATCCCACACCCTCACCGTCACACCCCTGTATCCCCTCACAGTACCTAAAACTTTCCTGAATCCCCCTCCACCAAGTCATCCAATACTAAAAAAAAACTTTTGGAAACCTCTCTCCCCCCTCCCCCAGCCCTCACAATAGCTAAATTATCTCAAACCCCAGTTCAGTTCTCTAAATGTAATGGACATGTCAGGCCCCCGAATACGCCTTCCCCACAATTTTGAGCGATCAAATTACCCCGATTAGTCTCCTCTCATAACTTACCACTCTCTTAACCCGTATTTACTATGAGATTGTCCCCTTAATAAATAGCGTATGTTCATTTAATATAATATATTAATAATTTTCGTTAAATAATTCATTCCACAAGACACTTGTCGAAAAAACAAAATGGCGGATTAGTTTGACAGAAATACGCGTATCGATTTATTCAGGAATGTCTGTCGGTTGTGTCCTTGGGCAAGACACTTCATCCCTATTGACCATGTGGGGGCATGGTGACGCTGTGCACTAAGGCGTACTGCACGTCGATGGAGCACCTGTCTTCAACCAATGCAGACCCTGTGTAGAATCTTGACAGTTGCTTGCCGTTGCTCGATGGCTCTCTCCGGCTTTCCCCACCCGTAAAACTGTCGTGGTCATGATTAGTTATTGTGCAGACCTTAAAATCCAATAAATAAATATAAATAAATAGTCGGTTATCAAAACAGCCCTTAAGTGTTTAACAGTTAATTGTGGACCAGTGCGTTTAAAAGTGAAAAAAATTAGGTGATAGCATACGGACTGTGTTTAATCATAGAAAAATCACACCCGCGCTATTACTAACCTGTATGATTTATTTTTGAATGTTCGCTGAAGAATAACCCACCCATCTAAGTAAAAGCATGAAAGAGCTACCATTATCTTATTACCTATGTGAGGTGGGGGGTGGTCGGTAACGTTGTGTACTATGGCGTACTACCTTCAGCCAATGATAACCCTGTGTAGAACTTTGACAGTTGTTCGCCTCTGCACGATGGTTCTTTCCAGATTGCCCCAACTGTCGTTAAATAAATGAAAAAAACTACAATTCTATAATAACAGGCCAAGACCCCTTCGTTTTGTCAGGGGGAAAATCAACAGTACTTTCACCCCCCTCATTTTAATAGTTGAAAAGTGCTGTTACTCGATCAAAAAAAAATGGTAAAAGGATATGCGACTCTATATTAGCCACCCAAATTTGCGAGACTTGGGGAAAATATAACCCACCTAGAGCTGCACCAAAGCTACGTACACTATTCGAATTCCCGCATTGTGTCCTTGGGCAAGTTAATTTACCCCGATTATCTACATGGGAGCACGATGACGGCGTGTAATAAAGTGTACTGCACGTCGGTGATACGCATATTTTAGAACAATCTAACCCTGCTTGTGCGGATTTCCGACGTTGGTGAGATGACAGTTACTCGTCGTTGCTCTGTGGTTCTCTTTGGATATTCCGGAGGCTGCCTGTAAAATTGTCACGTTTAATTATAACTTGAACTTGATGTCCGGGTGTAATGAAATAGCGTATTTTCTGCAGACATTCTAAATAAACGCAGCTGGTTTACAGACCTGTACATATTTTTTTTTTTTCAATTGAGTAAAAATATAGGATAGTTACTGATGTAACACGCCAATCAGTATGTTTAATGAATCCAACTACGCCAGTCCGACCGACCCTTTGCCCACCATGATCACAACAAACGTTTCAATTCTCTCTCTCTCTCTCTCTCTCTCTCTCTCTCTCTCACCGATACAGTACGGGTGGAAACTAATTGCGTTCAAGCTGTTGTTTTTTTTCTAGGTTTTACCACTCCCCTTACAGCGCAAATCGAAATGAAATCTAATTCATTGAACCATACTACAGTGGATGTCAAAATTAATTTTTGAACGCCATTTTTTCTATGTGCCACTATCAGCAGCTATGACCATAGCGTAACTTTGTGGTAAAATGCTTATTTTTGTACAAAACTCAAGACCTTTCTCTGACAAATGCCTATATAAAAAGAAGATAATACGTGAGAATGCGTTGTGTACCTGCATTTTGTTGATAAAATATGGCATGACCACATTCCCGAATATTAATGATGTACCCGCTTAATAACAGCCGAATTTTTATCGGATCATAGTTTTTGATTTGAATAATTGCCGATTTTTGTATTAAATCACATTCAGTAATTTATGTAGATTTCCTGAACTGGGCGAAGGTCAAGAAAAGCACTCTGTAGTTTAGGAGACTCCACAAATAAAAAGAAAATAAAAAATATTAGATATCTTGCATTTTTTTTATTATCCATATTAACCAGAAATCAAAACTAGTCAAATTAATTAGAATTAAATTACAAATGGATATGAAATTTGCAGTAAAATGAACACTGGTATATGCTGCTGGCCGCATTTTTAGTTGTCTGTAATGGCTGTTGTTCAGAATGTCACCCTATTGGGGTGAGTTTTCGCTTTTTCGTCCAGTTTCATGAGAGCTTCCACGAAGTCCGTTCCACATTCGCAATCTTTTCCAGGGGCCATTCTTCAAAGGCTGGTCCATCGCAACTTTGCGGAGATATTGTTTTCTGGACGACAAACTGCAATATGATCTGGGTTTCCGATCAGACCCCTTGGGATATTTTGATCTTTAAGGATGTTTGCCAAAATTTTCCACCCTGTCGGTTGAAAATCTTTTCTTTTTCGCAGCAGATCATTTATTAGATCACACATATTGGAGCCCGAAATTGTAATGCTGTTATACACGAGTCGATCTTTCTCATCCCAGGATAAATTGGGTATATTCTTTATTATCTGGAGTAACAAAAGCGCCTTCTGCTGCATGGAATCTGGTATAACGGCTAACCAGTCCGGATGATTTTCCACTGAAAAACTAGTCGTTAAGGAGTGTGGTTTGGTGGTTTCTTTGCGTAAATTTGATTGGCGCTGAAAGATTATCTGGTTCAGCAGCCCTTTCTCTTCAGAACCCGATGTTGAAGATTCAGGAATTGGTCTCATACTCTGGTCTATGGGCGGGACAGCTACAGCATTCAGGGGTGTGCGTATTTCCTGCAACTGTTCACTCCCCCATGGTTCAATACACTGAATTCTGCTTGAAGGTAGGTTGGTTGAGTCATCCATCACTAGCGATTTTACTGGCTCTAGCTTATTTGCAAGCCCCAAAATATTTCCACTTGTTAATGCATTGTTCCAACTAAAGGCTGATTTCATATGCACTGGAGGATAGGGTGGCTCGTTACAGACAGATCTGGTTGTTAACTCGGCTGTATTTGAGTTCGCTCCCCCTATAGTGTGTTTAAAATTTACATTTTTATGTAATTTTCGTCTGTGTCGATAATAATTAGTTTTATGAGAGTAAGATTTTTGACACAATTCACAGACGTAGCGTGAATTCATCATTTTCAGAAGCGAGTTAATAGAGTGGCAATACAGTTCCAACACTCTGCCATTTATATGTATGAATAGAATGGGTCCCACCCCAACCTGTCAATCGCTGATTGGCTAATTTTATATCAAGATAAGGTGGGTTCTACCCCAACCTGTTGATCATTGGTTACTTCAAATTCTCACACAGTGCATTGTGGGAAATTCCAGTGGTAGAGCTCTGATGTAAAATAAGTTACAAATTGATATAGTTTGCTTCAAAAAAAAAAGAAACATCAAAGTCACATTCATGACAAGCCGAGGTAGCACATCTGAACCACCAACTCTACACTGTTTAATCAGATAATCCATTTAATCAGATAATTACATGTGCATGTCGGTTTTTCATTGGTTTTTCATCAGTTTCCATCGGTTTTTCATTGGTTTTTATCGGTTTTCATTGGTTTTTATCGGTTTTACAATTCGATAAAACGGTTTTTAGTGATTTTACAATTCGATAAAACGGTTTTTAGTGATTTAAATCACGTAAAATGATCACTAATTACCACTAATTGTTCACTAATGGTCACTAATTAGTGGCAATTAGTGACCATTAGTGACCAATTGGTCACTAATTAGTGACCATTAGTGATCAATTAGTGGTAATTAGTGATCAATTAGTGGTAATTAGTGACCATTAGTGATCAATTAGTGATAATTAGTGATCAATTAGTGGTAATTAGTGACCATTAGTGATCAATTAGTGGTAATTAGTGATCAATTAGTGGTAATTAGTGACCATTAGTGATCAATTAGTGGTAATTAGTGATCAATTAGTGGTAATTAGTGACCATTAGTGAACAATTAGTGGTAATTAGTGATCATTTTACGTGATTTAAATCACTAAAAACCATTTTATCGAATTGTAAAATCACTAAAAACCGTTTTATCGAATTGTAAAACCGATAAAAACCAATGAAAACCGATAAAAACCAATGAAAAACCGATGGAAACTGATGAAAAACCAATGAAAAACCGATATGCACATGTAATTATCTGATTAAATGGATTATCTGATTAAACAGTGTAGAGTTGGTGGTTCAGATGTGCTACCTCGGCTTGTCATGAATGTGACTTTGATGTTTCTTTTTTTTTTGAAGCAAACTATATCAATTTGTAACTTATTTTACATCAGAGCTCTACCACTGGAATTTCCCACAATGCACTGTGTGAGAATTTGAAGTAACCAATGATCAACAGGTTGGGGTAGAACCCACCTTATCTTGATATAAAATTAGCCAATCAGCGATTGACAGGTTGGGGTGGGACCCATTCTATTCATACATATAAATGGCAGAGTGTTGGAACTGTATTGCCACTCTATTAACTCGCTTCTGAAAATGATGAATTCACGCTACGTCTGTGAATTGTGTCAAAAATCTTACTCTCATAAAACTAATTATTATCGACACAGACGAAAATTACATAAAAATGTAAATTTTAAACACACTATAGGGGGAGCGAACTCAAATACAGCCGAGTTAACAACCAGATCTGTCTGTAACGAGCCACCCTATCCTCCAGTGCATATGAAATCAGCCTTTAGTTGGAACAATGCATTAACAAGTGGAAATATTTTGGGGCTTGCAAATAAGCTAGAGCCAGTAAAATCGCTAGTGATGGATGACTCAACCAACCTACCTTCAAGCAGAATTCAGTGTATTGAACCATGGGGGAGTGAACAGTTGCAGGAAATACGCACACCCCTGAATGCTGTAGCTGTCCCACCCATAGACCAGGGTATGAGATCAATTCCTGAATCTTCAACATCGGGTTCTGAAGAGAAAGGGCTGCTGAACCAGATAATCTTTCAGCGCCAATCAAATTTACGCAAAGAAACCACCAAACCACACTCCTTAACGACTAGTTTTTCAGTGGAAAATCATCCGGACTGGTTAGCCGTTATACCAGATTCCATGCAGCAGAAGGCGCTTTTGTTACTCCAGATAATAAAGAATATACCCAATTTATCCTGGGATGAGAAAGATCGACTCGTGTATAACGGCATTACAATTTCGGGCTCCAATATGTGTGATCTAATAAATGATCTGCTGCGAAAAAGAAAAGATTTTCAACCGACAGGGTGGAAAATTTTGGCAAACATCCTTAAAGATCAAAATATCCCAAGGGGTCTGATCGGAAACCCAGATCATATTGCAGTTTGTCGTCCAGAAAACAATATCTCCACAAAGTTGCGATGGACCAGCCTTTGAAGAATGGCCCCTGGAAAAGATTGCGAATGTGGAACGAACTTCGTGGAAGCTCTCATGAAACTGGACGAAAAAGCGAAAACTCACCCCAATAGGGTGACATTCTGAACAACAGCCATTACAGACAACTAAAAATGCGGCCAGCAGCATATACCAGTGTTCATTTTACTGCAAATTTCATATCCATTTGTAATTTAATTCTAATTAATTTGACTAGTTTTGATTTCTGGTTAATATGGATAATAAAAAAAATGCAAGATATCTAAGATTTTTTATTTTCTTTTTATTTGTGGAGTCTCCTAAACTACAGAGTGCTTTTCTTGACCTTCGCCCAGTTCAGGAAATCTACATAAATTACTGAATGTGATTTAATACAAAAATCGGCAATTATTCAAATCAAAAACTATGATCCGATAAAAATTCGGCTGTTATTAAGCGGGTACATCATTAATATTCGGGAATGTGGTCATGCCATATTTTATCAACAAAATGCAGGTACACAACGCATTCTCACGTATTATCTTCTTTTTATATAGGCATTTGTCAGAGAAAGGTCTTGAGTTTTGTACAAAAATAAGCATTTTACCACAAAGTTACGCTATGGTCATAGCTGCTGATAGTGGCACATAGAAAAAATGGCGTTCAAAAATTAATTTTGACATCCACTGTAGTATGGTTCAATGAATTAGATTTCATTTCGATTTGCGCTGTAAGGGGAGTGGTAAAACCTAGAAAAAAAACAACAGCTTGAACGCAATTAGTTTCCACCCGTACTGTATCGGTCAGAGAGAGAGAGAGAGAGAGAGAGAGAGAGAGAGAGAGAGAGAGAATTGAAACGTTTGTTGTGATCATGGTGGGCAAAGGGTCGGTCGGACTGGCGTAGTTGGATTCATTAAACATACTGATCGGCGTGTTACATCAGTAACTATCCTATATTTTTACTCAATTGAAAAAAAAAAAAATATGTACAGGTCTGTAAACCAGCTGCGTTTATTTAGAATGTCTGCAGAAAATACGCTATTTCATTACACCCGGACATCAAGTTCAAGTTATAATTAAACGTGACAATTTTACAGGCAGCCTCCGGAATATCCAAAGAGAACCACAGAGCAACGACGAGTAACTGTCATCTCACCAACGTCGGAAATCCGCACAAGCAGGGTTAGATTGTTCTAAAATATGCGTATCACCGACGTGCAGTACACTTTATTACACGCCGTCATCGTGCTCCCATGTAGATAATCGGGGTAAATTAACTTGCCCAAGGACACAATGCGGGAATTCGAATAGTGTACGTAGCTTTGGTGCAGCTCTAGGTGGGTTATATTTTCCCCAAGTCTCGCAAATTTGGGTGGCTAATATAGAGTCGCATATCCTTTTACCATTTTTTTTTGATCGAGTAACAGCACTTTTCAACTATTAAAATGAGGGGGGTGAAAGTACTGTTGATTTTCCCCCTGACAAAACGAAGGGGTCTTGGCCTGTTATTATAGAATTGTAGTTTTTTTCATTTATTTAACGACAGTTGGGGCAATCTGGAAAGAACCATCGTGCAGAGGCGAACAACTGTCAAAGTTCTACACAGGGTTATCATTGGCTGAAGGTAGTACGCCATAGTACACAACGTTACCGACCACCCCCACCTCACATAGGTAATAAGATAATGGTAGCTCTTTCATGCTTTTACTTAGATGGGTGGGTTATTCTTCAGCGAACATTCAAAAATAAATCATACAGGTTAGTAATAGCGCGGGTGTGATTTTTCTATGATTAAACACAGTCCGTATGCTATCACCTAATTTTTTTCACTTTTAAACGCACTGGTCCACAATTAACTGTTAAACACTTAAGGGCTGTTTTGATAACCGACTATTTATTTATATTTATTTATTGGATTTTAAGGTCTGCACAATAACTAATCATGACCACGACAGTTTTACGGGTGGGGAAAGCCGGAGAGAGCCATCGAGCAACGGCAAGCAACTGTCAAGATTCTACACAGGGTCTGCATTGGTTGAAGACAGGTGCTCCATCGACGTGCAGTACGCCTTAGTGCACAGCGTCACCATGCCCCCACATGGTCAATAGGGATGAAGTGTCTTGCCCAAGGACACAACCGACAGACATTCCTGAATAAATCGATACGCGTATTTCTGTCAAACTAATCCGCCATTTTGTTTTTTCGACAAGTGTCTTGTGGAATGAATTATTTAACGAAAATTATTAATATATTATATTAAATGAACATACGCTATTTATTAAGGGGACAATCTCATAGTAAATACGGGTTAAGAGAGTGGTAAGTTATGAGAGGAGACTAATCGGGGTAATTTGATCGCTCAAAATTGTGGGGAAGGCGTATTCGGGGGCCTGACATGTCCATTACATTTAGAGAACTGAACTGGGGTTTGAGATAATTTAGCTATTGTGAGGGCTGGGGGAGGGGGGAGAGAGGTTTCCAAAAGTTTTTTTTTAGTATTGGATGACTTGGTGGAGGGGGATTCAGGAAAGTTTTAGGTACTGTGAGGGGATACAGGGGTGTGACGGTGAGGGTGTGGGATAACGGAGGTGACTGATTGGTTAAAAAAGTGTGTGTTTGTGACAAAGCAACTCTTTTTAAGATTATGGTGGGGGCGGGGGAGAGCGGTTTCCAAAAGTTTTTTAGTATTGGATGACCTGGAGGAGGAGCGTTCATTGAAGTTTTAGGTACTGTGAGGGGATACAGGGGTGCGGAATAAAAAATGAATTATTTAACGAAAATTATTAATATATTATATTAAATGAATATACGCTATTTATTAAGGAGATTACGTCATAGCAATTAAGGTTATTAAAATTTTAAACATATGACCGCACACTTGTCTCCTTCACCCCTCCTCATAACCTCGTTTGACCCCCCTTATTTGATGAGGAACGTCTCCACCGGCCAATCGAGTTGTGCATTTCTGCTACTTGTGGCGCGATGACGGTTAAGTTGAATCAGCTGAAACCCGCAAATCGCGCAGTTAAATGTCGAGTTTTGACATTTCTCCATGTTTTTTTTTCTAATGTATCTTTCCTAGTATAGGATTTCAGACAAAACGTCCACTGGAACATCTTGACATCGATGTACACTGCCTCTCTCTTTTGTTGAATTTGCTATTGAAACACAAAATTGACAGTTCAAAGCACCTTCTTGGTGGGTTTTCAGATGATCCGTTAATTCATCAAAGTATTGGGGCATAAAGTACAGCCATGTATATCCTCTCCCCCGTGTACAGTAGTCTCATGGCGATTTCTCTTGTGATTTTTTTTTTGAGAACTCGTCATAACGTAGAAATTGGACCATTAAAAAAATACTTTATCGCGTGAGGGGTAAAATCAGAATATCTTGGTCTATGAGAGTTTTTCAACAGCCATAAAAACGAGAAGAATAAACTTGCATTATTAATATGTAAGAATCACGCCAAGTTATTAAATCAAATTATACCTATAAAAATAGCCACAATGGAGTCGTTCACAGTCTTCAGGTAAAAGCAAGACACATCTTGTCACGTGATATATTGATTTTTAAATACATGATAGCATGTCCAGTCTAACGATATTTATGACCGGTCGTTAAAGTGTGACAATAGATTTAATTGCTTCAACATCTGTCAGTAGTTGGCGTTTGAAAAGAAAAAATCGATTTAATGATACCCAGACACGTGATGACCTGTGCGGGTCAGTCAACCGATAGCATGCGCATATGTCCAGTATGTCAATATTAATTCATTTATTAATATACTAATTATTATAATCAACCCTAATTACATTAATTACATTAATTACATTAATTATGCAACAGTCATTAATTACATTAATTATTAAAGTGATTAAAAAAAAATCATTAAGTAATATTAATTACCTTACGTAACATTTTAATTATGATGACGTCATCGACCCCCCTCGTCCCCCTCGGCCCCTCTCCCCCAGAATAGGGTCAAAAACCACATCTTCTACTACTGGTATATCTCCTGAACCAGTCAAAAATGGGTTAAGACCTCGATTTTTGAATACCCTTACTACCTACAAAAATGTTTCCTTATCAGTTTTGCGTCCGGTAAAAGAAGTTACGTTTCTCTGTGGCATTCCTATTTGATATTGTTGGTGTCCAAAAAACAGACTATTTTTTCAAAATTGTGAAATTTAGCAGTCCATGGAGGGTTAACAAATGCTTACCGGAATAATTTATCCATGCAGCTGGCAATGTGACACCAAGACCTATCAATGGCCATTTTCTTTGAAAACCTTACAAGATGTTTGTAAAGAAATCCAGAGAAAACATGATTTTTTAAAGTTTTTGATGGGTATCGCTATTAATCACCACAAAAGGGGTTAACGCTTGGTTTTTTGAATACAAAAATTACAAAAATGACCCTCGGTGAACTCCACTTCCAAGAAAGGAGATTATGTTTATTTCTCAGGTATACGTTGGGTGCTGTACGTTTCCGATAAAAGAGACCATTTCCACAAAATTACGATGCTTGGCAGCCTGTAGCGGGTTAATAAACGCTCACCGGAATAGTTTGTCATTGCAACTTGTAATGTCACACAATGATCTGCGAGTAGTCAATTTTTCATGAAAACCTACAGGATATTTTTAGAGAAATCCACAGAAAATGGGAATTTTAAGCTTTTAAGGGGTATCTATCTTTAGCCTGCCCACAATGGGTTAAAACTTCGACTTTTGAATACCCTTACTACTTACAAAAATGTTTTGGTATAAATTGTACGCTCGATAAAAGAAGGCACTTTTCTTTGTGGCGTACCCATTGGGTGCTGTTGGTGTCCAAACACAGCCCATTTTATCACAATTTTGCCATTTAGCAGTTCGTGGATGGTTAACGTATGCTCACCGGAGTATTTAATCCACGCAGCTTCTATTGTCACACCAAGACCTGCGCGTGGCCAATTTTTCTTGAAAATCTACTAGACTCGGTTAGAAAAAATCCACAGAAAACATGCATTTTTGAGCTTTTGAGGGGTATTGCAGTTTAACCAGCCCAAAACGGGTTAACGCTTGGTTTATCCTACTTCCAATAAATGAAGTTATGTTTATCTCTCGTGTATCGTTTGGGTAGTGTGACAGCATGTGGAGGGTTACCATATGCATTACCTAATAATAATAATAATAATAATAATAATAATAATAATAATAATAATCCGTAGAAAAACAATAGTCTTTTCCAGAGGGAAAAGCCTAAAAATGTACCTTTGGTAGGGATGGAGTTGACTATGGAAAAGACTGAACTAAATATTTGAATTAGAGTTACCCGCCTTGAAAAGCAGCATATCAGAAATGATGCAATCTCCAAAACTAAGCAGCCATGGAAAATTTGTTGTTTCAAGAAGCGTTTAAAGTATTCTACTGACATCTTGCATTATTGTTGAATATTCCAGACAAATAAAGAGTGTGACTTGATGACCTTTTGGACCTAAAAAATACAACTGACTGTTGGTGCGTTTTTTTGGGAATTCCCCCCCAAAATATGTGCACGTGGCCGGTATTTCCCTTCCTGTCAGTTTTTCTCTTATTTTTTGCATGACCCCCTATTTTCGGGTCAGAAAAAGAAAGTTGTCTGAACGGCTATAATTAACAAATATATCTGAATGCCAAAATTAAAGTGATACGACCATATGTTTTTCGCCTAAACTTTATAATGGTCGCATTTGAGAAAATATTTAATGCTATGATACCAAATGATATGATTGAGCCACCATTACAGTTTAACCCTTTACCCAACGCAGACGATATCAAAATTTATTATTTTAAATATCATTTTTTCAAATTTTTCAAAAAATGTCAACAAAACCATATCATGTGACCCCTCGCTGGAACGAGCTCGACGAGCTCGTTCCAACGAGGGGTCACATGATATGGTTTTGTTGACATTTTTTGAAAAATAATATTTTTTCAACTGCTGAATTTGCATATTAAGCGGGCGGATACGGCTGATTCGTTGGGTAAAAGCTTTAACTAAACTCATGAAAAGATGTCATGAAATAATAGCATTTGAATGAGTAACAATATTTGGGGTCACTCGGTTACCAATAATACATTGTGTCGTCGATCAGATTTGACACTTGCTCCATCGCCCCCCCTCCCCTCCCCCATCACAACCACCACCAAGAAAAATGTTGAAAAATTGTATTTATATTGAAATGTGTGTTTTTTTCATGACTTTCTTGTTATTTTGTATCATATTTCATATATATACCATGTTCCAGTTTTGGGAAGAATAAAGAAATATAACAATAAATAAAAGAAACACGCTCTTAATTCAGAAATCCCTCAATGAAATAAATTGACACAATGAGAATTTAGAGGGGATTCTAGGGGGGGGGGGAGTGAAAGGACTGGCTGGGGGGGGGGGGGGGGGGGGGGGTTCCAGGTATTTTGAACAACCCAACATCATTTCTACTTTCCCGGGAAAACACAAAACGCAGTGGGATACTTGAATGTCCTATCTGCTTCTAAAGTGCCTCCCCCCACACCCACACGCGCGTGCACGCGTGAACGCACGCACGTACGCACACAGAACACAAACGCAAAAACATTGGATGCCTGAATGCGCTGCTTACTGTTAATGTGATTCTAACGCCGCCCCCCGCCCCCAATGACCTCATCGCAGCCAGCACACAATTCAATTCAATTTTCAATTCAATTCAATATTTTTTTTCACAGCATACATATACAAAGGAAAGAAACAAGGTTACAAAAAAACAAAGGTGGATGTACAAATGTATACTGTGGGGAATGACATAGCCTTATGACTGTCTTCCTGTCATCCCCTAGACAATAAAAATAAAGACTAAACAGCAAAATGGCAAATGATGTACTCAAGTAAGGTAAATCTTGACAGCAGGTAGTACATTGTTTTTTTTGTTAATATTGTATTGATATGTATTGATTATTAGTTCATTGTGGATCAAACTTCCAGATGTTCTGACTCTGGTTATTTAGATCTGTGGATTGTGGATTAACCGTGTTCTAACCGTATTTTAACCGTATTTCTGAATGAATGAAGTAAATAAGCGTCCGTTGGTAAACCATTATAATAATCGCACGCTAAAGGAGTGAAGTAAATGACCATAAGTGACCGTACCAACCTGGTTATCTGCTTGCTGGGAGAAAAGAGGAGAATATGATAACACCGAGAGTCGTAACTAGCCGAGGCAGTCGGGACACCTTGGGTTTGAACAGCTGATATTGGCGATATATGTATTCAGATATTGTTCAGTTAATATTTTTTTAAAAGATGTTCGGGTAAGGGTTTTTATCGTTGTATCAATGTCATTCCACAGTTTAGGAAACGAAAAATATGGAAGTGCGGCTGAGAACTGAGTGCAGGGTTTATGGGTGTTTAGGCTTCCACATTGCCTCGTAGTCATGCCCGAGGGATTCCAGTACACTTGACACGTATCATCAAAACTGACGGGGAGATTGTTCTGCGACCAGTCGTGCATAAATAAAAGTGAATGTAATTTGTACAGATCGTTAAATTTAAGAATTTTAAACGTTTGAACAGCGGGTCCGCATGTGAGTTGAACTTTTTGTTCGCTATGATACGTACAGCTTTCTTTTGTAAGTTTAAAATTTGTTTGGTAGCTGTTGCGTTGCCCCGTATTTGAATACCATAAATTAAGTGGCTTTGAATTAATGTGAAATAAAGTAGACGTAGTGTCTCGGGCGGTAGAAAATTCTTGGCTCTATTCAAGATATAAATTGCTCTGGATATTTTTGTACAGAGTGTAGATATATGGTGATGAAATTTAAGGTTCTCGTCCATTTTGATTCCTAGAAATTTTATGAATTTGTGGTCACGATTGTTACCTGCTATTGTTAAATCTGAGTTATTCAATGTAATGTGGATTTGAACGTTATCGTAATTGTAGTTGTCATTTTGGGGATGAAGAAGTATGACTTTAGTTTTGTTAGCATTTAAAGATAACCTGTTAGTTTAAACATATTTTATTGCCATAAATGCAAAAGGATCGGAGAACAAGTTATACAACTTAAACAAACTCCTTTCCCGTACAAAGAATAACTTATTATAATGCGGCAAGAACATAGAATAAACTGATTACACAAAATACGAACTACAAACGAAATTTGAACTGATAATTTAGAGAAAGGAGGAAGTGAATAGAAGATGAGAGGTAAAAGGTGAAAGGTAAAAGGTGAACAGGCTATCGTCAAGTAGCATACCTTGATGGCAGAGGGGTGCTTAGTTTTCGAAAAGACTGTTGAGTGTGATTCGCCGTATCGTAATATGATGCTGATCAAGCAAAACGCCTGCTAGTGATTATGAAAGATTATACTTTTTGAAATAATAAAACATTCTGCGATACCGACAAATTTGAAATTCCATAGAGCAAATCATTAACACAAGTTATATTGCAGAAACTTATGGCATTTATCATTACGAGCCGCTGAGTATGATACTTAGGACAATTAAAAAAGAAATGGCTGGCATTTTCGGATTCGTGACCACATTCACAATGTGGGTCTGTGCAAATGTAGTTAAGGAATTTGTCCTGGTTTAGATCGCTGCAACCATTGCGTAATCTACAATGCAGAATATTTGCTTTTCTATTTCCAGCCAGGAAATAAACTGGAGGTTTGGGTACAGGGTCTCTAGATGAAAAGTGCTGTTTAAATTCACTTAGGGTAGATGCGTCTTTGGCGGTTCTGGGAAGACGGTTCCACAATTCTAATGTTGAAGGAAAAAATGACTTTTTGAAGTGTTCCGTCCTACACAAGAATGAATTATAATCAGAAGCGTTCCGAAGATTATAGGACGCACTGTCACCAATACGCGTTGGAAGATGTTCAAATAGGAACTCGGGTGATTCGTGATTAATAATCTTATACATAGTACAGAGTCTGTGGAACCTTCTTCGGTCACCCAAAGTTTTCCAACCAAGTTCAAGTAAAACTGAATCGGACGAAGTTGAACGGTTTAACCCTGTTATTATTCTGGCATCGTCGAACTGGAGTCTATCGATTCTTTTTAATAAGTAGTCGGGGGCGCAATCCCATACAATATCTCCATAGTCCAAAAGTGGAAGTATAAACACTAAATAAATTTGCTCTAAGGTTTTCCTTGGGAGCATAAATTTTAATTTCCGGAGTTGTGAGAGTCTTGCGTTTACTTTTTAACAAATATCCGCTATATGTTTGTCCCAGCCTAGGTTGGTTTGTAAGTGTAGTCCGAGATGTTTGTGACAATCAGTAAGGGTAACGGGGCAATTCTTGAAACGTAATAATGGCTCAAATGTGGCCGAGCGATTATATGTAAAGAAAACAGCTTCAGTTTTGTCGGGGTTAAATGTTACAAGCCATTTCTGTGACCAAACATGAATAGTATCGAGATCTTTATTTAGGGCGGATGCAACCTCATGTTGACTTGTATTGTTGTTGTTAAGGCATGTATCATCTGCAAAGAGCCTCGCAAGTGAATCAAGTGATTCGGCAATGTCGTTGATATAGATTAGAAATAAAAAAAAGTCCTAAAACAGATCCTTGAGGAACACCGGCAGTTATCGTGGAGTATGGGGAATAAGTGTTGTTTACTAGGACTCTCTGTTTCCTGTGTGTTAAATAGTTTTGAAACCATTCTAATAAATTACCAGTAATCCCATATTGCTGAAGTTTAAAGATAAGTCCCCTATGCCACACCCTCTTGAAGGCTTTGGATATATCACAGAATATTGCACAGGTAACAAGACGCTTGTCTAAAGATAGACGTAACGAGTCATATAGTTCTAGGAGTTGATATATTGTGCTGTGGCCAGGAAGAAATCCTGACTGGTATTTGTATATCAGATTATTATCGTAGAAGTGTGCGAAAACATGTTTTAGGACCACTTTCTCAAACACTTTACCTAATATTGGAAGTAAGGATATTGGTCTATAGTTTTTACATGCAGATGGATCTTTATGTTTGAAAAGTGGAATGACGTTTGCTTTTTACCAATCGTCGGGAAAGACGCCTTTGTCTATGCTTTGTTGGAATAATATTTTTAATGGGACTGCTACAGTTTTCGAGGTACCCTTTAACATTCTTACACTGATATCGTCATGACCATGGGCCTTGTTAGACATAAGTGATTTGATTGCCCAGACAATATCACTTTCTTCGACGTTAACAGTTGTTAATTTCACGTTACACCGACTGTTGAATTGTGGGAGACTATGGTTGCTATCGTCAATTGTACTGTTTTTAAGGAACGTTGCATTTAGGATTTCTGACTTCTCGAAGCTATCAGTAATTAAGTTATTTGGGTCATTGGTATCGCCATTGTACAGTGGGGGAATTGATTTCATCTTGGTTTTGTTTAAGAGGTCTTTGATGACATGCCAGAAGTATTTTGGTGATGGGGAGTTAGAGAGGGTCTGTTCCAGAGTATCTAAATATTGCTGCTTGGCATGTTTTTTCATATTGTTTACTTTGTTACGTGTAGCACTGTATGCATTCCAGTCAGTAATTTTCTTAGTTGTTAAAGCCTTTTTCCGTAATCGATCTCGTCGCCTAATGTGTTGACGGAGATCAGAATTAAACCAATGTTTATCTCGAGGGCGGACAAGTACTTTTGACTGTGGGACACATTCGTCTATTATGTGCAAGTATCGTATTGTGAATCGAAGTTGTGCTTCATTGATGTCACCAGTACTGTCTGTACCAGAGATTAAACTCTGCAAGATAACCTGTTCGCAGAACACCAGTGGTTGATTTTTGATAATTCATTGTTTGCCATCTCCGTAAAGTGGATGTCATTGATATAGAGGACGAACAAAAGAAGACCAAGTACAGAGCCCTGGGGTACACCTGTAGTGACATTGAGTAACTTCGACGATTCACTAGTGAATTGAACATATTGGGATCTCCCGGAGAGACAGTTCTGAAACCAAGAATTAGCTATACCTCTTATACCATAGTGTTCAAGTTTTCGAGCGAGTATTTCATGATCAATAGTGTCAAATGCTTTGGAAAAATCTAAAAACATAGATAGTGTGCAATCTTTAGTTGCTTTGTTATTCATTAAGGAAACGTGGTTGATAAGATGCATTACTGGGTGAAATGTTGAGTGTCCCCTTCTGAATCCAAACTGATAGTTATAAATAACGCCGGGTGCATATAAGAAATGTGATAACCTTTTAAGCATTAACTTCTCTAAGACTTTAGAAAAGGAAGGAAGAATACTTATTGGACGATAATTGTCGAAAGACTGTTTATCCCCGGATTTAAAAATTGGTATTACTTTCGCGATTTTCATTTTTGATGATACAATTCCAGCTGAAAAAGAGGTATTTATAATGTGAGTTAAAGGAACAATAATTTCATGTATAATGTCTTTTACTAGTTTCGGAGAGATGTTGTCCTGACCAGCAGATGTTTTCCTAGGAAGACATTTTACGGCGGATATAACTTCATCATGGGTTGCAGGTGATACAAAAAAAGAGTCGGTGACGCTGTTGTTTAGGTAATCAGAGAATCGATGTGTGGGACTTACCATGTTGTTGGATACACGATTTCCAATATTGATAAAGTAGTTGTTGAATTTCTCAGCAATTTGGATGGGGGCAGTGTACTCCTCATTGTTTTCAATAAACGATGATGGTAGACGGGGAGGAATATCTGACTTATTTATTGCCTTGCGGAGAATTTCCCAGGTTTTCTTGATGTTTCCCCTATTTTCTGAAATCAGCTGGCTGTAATAGTTCTTTTTAAGTTTACGTTTAAGTTGATTGAAGATTTGTCAGTAGTTTTTGTATCTTGTGATATTGTCAGTGGTCGGGGACTTAAATATTTTTTTTTTCAAGTAATTTGTGTTTGTTTCGGGAGGACTGTAGAAGACCGTAGGTCATCCATGGTTCTCTTTTTACGTATTTTTTCAGGGTTTTTAATGTTATTAACGGAAAGGCTTGGTTAAAAGCCGTATTTAGAATTGCTAGAAATTTCTCACAGGCTTCGTTAACACTGTCCTCTTGGCATACATTGCTAAAATCAGATTCAGATAGTAGCTGTTTGAATAAATTAATGGTTCGTGTGTTAAAAATTCTCTTAGGCTACTGTATATTGTCATTATGGTTGGTGCTCTTGAAATTTTCGGTGTAAAATGTAGCGAAATGATCGCTCACATCAGCAATGATTATTCCAGACGTGTGTAAATTGAATCGATTACAAAAAATATGGTCAATTATAGTTGCCGAATGACTTGTTATTCTCGTTGGTTTGGTTATCATCGGCGTGAAACCATAGCCGAATAGGGCTTCTAAATATTCTAAATATTGATCAGTTTTTTGGTGTTCGTGAAAATTGAGTAGATCTAAGTTGAAATCTCCCATTAGGTAGGTTGGTTTTCTCCCAGTATTGATTTGATCAAGTAGATTTGAATATTGAGCTAAGAACACATGCAAGTACATACTGCTTTCTAGGCCCAAGACTCACAGTTCATGGTTGCATGGAAGGGACGGTGGGAATTAGTGCAATACGTCCTGGGTCTGGAGGTATAGTACTCCTGCAACTTAAACTGTTTTCTTATCTGTCTGCCGATTGCTGCAATTGCCGTGTCGTAGGGACCCATCTGGTTTACAACCCCACCCCGCCCCACTCCCTCGTCACCGCCACCAATCGTTTTTTTTTTCGCGACGGCGCACCCACGTCCTAAACTAAATGAACTTCCATTCTGTCATACTGAACTATTAGTATTGAGTGAGAGTAAAAAAATTGGAGTTGTCCCTCCTATTTTTTCACGTGTGACTGCACAAGCTACTGGGGCCGAATTCTCTCTTGTCCTGTCGGACTAATTAAAAAGCTGCATACCTCACTGTGGGACAGCGATGAAGAAATTAATTTCCAGTCGTCCTGAACATAGAAAATGGATATATGAAAACGATATATATGTCGATACCAACAGTTAGCGACTTATTGTAATCTGAACATCATATTCTGAATACTTGTATGTTCGGGATAACGCCTGAACTAAAAAAATAAAAAAATAATGAGTACAATTGGTGTGAAATATTTTAATTGGTAAAATTGAAAACCTTTGAAATACATAAGTAAGTAAATATTTTTTAAAAAACACCGAGACCGAGAAACATAGACATCTTAAAGTATATTATGTGTGTGTGTGTTTGTGGGGGGGGGGGGGGGGGGGGGGGGGGGGGGAAACTGCCTAATGTCATGTAACTTAGAAAATGTCTATTTAGGTCATGAGTAGTAGGAGAGCGATGGATCGTGCCTGTTTAACAGGATACCATGCAGGATCTCATACGTGACGTCAGAGTAACGTGAGCTAGTGACGTAATGTTTAGTTAGTGCGCATGCGCAGCGCGTGTTGTTAGGGTGATACGTGTTTCCGTCGGCCATTTTGTATACTGGAGGCCACCATCTTGGTTTCTATGGTAGCACGTGGTTGCTATGTTACCCAAAGGCTTCCTATAGGACAGGGGTATGTTCGGAGGGTATGTTCCTTTGTACGAAAGTAATTTCCCGATTCGTAGAATTACCCAAATAAACCCGACAAGTTGTACTATTTCGAATCCTTTCAGAATCCTCTGCTTCTATCTATCTATGCAATAGCGGTCGCGGTGGCTCAGTTGGTAGAGGTGCAGGCTGCAAGCCGAGAGGTCCTCGGTTCGAATCCCACCTGCGGCAACTGCGTTGTGTCCTTGGGCAAGACACTTCACCCCGACTGCCTACATGGGGGCACGATGACGCTGTGTACTAAGGCGTACTGCACGTCGATGGTGCACATGTCTTCAACCAATCTAACCCTGCCTGTGCTGCGGTGCAGAGTTCAGAGTTACGATGTTGGAGAGCTGACAGCTGCTCGTCGTTGCTCGGTGGTTCTCTCCGGGTACTCCGGCTTCCTCCACCCGTAAAATTGTCACGGTCACGATTAGCCATTGTGCATAAGTATGTGACCTTAAACACCAATAAATAAATAAATATCTATGCAATAGTTTTCGTCTACCCAACCATGTTCGTTTGTCCTGGAGTATACACCAGTAGAGGAGAAGAAGCATATCAGCTGGAACAACTTTGCTTATTATTACCATATTTAGCTTTTCTGGCCTGTTCCCGTTAGTTCTGACCCTATTCCGAGTGCTCTTGTTGTTTCATTATCTGGATCACCCAATCAGTTCACTTTACTGGCGCTAACTAATCAATCAGATTGCTTGATTTCTCATAATCTGTATGCAGAGTTATCTCCCTTCTGTTTAACAAATCACATCATTCCCAAAGCCAATATGTTATCGAGCAGTTACTGAAAAGTCATTGCTCGAACGACTCGAAGCCCATCGAGCAAATGAGCTTTAGAGAGATTGCTCGATCGAGTGACTCCACATATTGCTCGAACGACTCGAATCCCATCGAGCAAATGAGCTAATACGACTCTTTTCAGAAAAAGGGATTATACTTACCCCCGACGTTTCCCAAAAAGAGATTCTGTAAGTAGGATACCTAGAAATGGGTGATTTTCCCTAATAAGCTAAAGAGCCAAGAGAGTAATTGCTCCACGAGCAATTGCTCGAACGACTCGAAACCCATCGAGCAAATGCATTTTAGAGCAATTGCTCGATCGAGTGACTCCACATACTGTTCGAATGACTCGAAGCCCATCGAGCAAATGAGCTATAGGGCAATTGCTCGATCGAGTGACTCCACATACTGCTCTATGACTCATCTGGGTATTTTAGGATACCTATGATATTGGACTATACGTGTCGTAGAAACCTTACATCCGGGTACTTCATGCTACATCCAGGTTCTCTGTTGGGAAAGGTATAAAAGGGGTGTGAGCTCGGCTTAAACCGCATTTGTGTTCTCTCCGTCGTCGAGTGAAGACATGTTACCGGTTCGTTGCAGATACTGTTCTAAGTCATTTTCGAGATCGGATAATACTAGAAGACACGAGAAGAACCATTGTCGGCTCCAGTGCAGATATTCTACGAAGCTATTCACACAACCACACAATAGGAAGAGGCATGAAGAACATCACTGTCCAAGAAGAACAGAAGAGCGGAGGGATACTGTAGATTCAATGACTGACCAGAATAAAGTACTTTTAGAATTTTTACGTGTTCTGACAAGGAGGAAATCCATTCCGTTCTACGCGCTGCTGATGAAGATTTGATTACCTGTTTATGTAAATGTGCTACCAACATCCTCGAAGATACGATTGCACTGAATTTGGCTGAATCTGATGACCTGCCAAGATACGAACATGTTTTGAAGCTGCTAATAGATGATGAAATTTCTACCGATATAATAAGAAGTATATTACGAAAGAGTTGCTTTCTCTCGGCGCTTATCAACCCAGTCCTAGCTCTGAAAAGGGTATAAAGGGGATGTACCAACACCAAATACTCATTTGTTCTTCGACCACAAAAGAGTGAAGACATGGCAACTGTGAGTACTGTGGAAAAACATTTTCCCGAAAGTTTAACATGAAGAGGCACAAAGAAGAAGTTTGCTCAAACCGACAAACGGAAAAATCGAGCAACACTGGAAGGCTAGACAGAAATTCAGATACACTGCGAATCCTATCTAATGCGGATTGACATGAAGCAAAGACTATGATCAAGACGGCCAATGATAATTTGATACAGTGTATATGTGATTGTACCTCGAATATCTTGAAGGGGGCAGCACCTATAATAACCAAATCTGAGAGAGCTCAGCTGATCCCATACAAACACCAGGAGAATTGCCTTACCAAAGCGAGAACTATCTTATCGGAAAAGAAGACGGATCATACAGAAAGGAGGATGTTTAGGAAAATTACTCAAACCCATCATCAATGTTCTGTCCGATATCCTATAAAAGGGTCGTTCTCGTAAGAAACTTGTCATTTGTAATCTGACCTTCGAAGAGAGCGGACGCAACGCAACCCAGTTGTGCACCGAAATAATTGTCAAGAGATTCGGACTCTGATGAGTCGTCGGAACTGTCAGAAGATATGGAATATGAAGAAGAAGAGGAAGAAGACGTTTCTATGATGGGAATTATCGTTTAAATACCAAGACGCTTTTGACAACCTCATGAACAAGTATATCGAGGATGGAATGGACAGAGAAGATGCAGTTGAAACAGCATATAGAGCACTTCAAAAAAGTGTCAGAGAAGCCATTAGTGTGAAATACATAAATACTCTAGTGTACATTAAAAATTTTTGCAACGACTCAATACACAAGAAAATTCAAGAAACAGCCAAGCGTCTTCGTGAAGAAGAGGACTTTGACTTATGACAAACTACGCATTCAGAGTAGAAGATGATGAAGAAGGAGATTAGAGAGAGAAAAGTATAAAAGGACTGTTAGTATGAAAATAAACACGTTTCCGTTTTAAAGGTCGAAAAGTGAAGATGTCTGTGTCAACAACAGTGCTCAGATTCAAAGATGACCTCCACATACAGATCTTCAAGAATGATGCTGAATTAAAGCTGAATTCCCAAGAACTGGCCCAAGTGAGTCGTGCGGTAAATGCAGCCAAGACAATAAATCTAGACATGGTTGCTGGTGGAAAGAAACAAAGATGTGTGGATACCGGTCGATTAGTAAACAAGGGAATAAAGACGGAAGAACTGGCTGGTGCTTCCACTGCAAACAAGAATGAAGTTACTACTCAAATTACGAAACAACTTGTAGTTTCTACTGAAACTAAGAACGAAGTTAAGAATCAGTCTGAAGACAAGAAAAAGACGCCAGCTCCCATAAAGAAAGATGTTTCCACTCAAATTAAGAATGAAGTTACTACTCAAACTACGAATCAGACTGAAGAAGATCAAAACAAGAATTAAGTTACCACTACAAAGAAGCCTGAAGTTTCTACTGAAACTAAGAATGATGTTCAGAAGACTGAAGTTACTACTCAAACTGTGAAACAGCTAAAAGACAAGAGAAATCCGAAAATAAGAAAGATGCCAGACAGGAAATTAAAGCAACCAACAAAGCCAAGCTATCAGCTATCATTGAGAGAAAGTGTTTTATCAAAAACCTAACCAGACAATGGGAAGAAGCTCCAACCAACAAGAAGATAAGTGGCCCATGCGAGAAGAACTACAAAGACGAAAATGATGCCTTGAGAAAATGAATTGTATACTCAAATAAAAATGAACGAAATGTTATATACTGTTGTCTGTTTTTATCTAATATCCCAACAGAAGTACCCGGATGTAGCATGACGTACCCGGATGTAAGGTTTCTACAGCAAGTATCCTCCAATAGTCCAATATCATAGGTATCCTAAAATACCCAGATGAGTCGTAGAGCAGTATGTGGAGTAACTCGATCGAGCAATTGCTCTACAGCTCATTTGCTCGATGGGCTTTGAGTCGTTCGAGCAATTGCTCATCGCGCAATTACTCTCTTGGCTCTTCAGCTTAAATCACCCATTTCTTGGTATCCTACTTACGGAATCCCTTTTTTGAAAATGACTGGTCTTAGGCACCCCTTTTTCTGAAATGAGTCGAAGAGTCGTATGTGCGAGTCACTCGAACGAGCAATTACTTGTTAGCTCTTTGCTTGACGGACTTCGAGTCGTTCGAGCTGTATGTGGAATCACTCGATCGAGCAATTGCTCTAAAGCTCATTTGCTCTCTGGATTTCGAGTCGTTCGAGCAATTGCTCATGGAGCAATTACTCTCTTGGCTCTTTAGCCTATTAAGGAAAATCACCCGTTTCTAGATATCCTACTTGCAGAATCCCTTTTTGGGAAACGTCGGGAGTTAGCAGAATCTCTTGTTCTGAAATGAGTCGAAGAGTCGTATGTGCCGGTCACTCGAAAGAGCAATTACTCGTTAACTCATTTGCTCGATGGGATTCGAGTCGTTCGAGCAATATGTGGAGTCACTTGATGGATCAATTGCTCTAAAGCTCATTTGCTCGATGGGCTCCGAGTCGTTCGAGCAATGACCTTTCAGTAACTGCTCGATAGCTTATTGGCTTTGGGAATGATATAGGGTTTTGTTAAGCAGAAGGGAGATAACTCTGCATACATATTACGGGAAATCAAGCAATCTGATTGGTTAGTTAGCTCCAGTAAAGTGAACTGATTGGGTGATCTAGATAAATGAAACAACAAGAGTACTCGGAATAGGGTCAGAACAAACAAGAACAGGCCAGAAAAGCTAAATATAGTAATAATAAGCAAAGTTGTTCCAGCTGATAGGCTCTTCAGCTCTACTGGAGTATACTCCCGAACAAACGAACATGGTTGGGTAGACGAAAACTATTGCATAGATAGATAGAAGCAGAGGATTCTGAAAGAATTCGAAATAGTACAATTTGTCGGGTTTATTTGGGTAATTCGACGAATCGGAAAATTACTCTTGTACAAAGGAACATACCCTCCGAACATACCCCTGTCCTATAAGAAGCCTTTGGGTAACATAGCAACCAAGATGGCGGCCTCCAGTATACGAAATGGCCGACGGAAACACGTATCACCCTAACAACATGCGCTGTGCATGTCCACTAACAACACATATCACTATGGGAATGGCGTCACAAGATGGCCGCTCACTCAGGCTACCATGACAACCAAACATTACGTCACTAGGTCACGGGACTATGACGTCACATATGAGATCCTGCATGAGATCCTGCCAAACAAGCACGATCCATCGCTCTCCTACTACTGTCATGCATGGGGTTACTGTAGCAAAGACTCGAGATTATTTTATCCTCGAGGAGATTAGATCGTATGTTATTAACTCTTCACCTAACCTGAGCAGACCAAAGTTTCTAAACAAAAAAATCGTGACACTAAAAGTGTTCATTTTTGCATCAAAAACATAGCTTATGAGCCCTCATTGGAACCCGACAGTGAGTAATTGTTAAAACAAACACACCAACACCAAAGGGTTTTCCAATTAGCTATCAACTTCATATCCGTCAAAATGTTCAAAACTTTACCTTTCAAAAGGTTATTAATTCTAGATAGTTAAAGCCTCTATTTTCAAGCCCATAGAAATGACGTCATTTTCAAGTGGGTAAAGACAGTAAGTAGTGGAGAGAAGTCTGTCAAAATCGCACAAAGTTAAAAATCACTATTTTTCAAAGTAAAACTGAGTAAAATGGAAACATTAAAACTACCCCATAGCCAAATGATTTTTGAACCATGAAATAATGTGAAGATGCTTTCTTCGGAATGATGAACGCATAAATTATGCTACAAGAATTTAATGTCTTTTTTTAACTTTAAAGCTACTCCATGGAGTCAGCCTTCTTTCATTAATTTATCTGAAGGAAATACACACAGATAAAATAAGAAACTTCAAAAAATGACACAGTAGCTCAACTTGTGTAAGACATATACATGTATAGTATGTGACACAGCAATGACACACATCTAGGTAATGACCTGATAACAAAGGTACATGTAAAGTATTGTAAAGGTCTGTACATAAATACTGACCATAGCCTGTAACAAATGTACAGATAAAGTATTATAAAGTTGGGTGACATTTAGATGACTCTGGCCAGGGCCGTATTGAAATGTGCACTTACTGTGTATAAGTAGCACTGAATAAATCGAAGTTTGTTTAATTGGCCGCCGGCAGCCATCTTGAATTTCGGACCGCACCCAAAAACAACACTCGTTCTCATCCCAAGGTGATAACAAAGGTAACCAAGAGGTTTCGTGAAGATCGATTCATAAATACAGCCTCTAATCCGAGTCGTATTGACATGTGCACTTACTGTGTATAAGTAGCACTGAATAAATCAAAGTTCATCTAATTTGCATAATTTCTGCACAAGAAAAAACCCGTATTATGTGTGATGTATTCCGTGTTACTGAACATTCATTCAAGAATTTATTCAAATCAGAACCTTCATATAGAAGTTCTGTCCAAAAAACTGATTGTACCTAATTTCGATACAAAATGGCCGCCGGCAGCCACCTTGAATTTCGGACTGCACCCTTTCAAAAACACTCGTTCTTATCCCAAGGTGATAACAAAGGTGCCCAAGTAGTTTTGCGAAGATCGGTTCATAAATACAGCCCCTAGCCCGAGCCGTATTGACACGTGTACTTACTGTGTATAAGTAGCACTGAATAAATCAAAGTTCATCTAATTTGCATAATTTCTGCACAAGAAAAAAAAAACCCGTATTAGATGTAATGTATTCCATGTTACTTTTATTCAAATCAGATCTTTCATACAGAAGTTCTGCCAGTACAAAAAACTGATTGCACCAATTTCGGTACAAAATGGCTGCCGGTGGCCATCTTAATTTCGGACCGCACCACAAAACACTCGTTCTCGCCCCACGGTGATAACAAAGGTACCCAAGAAGTTTCGTAAAGATCGGTTCATAAAAATAGCCTCTAGCCCGAGCTGTATTGAGTTGTTGACAGACGGACAGACGGACGAGGGCCATGACAAAACCTCAAATTTGACTACGTCAAAGTTGAGCTAAAAATGGAAATTTGAAGAACTTTGTCTGCCAATAAGAATTTAACATTATTTTAAAGAGTATATCCTAAACTATTTGACCATATTAGCGTTCATTTGATGGAAAAATAATTTTGGGTGAAAAATGAAGTTTTACGTTTTTCTACGGAAGCGTATTAGGGACATGATAAAAAATAATTTCCAGACCCAGAAAATCTCAAAATTTCGACTTTTTATCTCGAAATTTCGACTTACAATCTCGAAATTTCGACTTTTTATCTCGAAATTTCCACTTAAAATCTCGAAATTTCGACTTTTTATCTCGAAATTTCCACTTAAAATCTCGAAATTTCGACTTTTTATCTCGAAATTTCGACATAAAATCTTGAAGTTTTGACCTTTATCTCGAAATATTCACTTAAAATCTCGAAATTTTGACATTTTATCTCGAAATTTCGACATAAAATCTCGAAATTTTGACTTTTATCTCAAAATTTCGACTTTTCATCTCGAAATTTCGACTTTTTATCTCGAAATTTCCACTTAAAATCTCGAAATTTCGACTTTTTATCTAGAAACTTCCACGTAAAATCTCGAAATTTCGACTTTTTATCTCGAAATTTCCACTTAAAATCTCGCGACTTTTTATCTCGAAATTTCGAGTTCGACTTTTATCTCGAAATTTCGACTTAAAATCTCGAAATTTCGACCTTTTATCTCGAAATTTCGGCTTTTTATCTCGAAATTTAGAGATTTCATCTCGCTAGGTATGTACGTGATCTTTTGTTCAGTAGCAGTGTGCGATAGATTCCGATACACCAGGTTCTGAGTTCTAACAAATTCTCTCACCTAACCGACAAGACAGGAATGCTGCCCACCCCTCCTCCGGCCCTTCAGAGTACCGTTAACTCACTTTTCAATAAAATCCAATACTTGAGGTTCATTGAAGACTTCCCACATGCTCTTGGAAATCTTCCCTATTGCGAGACCACAGAGGTAGATAGATATATATACTTTATTCAGCAGCATTTGTATAATACAGAGTAATACGTTTGATATAAACAAAAACATATAATACGTGCTGCTGGGAGATGGCATAGCCAGATTGGCTGCCTACCTGCCATCACCATAAAAACTAGAACTAAGTTACATTAAATTTAATTCAATTCATACCAGGCTACGTCTTCCCTTTGAACCCTCAAAACTTAAGACTGAAGTACAGCAAATAGAAAATAAAGTAGGCGATTGTGAACTGGTAAGAGAAGTATTTTCAAAAAACCTGGCTTTCCCTACCAACTAAACAAGAATTTCACAATAATAATAATAGGTCAATTTGACTGATATCTGCACATAAGAGCTGAGTAACGAAGTAATTAATTTTGAGTACAACAATGATTTGAACGGCGCTATGTACCATAGGCTGACTGGTTTTGACAATCATGGCACCAGCTCCAGTTTATGAGGGCAACTCAAGATGGAAGCCACTGTTGGTGTTCCTATTTCTCAAATTGGAAAGACTTTCTTATTTGAGAAATCTGAAAGTTGGGTCACATGTCCTTAGCACAAATGTGCACCGCTTTTAAAGAAGGGTTAGTATAAAAGGAGCTCGTTACAAATAGAAATGGTTTATTATCTAATTACCTTCGAATTTACGAATATAAATATGGGCAGGGAAGCCAAGTTAGACGACATACCAGACAAAGGCAAAAACGACACTCAACTTAAGGTTCAGTTATGGCAGACATTACATAGGCAACAATTATTTTTGACTAAGTCCCACAAGCGGTTTCCTTGATCAGGTATGTCAAAGAACTCGCCCATTGATTTATAATTTACAGAGAACAGTCTGGACAGTAAGGATTGCTACATTCAACGCAGTCAGAATATGAAGCTAAGAGCTTGAAAGCCAAATTGTTTTTGAACATATTTCTATTATCGAACTGACGAAGTTCCGTATCTAATTCGTTCCACAATTTTGGGTACGAGTACAACGGAAACATCTCTAATGATCGAGATCTAGTTCTACTTACGTGTAGAAGCGTAGACTGTCTCGTATTTCTGTGCGTATGACTGTCTACGTACGTGAAGTAACCATCAAATGAGGCGGGAAGGTTTAATGTTTTCCAGTCGTAGATGAAAAATGCAGCATGAAGTATAAATAAATCACTAACCTTGAGGATACGGTCCCTAAAAAACAGAGGGTCGGTGTGGGCATTAAATCTTTTATTATTAATTATTCGTATGGATCTTTTTTGCATTAAGAATAATTTATTGATGGCTTTTGAGTTACCACTAACATGAATTCCGTAGATCAAGTGACTGTGAACAAGGGCAAAGTAAAGAGTTCTCAAGGCATCATGTGGAAGAATGGATTTGACCTTACTTAGGGCATAATTTGCCCGCGCGATCTGTGAGCATAGTTGAGATATATGGACTTTATATGATAGCTTATCATCAATGTTGCCCCCAAGACATTTCACAGATTTTTCGATTTGTTCAACACCCACTCTTCTTATTTTCTCATTGTCAATACAGACGTTTTCTCGCGAAGTTTCTGTTTTCTTCATAGTCGGGTTAAATACAATATATTTAGTTTTGTTAGCATTTATAACTAGACGATTAGTGGAACACCACTCGGATAATTTACGTAATTCCCTGTTCATATAACTTGTCAAGTTATTCACGTTAGGACCTGATGAATACGCAGTAGTGTCGTCTGCAAATGAAAAGAGTTTTAGGGAAGTGGAATTACAAATGTCGTTAATGTATAATAAAAATAAAATGGGACCTAATATCGAGCCTTGCGGGACTCCACACGTTATTTGCACCAGGTCAGAGTTATTTTCACCCAAAACAACAAATTATCTTCTATTTGATAAGAAACTTTTGAGCCAGTCGTTGGTGACTCCCCTCACCCCATAATAATCTAATTTCTTAATTAAAATTTCGTGGTTAATAGTTTCAAATGCCTTTGTTAAATCCCGGAAAACCGCCAATGTGAGGTCTTTGGTGTGTTTGTTATTTTCCTCAGCGATTTGTTTTAGAAGTTGAAGAACTGGATGGTCTGTGGTATGTTTGTTTTCAAATCCATATTAATGTTGGTATAAGATTTCAAACCTATCTAGGAAACTAATGATACTGACCGCCATAAGTTTTTTCTAGAACTTAGGAAAATGTTGGCAGGACACTAATTGGTCTGTAGTTCATGAATTTATGTACGTCCCCAGATTTATAGATGGGGGTCACTTTTGCAATTTTCATTTTGTCGGGCACTATACCATCAGTGAATGAGTTATTGATTATGTGTGTCAAGGGGGTCGCAATGATATTTACTGTTTGTTTTCAGATATTTCTTTGTTATTTTGGACAAAGAAGGAAGGAAGTTTAGACACACGTCTTACCTTATTTATAGTTTCGTTGAGGATTTTCCAAGTTTTACACATATCATTTTTGTTTTCTGCAAGGATCTTTTTATAATAAATTGCTTTACATTGTTTCTTGGCACGGTTGAATATTCTGCAGTAATTTTTATAATTTTGGATATTTTGATCTGTGGGAGATCTCAGCTTCTTGTGGTAAAATTTTCTTTTATTTTTTGACGAAATAAGGAGACCCTTAGACATCCATGGCTTATGTTCAAGTTTATTATTGTTCGGGATAATTTTTGTCCTAGGAAAAAGCTACGTCGAATGCACTCTGATAAATATCCATGAATGTGTTGTAGGCTTCGTTTGGACAGCACAACTCCATAACGGAAGAGAAATCACATTCCGACAGCAGTGATTTGAAATGTGCAATGTTTTCTGGATTAATTATTCTTCGATATTTCGGGGTTGGAATATCTTTATTTTCTTTGTTTTCTATATAAAAAAAATGCCAAAGTGATCAGCTACGTCAGTCCGGACTATGCCAGATGATGATGTGGATAAGATATTATTTGAGTAAATGTGATCAATGATGGTCGCCGAATAACTTGTTACTCTGGTCGGTTTAGTTATAAGTGGGAGAAACCCTTGACTGAACATTGTATTTATAAATTCTTCGGGTTTTATTATGAGATTCGATTTTCAATAGGTCAGTATTAAAATCACCTATAATATATATAAGTTTATTTTCGTTATTTAATATATCAGTTATTAGGTTTATTTTTGTCATTAAGATATCCATGTCCGCCTTTGGTGGGGTATTCGGTCTATAAATAATTCCAATGACCTTTACATTTTTATCGACCCTGACTTCGATGAATAGAGATTCGAAGACGTGGGGAATGAACACTGATAAATCGTTACGAATTCTGAAGTCAATACCTTCTTTAATAAAGATGCCGACTCCACCTCGACCGTCGTCTCCAGAAGGACGACATTTGCTAAGAAGTGGTTGATATCCATTTATCGTATAAGACGTAGCTGGGTGGACTTGAAAAATCTCAGTTAAACCGATAATATCAAAACTATGGCCAGATTCCTGCATGTTGAGCATACGTTCATTCAGTGAGTCCCAATGAGCGCAAATACTTTGGCAATTGATATGGAAGATGGAGAATGTATTATTCATACCTGCACACTGAGGGCGGAGGTTATCCGGTGAATAATATTCACTCTCCCCTCTAAGATATTGGAAGGGGGTGTCTTCGACGTCTCCGGTAGATATTCTGCTGTTGAACTGATTAATAAAATCATATTCTGCCCCCGTCTGGAACTCGTCCAAGGTTATGCTACCCGCAATTTTTTATGGAGAACTTACCCAGTATCACAGTCGCAGAAAATGCTGTACATGGTACAATATAAGCAGATTTTATAAGAGTGAAAGATAAAGACTCATACGGTGAGCTTGGAAACTCATTCTTATTGGTGCTGGTATGAATGAATTCTGGAAATGGCAGAAGTGGGACAGAAAGTATACTTACTAGTATTGAAAAGGTTTCATTGTACTTTGGTCGTGGTAACGTTTGGTATATACAAGTCGAATTAACACTATGAGCAACAACGGCAAAAACAGGGTATTGAATTCCATGGCAGTATAACACATTCCTTATTTTCTCCGAGAACGAAAGTGTTATTTTTTATGTATTCAACTTGTGTTTGTTTAAAGACAGAAAATCAAACCACGAGGATTTTTAGGGGGGAAAATAATAGTGCAAGGGGTTATGTAAGTAATGGAAATCTGGCCCGAAATCCAGGCAATAGACTACCCTTGATACCGTCCAAGATCAACACAAAATCAGGCGACAGACTACCCTCGATGCCGTCCAAGATCAACACAAATAATAACCTACGACTTTGTACATCCATATTTATGAACAATTCTTGGCTATTTTGAACCAATAAGAATGAAAAAATCCAATATAGTGTAAATCCTTGACAGCATAGAAAACGGCATGCCACCCATCCCGAAGCCAAACCTCCCACGACTCACACAACACCTTAATTAATGCGCAAAGGTGGATGACGGACGGTGTAGACCATTCATACCGGAGTTTTGGGGTTTTTTTTTTAAATAAACTGTTGACATAAGTAAATTGATACTACAATGAACACTAAGCGAAAATTTGGATTTTTAAGGTTGGTGTGTTCTGTGGCACAGGGTACGTATTCAAAATCTATCTCGTTCACCGAAACAAACATTTTGAATACAACTGTATATCTTACCTCATCGATACAAACCATTTCACCTGACCATGCGGCCTTGTGTGTTTCAAGAAAATATTTATTGAGACAGTGACCTACTTACCATCATATTATGGGACGGTATCAACATGTTTTGATAAGAGACTGCTTCACCAACCGAAAGATATAGTTTACAGAAAAAGGTATATTTATAGCCCCGAAAAGTACAGCCACTGTAGTTTTCAATCTTGAGAGCCGTAAAGTCCCGTGTCTGCTAATAATGTGTTACCCATTTTTTTACTTTCAATTTGCGAATCAGAACGAAATTTGACCCCATTTATTGAATAGGAGCGAGTTGAGTCAGGTAGTAGTATAAAATACAGTCAAGTCACGAGAATATGTTCCCGAAGTAATAAGAGAAAATGTGAGCTAGTTTGTGAGGCAAATGATGTGCGTCACGGAACATAGGATAATAGCGAACGTAGTAAGCGGCCGAAGGCCGCGAACGAAGAGAGCATAATGGTAACGTGTGTGTATGTGTGAAAATATAAGAAATTTAGAAGAATATTTCAGAAAAATGTATGTCTGAGAATACAGCATCCAATCCAAAAATCTGTGTCCGGAAGTAAACTCCATGGACAAAAAATAGAAGTCGAAGTTGATCAAATTGTGTTGTTTTCATTGGTAGAAATCGAATTAGATTTCTGAAAAAAAGGAACAGGTGAGCGTGCAGGAAAAGCGTCACCTGGTTCTCGGTTCCGTCAAAAATCGAAACTTCAAAAGAAACGCACGCTGCGCAACATTAATTTTGTCGTTCAACTTTCAAACTTCAATTCTTTGTACAAACATAAATCAAAATTGTTGAAGGCCACAAAGTGGCACGCTTGTTAATAAAATATCTAAGAACAAGTGTGTCTGCAAGAAATTCTATAATTTTTGAGTATTTTCCTTTCGCGAGACGTTTAAAAACGTCGGGACGATGTTTTTTTCGCATTTCTTATTTCTGATCCCGCTTTTTTTGTAAACAACGGGTTTACCCCTCTCGTGCTTATGACGATTTCCGCTGGAAGATACGTAATATAAAATTTAAAAAAAGAGGCACACAATGGGATTCCTGAGACTTTGCTCTTCATTGTTGGGTGCCGCCGTACATTTCGGATCATCAATTTTTCCCATTTTTCTGACGCAATAAAGTTTTGGAACGATTTTTCCACTTTAATATTTATCAGAAAGTACTGTACCAGCACCTGCATGGTAATGATATTTCGAACACGATCTTTCCATTTTTGAAGTGATGTAGTGTTACACCCAATCACCTCCACTCCAGTCCAGTGGAAACTCGACAGAAAATTGTTACTACTTTCGGATTGACCCACTTTTGCGTCACGCGGAGATTCTTGTTACGTTGTATACCAATTTTGTCAAGGAAAGACGGGTTTCCGTCTTCGGGCTGTGCTTGCAAGAGAAAATTATCGATACACACGCAGTGTTAATACATTTTTGTTTTTGAATATAAAACCATTCAGTAAATAGTTCATGACTCATTCCTTCGAAAAATAAGGGAGATCAGAAGGTGCCGTTTTTGATCAGCGACCGAGTCCGATCCAAGTTACACTCAGTCAGTCTGCAAATTTATGCATTTGCAATTTCAGGCGACCAGCAAAATGGGACTACACATTAAAGCGTGGGAATAAAAGTAATTAATTCTATAAATTTGATTACTTACACTCACTGATACTGAATTCAATTTCTATCTGGTCCAAAACTTTTTTACATAACGTTTAACAATCCAGTGGCGGCACCACAGGGGGAGGGATGGCTGCCCCCCCCCCACACTTTTCCCTCGCCCCAATCAGATTTCAAATTTCTATCTGACCGTGGTTTCCCCACCCAATATCACACCGCAAACGACACACAACAATACACATTATGTAAGGTGTTGTAGAAATGCTCAGATATCGCTCCAGGGACTTCAATTATGGAAAACTTTCATGGGGAGACGCCCCCCCCCCCCCCTCCAGCTATATATAAGGCTTGGCATCTCGACCTTGGACCCCCCATATCTTAAGTCCCCCTCCAAAAAAAAAAATTGAAATCCTGGTGCCGCCACTGTAACAATCAGGTATCAAGAAAACTTGTGATGGAAAGACAATGGGCTACATAAAATTAAGCTACATAATGTTCTAACCTTCTTGCAAGTTGAAAATACAACCACAGATTTGGGTTCGACGGGGATGATTGATGTCCCCCCACCCCACCCCCCCCCCCCAAAAAAAAATAAATAAATAAGTAAAGAACCTTTCCAACCTACTTGAAACCTGAGGCGTTGAGAGTGGGTGGGTGTATTTGTTGCGCCCCCCCCCCTCCCCCCCCCCCCCCCCACCTTTCAGAAAATTTTCAACCTGCTTAAACAACATGTACTTGAAAATACAAGAAGTGGAGGCAGTGTGTGGGACTGTGGGTATTTTAATTGATGTCCCCACCCAAATGATCACTTCACAGATTACTGAGTTATGAAATTATGAAATTTGAAAGTGATAAAAAGACAGAAATCATCGCTAAAAAAAATTGGGAAAACAATCATTTCTTGCTACTGAGAATTCACCACAATTAGGAAATTTTCAAACACAAAAAGAAAAGATCCATTCAGAAATTCATACTCCCAAGACCATGAAAAAATATGTGAAAGGGGTAATAGCCTGCACGTAGCATTCCATCAAATTGTTAATTGTACTTTCTAAGGGCACTGCTAGAAAACCTCTGGGAGGATGGTGGGGGAGGGGGTGGTGGCATAGAGAATAAACTAGAATTCCACAACAAGACCATAAAAATATAAGGAGTTGTGGCAATTAACTGGATTTTCTTTGTAAATAGTACTTACTGTGAACACTAGTTTGAAAATATTGGTTGTGCTGATGGGTGGGGGGGGGGGGGGGGGGTGGGTGGGGGGGGGGGGGGGGGGTGTGTTTAAATTGTAATTTTGCAGGGCCATAATTTATTTGAAATAAGAATGTTATGATGGGCAACAGAACTTTTGCCAAATTGTATTTATTGATGTCATAAGTAGGAAATCCCAGGGCCGTTTTGAGGCTGAATAATTTTCTTATGCCGGATAATGGCATCGTCTAAATCCTCCTAACCACGTTCCTGGGTGAATTCACAGCACAACAGTCTGAATTTATTCATTTTTTTTTGCAGGATACTATTTTTAGCTCAACTTTGACGAAGTCAAATTTGAGCTATTGTCATGGCCCGTCGTCCGTCTGTCCGTACGTCAACAATTGGCTATGGCTCGGGCTAGAGGTCGTATTTATGAACCGATCTTTACGAAACTTCTTGTGTACCTTTGTTATGACCCTGGGACGGGAACGAGTGTTTTTAGGTGTGGTTCGAAATTCAAAATGGCTGCCAGCGGCCATTTTGTACCGATGATGCAAAGATCAGTTTTTTGTACAGAACTTCTGTATGAAAGTTCTGATTTGAATAAAGTTTTGTATAAATGTTTAGTACCATGGGATACATCACATATAATACGGGTTTTTTTCTCGTGCGTAAATTATGCAAATTAGACTGACTTTGATTTATTTAGTGTTACTTTCAGAGCTGTAAGTGCCAAGCTGCTATGGCTCGGGCTAGAGGCCGTATTTATGAACCAATCTTTACGAAACTTCTTGGGAACCTTTGTTATGACCGTGGGATGAGAACGAGTGTTTTGGGGTGCAGTACGAAATTCAAGATGGCTGCCAGCAGCCATTTTGTACCGACGATGCAGAAATTTTTTTTTTGTACAGAACTTCCATATGAAAGCTCTGATTTGAATAATTTTTCGTATGAATGTTTAGTACCATGAGATACATTACATATCATATGGGTTTTTTTCTCGTGCTTATATTATGCAAATTAGACGAACTTTGATGTTTTTTTGGTGTTACTTTCAGCACTGTAAGTGCAAATCCCTATACGACTCGGGCTAGAGGCCGTATTTATGAACCGATCTTTACGAAACTCCTTGGGTACCTTTGTTATCACCGTGGGACGAGAACGATTGTTTTGGGGTCCGGTCCGAAATTCAAGATGGCCGATGGCAGCCATTTTGTACAAAATTTGGTGCAATCAGATTTTTGCACAGAACTTCCATATGAAAGAGCTGATTTGAATAATTTTTGGTGTGAATGTTTAGTACCATGGGATACATCACATATAATACGGGTTTTTTTCTCGTGCAGAAATTATGCAAATTAGATGAACTTTGATTTTTTCAGTGCTACTTACACACAGTAAGTACACATGTCAATACGGCTCGGGCTAGAGTCTGTATTTATGAACCGATCTTCACGAAACGTCTTGGATACCTTTGTTATCACCTTGGGACGAGAACGAGTGTTTCTGGGTGCGGTCCAAAATTCAAGATGGCTGCCAGTGGGCATTTTGTACCGAAATTAGGTCTAATCAGTTTTTTGTACACAACTTCTATACGGCTCAGGCTAGAGGCCGTATTTATGAACCGATCTTCACGAAACTTCTTGGGTACCTTTGTTATCACCGTGGGATGAGAACGAGTGTTTTTGGGGGTGGTCCAAAATTCAAGATGGCCACCAGCAGCCATTTTGTACCAAAATTAGTGCAATCAGTCTTTTGTACAGAACTTCTGTATGAAAGTTCTGATTTGAATAAAAATTTTGTATGAATGTTTAGTAACATGGAATACATCACATATAGTACGGGTTTTTTTCTCAAGCAGAAATTATGCAAATTAGATGAACTTTGATTTATTCAGTGCTACTTATACACTGTAAGTGCACATGTCAATACGGCTTGGGCTAGAGGCTGTATTTACGAACCGATCTTCACAAAACTTCTTGGGTATCTTTGTTATCACCTTGGGACGAGAACGAGTGTTTCTGAGTGCAGTCCAAAATTCAAGATGGCTGCCAGTGGCCATTTTGTACCGAAATTAGGTCCAATCAGTTTTTTGTCACAACTTCTACACAGCTCATATTTGTGAACTGATCTTCACGAAACTTCTTGGGTACCTTTGTTTTCACCTTGGGACAGGAATGAGTGTGTTTTGGGGTGCCTTTGTTATCACTGTGCTATGAGAACAAATATTTTGGGGTTCAGTCAGACCCACTCTGGGACTCAAAGATTTTTTTCTAGTTTAGCATCTGACTGTCACCCACCTTTACAATACTTTACCTATACATTTGTTACAGGCAACGGTCAGTATTTATGTTCAGACCGTTACAATACTTTATATGTATCTTTGTTATCAGGTCATTACCTAGATGTTTGTCATTGCTATGTCACATACTATACATGTACATGTCTTTGTCTTGACAAGTTGAGCTACAGGGTCATTGACACTTTCATTTTAAGAAAGTACTGTATAAGAACTTGTAAATGTTCATCTCATAGACCGCTTACACCTCAGGGCTTTGTGTTGTAACTTTTGTTGTTTTGTGAGTTCTGGTCTCAAGAAGGGTGTACAATTGTTGTAAAAGGTTTGTGATTTAATGGTGATCTACTCTCTCCAGGCTGTATCTCTTCTCCAACTCCATGCTTCGCCAATTCCCTCCTTGTTAAAGTCTCTTAAATAAGCCTTCAGCCTGGACAGAGTTTTCGGTCTGATTCAGTAGGGTTTTGCTTACCATAAAGGTGTTGAGAATTTCTATTAGCATGACGCGGAAGTTCTTCTTTTCATCGTAAGGGTGGGTCACAGAGAAATTGGTGGTGTGTTGGCAGTGTGGTGGGGGTGGTAGTGGAGGGTTGTTGATAAATGTGGTGACTGGTGAGAGCGATCTGTATCCCATATTCTAATTCTATATGTATTTTCATCCATTCATCAATGTCCTCCTGTTTCTTGTGTGAAATTTATTGGGAATATGAGAGGGAGGGGGCGTTTACTCCCGTGACTGTCCTCCATATAATGGTACGATGAGGACTAATAGTACAGGGTGGAATATTATACTGAAGTTACAAACTGACTTCATAATATTTCAAAGTGCCATGTATGTATCTTGGACAAATAACCTCAAAATTTTAAAATAACTCCAACTATCTGCAGCTAAGGAAAATGTTAAGAATTTAGTCCAAAATAGTGCATCATGAGAATTAGACTGAAGTCCAACCTGGTGAAAATGAATAAAAATAGGGGATCAAATCAGAATAATATGTGCATGCATGTAGTAGAAAATACAAAAAAAAAATATCAACACTACGGGTGTGACAAATTAGAACATAGGAGTAGGAAATCAAATACTTTCCCGACTGATCACCATTTCCTTCTTCTGTTGTCTTTCTCACTCGTAGATTTATTGTCAGTCTCAGTCAGCAGCCTCTTTGGATTTGCACTGTTTCTCAAAGCTGTCTAACTTTCTCATGCAATGGGTGTTACACGTTCCAAGCAGCACAGTGAGCACACTACTCTGGTACATATGGACAGTCCGTCCAGCCAACTGAAAGAAAGGTGGCCAGCTTTGAGAGTGGCCTTTTGGAAGTATTAGTCACAACTATTTATTTATTTATTTATTATTTATTTATTTATTAGGGTTTAACGACACTTTAACAGCCAGGGTCATATCATGTCGGTGACAATTTTGCGGGTGAAGGAAGCCGGAGTGCCCGGAGAGAACCACCGAGCAGCTGTCAGCTCTCCAAGATCGTAACTCTGCACTGCAGCACAGGCAGGGTTAGATTGGTTGAAGACATGCGCACCATCGACGTGCAGTACGCCTTAGTACACAGTGTCATCGAACCTCCATACATAGGCAATCGGGGTTAAGTGCCTTGTCCAAGGACACAACGCGGGGACGTGAATCAGTTGCTGAAATGGTCACCCATCCAACTACTAACCGCACTTGACGTTGCTTAACTTGGGTGATCTGGCGAGAACCGGTTACCGGGACGCCCCCCCCCCCCCCCCCCCACTCCCCCTTTAACATTATTTTCCTCACTGTGCAGGCTGAGTTGTGCATGAAATTGCAAAAAATAGTTGTTGGTTTGAGCAATGAATAATAGTACAAAATGAAACCTAAATCAATAAATGTGCATATTTATTAAATAATAAATTTAATTGAATTATATTTTGTCACCTCATGAAATAGGAGACCCATTATACTTTATAGGTAGGTACAAGAGCGTTTAGATTTTATTTTCCCGCGCTGACCGACTTTGACCCCATAAAATTGTCACGGTCACGATTAGCCGTTGTGCATCAGTATGTGGCTTGAACACCAAAAATAAATAATTCTAAAGGTTGTGGATTCATTACTTAATGCTATGTTGTGATCAGTTTTGCTTATTAATTTTAAATTTATTACCTATTTTTTCAAATTACACCCCTGACAAATAATCTGCTTTGAATATTACCATTCTATTATTATTTTTGAGGCACAAATTTACTTGTTTTAAAGTGTTCAAAATGGTTTTGGGTACGAAATCACTTGGGTACAAAATGATTTGGGTAATGGGTACGGAATTAAAACACACCCAATGACATCCTCTGTATAATTTTTATTCAAATTTACAAAATAACTACGTTCGCTCTTTAGGTAGCACCTATTTCATATTAGCGCGCGCAAAAGCAGTCCGAAGGGCTGCTTTGAAGCAAGCCTAATAGACAACGTGTACGTGAAATTGGAAAAACCAAGGAATGCTATGCCATCCAATCTAAACCGGAAACCGGAAGTAAAAACATGGGGAACCCCAGCTCTCGTTTTCAGAAGCGGACAAATCGAATGACGCCCCCTAAAAAGCGAACGGTGTAATGCGAGATTTCTCCTTAGCTCATTCCATGCAGACTGTGAATAATGTATTGAACATGCTTTTCAAAATTAAAGTTTTTTCCAAACAAACTCAACTGTCGTTTGCCTTGCTGACTAAATGACAGAAATTGTCGAAAAGCTAAACGTTCCCATATATGTACACTGGATTTCATCGTCTGCTGGCTGGCTGTTGGGATCCCGCTGTTGTTCGATTCTGCGGAGTATTCTGTCACGTGATTTATCTGTTTTGCATTTGCAAAACGCTGTTCACTTCAAACCAACACTGCGTGCTATTGGAACAAAGTGAACCGAAAACAGACAGGTCAATGGTGTCGTCGCATGACTTCCCTAGCAACCACATCGCCCCTTAGCAACCGGCTAACTGCTGGTCCGATTTTGACCAAATTCGGTATACGAACCCAAAATGCATTGCAAATAAAAACAGACATATCAATGTTGACGTCTCGTGACTTCCCTAGCAACCAGAGGGCGCCCTTAGCAACGGGCTAACTAATGGGCCGATTTGGACCAAATTCGATATACGGAGACAGAATACACTGCAAATGAAAACAGATGGATCAATGATGACGTCACTGACTTCCCTAGCAACCAGAGTGCTCCCTTAGCAACGGACTAACTACTGGGCCGATTTTGACCAAATTCGGTATACGGACCCAAAATGCATTGCAAACGAAACAGACAGGTCAATGGTGTCGTCGCGTGACCTCCCTAGCAACCAGAGCGACCCCTTAGCAACGGGCTAACTACTGGTCCGATTTTGACCAAATTCGGTATACAGACCCAAAATGCATTGCAAATAAAAACAAACATATCAATGTTGACGTCTCGTGATTTCCCTAGCAACCAGAGCGCGTCCATAGCAACCGGCTAACTACTGGTCCGATTTGGACCAAATTCGGTATACGGATCCAGAATGCATAGCAAATGAAAACAGATAATCAATGATGACGTCACGTGACTTCCCTAGCAACCAGAGCGCCCCCTTAGCAACGGGCTAACTACTGGGCCGATTTTGACCAAATTCGGTATATGGACCCAAAATGCATTGCAAACGAAACAGACAGGTCAATGGTGTCGTCGCGTGACTTTCCTAGCAACCATAGCGCCCCCTTAGCAACAAGCTAACTACTGGTCCGATTTTGACAAAATTCGGTACACGGACCCAAAATGCATTGCAAATAAAAATACATATCAATGTTGACGTCTCGGGACTTCCCTCGCAACCACAGCGCGCCCTTAGCAACGGGCTAACTACTGGACCGATTTGGACCAAATTCGGTATACGGTCCCAGAATGCTTTGAAAATGAAAACAGATAGATCAGTGATGACGTCACGTGACTTCACTAGCAACCAGAACGCCCACTTAGCAACGGCTAACTACTGGGTCGATTTTGACCAAATTCGGTATACGGACCCAAAATGCATTGCAAATTAAAACAGACAGGTCGAAGTTTACGTCTTTTGATTTCCTTAGCAACCAGAGTGCCCCCTTAGCAACGGGCTAACTAATGGGCCGATTTTGACCAAATTCGGAATACGGACCCGAAATGCATTGCAAATGAAAACAGATAGGTCAATGTTGACGCCACGTGACGTCATTAGCAACCAGAGCTCCTCCTTAGCAACGGGCTAACTACTGGGCCGATTTTGACCAAATTCGGTATGCGGACCCAAAATGTATTGCAAAAATCCAGAAGCACAGGATTAGCAACTTCATAATTACTCTCAGAATTATCTGTTGTGATAACTACAAACAATACCGGTATGTCGGTATTTTTTTCAGTGAAACTAATGAAAACAGCTTATTGAAATTGGCACATAAAGCTCTAGGCCTATTTACTTCAAACGACAAGTCTGTGCTGTCTTGTGAAGTGTGTATGTCTGGCTTGTGTAGTTTGTGTGTCTGTTGGGCAAATTGCCCAGAAACCTGGTCCAAATCGTCCACAAACATGGACCGAATCATCCAATAGTCTGGTCCGAATCGGCCAGAAATATGGTCAGAATCGTCCATAGATCTGGGTGCGAAACGTCCTATATAAAAATCTGGTCCGAATCATGAAACTACATTTGTGATACTCAGTCTTATTATTTTAAAGATGGCCTTTTCAGTAAAACTGCATTGGAATATTATCATCGTCCTTGTTTTGCACAGCACTGTTGTATTTTCTTGTAGTGGCTACTAAACGTTGGTAATAGTAACAATAAATGCTACACGCTATTTGTGAAAAAATAAAAATGAACGCAGCATTTTCCGTAACTCATCGGATAAATTGCGGAAAACAACGACGCCATAAATATATCTTCCAATCAAAGCAATGATAAAATTATCTTTCAATCAGAGGATTGGAAAATATCTTCCAATCAAAACGCAGATAAAAGTAGTTATCTCGAAATTTGGTTGGTCCCCTATTCTTTACCAGTAAATGTAGGCCTGCAGCACATTAGGCCTAATGCATCACTTTCGCTCGCTTTTAGGTTTTCCTAAATTTCATATTATATTGTAGGTCTGAAATGTTTTTAGGGGGAAATAAATCTACAAGACAGCATGTACATGCATTAGTTCACAACGCAAAATGTTTGGTTGGACGACCACGTAAACACTGTTTTAAATTTTGTTAAGTTTATGTCATTATAATTTGAAAAACACTGTGAGTTGCGCGCGCTTCTTGGTTTTACCAAAGTTCATATTAAATGTTTTCCGTTTTTCACTAACTTTTGTCTAGTTCCTTGGAGTAAATACAATGCCACATGAAATGCTTTTGAAATGTGTCACCAATACATTTTTTTTAAAGGACGATTGCGCCGTAGGCACACGAGCTCATACGCCGGAGGCGTCTGAACTCGAGAGTCCTTTATATTATAAACACTTTTTTTATTCACCGGAAGGAACGCCCGAGAAGAGACTTTACGAGATCGGCTCTTATTCGAGGAATCTTCCCAAGAACAAAAAGGGACAATATAATTGTTTTCAAAGGAACAATCGGATACCTATTGGGTAAAGTGAAAGTTGAGGGAAGTAACAGGGGAGGAGGAAGTAACAGGGGAGGGGGCGTGGGGGTGCTATTGAGATATTCTCCCATAATACACCGGGAGTCAGACTAATTTACAATTTACTACGTCACGTGACGTTCCTAGAAACACACAACACCCCTAGCAACAGGCGATCTATTGGACCGATTTTGACCAAAATTGATATAAGGACCCATAATCCAATAGGGGTCCAAACCAAGGAGTCGGTAATGATGTCAGTTTGTTTCCCCAGCAACGAATGCGCCTCCCTAGCAACGGGCGGCCTCATAGGCCAATTTCGACCAAATTTGATATACGGATCCTCCCTAGCAATGAGCGACCTACTGGGCCAATTTTGACTAAATTTCACTCGTAGACCCATAATGCACCATGGATTCAATCCAAGGAGTCGGTAATGGTGTCAGTTTGTTTCCCTAGCAACCAACGTGCCTCCCTAGCAACAGGCGACCTATTGGGCAAGTTTTGACCAAATTTGATATATGAACCCATAATGCACTACGAATACAAACCAAGAAGTCAAAAATTATGTCAGTTGGTTTCCCTAGCAACCAACGTGCCTCCCTAGCAACGGGCGGCCTCTTGGGCTAATTTCGACCAAATTTGATATCTGGATCCACAATGCACTAGGCATCCAAACAGAAGAATCGAAAATGGTGTCAGTTGGTTTCCCTAACAACCAACGTGCCTCCCTAGCAACAGGCGACCTACTGGGCCAATTTTGACTAAATTTGATACGTGGACCCTTAATGCACCAGGGATTGAAACCAAGGAGGCGGTAATGATGTCAGTTTGTTTCCCTAACAACCAACGTGCCTCCCTAGCAACAGGCGACCTACTGGGCCAATTTTGACTAAATTAGATACGTGGACCCTTAGTGCACCAGGGATTGAAACCAAGGAGTCGGTAATGATGTCAGTTTGTTTCCCTAGCAACCAACGTGCCTCCCTAGCAACAGGCGACCTATTGGGCATGTTTTGACCAAATTTGATATATGAATCCACAATGCACTAGGAATCCAAACCAAGGAGTCGGTAATGGTGTTGGGCAAGTTCGACCAAATTTGATATATGGAATCACAATGCACTAGGGATCCAAACCAAAGAATCGAAAATGGTGTCAGTTAGTTGGTTTCCCCAACAATCAACGTGCCCCCTAGCAATGAGCGACCTACTGGGCCAATTTTGACTAAATTTGATATGTGGGGCCATAATGCATCAGGGATTCAATCCAAGGAGTCGGTAATGATGTCAGTTTCTTTCCCTAGCAACCAACGTGAATTTCTTAAATAGATTTGTTCTCTGCAGTCACTGTTGTACTCGTGTGAGGTAAATTCTATTCCTAAGATTATAAGATTATGAAAAATATTTTTACTCTTAAAGAAATTGAGAAGAGTGAGTGCAATAACTCTTCTTTTTAGAACTGTTGTTTTCAGCTCTCCTCGTGTTTCCAAATCAACAACACTGCATAAGTCTTTAAAGTTTATAAATATTTCTTTCAACGTTTGGTTTGATTTTTAAAAAGGAACAGCTGTGGAATTGTCAAAATTGTTAATTTCTGTCTCTTTCTAACCTTTGTGTGTTCTCATACACTCTAAAATCAGTTGGGTTAAAAATCAACCCAAACCGACTGGGTTGAGTGAATATGAACCCAATTGGGTTCATATTCACTCAATCCAGTCGATTTGGGTTGATTTTAACCCAACTAATTTTATAGTGTATTCTAATTGTTTGATTATTTTAGGCTTCATTTACTAATAGCTACTGTAACATTACTCAATTGGTATGGGCTCACTCTCATCTATAAGGCTAAATGTTACAGCAGGAATTCTGTGAAATACAGATTTAGCAGTGTATAGTGGCATAACCTTGGATAGGAGGCAATCTCTGCATTCGGGAAACTACCACCCTGAACCTGAACTAGCACTCTGTAAACATGACTTGGAAGATTATTCTTTCCATTTGAGATTAAAATTTTAAAATATAAAAAATATCATCAGGTTGTTACTCGCAGCTCTTGATTTTTTCATCGTCCGTTTTTGCATAGCTTTGTTATAATTTCTTGTTTTCGTTATTAACAAACTTATGTACAGTTCCTTGGATGAAATCCAATAATACATGGATTGTTTTTTTAAAATGTGTCCACAATAACAGTAAGTTTGAATCCATAACAACATTAAGCAGATTTAGCCTGAAGCAGCATTCTGGGATTTCAAGGCAGATAATTACCATATGCCATAAGAAATATCCGTATTTATGGGTTGCAATACAGCACATGGTTCGGGGGTGGGGGAATTAGAATAATCAATCTACTACATATTATAAGATAAGGTGGAGTGCTTCAAATTATAATGTACTCAAGTCCTGTGCTGCAAGTAACACTGCATTATTAAAATGTCAAGCAGCGTGTTCTGGTGGGGCATAAGTGACCGACCATATGGTTGATCCAGGTTTGACCACACAGGTTTATAATATTCTGATCAAGTGGTTTCACTGCTTCAGGCCAACTGATTATCACCTGTTACAAATGAACCACACGTTGTTGGTGAGTGGGGGCCCAATTAAGCAATTCACCGGGTTAGATAGTGCAGGTTTGTATCATACTGGTCAATTCTGGTTTTACTGCTTCAAACCAATGAATTATCACCCGTCCGTTACAGAAATGCCACATAACCGCATAAGTGAAACAATTCACAGGGTATCACAGGACAGGTTGAAGTCATTCTGACCATAAGGTTTCATCAAGTGATCACATTATTTCAAGCCAACTAGTTGTCCATTACAAATACACAGATTCTGTACGTGGTGGAGGGGAAGGGGGGGGGGGGGGGGGCTAAGTAATTATTTCTCTAACTTTGATAACATAGGTTTGTATCATTCATTGATCAGGGGGACAAGAAGGTAATTCAGTAGCTTGCTTTCTGTGCAAATAAACCACACATTGTGGGTGGGTGGGATCATTATTTAGCAATTCATCAAGTATATTAGCACAGGTTTAAATCAGTTTCATCACATGGCTTCGCCAAGTGATCACACTGCTTCAAACCACATGATTGGCAGCTCTTACAGGTAAATCACACCTTGTAGGTGGGTGGGGACATAAGTAAGTAGTTTACTAGGTTTGTTTATACAGGTTTGAATAATTCTGATCGTATGGCTTCACCAAGTGACCACTATGACTCAAAGCAGTTAATTGTCATCTCTTACAGATAATTCACACAATGTGGTTTGGGTGGGGGGTATAAGTAAGCAATTCACTAGGTATTTGTTACAAATGGGCGGTATATTGTAGGTTTGGACCTGCTACAAATAAGGCCCACATTATGGATGAAAGGGTTCAAAAGTAAGCAATTATTCAAGTGTTTAGCACGGGATTATAGGTCACTGTAGGGTCATGCTTCAAACCGACTGACTGGCGTCTGTTACAAATAAACCACACATTGAGAGAGGTGCCATAAATAAGTAATTCACTGAGTATATTAATACAGACTCGAAGCATTTTGTTCATATGGCTGCACCAAGAGATCGCAACGCTTCAAACCAACTGATTGTCTTTTGTTACAAGTAGTACTAGGTGGGGGATAAGTAAGGAAATCACCAGCTTTATTAGCATTTCCATCATCAAGTTACTGCCATGCTTCAAATGTGTCATCTGTTACAAATGAATCACACCTTGTTGGTGGGGGAGGGGGGGGGGGTGTGAATCTTTCAGAGCATATGGCTTCACCAAGTGATCATCAAGCTTCGACCCAACTAATTGCCATCTGTTAAAAATAAGTCTCACAATGTAGTTTCAGGGGGAACATTCTGATCCAATAGTTTCATTACTTCATACACCCAATTGTCATCTGTGGTCAATAACCCATGCATTGAAAATGGGTGGGGGCATTAATAAGGAACTAACTGGGTATGTCCGGGGCTTGAATCATTATATGAAACATTCTAATCGCATGGTTTCACTGCTTCAGACAGCTGATTGTCGTCTGTTACAAATGATCCACTCATGGTGGTTGGGAGGGATTGCATAAGTAAGCAATTCGCCAAGCTTATCATATGGCATCATCAAATAATCACCATGCTTAAAACCAACTGACTGTCATCTGTTACAAATAGACCTCACCTTATGGGTGGGTAGGGGCATAAGTAAGCAATTTATCAAGTACGTAAGCACAGGTATAATTCACTCTCATCATCTGTTACAAATCGGCCACACCTTGTGGGTGGTTGGGTAGGGGCATAAGTAAGCAATTTATCAAGTATGTAAGCACAGGTATATCCCACTCTCATCATCTGTTACAAATAGACCACACCTTGTGGGTGGTTGGGTAGGGGCATAAGTAAGCAATTTATCAAGTATGTAAGCACAGGTATAACTCACTCTCATCATCTGTTACAAATAGACCACACCTTGTGGGTGGTTGGGTAGGGGCATAAGTAAGCAATTTATCAAGTATGTAAGCACAGGTATAACTCACTCTCATCATCTGTTACAAATAGACCACACCTTGTGGGTGGTTGGGGGCAGAAGTAAGCTATTCGTCAAGTATGTTAAAATAGTTTTAAGTCATTCTGGCACCATGCTACACAGGTTTAAGTCATTCTGATCATATGGCTTCACCAAGTGACCCCAATGCCCTAAACCAACTAACTGTTATCTGTTACAATTTAATCACACAATGTGCTTTTGGGGGGGGGGGGGGGGGGAGTGGGGGATAAGTTAGCAGTTCACTGGGTATGTTAGTACATGTGTGCATTATTCTGGTCCAATGGTTCACAGTTCTATACCAACGGATTGTTACAGCTTCATACCAACTGATTGTCATCAGTTACAAATAATCCATACATTTTTTTTTTTTTTGGGGGGGGGGGGGGATAAGTTATCAGTTCACTAGGTATGTTAGTACATATGTGCATTATTCTGGTCCAATGGTTCACAGTTCCATACCAACGGATTGTTACAGCTTCACACCAACTGATTGTCATCACTTACAATTAATCCATACATTTTGGTTGGGTGGGGGGCTTAAGTAAGCAGCTAGCTAGGTATTGTAGCAAAGCATTGGATCAATGCGCCAAACTAAATGATTGTCATCTGCAACAGATAAAACATACCGTGTGGGTGGGTGGGAGGGGGGAGCATGAGTAAGCAATTCATCAAGTATGTTAGCACAGGTTTAAGTCATTCTGATCATATGGCTTCACCAATTGATCCCAATGCCCTAAAGCAACAAATTGTTATCTGTTACAAATTAATCCCACAATGTGCTTTCTTTTCTTCTTTTTTTTTGGGGGGGGGGGGGGGGCATAAGTAAGCAGTTTACTAGGTGTTTTAGCACATATGTGCATTATTCTGATCCAATGGTTCACAACTTCATGCCAACTGATTGTCATCAGTTACAAATGATCCATACATTTTGGTTGGGTGTGTGTGGGGGGGGGGGGGGGAGGGGGTGGACTTAAGTAAGCAGTTAGCTAGGTATTGTAAGAAAGCAATTAATCAATGTACCAAACCGAATGATTGTCATATTTTACAAATAAATCACACCTTGTGAGTTGGGGCATAAGTAAGCAATAAATGAGCAATTCATCAAATATGTTAGAACAGGTTTAAGTCATTCTCATCATATGACTTCACCAAGTGACCCCAAAGCCCCAAACCAACCGACTGTTATCTGTTACAATTAAATCACACATTGTAGGTGACGGCGCATAGGAAAGTAAGTCACGAACTTTGCTTTCACGGGTTTGAATCATTTTAATCACATGGCTTCAAGTGATCACCATGGCTCAAGCCAACTGACTGTCATTTGTTGCGGATAAAGTGTTTTGAGGTGGGGAGTGAAGTGGGAGGCATAAGAAAGCAGTTATCTAAGTATGTTAGTAAATAGTTTACTGCTTCATACCGACTGACTGTTATCAGCTACAAATAATCCATACATTTTGGTTGGAGGGGGTAGGGGGCTTAAGTAAAATGTTAACTAGGTTTTGTAGCAAAGCTTTGAATCAATCAGGGCATCTTGTTTCACTGGGTATCAGAAGTGTGGTGATATAATGTAATCCATACATTTTGGGTTGGGTCGGGCTCAAGTAAGCTGTCAGATAGGAATTATAGCAAAGCTTTGAATCAATCAGGACGTACAGTTTCATTGGGTATCAGAAGTGTAGTGATAGGGAAGTCATGTATCAGAGAGTGATTTGATAATCTTTTTGGACCCATCAGAAGAATATTTAATGAATATCTTCCCATCAGAGGACCATGAATCTGACACTGTTAATTTATCCTTGGCTTCTCTCAGAAGGTTTTGATTATACTGAGTAAGGTCCTCCCTGATTATGATGCCTAGGGGGCGCGGTGGCTCAGTTGGTAGAGGTGCAGGCTGCAAGCCGAGAGGTCCTCGGTTCGAATCCCACCTGCGGCAACCGCGTTGTGTCCTTGGGCAAGACACTTCACCCCGATTGCCTACATGGGGGCACGATGACGCTGTGTACTGAGGGGTACTGCACGTCGATGGTGCGTATGTCTTCAACCAATCTAACCCTGCTTGTGCTGTGGTGCAGAGTTCAGAGTTACGATGTTGGAGAGCTGACAGCTGCTCGTCGTTGCTCGGTGGTTCTCTCCGGGTACTCCGGCTTCCTCCACCCGTAAAACTGTCACGGTCACGATTAGCCATTGTGCATAAGTATGTGACCTTAAACACCAATAAATAAATATATTATGATGCCACTTCCCTTGAGCACTTTTCTAGCTTTAACCACATCTGTTTCAGTTTTCCAAGTGATAAACTTGATAATCATAGTCCTTGGACTCTTTTGGTTTTTATTGAAAATCCCTAGCCTATGAGCAATACTTATATCCTTCACCTCGACTGGAACTTTTATATGTTTTTTACACATATCCACCACATTCTGAGCACAATCCCCGATAGATTTCCCAGCACTATCACCCTCCAAGCCAATTATTCTAACACTGAAGACTACCACATGACATGCCCCTGGATGTCTTCCGCATCCCGCCATTATACATCACAAAAGAGCGATACATCCAAATAATATCAATGCACACACCCTCTGATAAGTAACGCTGTATCAGCCGTACACCCCACCCCCCCCCCCCCACCCACCCCAATCCCAGAAAGTGTTGCCCAGTAAATATCACTGGAGTATTTATTTATTTATTTATTTATTTATTTATTTATTTATTTATTTATTTATTTATTTATTTATTTATTTATTGGTGTTTAAGGACACCTATTTCTGCACAGCCAGAGATAAGTGGAGAGGAACTGGTAAGATACCACTGCCCAGCCACGTTGTCTCTTAAAGTCCCAAAGAAGGAACCGAAAACCTTTAAACGAAAAATCTGGTGCTATAGTGCAGGCGATTACGTGGGACTTAACAGGGAATTGAAGAACACCAATTGGAATAATATTTGGCTCGAGACTGCCCTTTCTGACTGTGCAGCAAAGTTGACCAATATAATAGACCAATACTCTATAAAATTTATTCCCAACAAAATAATCACTTGTAGAGCTAATCAACCACCCTGGATGCACAACAATATTAGAAAACTAATCCGCCAGAGAAAACGCCTATACCGTAAAGCCAAAACATAAAACACCCCACTGTCCTGGGAAAAATATCGTCTTAAACGCAACGAAACAGTCTCAGAAATTCGGAAAATCCAAAAAAAACTATGATACCAAAATAAATGACAAACTTAACTCCTCTTCAATAAGTGCATCCGAATGGTGGAAAACATTTAAACACCTCATCTCCAGCAAAAGACAAACCATTCCCGTGCTTGAGGATGACAACAAACCCATCACATCCAATCATGCGAAAGTGGAACTGTTCAACGAATACTTTTGCAATATCTCCTCAGTCGACGATCTCTCCCAAAATCTCCCACCGCCAAACAATAATCCTCACCATACCGAACTTGATAATATCTGTATCACACCCGATGATACACTGAAAGCGCTTCAGTCCCTTAATGTGTCGAAAGCCTGTGGTCCTGACAATGTTAGCCCTCACCTCCTCAAAAAATGCTCCGCCAGTCTGTGCGATCCCCTAACGACCCTATTCAGCATGATGCTAAACGAGTCATTTTTTCCAGACGAATGGAAGCGCGGTAATGTAACCCCAGTATTCAAACACGGTGATAGTCACCTTACTCAAAACTACCGTCCAATTACTCTGTTGAGTTGTTTGAGCAATGTTTTCGAGAAATGTGTCTTCAATAAAGTATTGCATTTCCTGCAAACTCACATGATTCTCACTCCCCTTCAGTCCGGATTCCTTCCATCCGACTCAACTGTCCTACAGCTAACCGATATTTACAACTCCATCAGCTCAGCGCTCAACGAAGGTAAAGAGATACAAGTGGTATTTTGTGACGTTAGCAAAGCCTTTGATAAAGTCTGGCACAAAGGTCTCCTATTCAAACTCGAACAAACTGGCATCACTGGCCCCCTCCTAAAATGGTTTGAATCATACTTGTGTGGCAGAATGCAGCGCGTCGTTCTTAACTCGGTCTCATCAACATGGAGACCGGTCTTAGCCGGAGTGTCTCAAGGTTCTATCCTTTGATCCTTGCTTTTCCTGATTTACTTAAACGATATCGTTGAAAATATTACAAGTAATATTCATCTTTTTGCAGATGATACAACACTTTATTTAATTGGTGAGGACTCCAACAGAGCTGCTGAAATCATTGGTGCCGATCTCCAACGACTGGAGGAATGGTCTGATAAGTGGCTCGTCAACTTTAACCCAGCTAAAACGGAAACTCTATTAATCACTCGTAAAAGTCACCAACTAAGCCATCCGCCTTTAAAAATGTTTAATACTCTGATCAAAGAGGTCACATATCATAAACACCTTGGACTGACGTTTGACAACCGTGGAACGTGGATTGTCCATACCGCAGAAATAATAAAGAAAGCTTGGAAGCGCATCGATATCCTACGTCGCTTCAAGTTTAGACTAGATCGAAAAAGCCTCGAGAAAATTTATTTTGCTCTTGTTCGCCCAGTCCTCGAATACGCTGATACCGTCTGGGATAACTGTATTGCGGGGGAGGTGAATGAGATTGAAAAAATACAGGTCGAAGCAGCACGTCTGGTGACAGGGGGTACTAAAAACACAAATAAATGTCGTCTCTACATCGAAACTGGCTGGCAAACTATCGAAACAAGAAGACAAAATCATAAGCTCTTTCAGTATTTCAAAATGTATCACGACCTGGTTCCTGCTTATATGTCCAATTTAATTCCTCCCTCTTCCTCAGAAACCCATAACTACAACCTCCGTCGTGACAATCTTATTCCTCCGCCCAGTCGAACAATCGTACACCACACGTCATTCCTCCCATCTACGACGCGGCTTTAGAATAGTATTCCACCTGACATAAGAGGAAACTCTTCATTATCAAACTCTAAGACCTATCTGAACCGCTTCTACTATCATCATACTTCACGTTATGCCCAAATACTACACTCACGCTTGCGACTAAATTGCAGCAATCTCAACCATGACCTGCATGGCAATTTTCTCTCGGAAACTTCACTGTGTGAATGTGGCGAGCGCGAAACCTCCGACCACTTCTTCTTCCATTGCCCTGCTTATACCCAAATTACACTAAAAACGTTAGGTTCCATTCCCCATCCTATTACGACAAATATGCTACTCTATGGTTGTGAATCCTGTAGTCCAGAAAACAACAAGTATATATTCGAAAAAGTTCAAAAGGTCATCCTCCAAAGCAAACGCTTCAATTAGCTGGTCGATTACTGATCTGCTGGAAGCCTCCGCGTTTGGCCCTAGGGACAAGTGGGGTGCCATGCTAATGTTTTCATATTATCTGCTCATGTTTTACAGTAAGTCCTAAGATGATAAAAATTAATTCTTCTAAGTTATTAGCTTTATTACATATTATTGGAGAGTGCACTCTCCAATGGTTTGTAATCATCTAACAGTGATGACAAATCCTGACCACGAAAAATGATCTAGAACTTAAGTAAGGCAAACCATCCCTGTAAACTAAATAGTTAACCGACCATTATGCACGCCACTAAACCACTGGTCATACTTCCTCCTTGGGTCATCAATCCTTCTTCCTACCTCTCAAATCAATTACTCTATTCTGTCTATTCTCCTCTTACTTAATCATTATTGCATATATAAATGAGCATTCACATAAAGAACACCAAATACTCCTGTGCCAGCTGTTTTTAACTAGTTTGTTTAATCATGTTTGGAGACAGCCTTGTATAAGCTTCAAGCCTACTGCTAAATCCACTTCAGTTCATCTATACTTTTGTAAATATTCAATGTTGTTCTTTGCATACATATCTGATCTGAAATAAATATTGTTTAAACTTATAAGTTTAGTCAATCGTTTATACCCATTTTAGAGAACTTCTATCCAAGCATTGATGAATGGCTCGTATGTTTTAACAGTAAAACGGAGCTTGTTTACAACAGTAAACGAGCACTAAGCACTACTTCACGTCCGGGGTACCCACGGTGAATCACAGGAGTAGTCTACCCTTACGAAGATATGCTGCCCAGTAAATATCACTGGCGTATTTTCCCTTACGAAGAGGTGCTACTTTTTACTCAGTACACTATACCGGAATATATTACAGATGAAAAAATTTATTTACCGTTAGCGAACGGATTGGCAAATTCGATGTATATCACTGGACATTTTATGGGCGTGGACTATTGTACTCTTCCGGAAAAAACAATATACCGCGTGGACGGCCATGATTGTTTTATTTTTTTACTGGGGTTTAACGACACTTCTAACAGATTGGGGAGCGTCATGAATGGTTGAAAAGGGAGGCAGTGACCGCCCAAACCCAGTTAGAAATCTCAAGGGTGGGGGGGGGGGGGGGGGGGGCATTCGTGTCCGTTCGATAGGGTTAGAAATTGTTAGAAATCAGAAAGTCGGTGTATCATTATATACACTCTAATGCAAAAATAGGGGATCATTCTACTTGTCTTAGCGAGTCAACACATTGTGGTGGTGGCTGCGCGCGCGCGTGTGTGTGTGTGGGGCGGGGGGGGGGGGGTCGCACATTTATTCATTTCTGGACAAGACAGGTATAGGGAAGGTATATAGCCAACAATTTACATACTTGAAAGGGTATACGTATGTAGATATTGTTAAGGAGGTTACAGTTTTCAAAATTATGAGTGTTTCCCTCTATAGGTGCGAGCTTATCCGGTTGGATATCGATGTTTATTTTCGGGAGAAGTTTGTTTGTATTTAACCACATTTTCAACAGCCTGGGTGACATCGTGTGGGCAAGTTTAACGGTGGGCGGAAGCCAGAGAGGATAATCGTGCAGCGGCGAGAAACTGACAGACTCTCGAACTTACTAACTCTGCACAAGCAACGTTATATTATTAGCTATTAGCTGCGGTTGAAAGCAAGTGAATCATCGACGTGCACGCCTTTGAACACAACGTCTTCGTGCCCCACATAACGGAATAAAGTATTTTTACCCAAAGCAGTTACCTCTGATCAGGATCGAACTATCGATCTTTCCGTTTAAAGTGCAGTGCTCTAAACACTTCGTCACCGCTCTCTTCATCGGAGGAGGGGGTGGCGTCGGGATGCGCCTGTTATTTTACATGTTGTAAGGGGTTAGGATAATGGATTTTTTACTCTTCGAAATTTAGCATACACTTATCTCCGTAAATGGAATTTTACTCGTATCGAGTGTCGCAGGATTACAGGGGTTAAGTGATGGAGGGAAAATTATGTTCTTATCAGTGCTCAGCCGGCAGCCAGTGACAGTCGTCTGAACCCCAGTTCGAACGTAAACCTTGCCACCTTATCAATGCCCTATCCGCTTGGGACTCTTAGGATTTCTGAAGGTGCCTGTGGCTTACAACGCCGAAGGGTGATCAACGATAATTCACTGAAAAGATTATTTATTTACATGTACGAAGAAATATAATATGAAACAAATTACTCACAAAATTATCCATAAGAATACACTAATTACGCGTATAAAAGTTTATTCTTTCGGGCCCTCGCCGTCTCCCACAGCTAGCTGTGTCCGCTGGATCAAGTTCACTTCATCTTCATCGTCTCATGGTTTGTGATAAATGCAAAGTGTCTATTCACTTCTCGTTGCTTCCTCCTCGCAGGGTTAACTGCACCGCCAGTCGGGCTTAACACATATAATGTTCTGCTTGTGTGACTCTATCAGCGTTCTCACAGTTCAATCAGAATTCAATCGGCGTCTACCACAGTTCACGTTCACTTTGCGCCTTGCCTGGCTCTCACGAGGTTAAGTTATTTTTCGTCTTCAGATATATACTAAACAAAGCTTACATAAAAATATTCTGCAAAGTGTTCTCAACATCACCAATTCTCGCACCGCCTAAAATTATCTTATCTCGCGAGCTATTTCAGCGCTTACTCAAGCTCTTGATACGGACTCTAGACCTCAACTTCTTTGGCTACTATGCCACTACGGTTCGCAACCGTTAACAAACTATTATCGGTTCCTTACAACCCTCACTGGGTTACGACAATACGCGGACTTTCAATTTCGGTGCCTATGACCCTCGACGGCCAAGGCTAAATTCGGACCTTCTCTGAGTGTTCTCAGGCCAACTGCCTCTCAGAATTCTGCTTCACTCTTTATACAGTCGGAACGCAAAGTTTAAACATATTAAATCTGATTTAACGAGTGCTTTGTAATTCGATATGAATAGAAATATAAATGCGAATTTTCGTTTGAGGTGAACCCTTTCGACATTTCGGAGACATGATAGATGCGTAATATGGGTGTGTGTCCAGAACATGTGTGATGCACTGGTTCCAACAATTACAATTTAACTGGTCTTCATAACCCAGAAAATGATACAGAAGAGAATATTGTCTCCCTTACTACTGATCTGCTATCAGATAGCCCATGCGCGTTCAACACGTGCGCCATACTGGACAATAAATTTCATGCCTAATTAGCAGAGTTTGACGTTTGACAAATCTATTTTTAGGGTCCGTCACATACCTATCTTTACGCTTTACATTTAACCTAGGCAGAAATATTATCGAAAATATTTACACTTTTAAACAAAAACAATCCCAACTTTTAGCTATCACCTTGACAACCCCTTACCAAGGAACATACTCTCAGTTGTTCCAAAAACACCAAGGTGATAGCGTTCATGTGCATCCACTTTTAATACTTCTCTCTTAGAGCTATCCCACAGTCTTGCTCTACTATTACACCCATATACTCAGAAATTTCACGCACACAGTCATACACATGCACACACTGATGCGCACCACAAATAACTCTCCAATAATTTGGCTCGGTTCCCCTTTGGAACCTATGAGTCTAACCACAACCCATCTAAACTCGTGCGCTCATTTCCACTGGCGCACAATTGGAGGTGGTCCGTTGGTACACATGCAGCCAACACGTCCCCCTATACACTCACTCTGCCTCTCAACATCGCAAAACATAATACTACTCTATCATACACACTCCTGTACCTATACACACTCACGCAAAATCAGCGTAAAAAAATATTAGCAAGGGGTATCCACCCTGACCCAAGCCAGCCGATGGACCCCTTGCCCCAACTTCCATTATCTCACTAACACGTATTTCCCGTCCACGCACACGCGACAGACTGGTTAACTTACGGAGTTCGAATTAAATATGACGACTGAGGTAGTCGGCCGCAACATTTTGACTACCCTTGATTGCTACTATTCTGAAACAGTAATTCTGTAGCAGGGGGGACCACCGCATGATCCTGCTACTTCCCAAGTTACTTTTCAGGATGTAGGCCAAGGGCCTGTGATCCGTGCGGAGTACAAACTCCCTTCCGTACAAAAAGTTTTGGAACTTTTTGACGGCAAAAACAATCGCTAGGCACTCCCGTTCAATGACTGAATAGTTACGCTCCCTCGGGAGCAGCTTCTTGCTGGCGTACGCCACCGGAAATCGCCCATCCTCATATTCCTGCAGTAAAACTGCACCAACCCCCGTGTGAAAGGCCAAGCAAAGTCAGGCAACCGGAGAATTGACGCCTTACTGAGCACATCCCTTAGCGTCTTAAATGCCCTGTCTCGGGAACATTCCCACTTGACCTTATTTGGTCTACCCTTCTTCGTGAGATCAGTCAAAAGATATCTGCAAAGTTTGGCACGAACTTTCTGTAGTATCCAGGTAACTCCAAGAACGATCTCACCTGCCGCTTCGTGTGTGGGGGGCTTGCATTGCGAATCCTCTCGAGTTTCTCGTCATCCATAGCCACCTTTCCTTCTCCAAACTTGTGACCGAGAAACTCGATGGTCCTGAACCCTACTTCACACTTGGAAGGTTTTACTGTCAGCCCTGCCTTCCGTAGTCCCAAGAGCACCCCCCTCAGTACTTCAGGGTGCTCTGGCCACGAACGCGTCTTGTATAAGATATTCGTCCACGTAGTGAACTATATCCCGCGTGCCCGCCAGCAGTTTGCGCATAATCCTATTGAAGGTGGTGCCAGCATTGACCATTCCAAAAGGGAGCTTTCGGAATTGAAAACATCCACCCGGGGTTGTGAATGCGGTCATATGGCTGTCGGTTTTCCTAACAGGAATTTGCCAGCAGCCCTTGCTCAAATCTATTTTGCTAAAAAATTCAGCGCCCTGCAAACCAGTCATTATGTCTTCCATGTTCCCATGGGCTCATTGTCAAATCTGGTTATGGCGTTCAATCGCCTGAAATCAACGCAGAATCGGATGCTGTTGTCTTTCTTCTTCACAAGTACCACTGGTGAATTATAGGGAGAATTTGAAGGTTCAATGACCTTCGCCTTCAACATCTTTTCCACCTCATCCCGCATTTCAAGCCTTTTTGCATAGGGAATCCTATTAGGCTTCACTCTTACCGGTTCCCCAGTGGTAAGTTCAATTTTGTGTTCCTCGAGGTCCTTGGTCCCTGGACCCTCGGAAAACACATCCCCGAACTCTTCCAAGAGTTGCACAACTTGGTGACGCTGTTCATCTGATAAATTGTCACTGATATTAACATCCCTATACGTCTCCACGCCGCTCAGCTCGCCCAGTATTAACAGGCTGTCTTCATCCACGACACCTATTTCAGTCTCATCCTCAGACTCAACTATGGCTAAGCCCGCGGCCTCCTGGGTCCCCTGAGGGGCGGGGTCACTACGGCTAATGGCTCGCTTTGCTTACTCTGCCTCTCTATCATGGTATCACCTTAGCAGATTCGAATGATAGATCTTGCTTTTACCCTCTACATCTACCCGATAGTCCATATTTCCGACTACTTCAGTCACCACGTAAGGCCCCTTCCACTGCAATAGCAGTTTGTTATGGTCCGTTGGCAGGAGGCCGTCACCTTTTGCCCCACCAAAACCCTTCTATCCTTAGCGCCCCGGTCGTAGTGGTGCTTATGTCGACCCTGTGCCTTCCGTTGGCTGTCCCTTGCCAACTGGCAGGTCTCCTCCAACCTATTTCGTAGCTCTAGGACATACTGATAAGTATTCCGAACCTCGCTGGTCTCTTCCCCGGTCCAGAGCTTAGCAACACCCGCATGGGCCCCCTAACTGTCCTCCCATATAACAGCTCAAAAGGGGAAAAGCCAGTGCTCGCCTGGGGCACTTCCCGGTAGGCGAACAATACCACTGGCAGATAGCGGTCCCAATCCTTTGGCCTTTCTTGGCACATTTTCCTCAGCATTCCCTTTAACATGCCATTGACTCGCTCACACAGACCGTTACACTTCGGGTTATATGGGGCGGTGAATAACTGTTTAACCGCCACCAACCGACATACTTCTTCTAACAGCCCAGATGTGAACTGCGACCCCTGGTCGCTTAGGATTTCCTTCGGAAAACCCATTCTCGAGAACACCTCAAGCAGGGCCTCGGCTACACGCTCCGTCTCGATTTTGGGTAGGGCCACCGCCTCTGGATACCTGGTGGCATAATCCACCACAGTGAGGATGTATCGGTTTCCTTTATCCGACACGGGTGACATAGGTCCGATGAGATCCACCCCGATTCTCTCACATGGCTCATTCATTAGAGGCATCTCCCCTAATGGTACCTTGGTGACACTGCCCTTTGACACCCGTTAATGCCGGGCCAGTGGAAACAGGCCGTAATCCTGTCGAGGGTCTTCCTCGACCCCAAGTGGCCCCCAGCCAAAGACTTATGGGCCAGGGTCATGACCTGCTTCCGAAACTTCCCTGGAATCATAATTTGTTTCAATTCTGTCCGCGACTTTCCTCGTCGCTGCTCATACACTCTATAGAGAACTCCTTTCTCCACCCTCATCTTGTATCGGCCCTTGCCCCTGGTGATCACCTGATCACCCTTGCCGGCCAGTTCCCAGTATCTCTTCAATGAGACGTCGGCCCCTTGGGCCTCTTTCAGCTTCTCTACGTGAACTTCTTCGATCACTTCCACTGGTACGTTCAGTGGCTTAATTGGGCGCCTCTCCTTGGCAGCCTGTGACCGTGTCACTACAGCTGCTACCTTATCGGGCTCGCAGAGTATCTTGGGTGACATCTGCCCGACATCCCCGGGGTACATCTTTCCTAGCTTGTGTCCAACAGCTACTGGGCGGTGCAGGAGCGATCGCCTTTCTGTGCCCTTGTCGACCCCCACCGAGCTTTCACGGGTAGGGGTCGGTCCCTGTGTCCGGTTCTGATCCGGGCCCACACCTATCTCCTTGGCTCTTCCCGTTACTTCTGGGTCACCTGGTTTGGCCTCAGCCCGGGTAGGTTTTCTTCAAGCCACGACTGGTCGGGGTTTGGTCGCATCCCCGATATGTTCCCTATGACCAAGTCGTATATGGGTTTATCCATACACATAGCCTCTACTTGGCCACTATAAAAAAAGGAGTATCCACCCTCACCCTCGCAAGGGGGAACCTCCTAATCGTCCCATCTATGAGTATGCACATGTGGTCGCGGCCCAATAGCTGGTCGTCCTTGACTAATTACCTACGCACTGCTACGCTACTGCATCCTGTGTCGCGAAGCATCTGCACTTCATGTTTACCCACATACACGGGCATTTTCCCTCCATCTTCTGAGGCTGTGCCTTCCTTGCACATTCCACTAATTATAGGGAGGACCTTTCCACCCTCTAGCACGAGCTCCCCCTTTTCAGTAGCATCTCGGTGTGGATTACTTTCTGGCCCAACTGTCTGACAGAACGCGGCCGTCTGCCTTTTGTCCCAGGTCGGACCGCCGCTACCTCCGTTTCTCCAATTCTTTGGTGAAGGGTCCCTCCTTCCATTCCTATGAGGTCCGCCATTTGGCTTTGCAGGAGGAGTTTTCTTCCAACAGTCCCTCGCTAGGTGCCCCTTCCGTCCACAAACAAAACAAGACAAATCTTTAGGGCTCTGTGGCCCAGTATTACCCCTGTTACCAGTAGGGTTAATCCTAACCGGTGCCTTTGCAACCTGGTTCCCCCAAAGCTTCCCGGCCGGGACTGGGTTATACTACCTCCGTGGGCTTCCAAGTACTGTTCGGCCACCTTAGTCATTTCATCAACACTGTTTGGCCTCCTCTCCTTAACAAAGAGGGCCAACTCCGGGCTGCAAGTTGAAATAAACAGCTCTCGGATGAGCAGATCTATGAGGGACGGAAAATCTTCGTTGATTTCCGACAACTTAACAGAGCGGTCAAAATACCTAGTGGACCGCGCCACAAATTGGAATACACTTTCCCCTCCTCTCTCGGGCTTACATTCCATGAACATAGCCCGGAACCCATCTTCGGTGAGCTGGTACCTCTTTAAAATAGCTTTCTTTAGCTCACCATAATCATTCGCCAAATCAGGAGGCATACTTGCATATACTTGCAAGGATTTCCCCGTTAACAACGGGCTTACGTTTACTCCCCATGAATCCACAGGCTGATGATCGATATCATCAGAACCCTCTGAGAATTTAGGGAGCTTTAGGAAAGTGGTCATACCCTGACCACCCCCGTTCGTTTCCCCTTGCCTCCCATTGGTTTCCTGGACTTGGGCCCTAGCTCTTATCAATTCGAGCTCTCTCTCGTGTTCTCTTTCGGCCCTTTCCTTTCAATCTCGGCCTGTCGTTCAGCCATTTCACTTTCCTTTTCACGTTCGGCCGCCCTCCTCTCAGCTCTTTCTCGCTCTAACGCAGCCTCTCTCTCAACCCTCTCAACCTCTTTCTCACGTTCAGCTGCCTGTAAGGCAGCCTCCTCGCGCTTCAAAGTCACATGCCGCTCCAATACGGCCGCGGCCCTTGCCCTCTTACGTTCCACGCTCTCATTATCTCGCTCTCTTTCACCAGCTGACTCTTTCGCTACTCGCTTTTGTTCGTCCCTGACAAACTTTTGCAGCTCACTCCCAGAAAATCCCAGGCGTTCCCCCGCCGAAATTAACTGGTCCAAAGTCAAGGGAGCCTCCATTATTTCATTTTATATACTTCAAATCTGCACAGTTACGGTAAATAACAATTTTTTCGCGCCTATCGTCGCGCTTAACCCTTCTACGGTGGATAATTATTTAGCTACCGCGCTGTTTACTTCTGAACCCACTTGAATTTAAAATTGCAAAATTTTAACCCTTTACGGCTCTCCAATATTTCCCCAGAGCATGTTGATAACAATTTGCAAAAAGCTCATATGTAAACTTCAAAAAGCATGCTCCATGAAATAAATTATCTTTGAGTGGATCGTTGTGTGGCGAAGCCCTCCACGTTGTGATTGATTTTTGGCCTCGTTCAGTCTAGATCATCTAGGCTCCACCACACTCCACTTTCAACTATAACGGGAATAAGTCTGGAAAATGAACCAAGTTCCTTGGAGTCTGAATTCTGTGGTACATGGGTCAAACACTCAATACAAGACAAGACTGTCTATACAGTGGGATGTATAAGCTAACCTTATACACTTTTATTAACTTACAACTTTCAATATAAGTACAGTGTCCTACACTGGAGTCCCTCTGATATGTGTTAACAACTCAAGTATGAACATAATAATTTCTATCTGAGAAAAACATTTCTGAAAGTCCGTCCTGGAAATAATAACCCACTGTAGGCTTTTAGATGTGATCAGCATGAGTTTTCAGAGGAGACTGCTGACAAAATGGCCGACTGGGGATTATATATTATTAATCACGTGGTTTATTTTCCTGTTAAAATCAGGAAAACTTTCCTTAGGAATTTCGATGCCATCTTTGTTGACGTTCAACTTCAGTATCAGGGAGTTAAACTTTCATGTACTTTCATGCCAAGTATTGGGGGTACAATCTCACTTGGCAGAAAAGTATCAATTGTTGCACTCTCCTGACCAGAGATGGAGTTCCTTGTTAAGTGCTTAACTCCAATATATTCTAGCTTATAATTGGCTTTTGATAGGTTTTATATCCTTATTACATTTAATATCACGTACCCATACCTCTGGTAAGTGGAAAGCCAATTATTGTGATTGGTTTTAGATATGTCTTATACCTTTAATTCCAATATTGTCACAAACCTCTCTAAAACAGTCAGATTAGAATTGCTTTATGACATTAATCTCCAATACTCCTCGAGAGTAATGAGATAATTAGTTATACCTTCTCTTAAACAATGGCTTTTGGAAATGTTTTTACCTTTCTAATCTTTCAACTTCGTGGGAAACCACTTTTACCTACACACCTGGACATTGAGATCATGATAGTATTATTTCACTAACCTAATTGTTCGAATAACTTTCCACTGTTCTCTTAAAGGGATTTTTGTGTAATGTAAATACTTGTGACTGCTAACACTTTCTGACAATAACTTTCTACTGCTCTCTTAAAGGGGCTCTGTTGTAATGCAATGTTTATGGCTGCTAACATTCTGTGGCTCTATCCACAATGTGAGCGTTTTCTAAGAGCCACAAGCTCATTAAGCAAGGGGGGGTTCTCACGGGGCTAGGGTGCATTTCGTCACAGTTGACCTTTACCTTTAAAAATGTTACCTTTTAGGACATCCTGTGTACGCCTCTTCAGTGTTGCAGGATTACAGGGGTTAAGTGATGGAGGAAAATTTATGTTCTTATCAGTGCTCAGCCGGCAGCCAGTGACTGTCGTCTGAACCCCAGTTCGAACGTAAACCTTGCCACCTTATCAATGCCCTATCCGCTTGGGACTGTTAGGATTTCTGAAGGTGCCTGTGGCTTACAACGCCAAAGGGTGATCAACGATAATTCACTGAAAAGATTATTTATTTACATGTACGAAGAAATATAATATGAAACAAATTACTCACACCATTATCCATAAGAATACACTAATTACGCGGATAAAAGTTTATTCTTTAGGGCCCTCGCCGTCTCCCACAGCTAGCTGTGTCCGCTGGATCAAGCTCACTTCATCTTCATCTTCTCATGGTTTGTGATAAATGCAAAGAGTCTATTCATTTCTCGTTGCTTCCTCCTCGCAGGGTTAACTGCACCGCCAGTCGGGCTTAACACATATAATGTTCTGCTTGTGTGATTCTATCAGCGTTCTCACAGTTCAATCAGAATTCAATCGGCGTCTACCACAGTTCACGTTCACTTTGCGCCTTGCCTGGCTCTCACGGGGTTAAGTTATTCTTCGCCTTCAGATATATACTTAACAAAGCTTACATAAAAATATTCTGCAAAGTGTTCTCAACATCACCAATTGTCGCACCGCCTAAAACTATCTTATCTCGCGAGCTATTCCAGCGCTTACTCAAGCTCTTAATACGGTCTCTAGACCTCAACATTACAGCTTTTACTTCTTTGGCTACTATGCCACTACGGTTCGCAACCGTTAACAAACTATTATCGGTCCCTTACAACCCTCCCTGGGTTACGACAATACGCGGACTTTCAATTTCGGTGCCTATGACCCTCGACGGCCAAGGCTAAACTCGGACCTTCTCAGAGTGCCCTCAGGCCAACTGCCCCTCAGAATTCTGCTTCACTCTTTATACAGTCGGAACGCAAAGTTTAAACATATTAAATCTGATTTAACTAGTGCTTTGTAATTCGATATGAATAGAGATATAAATGCGAATTTTCGTTTGAGGTGAACCCTTTCGACATTTCGGAGACAGGATAGATGCGTAACATGGGGTGTGTGTCCAGAACATGTGTGATGCACTGGTTCCAACAATTTCAATTTAACTGGCCTTAATTACCCAGATAATGATACAGAAGAGAATATTGTCTCTCTTACTATTGATCTGCTATCAGATAGCCCATGTGCATTCAACACGTGCGCCCTAAATGACATTAAATTTCATGCCTAATTAGCAGAGTTTGACAAATCTATTTTCAGGGTCCGTCACATACCTATCTTTACACTTTACATTTAACCCAGGCAGAAATATTATCGAAAATATTTACACTTTTAAACAAAAACAATCCCAACTTTTAGCTATCACCTTGACATCGAGTGGAAATAACTTTATTTCTGGGTTTAATGTGCAGGGTGTGGTAGAGAGGGGGTTAATGTTGATGGCAGTGTGTTAAGTGAACAAGTGTTCGTTTCAAACATTTCGATGGCCCTGATAAGGGCCGTCTTATGGATGAACCAAGCGGTCTATTGAAGCTTGCCAGTGGTTGGAGCTTTGAACTTTAAACCGAGAGGTTCACCGATTAGTCGTGGCTAGCGGTATCGGCATTGTGCCCTTGGGTGAGGAACTGAATCCCGATTGCCGAATCGGCGAATAAAACAACCCACATATATAAATAGATACTAAAATGCATTCAACCACCGTAATATTTTATTAACTATATATATTGACCGAGTAATATTCATATAGCATCTGGCATCAGTGTTGGAGTTGAGTATAATCAAAGCTATGTTTATCCATGGTGGTACCCCAGACCAAAGGTTGACGACAATAGGGACAATTATGTCTCCGCATCATCCATTTCAACCCACAACGTATGTGCACACACTTTGCACAACGAGGGCATTGATACGCTTTGCGGGGCCCTATTGGCACATTCTCTAAACATACTATACAATGTTGACTATTTCCATCAACCAGGTTAATTAACATTTGTTGATGTCGTCGATGTTGATGATAGGATAGAGCTTGTTGTAATCGTGCAAACTGAGGCTGCATTTTCTCCCATTCATATGTTTCCCTAGGGTCCAAAAAGAGTCCTTCCCTTCCAATGATAATAGAACGTGATGCATCCTCAGTGGCAGGTTCAGACAAAACAAACTCACCCTCTCGGAATGGTCGAACCAACCCATCATTAGGTTCGAGATTCTCGGGCATGGGAGATAAAACATCAGGGATACGATGATCATAATATCGTCCATCCCACCGGCTATCATTCCAGTATCGGATGACATCATGGAAACCTGCAAAATAATATTCATCCCCTTGGGGTTTTCGAGGAGGATTTTTAATGGTAGTTAGATGGGGAAGAGCAATTTGTGTCCCCTCTTCACTTTGTCTAAGGCAATATTGGTAATACACCTCGTATAACACGAGTTCCATATCACCAGTTTCGGCATTAGCATCTGCTGTTTCCCAATATCTAATCCGTCGACGGAAGGTAGTCAAATCATCAGGCTGGGGAAGATGGGAAGTTGTCATAGTCATCCCCCTGGCCATCCAGACTTCTGCTTGATCGTCAGGGAACTCCATATAATTAGCAGTAGATACTGATGCCAGCATATTGGCCATCCAGTAATCTGCTCGTTCTTCTGCAAACTGAGTGAAACCATGAATTGACACTGATGCCATTATTTCTCTAAATATATTTATATATAAAAAAAAAAAAAAAAGAAATCAACAATTCTCGTTTTCCGTTCCACAATAAACAAATTACAGGAATTATGGCTCAGCAATAAGAAAACTAATATTTAATTATTCAATTTGATAAACTATTTTACAGTTGCCGCCGTATAAACACTTCTAGTTTGTTTCCTAAAGAGTTTTCTCGCTAGCTTAGAGGTTGTCACCTGCACACCTTCAGGGATACTTATCTAAATCCGTCTAAAGGGGCAGTATCAGTATAAGATTTGCGTATTTTCATTAGGCAATAGATCACTAATAGAGACAACCGTGAATGACGGCGGAGGTCGTTATCGAGGTTTGGAAAATAAATTGGGGTCAATTTCACGCTTCTCCTGTCCCCACTCAACATTTGTCCGACAATGGGGGCATGTTCGAGAAGTATTCATCCACCTTTGACCGCACGCAACATGTACTCGTTGGTCACAAACATGGCACCAGTAAGCGGTTTCAGGCTGTTCTACTGTACCATAACAAATACAACATTTTTCACCGGTTCCGTGCGTCATTCCACAGCAAAGGTATCTTTGTCTCCGAGCCTCATGGCGACGGAGAGTGTCTATTAAAAGAATATACATGGGCTGCTCTCTCTCCCATGCATACGTCTTTTGGACATCATTATGTTGTGGAACAAGGGCAAAAGAGGGAGCCTTCGGAATATGCCATATTTCTAAACTAAAGTGATATGGTGGAATAACAAAAGAAGGCTCCATCGGGGAATGCCATAACTCAATACTGCGGAATGGTCGAATTAATCCTGGATTGGGGTTAATTGCATACCGTGAAGTGGGTAAATCAACCCTATGGTCGAAGAAGCGGCCATTCCATTGTTCGCTATTCTGGGTTGTCCCACCAGTTCCAGTAATCTTGGAAATAATAATTTTGTCTTTTGTATGTTAACATGATACATATAAAAGACCTTATGTAGAATTAATTCAGTTTTATTTGTTTTGGGGTTAAAATGTTGTACTACCCAATGTCGAACATATCTGATCACACTCTCCCAACCCAAATCCTTAGCTTCCCTAGTGTAACACTGAGGAGAGACACTCCTCATATTCCTTAAATTTTCATGATATTTCAATTGTTCATCCGTAAATTCAGTAAATTCGGGAATTATTGCTGAAGCCATGATTCACTTTCTCACTGTCTATTTACTTAATTACCTGTACTCAAATAATTCAAAATGCAATGTAAATATTCGATACCTAATAAGTCACCAATACACAATACTCAATATATAGGATATATCTGACAATTATTTATTCACACTTTATATAAACCCGTACAATTGTACTCACTCCCCTAGGTTCGCATGTACCTGGTGTTTCTGGTTAGTATCCTTTTTCCACCAGCTTTCCTCTTGGATGTCTTGTCAGTTGGAGTGTTGTGTGCAACTTATCTAATACACTCCAGACACTCCAACCTTTTCGCAATTTAAATTTGACTTGATCAGTTCAGTATTAATTAGCCGAATCACAGTTTTGGACAAGACAAACACATACGACCTAAAATTTCCATGGAAACTCTCCCGCCATCTCATTTATCAACAACGGATGAGGGGTCAGTATCCATCCAACATTCTTCATCATAGCTTTTATTTGTTTCATCATTAGTCTCATGATTCTCTTTCTCTATTACGACCTGGTAGGTTATAGCGTCGATACACAGTATTGGGACCGGTCCTGTAATCGAAGGTGTAACCATGATAATCAGGGTGTGACTGTCGGTATAAGACATACGCTTGATAACTCCTGGGACGTCCGTCTCGATGGAACAAGGCACGTAACCTTCTTGTCCAATCACGGAAGCGAGGGAAAGGTCTTACGCTCTCTACATGTCTTCTCGACTGGAACCTTGACCTTGTTGACCTATGGACTGCTATGTTATGATTATAAAAATGGTAATTATTCTGTAATAATGTAGGGGGTCGGGTCAAATCTGGACAGTTGTATATAGCCAGGTATCTCGTCCTTTCTTCAAACGTCAAATGTGTTTGAAGGGCAGACTCATGATAATAGACAAGTTCTCTTTCCAATTCAACATAAACATTATAATTGATAAAGTCATAATAAACACATCCAAATGTCTCTGCTGTAATTTCTCCTTGATACATTCGAAAGAATCTGTATTCATAAGTGTTGGGTCGAATGATTGGCCTTTCTGGGGCATGACAAGGGGCTGTTAAGAGTGGTTCAGCATACAGCCTCGCTACTGCCCAATCCCAAGGTCCTGGGACAGGTTCAGATATACGATAGGGGTGATTTCTAGGAATTTGTGTTTGGATGAGATGAGCTCCTTGTTGTATATTCTCATCTAGTTCAGGGTCATGAAATAGGTCACCTGGTTGTATTGGGGCAGAATAAGTTTCCATTGGTTCTCCCAGTTCATTCAGAAATGCATCAACTTCTGGAGTTTCAGATGTATCGGAATGTTCTGGAGTAGTATCACTATCACTAGGTGTACCAGGTGCTGTTGCCATAGTTACTGAAACAAAAATCACACAATCACTGAGCAAGAGACTCACTTTTGGGCTTTGCTTCATCGATATCCCTATCCACAAGAGTAATGTTAACAGTTTCAGTACCAGGGTCATGATGAATACGAGGATATTCTTGCCGTCGACTCAGTTTTGGTGAATTTGCGGCATTTTGAATAGTTCGTTTCATCAAATCTACTATACTTCTCGGAGGTTGGGGTGCAGAGGGTCGTTTCTGGGGTCTCATGTCGGCGTATACCTCATCTTCAGCAAATGCAAAATTAGACATTCCACACTCATCACCAGCAGAACAGGTCGGTTTACCCTTAAATCTAAGATTTCTGATCCAATGGTATACCTTAATGTGCCCGTCTTTTCTACAGCAGCGCACAAGAAGATATACCACAAATATAATTACTAGGCTCGCGACAAAGTAAGCCCATTTCGGCACGTCAAAGACTTCAATCTTTGATAAATTCAATGAATCCAATTCATGGACGAGGTCATCCATGGGCAAGTTATCTAAGTGTTGCAACACTTTCGGTACCTTGAATTCACTAATATTCACTCGGGTCCATATCGGTTTCCATATCTGTCGTTGCGTAATCGAGAAATTTGGTAACACTGTTTTTGTTACTAATTCATATGTCGCATTATCCCTCTGATGAAAATAACTTGTTAATGTCAACTGGCCACTAGTGGCCATACACAGGGGTCGTAATTCCACAAACCCTATAGGAGGTTGAATCCGTCGAGGTTTTGGATTCCTTCGTTTTGGACATGTGATCGAGAAACGTAACGGCACATCTGTCGTTACATACCATATGCCTTCCTCAATGCGTGTAGCAAAGGGTAAATCAATATTTAATCTTATCTCTGTCGTACAGAGCTTTTTTATCTCCTGTTTCATATTAAGGAATATGGCCAATAAACAACTCGTAGTGGTATGTATGGTTCGCACCGCTCCGACTAATGGACAAAATAATTTATTGTTGTCCACACATTGATCATGGCCAATCTCTGGTACATATTTAGTTCTCTGTTTATCCACTATTAACGTATCAGCTTCTAAGCGATAGATCGCAACAAGTTTATTCGCCTCTTTTGACGCATTTTTACTAATGTTCACTAATGGCACAGGTAATGCTTGTACCTTAAAAACTTCGAATTGGAAATTTGAATTGCTTAAGGGGATCTTCATTAAGATCACTAATTTATCATTGGCAAATACCGTTGTCGTGGTCAATAAGTGATAATACTGCCATAGTTCTTTATGCAAGTCCAGTGGCAGTAATGTGCGATCGTCAAGCCTATCTCTTACTCCTTCGAGTACCGAAGTGAGCAGAGAGGGGCTCACAATTTTTGGTGATTATTTCTCATCGGCCAAAATATCCATTTGATCGTGCAGATCCCTCATATAGGCTTCTGCAGCGAGCAACATTAACTCTAATTGATTCAGTACCATTTCGACTTGATGATACGCATGGGTAAAATGTTCAAGTATGACTACTCGCTTCTCATGGTCTTGTATGGTGCGTGTAACATCTTCAGCGAAGATAGCTACGGATCGTGACAAATTTGTCATATACTCGCGATTCTCTTGAATTGCCTCATGATTCAATTTTATCATTGTTAGACTAACTTTAACACTATGTTGTATTATTCCTTGATTTGCACTTAATCGATCAATATTTTCTTTCATTCCCTTAAGATCGGATTCGGTTACAGTGCCAAAGAGGAAACTCAAACCTTCACCTATAAAATTGAACACTCCTCGCCTCTCTCGTGACGAGGGAGTATGCCCATTTAGTGTGCGGTAATTGGTTAGATCGTTTTTGACTTGTTTACAGCGGTTTCGTACAAATTTGATCTCTTGGTTCACATCCATTATCATCGATTTAAAAGCGGTTTGAAGGGTGAGGTTCTCAGTACCAATGGCCCCAATAACTTCACTAAAATCATGTTCTATGTCACGGTAAAAGTTAGTTGCAAATTTCACGCCTTGTTCAACTCTTTCAACATATTGGATAAATGGTTTCAAGTCAAACACATACATTGTTGTCCAGTCACTTGTGACCATATTAACTTCTTTAACTTTCTTGAATATCACATTGTTTCTTATTATAGTATTTCCTTCCACTATTGTCACTAAACTTATTAGAACAACCAAGATTGCCTTGTATAACATCATGCTCCTACAACGAGAAAGGAGACATGGGTTAGTGTCGACAGGTGATTCTCGGGTCAAAATTTACATTCTCTACCATTTCACTTCCGGATTGAGAGACGGCAGAAAGAACAATCAAATAGGGAGTAACCACTATGTAGGTTCGCGAGACCTTCCATGGTCACCTCACTATTTCCCACTCTTGACAAACTATAAATCAATATAATTTTGTCACCCACAGTCACCTTCCCTATCCCCATTCTGAAGTATAGCATTGCATCTGCATATTATGATGTCTAATCTATATTACTCCAGGTAGTTGGTTGAACTATTGTTTCTCTATTATTATTTTTAACTTCTTCATGTTTACTTAAAACTTTCTGAATATTATTAATCATCTCACTTATTTTTACCTCTGACGGTTTATTTCTTACTCAATTAGCCACTTCTGGAATATCAATTTTTACATGGTTTACATCCATGGGTTGATCATACACTACTGCATTGTGTGGCAGTTGTGTATGACTAGTACTAGCCACTGTCGGCTCTTTGTCTGACAGCAACTTCTTCATTTTTTCTTGGGCTTCTCGAGAACGTTTCAGACGTTTTCTTAGCTCTTCCATGGGAACCATCTCTTCTTCAGAAGACGAATGTTCCCTTATTTGTCTCTTTGAGTTGATCAATTTTGCCAATGGCTTATCATACTCACTTCCATCACTACTGTCACCAGTATCAGTAGAAGAGTCAGCTGGTGGGGCTACATAACGTTGTATACGTTTTGCTTGGTTCGGTTCAGGTACCTCCCACTCCTGGGGTGCTAAACTAAGGCGTTCCCCATGACATTTAATTATTCTACGAGTTAATTGGTCTTCAATTTTGTAACTCACAGGTCCTGTCTTCTCGATAACCCTAAACGGATATTCCCATTTAGCTTCTAATTTACCTTTAGGTTTCCCATCAGTGTACATGACTGAATCACCAACCTTAAAGTCAATATTCTTTGCTTTTTCATTATATAATCTTTGCTGTTTGATTACACGTTTCTTTTGTGTGGCTTGTTGCCTTGAAAATGCTTCATGTTGTTCCTGTAGGGCTATTTCGTGGGGTTCTTCACCCATATATTTTTCTCTGGGCTTGAGTATATTATCTAATGGTAAAACTACGTCACGGCCATACACTAAGTAGAATGGAGAGAAACCTGATGATTCACTCCCATTGAACCTAATGGCTGCCAAAGCCTGATTGAGAAATAGGTCCCAAGTTTCAAGTTCTTTTCGAGCCAACTTAGCAATTGTATCATTTAAGGTTCTGTGAAACCTCTCTACTTTCCCGTTTGATTGTGGATGATAGTAGGAAGTTGTCACATGATGTACCCTAAAGTATTCCGTCAAATGTTTCATTACTTCATTACAATTTTCAGATCCATTGTCTGTCAGTAATTCTAAAGGACAGCCAAATCTTGGGAATATCTGATCAGTTAGCAAATTAGCTATGGTCTCTGCACGTTTATCTGAGACAGGAAATGCTTCAGGCCAGCCAGAATATACATCTATAAACATAACTATATATTTATTTCCCGACAGTGTTGTTGGGAACGGACCACTCATATCCAAAGCAATTTTAGCGAATGGATATGGAGGTCGGTCAGCTTCTTGTAAGGGCAGTTTATGTTTCCGAGTATTTCTTGCTCTACATGTAAGACATTTTTCAACATAATGATAAATTTGTTTATATAAGTTCCACCAATAATATTTCCTACTGATGTTATAGTATACTTTATCAATCCCTAGATGTCCTAGGTCATCATGGTATTGTCTTAATACATCCTCAGTCAAGTGTTCAGGAATACACAATCTTACGCGTGGTTCATTATCCACTGCACTGATATAATATAACACTCCCTCAATCATCAAATATTTACTACTAATACTTGATGGGGTGTTATTACTTAAGTATTTCTTCACAATTTCCACAATCTTTTGGTCTTTTTCTTGTTCTATTTTCATGTTTAGGTTTTTGTAACTAATACTCTGGGGTTCCGCAGGAGTGTCTTGTTTATCTACTTTGACATGGGCATATTTTCTAGGGTCAATTTTATTGCTATTAATAACTCCTACTTGTAATGCCTTTTCTGTTTCCACATTATCCATTTCGTAATCTGGGTCAGCATTTGCAATCCCTTCCGGTAATCTAGAAAGTAGGTCAGCACAGGTATTTTGTCGACCAGGTAAATATTCGATCTTACAGTTATAGCTGGCTATTTTTAATGCCCATCGTTGGACTTTAGCATTGTTCTGTTGGCTTTTCAACAAATATTGCAAAGGGGCATGATCTGTCTTAATGACAAACTGTACTCCCTGCAGATAATTGTTGAATTTGTCTAATGCATAAGATATTGCAAATGCCTCCTTTTCAAAAGTAGACCACTTTTGCTGAGTTTCACCCAATTTATGCGAAAGGAATACGATGGGTTTTTCATCTGGTACTCCTGGCAATTGACCTTGTTCATTCTCACAAGGTTGGGCTAAAACCGCTCCTACACAGGTGCCAGAAGCATCGGTGTAAAGTACGTATGGTTTCTGAGGATTTGGGTATGACAAATGTGCTACCTGGGTTAATCTCTCCTTTAGCTCTTCAAATGACTTTTGTTGAGCCTCCTTCCAGTGGAACCTTGAATGTTTCTTAGTCAAGGCTATTAATGGCTGAGCTATGTCACTAAAGCATGGAATGAACCTTCGATAATAACTGACCATCCCCATGAAGCTTCTCACTTCAGTCACAGTTTTTGGTGGGATTAATTTTCTTATAATTTCAACTTTAGATAATTCTGGCTTGATTCCATCTTGGCTTATTATGAATCCAAGATAAGACGTTTCTGTCTGAAAAAATGAGCACTTTTTAGCTTTTAATTTTAATTTATGCTGTCGTAACCATTGGAATACCTGTTTAATATGCTCAATGTGCGACTTAACATCACGGCTAAAAATTAAAATATCATCCAGATAAGCCAAAGAAAATTCTTCTAGGCCTTCCAGGACTATAGTCATGAGCTCCTGATAGGTGCTAGGGGCATTAACAAGCCCAAAAGCCATTACATTGAATTCATAAAGGCCTTTGTGACACGTAAAAGCTGTTTTTGGTCTATCTTCTTCATCCATCTTGACTTGCCAATAACCTGACTTCATGTCAAGAGTCGTAAAATACTGACAACCATTCAGTAAGGTGAAAATGTCATCAATCAAAGGTAACGGCCAGCTTGTCACTTTCGTGACTCGATTTAATTCTCTAAAATCGACGCAGAATTGCTTCGAGCCATCTTTCTTGTCCACTAGCAAACAAGGAAAACTCCAAGCGCTATTAGAGCGTTGAATTATACCAGCATCTAACATTTCCTTCAATGCTTCATCCATAATCTTTCTTTCTAATAAAGGTACCCTGTATGCCCTTTTTCTAATAGGCACTGTGTCTCCAGTATCAATTTTCATTTTTATTGTATCTGTTTGAGTTAATTCTTTGTCTGTTCTCGCAAATAGATCTTGATTTTCATTAATTACTTTCATTAACAGGTTTCGTTTATTTGGTGGCACCTGGATTTCTGATTCAGTTATTTTATCTTCCCCCTTATCTGGTCCTACCCTTTGTTCTGTCAATAACTGTTTAACTTCCAATAATTTTTCTCCTTCATTTACGGGTTCAAGTTTCCCTATTATACATCCCCGCTTCAATGTGTAATGTTTATTAGTACTATTAACTATCATCACTGGTATATTTCCATTCTCATTTGCTACTATGCTGTTACTAACAAGTAAGCCTGGTTGCTCGGCTACATAGCCTGTCTTTAATCCATAATGTTCTAAAAATTTTGAAGAAAAAGTCGACCTTGCACCAACTGCCTTAGCTGTACAAAGACAGGTGGTTTGTGGTGCTAGTTCTACCTGATTAACCAAACGTGTAAGACAACTGACATGTAAATCTTTAACCAGAGGTATATATTGGTCTTGTAATCTCAATTTTCTCATTCCCCAATAAGTGGTAATGTCATTTGCAAGAATCCAATCCAATCCCAGTAGCATACTTTGATTCAATTCATCCAATACCAAGAAATTATGTCTTTGGTAAATACCTTGTATATGAAACTCTAACTCAATGATTCCCCGAGGGCAAACGTCATTTCCTGTAACGCCAGAAATTCGCGGAAGTTGGTTCTTATCCCCCCTCAACTTTGGCCTATTGTGCAAATTTTTCCAGAATTTTGTACTAATACATGATGTTTGTGCCCCTGAATCAAGGAGGGCTCGAATCTTTTGCTTACCAATATGTATTTGAACACTATCTAAAGAAGCAGTCCCAATATTTATATTAATTGTCTGTATTTTAGCAGACTTTTGTTGTTGTACTTTTCTTGGGTAATTAACATTGTTTATTACATTATTTGTTCTTGGGTTTTTCAAATTATCTCCCTTCTTCCTATTTTGTTTACATGGAGTCTTCTTATTTGTTCGATCTTGACTTCCTAATTTCTTATTTCCTGGTTCAATTTTTGATTCTTCAGAATGTTCTGACATATATACCTTAGTATTTGTCGGAATCATCTGAGTTTCATTTCCTTTTATGTTCATGTAAGCATTTTTCACAAGTGCTACCATTTCAGGATTTAAATCCACTATGTGTATTTCCTTAAGATTGCTATTATTATTATTAGCAGCAGAATGGTCTTGAATGGCCTCAACATAAATTTCTGCACACTTATTCTTGGGTAACCCATATATGCCACTACTAATAGTAGGCATGGCTACTATCTGGAATTTTCTTTCCTCACTCACCTGTAAAATTTTCCTTATGGTTTTATACAACTCATAAAAACATTTATTTTTATCAGTGTAATCGCTCCATCGAGGACCAACAGCATGGATAACCTTGAGGCATGGTAGATAACCACATGTGGTTACTACATTATCACTTACATGTAGATTTCCATGATGTTGTATGTGTTGTTGGCATTCTTTCATAAGAGCAGGCCCAGCACTACGAGCGATTGCCTTGGCAACGCCTCCGCCATGTGACAGCTGACTATTGGCAGCATTCACTATGGCATCGGCATTTAGCTGAGTGATATCGGCTGGGTATACCTCCACCTTCAATCCAGTATCGGTCTGGAAGACAAAAGTATCTTGTTTTTCTATTAACCTTTTACAGTTCTTAGTAAAATGTCCGCCAATTATGCAATGATCACATTGTTTGGCTCCTTTACAAAATTTTGTATAATGCTTCATACTACCACAATTTTTACATATTTCCCCAGGTGTATAAGGGTTAATTTCTTTGGGTTCGGTTACCTTTTGTTTTGTTTTGGTCCTCCTCATAGTCACTTGTCTGTCTGTCAAAGGGCTGGGTTTATGTTTTAGCAAACACTCTTTCCAATGATGCCCCAAATTTGTACACTTTTTGCATTGATTAGCATTGCCTGTTACTGGAGAGCTATTTTTAATTTCCCCACATTTATTCATTCTTATTTTTGGTTTACCATTACTGAGAACACTATTCTTGTACCCATGAGGTTTATTGGTAGTGTGAGGGTTTGTTTTCATAGGAGAACCATCCTTGGGCCTCGTTAACTCATGTTTAACTGTCACCCTGGGAGAATTATTTTTGATTCTTGTAAAATATTTATTTTGCTTCTGGTGATCCTGAGTCCCATATTTCTTAGTTGGGTTATACACAAACTTATGTCTATTCTCATTAACCCTTAAATGCCTCACTTCTCCCATCCGTTTAATACTATTTTTTCTATTTTCAGTTTCTCGGTTTTTGGGAGCTTGTGATTGTTGTAACTTAACCCCGCCTACTGCCCCGTGTAGACAGAGTTCTGCTCGTTTAAATTAACCCTGCAATTCCGGGCGTAATGTCCTAATTTCCCACACCGAAAGCAGGTAAAACCAGGTCCCCCTGGTCCCTCATTGGGTTGCTGTACGTCTAACGCCCGTACCTGTTTAATTATATTTACCCTACAATCTTTTTTCACATGGCCTGGCCGGCCACAGCGGTGGCAGATAGGCCGATTAACCCTCATTGTTCCCTGGAACCTATTTGTATTATTTGTTGGATACTGATTATTATTCATATTTCTGGTGGGCATAACCCTAGTATTTTGACGCGGAACATGTTGATGTAAATTACCGGTTTGTGGTCGGTTATATGTCCTTTTGGTCAACATATTTACACTGTGACGTCGCCTATTTGTGTCCACTTCCATTGATTCGATGTTCCTATCATCCTCATTTTCTCTGCCAATATGATCACGTATGTTTGGCTCTCGCATTTCCCTGGTTATATTTTTACACCATGTGGGCATTCGTACTCCCTGACCTTGACAGTCTGAACGGGCTCGGAATTTAATTCGTACTGTGGACTCAAACATAGCCTTACTTAAAGCCTGGTCAAAATTCACAGGGGCTGCCCTAATAAGCTTGTATTTCATATCCCCATCATACAATCCATTGCAGAAGTAGTCAGCGATTAATTGTTGGATTATCGGTTCATCGATTTGTTCACCATAGGCCTCTTTTGCGAGGTCCAATAATCGTTCCCCATAGCCTACTACAGTCTCATTTTTCTCCTGTTTCATATAGCGGAGAAACTTTCCAGCGATCGCGGTATCCATCACTTCAGAATAGCGCAAGCGTAATTCCTTATATAAGTCAGCCCATTTCAACTTTGGGTCCTTTCGCATAGACTGCAGCACAAAATCAGACACCACATGGTGACTGGTTTGTGCAGCGATCATCTTGCGATCGTCTATCGGTATTCTGTTTGTATCACAATAAAGCTCTATTGATTTTATCCACTCACGGAAATTGCAAGGGTTGCCATCAAAGCGTTTAATTTGGGAGGCAAGATTTTGAGATCGAGTTGCGGCAGCTGTTGTCGCATTATGTTCATTGCCTTCCTTTAGAGATTCATGCAAGTTTATGATGGCTTGAGCTGCAGCATCATTTCCCCCAGCAGTTACTGTGGGAGTTTGGGGTCCAACATTACCCATTTTGAACTCATCCCTCAACCTACTGGTCACTGCATCAATGTCCAGTTGGTGTTGGGTGTCCAAAATAGTTTTTTGTCTATTTAATTCTACTATATGGTCTCCTCTTTCCTTTGCTATTATCGCCTGTAATGCCTGATCGGTTTGCTGGTGGGCACTCTTTTCATTAATAAGTGCAGACTCTGCTAAGTCACCGCGCTCTGTAGCCTTTTCTAATTGTTGTTCCCCAGCAATCAATCGCATTTGGAACTCCAATTCGGCTTGTTCTAGTCGCTTTTGGGCCAATCTTTCTGCGCGTTGCTGTATTTCGTGTTCCATTTCTGCACTTGGCACTGACATTTTTGTGGGGTTAATTTAATTAATTTATCTAGCAAATTATTCAGAACTTCCAAATATTAAAATGAAACGATTTGTGTGGATCAAGGTGCTATTATTACACTCAACAATACAGTTCTGCTGGCAACAAATGGAAATGTACTAAATTTGCACCTACCTTGTTTATGTAAACACTTGACGAGTTCTTTCCAGTAGGCGTTCAAAGTCAGTATCGTTCTGTTTCTGTCCTTGAGTCACGGTTCTCTGTTGATGTGTCTCTAAATACTTTAAAAATGTCAGTAACAAAGCCCTGTGTGCTCTGTCTAAGCTCACTTGCAAATGGAAAGTTTGTTCTTTAACCACTGGTGTTGCTGATGCTTCCGACATTCACTTCTTCTTAAGGTATCATGAAGGGAATACTTTCTGTTACTTTCTCAGAAAATACAGTGTAAATTTGTTGAGCTAACTGCTAATAGTCACTTTGAATAGTTTTGATTAAGTTTTTCTTCACTTTGTCAAAGAAAAATAGCATGGAAATGTCAAATTTCACACTTAAATTTTCGGCACAGCTCCCCTGCAAGCAGTATATGTTCAGCTTCCCTGGTCTGACTGTTCATAAATGGATGTAGTGTCCCACAGTGGCAGGTATTCTTCCCCTGAATTGGAAGATTCTGGAGATTCTGGTGTTTTTCCCACTTACACACACAAATTTTATCAAAGTCCAAGATCCCGTGGTCGCGGCACCAAAGTGAAAGGGTTAATGTGGCGAAGCCCTCCACGTTGTGATTGATTTTTGGCCTCGTTCAGTCTAGATCATCTAGGCTCCACCACACTCCACTTTCAACTATAACTGGAATAAGTCTGGAAAATGAACCAAGTTCCTTGGAGTCTGAATTCTGTGGTACATGGGTCAAACACTCAATACAAGACAAGACTGTCTATACAGTGGGATGTATAAGCTAACCTTATACACTTTTATTAACTTACAACTTTCAATATAAGTACAGTGTCCTACACTGGAGTCCCTCTGATATGTGTTAACAACTCAAGTATGAACATAATAATTTCTATCTGAGAAAAACATTTCTGAAAGTCCGTCCTGGAAATAATAACCCACTGTAGGCTTTTAGATGTGATCAGCATGAGTTTTCAGAGGAGACTGCTGACAAAATGGCCGACTGGGGATTATATATTATTAATCACGTGGTTTATTTTCCTGTTAAAATCAGGAAAACTTTCCTTAGGAATTTCGATGCCATCTTTGTTGACGTTCAACTTCAGTATCAGGGAGTTAAACTTTCATGTACTTTCATGCCAAGTATTGGGGGTACAATCTCACTTGGCAGAAAAGTATCAATTGTTGCACTCTCCTGACCAGAGATGGAGTTCCTTGTTAAGTGCTTAACTCCGATATATTCTAGCTTATAATTGGCTTTTGATAGGTTTTATATCCTTATTACATTTAATATCACGTACCCATACCTCTGGTAAGTGGAAAGCCAATTATTGTGATTGGTTTTAGATATGTCTTATACCTTTAATTCCAATATTGTCACAAACCTCTCTAAAACAGTCAGATTAGAATTGCTTTATGACATTAATCTCCAATACTCCTCGAGAGTAATGAGATAATTAGTTATACCTTCTCTTAAACAATGGCTTTTGGAAATGTTTTTACCTTTCTAATCTTTCAACTTCGTGGGAAACCACTTTTACCTACACACCTGGACATTGAGATCATGATAGTATTATTTCACTAACCTAATTGTTCGAATAACTTTCCACTGTTCTCTTAAAGGGATTTTTGTGTAATGTAAATACTTGTGACTGCTAACACTTTCTGACAATAACTTTCTACTGCTCTCTTAAAGGGGCTCTGTTGTAATGCAATGTTTATGGCTGCTAACATTCTGTGGCTCTATCCACAATGTGAGCGTTTTCTAAGAGCCACAAGCTCATTAAGCAAGGGGGGGGGGGGGTTCTCACGGGGCTAGGGTGCATTTCGTCACAGTTGACCTTTACCTTTAAAAATGTTACCTTTTAGGACATCCTGTGTACGCCTCTTCAGTGTTGCAGGATTACAGGGGTTAAGTGATGGAGGAAAATTTATGTTCTTATCAGTGCTCAGCCGGCAGCCAGTGACTGTCGTCTGAACCCCAGTTCGAACGTAAACCTTGCCACCTTATCAATGCCCTATCCGCTTGGGACTGTTAGGATTTCTGAAGGTGCCTGTGGCTTACAACGCCAAAGGGTGATCAACGATAATTCACTGAAAAGATTATTTATTTACATGTACGAAGAAATATAATATGAAACAAATTACTCACACCATTATCCATGAGAATACACTAATTACGCGGATAAAAGTTTATTCTTTAGGGCCCTCGCCGTCTCCCACAGCTAGCTGTGTCCGCTGGATCAAGCTCACTTCATCTTCATCTTCTCATGGTTTGTGATAAATGCAAAGAGTCTATTCATTTCTCGTTGCTTCCTCCTCGCAGGGTTAACTGCACCGCCAGTCGGGCTTAACACATATAATGTTCTGCTTGTGTGATTCTATCAGCGTTCTCACAGTTCAATCAGAATTCAATCGGCGTCTACCACAGTTCACGTTCACTTTGCGCCTTGCCTGGCTCTCACGGGGTTAAGTTATTCTTCGCCTTCAGATATATACTTAACAAAGCTTACATAAAAATATTCTGCAAAGTGTTCTCAACATCACCAATTGTCGCACCGCCTAAAACTATCTTATCTCGCGAGCTATTCCAGCGCTTACTCAAGCTCTTAATACGGTCTCTAGACCTCAACATTACAGCTTTTACTTCTTTGGCTACTATGCCACTACGGTTCGCAACCGTTAACAAACTATTATCGGTCCCTTACAACCCTCCCTGGGTTACGACAATACGCGGACTTTCAATTTCGGTGCCTATGACCCTCGACGGCCAAGGCTAAACTCGGACCTTCTCAGAGTGCCCTCAGGCCAACTGCCCCTCAGAATTCTGCTTCACTCTTTATACAGTCGGAACGCAAAGTTTAAACATATTAAATCTGATTTAACTAGTGCTTTGTAATTCGATATGAATAGAGATATAAATGCGAATTTTCGTTTGAGGTGAACCCTTTCGACATTTCGGAGACAGGATAGATGCGTAACATGGGGTGTGTGTCCAGAACATGTGTGATGCACTGGTTCCAACAATTTCAATTTAACTGGCCTTAATTACCCAGATAATGATACAGAAGAGAATATTGTCTCTCTTACTATTGATCTGCTATCAGATAGCCCATGTGCATTCAACACGTGCGCCATAATGGACATTAAATTTCATGCCTAATTAGCAGAGTTTGACAAATCTTTTTTCAGGGTCCGTCACATACCTATCTTTACACTTTACATTTAACCCAGGCAGAAATATTATCGAAAATATTTACACTTTTAAACAAAAACAATCCCAACTTTTAGCTATCACCTTGACATCGAGTGGAAATAACTTTATTTCTGGGTTTAATGTGCAGGGTGTGGTAGAGAGGGGGTTAATGTTGATGGCAGTGTGTTAAGTGAACAAGTGTTCGTTTCAAACATTTCGATGGCCCTGATAAGGGCCGTCTTATGGATGAACCAAGCGGTCTATTGAAGCTTGCCAGTGGTTGGAGCTTTGAACTTTAAACCGAGAGGTTCACCGATTAGTCGTGGCTAACGGTATCGGCATTGTGCCCTTGGGTGAGGAACTGAATCCCGATTGCCCACGTGATGGCACGGTGTCGCTGTGTACCAAGGCGCACTGTGTATACGTCTAAGGCGCACTTGCCTTCTTCAAGCAATGGTGACTCTATGCAGAGTTAGTACGCTGGGGAGTCTGACAGTTGCTCGCCGCTGCTCGGTGGATTTCTCAGGCTTCCACCACCCGTAAAACTGCCAGACATGAAGTGACCCTGGCTGACCGTAAATAACGTTAAACCGCAATAAAAATTATTCAAGCTTGCAGTTATTCCCACACCAAAACCAGGCACAGAGATGGGATCTTAAAATCCCCCCCCCCCCCCCCCCCCCCCGACATGGTGGGTCGAGAGGTAAATATTCCGACAGTGTTCCCGGATCGCTGACCATCGGTACGAACGTGAATCCTTACTCAATATTTTTTCGTAAAACAATAATTAACGAAACGGGCCCCAAACGTTCGTTTATTATTATTATTATTTTCAAGAATAACTTTCGTTTCACAAAGGTAAGTCTTTAAAATAATAGTAATAAACGAACAAGCGTTTACACACAAAGAATATATGAAACCTAAGAAAGTTTTGCACAATGAAAATTGTGGCATCGTTGTCGTGCGAGCGGCCAATAATTTTTCCGGCAGATAACTTGAAAAATTCCGACACGGACAGGGTCATGGGACGCACCCCCCCCCCCCCCCTCTCTCTCTTCGCCCTTTTAGCTTGAGGCCTGGGGCATACCATTCTAGCGTTAGTTTCATTAAAACGTTGGGTACCAGTGTAAATAAACTATGGAAGAGTATTAGTGCCACCAACACAAGTGATGGCCAGCACGCAGCTCTGTCAGTAATAGTGACCGAAACTCTGCTGAAATAACCAACAGTTATCTCAGTTATCTGGCTATACCTACCCTATACCTGTCATATCCAGTATTGAATACAGGTGAGCGCCCCCTCCCCTATCGCCCCCCCCCCCTCACAATGTTATCCGCAAGACGAATAAAATAATTTTACAATGCATTAGATTGCACGACAATACGCTGGCTTCTGATTTCTAACAAACTCTCGCCCTACCGACCGGACACGAATAATACCCCTCCTAACACCCAAACCTTGACATTTCTTCCAGGTAGGCCTCCTTTTCATTCATTAACAACCACACCAAGTGGAATATTGTTTTTCGAACGAGTATGACAGACCTCACCCATACCAATGCCCAATTTTGTCCATCGACTTTGCCATCCGTTACCTAACGGTAAATAAGAATTTAGTGCAACCACGCCTAGCATCCTAAAGTTGATGATCAAATAAACTGACACTCTATTCCAAACCGTGTTTACAAAGGATGCAGCTTGATAAATGCTGTTCCACGTGAAATTTACCAATCCCCCCGCCCCCAACACACACACACACAGTTATGTCCGTCCAATAAACATTCTAATAAAATACCGAACAACACACGTTATTGACAAGTACCGTTAAATCACGTTGCAATAAAAGTCCAAAGAGTACACTCTAAATCGGTTGGGTTAAAAATCAACCCAAATCGACTGGGTTGAGTGAATATGAACCCGCTTTGGGTTCATATTCACTCAACCCAGTCGATTTGGGTTGGTTTTTAACCCAACCGATTTTAGAGTGTACTTCTATAATATACATGAGGCTCCGTGAAGACGTCCCACAACTTCGGATGCCTTCCCCATCCCGCCATAATAACCCACAAAAAGAGCGACACACCCAAAAGATATCAGTGCACGCACGTTTCTCCCACCCGCCAGTGAGCAATGCTGCGAAAGTTGCCTCCTCCCTCTCCCCACACACACTACTCGAAAAGTGCTGCCGGTAAATGTCACCACTGGAGTGGCTCACCCTTACGAAGATATGCGACTTTCACCCAGTGCAGTGCCCCAAAATTACAGCAGAAAATATAAGATCGTGGAAACAATGGCCTTCTACCTCGAATTCAACTTCCACCCCACCTAGCATTTCCTCATTTCGAATCCTGACGCACCAACACCCATAATAGATGAAGATCAAAATGGAACACATCCACAAAAGCAAAGTGAAGCGTCATTGTGTGCAGAAACAGTAAATACGCAACACCGTCGCAGCTGATAAGGCTACCAAGTGTACAATAAAAAGTTGAAATTTCGAGATTTTATGTCGAACTTTCGAGATAAAAAGTCGAAATTTCGAGATTTTATGTTGAAATTTCGAGATAAAAAAGATAAAAAGTCAAAATTTCGAGATAAAAAGTCGAAATTTCGAGATTTTAAGTCGAAATTTCGAAAGTCGAAATTTCGACTTTCTGATTCTGAGAATTATTTTTTATCATGTCCCTAATACACTTCCGTATCCCATCGACAGCTGCAGTGAATTGGAAACGGAAAGTAGCATAGTTTTTCGAGCATGCGCATCAAGGGATAGAAATATTTGAGTTTTATTTTTAGTTTCGGTATTTCCAATACTATTTGCTTTCACACACAATGGATTTCCCACTTGAACTATTTTAGTCTTCGTTTTTCAGTGAAAAGCACATAACGGATTACAACAGATCTGAAGTGGGCTCAGAAAGCGGTCACTGTGAATGGACGCGAGAACGTTTTCGAAGACTTGACTATAAACAGGTAAGAAAGCCCGTCGACGCCTAATTATGTACCTATCTCTTGAATAACATGTTTTAGGGCGATACTATTTTCCGGTGGGGGTAAAAGTTTGTGACTCAACAACTCAATACTCTACAAAATGTATGTAAACTATTAAATCAGTGAAATATGACGCATAAGCGATAAGTATGTGCGACAGTAACGGGTCACCTTTCATATTTTCGTTTATTTCTCTCAAATAATGTGAGTTATCCAAATTTTGTTTTTCGTTATTGACAGACAGGTATCTGACACTCACTATTGCAGTGGAAATCTTCAGATAAAGCTGTTTATTTTATAAAATTAGATCGTTTGCCTGTCGCAATTTGGTCAGTAACGGGTCGCTTGTGTCTATAAAGAATCGCCCTCTTTGGCACCCACTGGCGATCTATTTCCTACTTTATATGTATTTATTGGACACAAAAAGTCTTTTGTGTCTTCTCTGAATTAATTTCACCACACCAGTCGCAACTGTTACAGTGGAAAGAAGTGAAAACGAAGTAGATCAAATGCAGTAGTTTTGCGTTAATTTTCTAAAAATAGTTCAACTGGAGCAGTGTTTCAATGGGTTTTACTGCGCATGTCTGACAGTGACCCGGTCTTGACAACTCGACTCGCTGTTGAAACGGAATAAATATATCATGATGCCAGATATTTATCAAAAGAGCATACGAAAATTAAGTCGTACGGAAATTAAGTGATTCGAGAAGTTTTAGACCGGATTTCAAGCAAATTAACGTTGTTTTCCTTCTCAACCAATTTATCTTAGAATCAACATGTATTTTGTCCCTATTAACTCCGCAACTGTCATGTATCTGACCCCCCGATACAGATGTTTGTATCAGGGGGTCGGATGCTACTTATACACTGTAAGTGCACATGTCAATACGGCTCGGGCTGGAGGCTGTATTTATCAACCGGTCTTCACGAAACTTCTTGGGTACCTTTGTTATCACCTTGGGACGAGAACGGGCGTTTCTGGGTGCGGTCCAAAATTCAAGATGTCTGCCAGTGGCCATTTTGTACCGAAATTAGGTCCAATCAGTTTTTTGTCACAACTTCTATACAGCTCGTATTTATGAACTGATCTTCACGAAATTTCTTAGGTACCTTTGTTTTCACCTTGGGACAGGAACGAGTGTGTTTTGGGGTGCCTTTGTTATCACTGTGCTATGAGAACAAATATTTTGGGGTTCAGGCAGACCCACTCTGGGACTCAAAGATTTCTTTTCTAGTTTAGCATCTGACTGTCACCCACCTTCACAATACTTTACCTATACATTTGTTACAGGCTACGGTCAGTATTTATGTCCAGACCGTTACAATACTTTATATGTACCTTTGTCAGGTCATTACCTAGATGTTTGTCATTGCTGTGTCACATACTATACATGTACATGTCTTAACAAGTTGAGCTACAGTGTCATTGACACTTTCATTTTTTTCTTTTTGTTTATCCGTACGAATAAATAGTTTTCGTCTACATTCTTGACTTATCCCCCAATATATTGTAAAATAAAATGATTATTACCATTATGTGGATGTACAAAATATGTATCCGAGTCTTGCTCCGGGTTCTAATGATTATTACCATTATGTGGATGTCCAAAATATGTATCCCGAGTCTCGCTCCGGGTTCTAAGACTCGGATACATATTTTGTATATCCACAGAATGGTAATAATCTCTATACATCAACACGTTATAATCGCTATTACACCAAAAAGAAGCGATTTAGATGAGATGCTCGAATGGGGTAATATCCAATTAACACAAGTGTGAAGTAACTTGTACGTGCAAATTAAAACTTGTGTCGTTAAAACCCAAACGACAATTCTTTACATTTTACTGTTAACTACATTTTAATGAAGACTTGAATAGCCTATATTCATTTGTGTGTAAAACAATATTTACTTCATGAAGCTTGTGATGGTGGTGGTGGTGTTGAGGGGAGGGGGGTCATTTTACTTTTTTATACATTGAGTACTCTAGAAACATAATTTATTATTATTATTATTATTAATATTATTATCCTGATAGGAAAATATTAATGACACAGATTCACAGAAAGCACTCAAGGTGTGCCTTCTAAAAAGCAATGTCAAAGGCCTACTTTCGAATTTGATTCGCGGTATTTACAATTATTATAGTTCTACTTTCATAACACTAACAGTGTGTTGGGAATGGCTGGCTTTGTGGGGGTGTGGGGAGGGCGGGGGGTTTCTGGTATTTCGGAGAACTCGACTGCATTTCTACTTTCCCAAAGCACAAAACCCAGCGGGATGCTTGAATGTCCTATCTGCTCCTAAAGTGCCCCCCTCCACACACAAACACAGAGAGAGAACATAAACGCAAAAAACATTGGGTGCCCGAATGCCCTGCTTACTGTTAATGTGATTGTAACGCCCCTCCCCGAAAGACCTCATCGTAGCCAACAGACATACGAATACAGACTGCTTTCTAGGCCCAAGGCAGTTCATGGTTGCAGGGAAAGGATGGTGGGAATTAATGCAATGCATTCTTTGTCTGGGGGCATAGTACTCCTGCAACTTAAACTTTTTTCTTATCTGTCTGCCAATGTTTCTGCAATTGCCGTGTCGTAGGGATACATCTGGTTTACAACCCCCACCCTCACCACCACCAATCGTTCTTTTCCGCGATGCAGCCATATCCTAAACTAATTGAACTTCCACTCTGTTTTCGATCATACGCAATGGATTTCCCACTTGAACTATTTTTAGTCTTCGTTTTTCCACGAAAAGCACATAATAAAACGTAATGGAACAGATCGCATGAGGGCTCAGAAAGGGGTCGCTGTGAACGGACGCGAGAACGTTTGCGAAGACTGAGTATAAACAGGTAAGAAAACACGTCTATGCCCAATTATGTACCTATCTCTTGAATAACATGTTTTGGGGCTATACTATTTTCCGGTAAATTTTCCAGTGGGGTGAAAATTTATTGTTCAACTACTCAATACGGTAATATACCCCAGGCAGTCTCAGTGCCTGTGATATATTTCTGAACGTATTCACAATTGTAAATTACTTACCTCAACTGGTGCAAATCAGTACGGAGAGCAATGTCGTGAACTTAGGCTATTTGCTACGTATTATAAAATGTTATATTTTACCCAAAACACGTTATGTTTGAATCAGTTTTAGAATTTGTTTTACCGCAGATTTTGTATCGTCAGTAGAACATCGATTGTAGTCACGATTGTGCTAAATTATTTTATTACAGTGGACTTGTGTGTTTGAAAATTGCACATTTCGTCCCCTGAGTTCCAATGTGTTCTATGTGCTTTCTGGCCTACTGGCACAGCGATCGCCCATTTTTGTTATACCTCACCAGTTTTGTTATAGAACGCCAGCTTTTGTTACAGTTTGAGGTCACCATTTTTGTTATAGAAATCGCCCATTTTTGTTATAAAAAAACAGCTACCCACTTTTGTTATATAAAAAGCCAGCTTTTGTAATACTTGAAATCAAAACCTGCATTCGCCCCTATTCTAACGTGTGTTTGATGAAAGTGATTTTGGTTGGAGTTGGGGTGTATTTGAAACGTACATGTAAGGAAAAGGGAAACACAAATTCGTTTTTATTCGATGGCCTGCATGCTTGCCTGCTGTCTGCCTGCTGACCGGCCGGCCTGCCCGTTTGTCTGCCTGCCTGCCTCCTAGCTTTGCTGTCCGATGATCACCCGGGAGCCCACCCGAAGCCCTCCCGCTCTCCCACCCGCTTGTCTGTCTGTCAGTCCGTTTGTCTGTCCGTTCAGGCTACTTCAGAAGTACGTGTGTGAACAAGTTGTGCGTACAGACGTTACTTGTGCAAACCGGTGATTTAACCACTGTTCCAGTCCCCTCTTCTGAGGAGCGGCCCCTCAAAACACCCACTTTTGAGGTGCAAAAACGGTCGCAGGTGCGGAATTTTACCCGTACCTAACACTGAAATCACCTCACAAGTACATCCGTTCGTCCGTCCATCCGTCCGTCCGTCCGTCCATCGTAAACTTTACATTATCGACCTTTCCTTACAAACTACTGGACCAAATTCAACAAGATTTGCTGTGCATGTTCCCTATCATATGTCAATTCAAGTTTGTTCAAATAAAGTTGCCACGCCCACAGGGGGCACCACAGGGGGCATAACTCTGATAGCACCCATGAACTTCTTTCCAAAATCAAAAAAAATCTTCTTCAGATTCACCAGGCAGAATTCTTTCATATTTGGTATACAACATCTCTAGGGCGGTCAGATTCAAGTTTGTTCAAATCGTGCCCCTGGGTTCATATTTGGGCTCCCTATGGGAGCCCGAATTTTAACTTAGTGCAATATGAGGATTATTCTTTAAAAATCTTTTTCTTCCGATCCACCAGGCAGAATTCTTTAATATTTGATATACAACATCTCTAGGGGGTCTGATTCAATTTTGTTCAAATCGATTCCCTGGGTTGGTATTTGGGCTCCCTATGGGAGCCCGAATTTTAACTTAGTGCAATATGAGGATTATTCTTTAATAATCGTCTTCTTCAGATCCACCAGGCAGAATTCTTTGATATTTGGTATACAACATCTCTAGGGGGGTCAGATTCAAATTTGTTCAAATCGAGTCCCTGGGTTCATATTTGGGCTCCCTATGGGAGCCCGAATTTTAACTTAGTGCAATATGAGGATTATTCTTTAAAAATCTTCTTCTTCAGATCCACCAGGCAGAATTCTTTCATATTTGATATACAACATCTCTAGGGGGTCTGATTCAATTTTGTTCAAATCGATTCCCTGGGTTGGTATTTGGGCTCCCTATGGGAGCCCGAATTTTAACTTAGTGCAATATGAGGATTATTCTTTAATAATCGTCTTCTTCAGATCCACCAGGCAGAATTCTTTCATATTTGGTATACAACAGCTCTAGGGGGATCAGATTCAGGTTTGTTCAAATCGAGTCCCTGGGTTCATATTTGGGCTCCCTATGGGAGCCCGAATTTTAACTTGGTGCAATATGAGGATTATCCTTTAAAATCTTATTCTTAGGTCCACTAGGCAGAATTCTTTCATATTTGGTATACAACATCTCTAGGGCGATCAGATTCAAGTTTGTTCAAATCGAGTCCCTGTGTTGATATTTGGGCTTCCTATGGGAGCCCGAATTTTAACTTAGTGCAATATGAGGATTATTGTTTAAAAATCTTTTTCTTCAGATCCACCAGGCAGAATTCTTTCATATTTGGTATACAACATCTCTAGGGGGTCTGATTCAATTTTGTTCAAATCGATTCCCTGGGCTGGTATTTAGACTCCCTATGGGAGCCCGAATTTTAACTTAGTGCAATATGAGGATTATTCTTTAATAATCGTCTTCTTCAGATCCACCAGGCAGAATTCTTTGATATTTGGTATACAATATCTCTAGGGGGGGGGGGGGGGGGGGGGCAGATTCAAGTTTGTCCAAATCGAGTCCCTGAGTTGATATTTAGGCTCATGGGAGCCCGAATTTTAACTTAGTGCAACTTGAGGATTATTCTTTAAAAATCTTCTTCTTCAGATCCACTAGGCAGAATTCTTTCATATTTGGTATACAACATCTTTGGGGGGTCAGATTCAAGTTTGTTCAAGTTGAGTCCCTGGGTTGATATTTAGGCTCCCTATGGGAGCCCGAATTTTAACTTAGTGCAATATGAGGATTATTCTTTAAAAATATTTTTCTTCAGATCCACCAGGCAGAATTCTTTCATATTTGGTATACAGCATCTCTAGGAGAGTCAGATTCATGTTTGTTTAAATCGTGTCCCTGGGTTCATATTTGGGCTTCCTATGGGAGCCCAAATTTTAACTTTGTGCAATATGACGATTATTCTTTAAAAATCTTCTTCTTCAGATCCACCAGGCAGAATTCTTTTATATTTGGTATACAACATCTCTAGGGGGTCAGATTCAAGTTTGTTCCAAATCGAGTCCCTGGGTTCACATTTGGGCTCCCTGTGGGAGCCCGAATTTTAACTTAGTGCAATAAGAGGATTATTCTTTAAAAATCTTCTTCTTCAGATCCAACAGCTAGAATTCCTTCATATTCGGTACAGAACATCTCTGGGGGGATCAGATTCAAGTTTGTTAAAATCAAGTCGCTGGATTAATATTTGGGTTACCTATGGGAGCCCAAATTTTAACTTAGTGCAATACGAGGAGTATTTTTTAAAAATCTTCTTCAGATCTATCAGTCAGAATTCTTTCATATTTGGTGTACAACATCTCTAGGAGGTCAGATTCAAGTTTGTTCAAATCGAGTCCCTGGGGTCATATTTGGGCTCTCTATGGGAGCCCAAATTTTAACTTGGTGCATTATAAGGAATATTCTCAAAAATTCATCCTTCGGTTTCACCAATAAAAATCTTTTGATATTATGCAAAAACAGTTTTAACCCGTATGAATCCACCACCCACTCCTATACCCTCTGGGGGGTCAATAAGGCAGAAACATTTTTTTTACTCTCCAAAATGCAATATCCCTTAAACAGGCAGATTCAAGTTTGTTCAAATCCATTCCTCAGTGTTCTTCCCCTCAAAACTGCAATGGAATAAAACCCCTTGAAGTTTGGTAGTACTGTCTTCAGCTGGTAGAATTGAACCCAGTCAGCAAGACATATGATAATAATCATCTGACATGGCACCCAGAGTTATAAATAATTTCATGACTTCTTTCCTATGAATGTTGATAAGCCTTAGCCATGGCTAGCTAATTTTGATCCCAAATACTTCTTTGAACTACTTTGTCAGGTGAGCGATTAAAGGCCCCTTGGGGGCTCTTAAGTTTTTTTTTCTCTATTTTATGTTACCACCCCCTCCCTCCAACATGGTTCAAGCTTTACCTTTCAATATGGTACATGGATAAAGGGGTTGTGAGGGGATTATGCACGCTCAATATTTTTTTTTCAAAATCTAAGATCTGTCCTTGTCTGTTCGTCTGTCTATTCACAGATCTTTGTGTGACATTACAAGTTTCATGGACAAAATATTCCCATGAGCGTTTATTAACCCTCTACAGGCTGCCAAGCATCATATTTTGTTGAAATGGGCTGTTTTCGGACACGCACAGCACGCAAGGTATACCCGAGAGATACACATAATCTCCTTTGATGGAAGTGGAATTCACTGAGGACCATTTTTAGTCCCTTACGGGAACCGTAAGGGGGACTATAGGATTGCACTCCGTCTGTCTGTCCATCCGTTTGTCCGTCTGTCTGTCTGTTTTTATGTTACCCACCTCTCCCTCCAACATGCTTTAAGGCTACACCTTTCATATTTGGTACGTGGATAAATGGTTCTGAACGGATGATGCATGCTTAATATTTTTTTCCCCTCCAAAATCCAAGATGGCGGAATGGCACCCATTTTTGCTGTGTTTTTTAAGCTTTATTTTCTCTATTTTTATGTTATCACCCCCTCCCTCCAACATGGTTCAGGCTACACTTCTCTCAATTCTCAATTTTTAGATTCCATTCACATTTGAAATCCTGTCTGATAACCTGTATTCTACCCAAACCACTCCCCAGGTCTGACCACTCCTGTTGACTGTTGTCATGAAATCCGAATTGTCCCCAAGCCGAACCGTCCCCAGGTCGAACCGTCCCCAATTATTTTACCAAAACTGCCCCCCATCCCCCCTCCCCCCCCCCCCCCCCCCCCCCCCCCCCCCCTGGTCTGATACTCCTGCTGACTGTGGTCAGGTCTTATGTGACAAAAAACACCTTATGTCACAAAAAGTGCCGTAGGGGACTAATACCACCCTCGGTGGTCAAACACTTGTTGTACGTGATAAGGGGTATTCAAAAACCCAAGCATTAACCCCTCAAGGGGTGGTTAATAGCTATACCCATCGAAAGCTTAAAAAATCATGTTTTCCTGGATTTCTTTGCAAACATCTTGTACGTTTTCAACAGAAAATGACCATTGATAGGTCTTGGTGTCACATTAACCGGTTGCATGGATAAAATATTCCGGTAAGCATTTGTTAACCCTCCATGGGGCTGCTAAATGTCAATATTTTGAAAAAAATAGTCTGTTTTAAAGGACACCAACAACAACAAACCGGAATGCCACAGAGAAACATAACTTCTTCTACCGGACGCAAAACTGATACCGAAAAATTTTAGTAAGTAGTAAGGGCATTCACAAAATTGGAGGTCTTAACCCATTTTCCGACTGGTTAAGGGCAAGTACCCCTCAAAAGCTTAAAATTCCCATTTTCTGTGGATTTCTCTAAAAAATCTGGTAAGTATTCAAGACAAATTGACCATTTGGCAGGTCTTTGAGTGACATTACAAGTTGCATGGACAAAATGTTCCGATAAGCGTTTGTTAAACCCTTCAGAGGCTGCAAAGCATAGACATTTTGAGAAAATGGGCTTTTCTCTGGGCACCCATTGCACCCCAATGTGGACCTGCGAGATAAACATAACTTCCTACGTTGGAAGTGTAATTCCCCGGGGATCATTTTTATAAGTAATGAAGGTATTCATAAAACCAAGCATTAACCCATTTAGAGCTGGTTACAGAGAGATACCCCTTAAAATGTTAAAAATTCATGTTTATCCGAGGATTTCTCTAAAAACTTCATGTAGATTTTCAAGAAAAAATGGCCATTCTCAGATCTTAGTGTGACATTACAAACTGCATGTACAAAATACTCCAGTAAGCATTTGTTAACCCCTATGCAGGTTCTCAAACATCAAAATTTTGATAAAATGGGCTGTGTTTGCGTACCCGCAGCACCCAAAGTTGAGAGGAGAAATCAACATAAGTGGAAGTAGAATTCACTAAGAATTATTTTTTGTATGTAATAAGCGAAGTCAAAAAACAAACCCTTAACCCGTTTTGGGCTGGATAAACAATGATGCCCATCAAAAGCTTAAAATTCATGTTCTCCCCTGGATTTCCCTGAAAACATCTCGTATACAGATTTTCAGGGAAAAATGGTCATTCGCACTTTTTGGTTTGAAATTGCAAGGTTGCATGAATAAATATTTCCTGTTAGCACTTGTAAATCCTCTACAAAGCTGCCAGACATCAATATTTTGGACACATTTGAGATAAAATGGACCATTTTCAAATAGACACAGCACTCAGTGTCAAAAAAAACATAACTCACTTTGTTGGTCATTAACTTGTCGGACGACGATATTGATATTAACCACTCCACCGTTAATGATGGTTTTTAGGCTTTT